>CAWUFW010002143.1:0-600000 GCA_963921515.1 Calotriton arnoldi | reverse complement strand
CTTTGTAGTCACGGGATAGGTGACTCCTCCTTTTGGTGATGGTGCGCATGGGCATCGACTCCATCCTTAGATTGTTTTTTTCCGTCATCGGGTTCGGATGTGTATAGCTGCGCTCCGGTTCGGTATCGTTTTCGAACCCCTTCGACGCGCAAGCCTCTACCCTCGACGGTATTGTCTTTCGATCGCGGTTTCCCATTCTACACGCATCGTATAATTTGTGAAAACTTTCGATCTGGAAATTCGAGGCGGGCCGTCGGGCCTACACGTGCCGACCACGCCAGCAGTCGATGGAACGGACTCCATTTAAACTATGTCCCGGGTGTCGTGCTAAGTTCCCACGCACCGACCTGCACCAGGTCTGCAACCTGTGCTTATCCCCGGAACACATAGAGAAGGACTGCGAAGCTTGTCGATCGTTCCGATCGAAGAAGACTCTTCGTGACCGTTGGGCTCGACGCCACGAAATGCAACGAGACAGCGGCTCCGTACCGAACATCTTCGGTGAAGAATCAGAGGTTCCCCGTACAGACGTAGAGCCCGAGGAAGAAGAACCGGTCTCCGTCTCCGAAGCCGACTCAGACATGGAGGAAGACCTGGACATCACCCCGGGTCAACGTACAGTGAGTACAAACCCCCATGTGCCCACGCAACCCAAGACAACTAAGGCTCCGGCGTCACCCTCGCCCTCGGGCTCGGGTTGACACCGACATAAAGTTTCTAAAGCCCCGCCCTCCAGCCCGGCTATGAAACATAAGGACAAGCCTTCCGGCTCAGGCTCGAGCCGGCCCCCTTCGGGTACCGAAATAACACCTTCGGCACTGAAACATAAGCCGCCTCATGTGCCACCCCATAAACCGTCGGCACAGAAGACACCTTCGGCACCAAAAGCCCTCGATCCGAAAACTGCTTCGGAGCCGAAATCGTCCATACCGAAGTCCTCTGCACCTAAAAGCTCGGAGCCAACACACTCCGCACCGAAACATTCAGAGCCGAAACATCCCGCTCTGAAACATTCTGGTTCAAAGCACACCAAAAGCAAGCATTCAGACTCAGAACATTCGGCGCTCAAAGACCTTCATAAAGTTTCCACACCGAAACCCGCTCCTAAGGAGAAAGACACTCCTTCCAAAGAACTTCCATCCGAGGACACAGTTTCGGACCCAAAACAAAAGAGACTCAGTATTGATCCCAATACTGGACGCCTTACAGCCACTATTCCAAAGAAGCGGAAGCTGGATTTCTCAGAGGACTCTCCTATTCCTCTAAAAAAGAAGGACATGGGTACTAACCCTTCTCCCCCTTACATACCTCCTTCACCTAACCCAAATTTGCTAATCACACCATCAAATTCACCACCACCCACATTTTCACCTGAGCCACAGGATGATGATTATGGGGACAGGGATGGGGACGAGTATCAGGACATACCACAAGACCAGGACATTCCACATGACACTGATCCATGGGAGGATTACAATAAAGAACCAGATCATAATAATGACCCTGACCTGTATCCCTCCAGACTCTCTCCACCTGATGACAATATAGGCTTTGCACAGCTTATTAACAGGGCTGCTCAATACCATGGGGCGGAGCTACACTCAGACCCTCTAGAGGAGGACTTTCTTGTGGAGACATTTACTCATTCACAAAAGTCCACTAGTACTTTGCCCATACTCAAGGGTATGATAAAACACCTAGACGAGGTATTTAAGGACCCAGTCAGAGCCAGAATACTGACCCCTAGAGTGGACAAAAAGTACAAGCCCGCTCCTACCGATCCTGTATATATTAGGGGACAGTTGCTCTTAGACTCTCGTCGTATCTAACGCCCGCAAGAGAGCTAATTCCCAAAGTACAATTGGCGAATCGCCAATGCTCACGCCCTGTTAGCACGCTATGACAGAGCTCACTATGATGAGTTAGAGAAACTCATCCAACACTTGCCTGACGAGTTCACGACAAAGGCTAACGACCTCATTCAAAAAGGGAAGCTTATTACTAATACTTCCATAAAATGTGCAATGGTTGCAGCAGACACAGCATCTCGTGCCAATAACACCAGCATACTATTACGCAGGCACGCTTGGCTTCGAATCTCTGGATTCAAGCAGGAGGTCCAATCTTCCATACTCAATCAGCCCTTTGATAAAGAGCATCTTTTTGGGCCAACAGTTGACACTACACTTGAGAAGATGAAAAAGGATACCGAAACTGCTAAGTCCATGGGGGCCTTACAATTGCCTTCCAGTAGAGGTTCCTTTCGCCACTCCTTTTATAGAGGTGGCTCAAAAACAGTGTCGTAAGAGACTCCCTCCCCCTCTTATAAAAACAACCAATCCACCTCCTCCAGAGGTTATTTTAGAGGAGGCTACAGGGGAAATAATAATAAGGGAAAAGGCAGAGGTAACTCCATCCGCACTTCCCCTGCCACTAAGCAGTGACTTCCCTCCACTACCCCCGATCATTTAACACCTGTCGGGGGACGTCTCTCACAGTTCCTACCTGTCTAGAATTCAATCACCACAGACAAGTGGGTATTACAGATTATCCAGTATGGTTATTGCCTGGAACTTACATGCACTCCCCCAACTCTCCTTCCGAAAGAGCGTGCAATGTCACCAGAACACCTCACTCTCTTAAAACAAGAGGTTCTCTCCCTGTTACAAAAACATGCAATAGAACCAGTCCCATTACACCATCAGGGGACGGGGGTGTACTCCCTATACTTTTTGATTCCAAAAAAGGACGGCTCTCTCAGGCCTATATTAGACCTCAGAAAGCTAAACCTCTATATTCAATCAGATCACTTCCACATGGTCACACTTCAACAGGTGCTCCCACTGCTTCAACAAGGCGACTTCCTTTCCACTCTAGATTTAAAGGTTCGTAGTGGACGGACAACACTACCAATTCAAAGTTCTCTCGTTCGGGGTAACTACAGCACCCAGGGTGTTCACCAAGTGTCTGGCAGTCGTCGCAGCACACTTGAGAAGACAACACATTCATGTCTTCCCCCTACTTGGACGATTGGCTAATAAAAGCCAAGTCACGTCACAGCTGCATACAACACACTCACAAAACAGTTCAGCTGCTTCACAACTTGGGATTCACTGTAAACCTCACTGAGTCTCATCTCCAACCCTCCAACACGCAAGCATACCTAGGAGCCATAATAGACACTTGCAAGGCTCTAGCATACCCCAACCCTCTCAGGATATGCAACATACAAACCCTGATATCACAATTTCAGCCTCAACACTCATTACCAGCCCAAGTGTTCATGGAACTCATCGGAATGATGGCATCTTGCATTCTACTCGTTCCTTACGCAAGACTCCAAATGCGTCCCTTACAGGAATGCTTAGCACGTCAGTGGAACCAAGCTCAAGGTCAGTTAACCGATCTGGTGTTGGTAGACGACCTCACCCATCGATCTCTGCAGTGGTGGAATACACAAAACCTTTCCAGAGGGCGGCCATTCATCGACCCGGTTCCACAAATAGTGCTAACAGCAGACGCATCGCTCACTGGTTGGGGAGCTCATCTTCAAAAACATACCATTCAGGGCATTTGGACACTACAACAAAAACAACTCCACATAAACCATCTGGAGCTGCTAGCAATTTTTCTGGCATTGAAAGCTTTTCAACTACATCTAGTAGACAAGGCTGTCCTAGTCCGTACAGACAATATGACAGCAATGTACTACATACAAAAACAGGGGGGGGGAGGGGGGGGGCGCACTCTCTGCAGCTTTCACACCTAGCTCAAAGCATATGGAGGTGGGCCATACCTCAAAAGATATATCTCCTTGCAGAACATCTCCCAGTAGTAAACAATCAGATCGCAGATCTGCTCAGTCGTCAAAGACAACAGATCCACGAATGGGAACTACATCCTCAAGTACTCCTCCCATTCTTCCACATTTGGGGCTACCCAGAAATAGATCTGTTCGCCACACACCTCAACGCAAAATGCCTAAACTTCGCGTCCAGGTATCCACACCCGTTGTCCAAAGGCAATGCGCTATGGATGAATTGGTCAGGGAAATTTGCTTACGCTTTTCCGCCTCTCCCGCTAATTCCATTACTGGTTCGGAAACTCAAATAACATTCCCTCACAATGATCCTAGTTGCTCCCACATGGGCTCGACAACCATGGTTCACAACCCTGTTGGAACTATCAGTAGTTCCTCATCAAAAGTTACATCTCTCCCCCAAGCTTCTCACTCAGAACTATTTGGCTACCTTAATCTCCCGCCAGACTGCATGAACGTCATTAAAGAGGCTAGACGCCCTACCACAAGGGCATGCTATGCAGCAAAATGGAAACGATTTGTAATTTATTGTACTAACAATCAAATCAATCCGCTAGATGCTTCAACTCAAAACATCATTTGCTATCTGTTACACTTACAACATGCTAACTTAGCATATACATCTATACGATTACATATTGCCGCTATCGCTGGCTTACCTACAAAACAGACAACACTTGTCTTTGTTTCGAGTACCCGCTATCAAAGCCTTTATGGAAGGACTCAAAAGAATCATTCCTCCTAGACTTCCACCTTCTCCTGTGTGGAATCTTAATATAGTCCTTACAAGGCTCATGGGCCCACCATTTGAGCCTATGCACAGATGCGAATTACAATTTCTATCTTGGAAAGTAGCCTTCCTTATAGCCATCACATCTCTTAGGAGAGTTGGTGAGCTCCAGGCATTAACCATACAAGAGCCATTTTTACAAATTCACCAAAATAAAGTGGTTCTTAGGACTAACCCAAACTTTTTACCCAAGGTTGTTTCTGCTTTTCATCTCAACCACTCTGTTGAGTTGCCCACCTTTTTTCCTCAACCAGA
This sequence comes from Calotriton arnoldi, assembly GCA_963921515.1. Taxonomy (NCBI): domain Eukaryota; kingdom Metazoa; phylum Chordata; class Amphibia; order Caudata; family Salamandridae; genus Calotriton; species Calotriton arnoldi. The sequence continues at coordinate 595,135 of CAWUFW010002143.1, read as the reverse complement.
CTCAGTAGCAGAACGTGCTCTTCACACATTAGATGTAAAAAGAGCGATACTTTATTACATTGAAAGAACCAAATCTTTTAGGAAAACTAAACAACTCTTTGTTGCTTTTTCCCCACCACATAAAGGCAATCCCATTTCAAAAATGGGTATTGCACGATGGATAGTTAAATGCATCCAAATATGCTACCTTAAAGCTAAACGCACCTTAACAATTTCCCCTAGAGCGCACTCTACATGCAAACTAGGGGATTCTATGGCATTCTTAGGGAACATACCCTTAGATGACATCTGCAAGGCTGCAACATGGTCTACACCACACAGATTCACAAAGCACTATTGTGTAGATGTGTTAGCAAAACAACAAGCTAGTGTGGGCCAGGCAGTTTTAAGAACACTATTTCAGACCACTGCAACAGATACAGGGTAACCACCGCTTGGGAAATAACTGCTGTGTAGTCTATGCTAACGCATATGATCTACAGCTCATATGCCTTGAATGGAAAATGCTACTTACTCAGTATGCATCTGTTCTTGGCATATACAGCTGTAGATTCATATGCACCTCCCCAGGTGCCTCTATCTGTTGCAGTAATATCTTACTTAGATACATTCTACATGGACATCTCTTTACTACTCTTACTAACTCCATCATCACACGTTATGGCAAAACAATCTAAGGATGGAGTCGATGCCCATGCGCACTATCACCAAAAGAAGGAGCCACCTATCCCGTGACTACAAAGAGTTCTTCGAACAAAAACAAAGTGCAAACATCCGGGCCCAACACCAGATGTCGATCTATGCTAACGCATATGAATCTACAGCTGTATATGCCAAGAATAGATGCATACTGAGTAAGTAGCTATATATATATATATATATATATATATATATATATATATATATATATATATATATCCATATGAATAATTCGACGAAGAGGGCGTCCTCTTCGTCGAATTTTCATATGGATGTTTAACTAAAGGACGCCCGCCGGCTGCACAAGTAATGAACTTGACATTTGGTCTAGCAGTGCCACCATTGAGACGGGAGGCTCTGCCACTGTATTAAAGGGAGGCCTCTTGGCTGAGGGAGGACTCATGGAACATTTTACGGCAGCCTGGGTTTGTGGAGGTAGATTCCTCTGCACTTCGGAAAGAGGGAAAAGGATTGAACAGAGAGCCGAACTATTGTCACGAAGAACATCAGGCATTAGTGAATACGAGACAGAGCGTGCCTGGGACAGAATTGGGAGCTAATGGTCATCGGCACAAAAGGAACTATTCCGGGATGCACGTAAGGATGAGCAGGTCTTTCCCAGTTTTATGCCCAAGATACGAACTTGAGACCGCTCCGACCGTGGTGGGCACGGAATGGTACTGACAATACAATTACAAGGCATTATGGGGGCTGTAGTCCGTTTACGTTGAGTACTACGAATGGAAGATTATAAAATTTGGACACTATTGTGAAATTATTGCACTATGCAGAGTACTTTGAAAATAGAAAGCTCCGATGCAAGTTGTATTGTTTTAAAGAACACATCAGTGTAAAGGTTATGTGGAACCGAGCTGGTGTACTGTGTCCTACCTTGCTGTTTACCATATCAGTATTTAAGTTGGGAATGGCAGCTGCTCGGTGTTTGCATATGAATAAGACCGATTTAAGGTTGAAACGCGTCATGCTGTACTTGGAGGCTTACCGGCTGTGAATTAAAACCTGCTTTTACCCAATTTCCGACTGGAGGGCTTTTGTTGTGCTGGAAGCTGGCACGATATTACTTTTGGAATATATATATATATATATATATATATATATATATATATATATATATATATATATATATGAATATATATATATATATACATACATACATACATACATACGGTCAAAGGGGTTTCTGGTTTATGGCCCCCGGTAAAATGTATTTATGACACTAACTTCCATACGGGGCACATGCCCGTGAACTGTTGCTATGCACACGATCGCCAAGCTGCATTATGGGATTGGTAGTCCCGTAGGGATAGTAGCACGCGCTGGGAGGCTGACATTCAAGTCGGAAAATCACAAAATGTGTGCAGTTTGACCTCTGGGTGTGGCTGCAATTACCCTGTCCCAATGCCTCTTGTGGTTTCAGAATGGACCGATGTGTTCGCAATAGGGCTGATGTGAACATTGTTCCCGTAATGTGGGTCGGAGGTCGAATTCCGGTGGACCCGCTACCAGCTTTTTATAGAAACAGTTTGGGTGAGCGGTTGTCTCGATCTGACAAACAAATGACATTAAGCAGCATGGTTTTTTAATAAATGTTATATTATTTTATACATTTAGGCGATACGTTAAGAGAGATTGGCGACTTATTTCAAAAGTAAGCAATATTCCCATTAAGGCGGGTGACATATATTTATTTTTAGCATGCACGTCCATATATTAATGAAATTACAATATGGCTAATTTTGTAGGCGGATCATGCACTGAGTAGTGTTATGTATATTAATTTATACTACTGATTGTTTTATCTGCCGCATTGTGTGCATTCATGTGTAGAGTATTTATTCAATGTATAGGGTTTACATGGGTGCAATGTGCCTAATAGTATTTTCTTTATGTTCAGTAATGCCTTAAGTGGGAAGGGCTATATATTCTGACATTGCTATGCGCCAATTAGATTGATAAAGGCTTCTGTGAAGCCGAAATGCGTCTCTCTGGTCTCGGGGTCGAGCGTGACCTGAGAAAATAAAAAATGCCGTATCCATACAGCCTCGAGTACGTGCCTTCTTCTGTGGAATGAATATATATATATATATATATATCTATCCATCCAGGATCCGCTATACCAAGTCCTTTAAACCACCTAGAGGCTGAAACAATGTTTGAAGCCTTGAAAGGCTCCTGGAAAGGAACTTCCCTCGGGCAATGACCTTGAGGGCTATGCCTCGTGGTCAAGAGTGCGCTGCAACATTGTTGCGTGAGAGCAAAATGGGGGGACCACCCCTCTTTTGAAGAAGAGGACATGTGCTGCTCTGCAGAGATAGTTATACTTGGCATTGTGTTGTGATTGGCTACTGTATTGTGAGGTCAGATCAAGACCACCATACTGACCCTTTATGCATGTAAACTTTATTGATCTTCTTTTTATTCATGTTCGCTGATTCATTTATGTTACTTTGCTGCTAGACTTTCTTTCAGTACGGGGACGTTAGTCATAATTGAGCCTCTGGTCTTATAATAGTATTAAGGAGCCCACTTCTTACCCTGCTTACAATATGGGCCACTCTGGCTGGTAGGGGTCCTCTGACCATGAGTTCCACTAAGCAATGGCTCTTCTGGTATAGATGTTTATTCTGACGACCGTTGAGGGTGAATCTTAGAGCATTAGTTGCTACCAGGATATTACCAAGCAATATTTTACAAGAAGCAATTAGTAAATAGGAAATGTTCTTGAAATATTTATAGCGAAAGCTGCCATAATGTCAGAAATACCCAATGGCCTAGTCCCACCAGACTAGTTTGTCAAGGGTCTGATAGTATGAAATATTAAGAAAAAATGAGTGGGTGACCTGGCAATGCAGGTAAGAGCTCGGGTAGGCTGGTGCATATCCAACGAACCCCGCACTTGGTCCACTCCTCTCCTCTCCACTCCACTCCTCTCCACTCCACTCCTCTCCACTCCACTCCTCTCCACTCCTCTCCACTCCTCTCCACTCCTCTCCACTCCTCTCCACTCCTCTCCACTCCTCTCCACTCCTCTCCACTCCTCTCCACTCCTCTCCACTCCTCTCCACTCCTCTCCACTCCTCTCCACTCCTCTCCACTCCACTCCTCTCCACTCCTCTCCACTCCTCTCCACTCCACTCCTCTCCACTCCTCTCCACTCCTCTCCACTCCTCTCCACTCATCCACTCCTCTCCACTCCTCTCCACTCCTCCACTCCTCTCCACTCCTCTCCACTCATCCACTCCACTCATCCACTCCACTCATCCACTCCACTCCACTCCACTCCACTCATCCACTCCACTCCACTCATCCACTCCACTCCACTCCTCCACTCCACTCCTCCACTCCACTCCACTCCAGTCCACTACAGTCCACTACAGTCCACTCCACTCCAGTCCACTACAGTCCACTCATGTACACTTCCAAGTACCTATGAGAAAACCGAATACCCTAGACTTGCATACTTTGTTTGGTTATGGGAAAACATGGCCGCAATTTATTAATTTCGCATGCATGATCACTTAATCCCAGTCATAAATCAAGGCGACAAGCCATAAAACAGTGTCATAAATCATGGAGGCGTTATAAATCATTTATGACCAGGTCATAAATCATTGACAAGTGAGAGGTCATAAATCATGCATTGTTGCTAGATCATAAATCAAGGTTGCCACATCACAGTCCAGTTCTGTCATCCACTTAGAGCTGAGTGCATGAAGTACAGAGGTTGGTTGGAGCCAAGGCTCCTCTCAAATAAAGAGAACAAGTAACACTGCACTCACTTTAAGCTTTTACACCAAATTCTATTTCTTTGGAGAAAAATTATTTAGGAAGGGCTGTGGCACTGGTAAGCTGTGAAGAGAAGAGATCCAGTGTTCGTGCTACTATCTGCAAATATCGGGCAAAACAGTCAGTTGCTTGACTGCCACAACCACAGGAATGGCTGTCTATGTATGTCCTAGAGTTCAGCTCTAAAAATGGGCCTGAAAAGTGGATCTGGGAACACTTGATTCCTTATGACCGATGCGCGCGCATGCGCATCCCGCTCACTGGAGGCCTGGAAGCGACAGCGGCCATCGGTGCTCTTCTAAGCGCGACACGCGCCCGCTCCACCGAGTCAGAGAGATTGACTATAAGACAATACATACCACAGCACGACGTTTGCCATACAGATGAGTTAACATAACAACAAAATCAATATACTTTGTTGTACTGCATGAGTTAGTAGACACCCGCAGAGGGACTAAACCTCGCTAGCAAGGATTCGTGTCTTTGCATTTCACGTCAATCCTTATTTTCGTTTATAAAATTAATCCTACTGGAAGTAAATCAGTTACTGGCATATAAATAAAAGCATGCATTTAATCTTCCGACCGGCGCAGTTCTGCCGCTCATTTTGTAACGAGAATCAGGCTCTCTGAGGCAAATACATATATAAATAGTCGCAGGCCCTCGAGGGAGGCTAGAGAATAAAATGGGTCAGATCCGAGAGGCAGAGGTGTGCCTATACCTGCATTATTATTCCTTGTTCCGTTCTGTGCCAATTAACCCCGCGGCTTTGAAATCTCTGCACAATCGAGCCCCTCTGCAAAAAAGAAAATGGCGTTCCCTTTGAGTTAACACTCATGAGTAAATGTGTACACTGATTCTTGTCCCTGTTAATGGTTTGTCCAACTGCATTATTGTAAAACACGCATTTTTCTTTTGTTAATTTGTCAAATTAAGTCACAATGAATCAGACGAAAGCGAAGGTCTAAAGTTAATTCATAATACGAACAGTAATTCAGCATGTGGTATGCTTCCACTATTTTGCGACCGCGTTCTTTAACGCTTTTTTTTTTTTTTAGCTCTGAGCTTATCCCCTTGAACAAATTTGTTCAGAAGACTTTTATTTCCTGTAGTAAAGTGTGAGCAAATCCTCTGTGGAGCTCTAACGTGGAATGACTTTAACCTACACGTCAGTCCTAGTAAGAGCAGAACTTTAATGCAGTTCTGTTTCTGCTGACGAGGCGGGAAGCAACTCTTTCGAGGGCTGTGAACTGCAAAGAAGGCCTTTGTCCAGCCCCAGGCTCGATAGCCTTTTTCCCGATATGGTAAATCCTTGCTATTAAGTGAAAGGATCACTTGTGCTTATGAAATGGTTTTTATAAAGAAATCAATTGTAGGAAGTCGAGCTGAACAACTAATAATGCCAATGTCAGCAATGCATCGTGGACTCCACCCCCTAACTCACATTTACATTAATTGCAGCAGTGTTTGTTCAGGTTTCAGAGTCTCCTCGTGTCTTGCTGGGTCTGGGAAAACTGGACTGTTTTTGTAATCTGCACAACAGGAACTGGATTTATGTACTGCTGTTTTCTTCTTATGTTGTTGGATTAATCTCGTGTGACATGTTCTTTAGAAAGGCCATAATAAACTATGCAACTTTGTGAAATGCCTTGAAGGTTTTTTCTTTTACATCCTCGGAATGACGTTAACCTGTAGCACAGTCGTAAGAAGTACCGTAACGATATTTACACAAAAGTTGTTTATCCTCAATTAATTCCGATTTGACTTTAATTCTGGTTTGAGCAAATCAATGTTTCGGAAAATCTTTTCAAAATTGGGAGGTTTGACTAGTCTGTGCGCTTACTGTTAAAAGGAACGAGAACAAAGGAAATAATGGTCCCTGAACTCCCTCGGTAACTAGTAAATAACCATCAACTGAGTGGCCCTACTAGAAATAGTGCAGTTTTATTCAATTGTTTAACATTTAACAACACAAAGGAAATAGCTCGTGTAAGATCTATTATTTAGGACATTTGCAATTGAAGTGGTCGTTTGGGAGCAGCACTTCAACTGCAAATGTCCTAAATAATAGATCTTATACATGCTCTTTTATTTGTGTTTTTAAAAGTTAAACAATTGAATAAAACTGTACTTTTTCTACTAGGGCCACTCAGTTGATGGTCATTTACTAGTTACTGAGGGAGTTGAGGCTCACACTTCCCCCTTCAGGGACCATTGTTTCCTTTATTCTTGAATTACCCAGGGCCCAGGGTTACTGGGTTGCCCCTTGTTGTTTGAATAAATGCTGTTAGGAACGGTTAAATAATTCTTTTTAAAGCAATGAGTTTCCATTAGATTTCCATCCATTTAAATTCGTCTTCTAAGATGGCGTCAGTGAGGCAAACCCTTATTCACTTCTTCATAATGTCATTCTTTGCACTCCGGAGCTATTTTTTTTAAATTGTTCCTACTCTTCGTTCCTTCTGGCTTTCTGCTCTCAGTGTACAGGATGCTGCAGAAAGTGGTCTCTCTCTCGCTGCAATAAATTTTTTCATTTTTCTGCAGAGACCTTTTATAAGATTATCCAGCCGTAAGCCACTGACACAGGTAGAGAGCAGCAGTGTGCTAGTCTATAGAAACTAATATACTAATAACAGGAGACAGTTGTAGACTAAAAATATTGAGTACGGGAACGTAAGATTGTAAGTCTTTTCAGTGCACACTTATTTGAGAACTATTGGATATTTAGAGGTTACAGCACAAAAGGGAATTTGTTTTGTTTAATTGCTAGTCTATAGAAAACAATTTCCAAATGGTCCAGAAAATGTGTAATAACCGAACTTCACCCTTGCTGTACCTTTTGCAGCTTGTTTCTTACAAATACAAACCAAGAGTCTAGGTCAATACAGGTACAATAAGAACAGTGCCAAAAAAAGGCAGGATACACTGTGATATGTAGTTTGTTCCATTATTCACATGCATTTATTAAACAGTACAGTCATCCCTATATTGGTTATACCACCACGATCCACATTGCATTAACGACAAACAAGTTTTTCGTCTCTATAGTCCGTGTTGATCCAACCTTCTACAAACTGCCTGCTGTTACTGAAAAAAGTCGAAACTAATCAAAACATGGCTGTAGATGTAAATGGGTTTACTTTTCTGGCACTCTAGAACAGCAGACATTAAGACCGATGTGAATGCAGTCTTTTGCCACTATAAAATATGCCCAGGCTGTTTTGGCACACTTTGCCATAGGACGGCATTCTTGGAAAAGAGCAAATGAAGTTCTTTCTGCAATACTACGGAAGCTGTTACATTTAGACCTTAGCTTTACTTTGTCATTGTTCTTTGATTAGATTGTGACTTTCGCTAAAGTCAAAAGGAACCTGTGAATGATTTGGCCCAGCTGGCTGTTCCCGTTAAGCTATTGTTTCCATAGGAAATGAGCAGCGGCAACAACTTCTGTCAAATTCTGACCACTAGGATTCTGTCGCCTCTTTCAGTTGATAATCTTGATGCAGTCCTTTGATAGAAATACTCTTACTGCCCTGTCCTAAAGTTTCCACAGCTGTAAAATTTAAAAAGAGATTGTACATGGTTCACTTCATCAGGTTCAGGGCAAACTCTGCTCCCTTGTAGACCGAACTGATGTCTACAAGAGCATAGTTTTCTAGCAGAGCAAATACCTGACTCCTCGCTACCTGTTGATAATGTAATTTGAAATGATGTAATATGACGAATGCTCATTCTTTATCTGTTGGGAAGGGTTTGATCATTGTTTGAAACAACTGATAATGCGTATTGTTAAGTCTATCTTCAAATTTCAATGGCTAAATCTAAATATGAGGGTCCCGGTCAAGCATTATGTTGACCTCATTCATCTTTGTCTTGTCTTTTGTGAGGTTGACCATTGGAACCTATGCTGCCCTTAAGAAGCCCAGTTTCGCTTTGCAGGGAGTGCTCTTGATTCCTCGGTGTTATGCTTGATACTGGAGAATTCTGAGGTTTTTCTGAGTGAAGGCAAATCCTTTAGGGCATACCAGGAATACCCATTTGTACTTTTATTTTTTAAACATTTTTTATTAAACCATTGTTTCTGGCACGTTTCAATGTTACATACTTATACAAGAAGGGAGTTTTAGGCAACAAGTCATGGGATCTAACTAGAGTTTCATCATATTTGCAAATCATGCGAGAAAAAGGTTGAGAATGTCCACATCGAACACACAACTTTCCTTTCCCAGCATCTCACCCCTGACTCCTGCTACTCCCCACCTCCCCCTCATGATGCAAGTCTCTACTTGGTCCACGCAGTCCATATCTTTTCCCACTTCTGGGGCAGCCCCTACTTTGGTATACAATCTTTTCGGCTTGCTGGCACCAGTCCACATCTCTTACCCAGTCTTCAATCTTTGGTGTGGTTGGCCCTTCCCATGCCCATGCTATGTTTCTCTTGGCCACCCCAGCTATCAGCCTGAGCCACATTGTGGTGTATTTTGGCCAACCCATCTCCCCCTTACCCCCAATATGAGCCATCTCGCCTCCGTCTGCAACTGGGTTCCCACCACTGCCGACATCAATCAGGTGACTTTTATCCAGTATTCCTGTATTTTAGGGCAGACTCCGAGAATATGAAAGAAGGTGCCTGCTTCTCCATATCCCCTAGCGCACTCTTCAGAGTCGCAGTGGCCCATGCAGTATTGGAGTCTCCTGAGGGTATATGACCTGTGTAGGATTCGCAGTTGTATTAACCGAAATCGCGCTCGTATGGCATTTTCCCTCGGGCATTGTATGGCTTTCTCCCAGTCGTCGTACTCCAGCAAACCCACATTTGCCTCCCACACCTCCCTCAGGGCACCCAGCACACCAGGGGAGTTGTTCATGATCTTTCGATATGTTAATGAGACCGCTTTGTCAATCATCAGGTCAAGTAGGAGCCTGTCTTCCAGGTGGGGGGAGTACTCGGGTATTTGCTCTCCCCTCCGGTATGTGGCATCGCAGAGCATGTCTCAATTGTAGGTAACGGAATCTTTCTCCGTCTGTCATTTTATATTCCGGCTGTAGTTTCTCAAATGTAATCACGGCCCCACTGTGCCAAATGTCCCTCAAACGCTCTAGCCCGATAAGATTCCATTTGCGGAAACCCTTTAGCTGCCCAACTTCACCCAGAAGGTCACTATCCCATAGCTGGGTTTGTTCTGTCGATTTTGTTTAACCACCCCAGCATTTTCGTGGTCCTGCGCCACGCCTGTACCACCGTCCTTGTGTGCGTTGGCTGCAGCCAGTCTTGCTTTTTCCTGTAGAGTACGCCCTGATATCCTCGGCTCCCCATGGCTAAACGATCTACTCAATATCCAGGGTCATTATGTGCTGTGTATACCCAATCATTGACGTTAACAAGCTGAGATGCTAGATAGTAGTTCCTGGTTTTGGGGACTGCCAGGCCACCCTCGTACACCCCGTTGCAGTTTACGAAGCGCTATTCGCGGGCTGCCTCCCCCCACGCACCCACAGCAGGTTGTGCTGTTCTACCTCCAGCGCCCGGAAAATTGTCTCCGGCACTCGGTATGGGGAATTTTGCAGCATGTATAGCAGACGGGGAGGCCATCACTTTAAACAGAACCGCCCTACCCATAAGGGAGACCAGGCGGCGCTGCCAATGGGCTACGTCCCCCCGTAGCCTCTCAAGTTGGGCATATACATTCAGGGCCATGAAGTCTTCTTCTGTTCTGGTGATCCAGATACTGAGGTATTTAAACTCCTCCCGGTGGACCAGAGCCGCAAGGGCAGACGTGAGAACCGGAGCCCTGCCCTCCAGGGAGAACACCAGGGACTTATCCCAATTTATATGGTAACCTGAGTAACTGCCAAAAAGATGCAAATTGTGAATAAGGCTATGGAAAGTCTGGCGGGACCTATAACAAAATGTTGTTTGCGTATAGGGAGATGCGCTCTTCCCACCCGCCCTCAGCATCTATACCCCGTACAAGCGGGTCAACTCGGACCCAGGCCGCCAGCGGCTCCAGTGCGAAGAGCAGGGGGGAGAGTGGGCAGCCCTGTCTCGTACCCCTGTGTAGCCGGAATGGTCTCGAGACTGTCCCATTTACTCGGACCCTTGTCATTGGTTCACAGTAAAGGAGTTTGACCCACTTACAGAATTTGGTCTGAATCCCAGCCTAGTGAGGACCGCAAAAAGGTATGGCCATTCAATACTGTCAAATGCCATTCGCACATCAAGCGACAGTACCACAGCAGCCTCAGTTGGTCGAGCTGACGTCATCCACATCACACCGTATAGGCGTCGTAAATTCAGTCTGGTGCTTCTGTGTGGCATAAAGCCTGACTGATCAGGATGAACTACGGTCGACACCACCAGGCCCAGTCATTCAAAATTAAGCAACGAAATTGGCCTATAGGAACTGCAAAGCTCGAGGGTCTTCCTTTCTCTGGAATGACAACAATAGTTGCCATCGGCAAATCTTCTGGCAGCCGTCCCTCATCTCGTGCGGCCTCAAACATGTTGAGCATTGGATGGGCCACCCCATGTGCCACGCATTTATATAATTCTGCGGGGAGGCCGTTTGGACCCGCCGCCTTTCCAGATTGTAAATCTCGAATAGCCCCTATAATTTCTTCTATGGTCATGTCTTGATCAATTGCCTCCCTGAGCTCCCCTGACAACGTTGGTAGGGGAATATCATTGAGCAGCTCTGCGCTGTCTTCTCCCGACCTGCTAGAGACTGATTGGTATATTTCCTCGTAGTAGGTTGCAAAGGCTCTTGCTATTTCCGCCCCTGTCTTCCTTGGGGGGGGGGGGGTCACCTGGATTTCAAAGCTCTAGAACCCAAATTCGGCCCTTTGTCTCTCCTCTCTAGCCATGCTATCATCTTATTAGCTTTGTCGCCAAGATCATATAAGCGTCTTTGCGTGGCGATCGCATGTGCGCGGGCCGCTTCTTTCTCCAAATTCCTAAGCTCTCCCTGTATTAGTCGCAGTTTGTGTTTCAACACCGAATCGGTCGCCCCTCCCTTCCCATTTGCATCTCCATGTCGGCTATTTCTCGCTCTAACTTGTCGCAGTGGGAACGTTGCTCCTTTTTCTTTCCACCAGTCACCGCCTGTACGTACCCCCTCGCTACCACTTTATGCTCTTCCCATAAAGTACTATGGGAGTCCACTGACCCCATGTTTTCGTCAAAGTATTGTTGCGTTTGTTCCCGGAATCCGTCCTGGAACTCATGGGGTCTGAAGTGCCATGGATCCACTCGCGGCAGAAGAGTGTATTCCCAGATGGGGCCTTGTAGCGTCACCTCAACTAGGAGAGTGATCAGATAGGCCCCCCGCTCTGTGATGCGCCCCCCGGAATTGTCCTGCGTACATAGTCTGGGTAAAAATATAATCTAAACGGGAATCACTGCCATGGGTCACGGATGTGTGTATATTGCCTAGCATTCAGGTTGTGTACTCTCCACAAGTCTGTTAGTCCCATCGCTTCTGCAAAGTCTCGTAGTGGCTGCGGTCCCATCCCCCGGGATATCAGCGTTTCCCTATCTTGCTCCACTGACATTGTGGCATTCATGTCCCCTCCTAATATTAGGGTGCCCTGTCCCATGTCCAGTAAAAGGGTACTTACGTTGGGGAAGGTCTCCCCGAGGAGTTTTGGTGGGATGTAGATGGAACAAATGTTAATGAAGCAGTCCTCCCATGTCCCTGCAATCGCCACGAATCTCCCAGCTGGGTCGTGCCACGTGCGCCATGGCAGAAAAGGCAATGTGTTCTTGACAAGGACTGCCACCACCCTAGAGCCTGTTGTGAATCCTGCATGGGCTAGGAGCGTATATCCAAACCTATTTAGCGCCAAATATTTGTTGCCCTTCAAATGTGTCTCCTGCAGGAGGACTATGTCAGGGGAGTGCCTGCATAAGTATTACAGTCTCCCAAGCCGTTAACGTTCCTCGCCATAATCTGCAGGGTCTTTTGTGTTGGTATTGTTGTAGCCATTTTGTATTAAGTGTCGTTCTCCCCAACCCCTCCCTAGTTTCCCCCTCCTCACTCCCCCCGTTGCCATAGATTTGGATATTACATGGTAATGGCTCAGAAGCTAGAATATAGACAATATGCAATTGATACAACTTAGTAGCACACAAATAAACGTCTCCCCTGAACACCCTGCTACCCTGCACCGTAGGTCTAAAACTACCCACATCCCCAATTTGCAGAGCACCTGTCGCCCACTAAGCAGTCTCTAAATATTTGGGTCGGTTGGCGCCGCCTCCCGTAGCTTCTCCACAGCCCCCGCTCGCCGTCCCCCCCCGCGTTATCTAGTGTCCAGTATTTAACACTATCCATGCGCCTGCATATTGGAGCCGCTGCACTTACATAACCTTCAAGTATGGATGAGTTCATATCACAGTCTTCCATTCTTCCTACCCAGAAGTCAGCTAGGACCTTTTACCATGGGAGGAGACCAGTAACTCTTTGCGTCAGGAACGCTCAGCGGGCCGGGCTTTTCGGGCAAGGTTCCAAGGAGGGAACCTCCATTCGAAGCTGCGTCATGTGTCCCTTGTGAATCGTCCCCCCCTTCCTTGTTGCTGCCCCGCCATTCTTGTTGTCGAGGTGATTTGCCTCCTCGCCTGTTTTCCAGCCAGTCCCATACCTCCTTCGGCTCTGTAAAGTACCACGATTTGCCATTGTCCACCACCCTAAGCTTTGCCGGGAACAGCATCATATATTTGAGGCCTTCAGCCCGGAGTGCATGTTTTGCCTCATCGAATGTGCGTCATTGCCGCTGTACCACGAGGGTGAAATCCGGGAAAAACTGGATCAGTGCATTTTCATAGTGCATGTCCCCCTTAAGGCGCGCGGCCTGAAGTATAGCATCTCGATAATTCAGTATCCTGGCAATGATTGTCCTAGGTGGGACCCCCGGTCTCGGTGGCGGCACCGGTGCCCTGTGTGCTCTCTCAACTGAAAAGAAATTCGATATACGTTTCGGTTTTAGGTGTTTCAGTATAAGGTCCTCCATAAAAAGGTCCATTGACTGGCCTTCCGCTCCCTCCGGGACCCCCACCACCCTTATGTTATTCCTACGGGCCCGGCCCTCTTGATCCTCGAGTTTTGCTGCCATTATCTTTTGTTAATTGGTTAGGCGTTTTACTTGATCTTCCAGTTTCCGGATGGCCACCTGAAAGTCGGTGATGTTCGTCTCTGCCACTGTGACCTTCTCTGAGGTTTTGTTCATGTCCGCCCTGAGGAGATTCATCTCTATCGTGACGTTATCTATTTTGGTTTCGAGGGTTGTTCCTAGACCATGGATAGCTGCCATGATGGCCCTGAGCGAGGACTCAATCTCCTCTTCCTCCTGTCCTCCCGTCGCACCTCCGTCCAGGCCCGCTTGCCTGGGCACCGTATATTATTCCAGCTTATTAGACTGGGTGGGCGGAGCTCCCTTCAGGCACATATTTGGCGGCACTTTAGTGGGCTATCTTTCGTATTGCTGCACCCCACCCCTTGGTGAGGGCCGCAGCCGGTCACGTAGTTCAAGGCGCTATCCGGGCGGCACGGCTGAGGAGCCTTCGGTGTACTCCTCTTAGGCTCTTGTTCACCACTCCACTCCGTGTTGGGCCCGGGCACATCAGAGCACTCTCAGGGCCTATGTTGTCCACCTAGCCCTGTCGATGACTTTACTGTGTCGTACTGCCCTGTGCTTGCCAGTTGACACAGTTTTTCACTTTCCTAGGATCAAGCCGCCAGGTCTTGTATTTTGGGCTGGCTCTCATTCCCCAGCGTAATTTCCAGCAGCGTTCTGGCCCAAAACGAAGCCACTATAGGCCCTCTGTGTCCCAGCAGTTCAGGAGATGGCAATCAATCACTAGGCCGTAGCAGCAGTCTCCGATCTTGTTTTACACTCCCAGGGGTTCCCAGCACTTCCCCACCTCTCTGGATGTTCTCAGGGCTCAGAGGTGCAGACCTTCTCACACGCGTTTCAGGCTCTGCCGCTGGGGTCCGCAGTGCCGCTGCCCTCCACCCCCCCCGCCCCTCCTCTGGGTCGTTCGGCAGCAGCTCACCGTCCTAGCCGCTGCCCTCCTCCTAGCGCCGACGCGCCTCGCCTATGCTCTCTATCAGGCACTCAAGAATGATGGGGGGGAGGGCATCCGAGAGACCCAGGTGGGTCTCCGCTCGTGGCCTCCTCAGCTGGCCTCAGACACTATTCCACGCTGGGGGCGCCCAACCTCAGCTGTCGCTGCTCGGTCTACTTTCTGGCACTGGGGAGCACGTCTCTGGCGATGTCTCGTGCCGGCGCAGGCAAAGTCACTTTCAGTTGCCTCCGGGCGGGTCCTCCCCGCCACAGACGGCTCCCCGGCCGTTGCTCACTTTACTGAACCCCCTCTCTGCTGTGAGAGGTAGAGCAGGGCGGATTCGGTTGGATTTTTGGAGGTGTTATGGAGGGCAGCTACGGAGCTCTCAATTTACACGGCCATCTTGGCTGGCGCCCACCCATTTGTACTGTTTTCCTGATATGAGAGGCAGTCTTTGTATGAAATAGTTCAGGGAATCAATTTTTAGGGCCCACTTTGAGTGGTGTTTATTGTCAATAGTAAGGTATGGCATGCAGCAACATTAAACATGTATTATGTGTCTTCTTCCCCTAACTGTTCTGTAAGGTAAGGCACATTCAGCCAACTTCCTGGAGAACTCCTATATCGTGTCTAACTGTATCACATGACTGCATATCCCCTTCACTTTTTTAATCTCTATCCTGATGTGTGACTATTGAGGCAAAGGGATCAATAGTTATAGGTAGTTTACTCGGTAGTCTTCAATTTCTATCCTATGTTCAAGCAAGTCCTAGCAAGGTTACTACTCTTAACGTGATTTTGGAAAGCTAAGGCAGCAATGAACCTCCATCTACTAATTAACCAGTTTTCTTCGGTCCTTAAGCTTTTTTGCTTTTATTTGTCTTCACGTTACCTTTGAAAGGATTTTTCATGATGGTAGGATGTATTTCTCTTTTTCTAAAACTTCAAGATGTCTCTATTCTTAAAATCCGTTAAACTCATCACAGTGAGATGGTTGTCAGTCCTGCTTTATGAGCTATGGAAATATGACTGGGAGAAAAAGAAGGGGCTGATTTGTATTCGGACCATATTGTTTGCTTGTTTTTCTATCCTGAAGATGTTTATTATGTTTATTGCACCCTGGAATTTAAACATTTTATTTTTATATTTGGGAATTTTTATTACTCACCTGTTTTTTATTGTGTCAAAATCAATTTTTTCTGTGGTTGTTTATTACTTGTATGTAACTGTCTGTCTGGAATCTTTTCATTCAATTTTATGTCTATCTTTTATGGTTTTTATTATCCGGATAAAGATTATTTTGACTGACTGACCAGCAGTTCCTTTCTTTGGCACTTATATGGAAAAACCTTAGAATCACGTTTGTATTTTATCAACCTTTTAGCAGCTGCTTTAAGGTAAATCATGTCACAAGCCACTCACCCTTCTTGCTCACACCCTGGTAGTACAGTGTTGTGCCTGATCTCCATGTGTTAGTAGTTTGAATTGTTTATGGATTGTTAACTCTAATCTGGATGCAGCAGTATTGGGGTGGTACATTTATCCCCTCTACTACAGTAGTATGGAAATTATTAGAGGGACAAGTGCTTGAGTGGGTCATTTAGAGTCTGATATCACTGCTGTACGACAAGTTCTGCAGACGGCACTAGAAATAATTATTTCACATGGAGCAGTACTGCAACTAACATACCGTTACTTGCTCTGCAAACTAGTGGTGTGTAGGAAGCTGGCTCTTTATATAGTGGACAAAAATGAGGTACACTGTGTAAAGAGTCCAGGCAAACCCCAGTTGACTGACAGAGGCAGAAATGATAACCCAAATGGTCTCTTTTGTGGTAGTATGGGTGAGCAGTTAGGTTTATCAAAGGGTAGTGCTAATCTCAATCAATATATCTTTATTCGGAGTCATAAAAAAGAACATCCATAAAAGCAGTTACACATAAAAGAAGCGAGCAACAGTGCAAAGCACATCGATACATATATTTCGTTTCGCTTTCCAGTAATAAGTTACACTTCTTACAGTATAAAACGTGAAATCATGAAGTCCTCGTATAAAAACTTTAATCCGATTCATTTCACTTTATATTAATAAATTACAATTATAACTAGTGTAAACATATGCACATCTTGTTAAAAATTTATAATTATAATTGCCTCCTGCTGCATTTCCTTCCTCCTTTATACGTGTCTTTTTTAATATAAACTAAGTGGAAGGAACTAGAGTTTTTTTTCTAGCGTAAAAAACAGCCCATAAGAATGATGCCATTCTGCAGCACACCTCTAATGTTGGTAATGATTGTAAAAACAAATATGCAGGGCGACATTGTAAAGGGGACATGTGTCTAATAAGCGGGATAACGTACCTCTTTCTATACACAGTATAAAATTTACAAAAGAGGACCGCATGCATAGTATCCTGAGGCATCCTATCATCACAAGGGCAGTTTGGAAGATTTGGGGACCAATCATTCATAATGGGAAAGGTAATTAACCTATGAAATATGTCTAATCTCAAACGCGTAAGAATATACCTATGGCGAGTATTTAAAACACATGTAAGATATGGCTGTATGTTAAAAGTAGTTCAAATCAGTTGGTTTTTTAAAACACTGGGTTTACAAAGTTCAGTAGTCAATTTAAGTGTATCCAGGTGTACAATTGCTTCCATTTTTAACGTTTTTCTACTGATCATTCCCAATGATTCTGATTTCTCAAAGTACTCTGGATGCGCCATATCACAAAAGAACCTCTGGACATTCGCCAACCATGCAATACGTGGATAGAAGGCTGATTTTAAACAATCACCAATTAGTGCACGATTGAGATCTGTGTGGTCTGAAGCACAGATTTTATGCCACAAGAGAATTGGTTCTATCTTGATCATGTCTGTAACAAAGGGAGCGCCAAGTTCAGCATGAGATACGTATACTGAGGAGCTTTTAGGGACTGCCAAGAGATATCTAAAAAAGTCGTTTTCTACTACATGCACGCCTTCGCACTTCTTATGTCCCCATATGCCCGCCACATACAAAGCTATACTGAGACACTTTGCTTTGTAGATCTTCACCATCATCTCAGGGGGGTTTGAGCCCAATCGCATTGCGAAGGTTCTAAGAGCCCAACATGCCTTAGTAAATAATTTCTGTCTATTATCGATTGCATTATTCCAAGAACTGGCTTTATCGAATAAAACCCTTAGATAAGAGAAGGTGTCAGTGAACTCAATCTTTGAACCATATATTATGTCCCTACAGTTCGTGGTTTTCTTCCCGCATTTCATAATGTGTTTTTGATTGGTTCAGCTGGAGGCCCAGTTCTCTCATATAACCGACAAAGCTCGTAAGCAGCAACTGTAAGGCCAAAGCGGTACGAGCCATGAGGACTGCGTTGTCGGCGTAAAGGGGGGCCGGGACAGGGCGCACACCTATTCCAAGGAGATCCCTGACCTTGACTGGTAGGTCGCTCCCCCACCACACAGCTCTGTCTGTGTGCCCTGCTGCTGCCCCGGATTGTGCTCGTTTTTTTCCTTTCTGTGCCCCCTTGCTGCCCCTGATTGTGATCGTTTTTTCCTTTCTGTGCCCCCTTGCTGCCCCTGATTGTGATCGTTTTTTCCTTTCTGTGCCCCCTTGCTGCCCCTGATTGTGCTCGTTTTTTCCTTTCTGTGCCCCCTTGCTGCCCTTGATTGTGATCGTTTTTTCCTTTCTGTGCCCCTTGCTGCCCCTGATTGTGCTCGTTTTTTCCTTTCTGTGCCCCCTTGCTGCCCCTGATTGTGATCGTTTTTCCTTTCTGTGCCCCCTTGCTGCCCCTGATTGTGATCGTTTTTTCCTTTCTGTGCCCCCTTGCTGCCCCTGATTGTGATCGTTTTTCCTTTCTGTGCCCCCTTGCTGCCCCTGATTGTGATCGTTTTTTCCTTTCTGTGCCTGTTTCCCGCCGCTGCGCCCCTGCGGCCCCGCCCCTCACTGCCCATTCGCTGCCCCATTCCCTGCTCCTCCCTCCCACCTCCCCATTTATGGCGGCCGCTGCGTGGTGAAGAGAGCGACCCCTGACCTTGACTGGTAGGTCGCTCCCCCACCACACAGCTCCGTCTGTGTGCCCTGCTGCTGCCCCTGATTGTGCTCTGTTTTTTTCCTTTCTGTGCCCCCTTGCTGCCCCTGATTGTGATCGTTTTTTCCTTTCTGTGCCCCCTTGCTGCCCCTGATTGTGATCGTTTTTTCCTTTCTGTGCCCCCTTGCTGCCCCTGATTGTGATCGTTTTTTCCTTTCTGTGCCCCCTTGCTGCCCCTGATTGTGATCGTTTTTTCCTTTCTGTGCCCCCTTGCTGCCCCTGATTGTGATCGTTTTTTCCTTTCTGTGCCCCCTTGCTGCCCCTGATTGTGATCGTTTTTTCCTTTCTGTGCCCCTTGCTGCCCCTGATTGTGCTCGTTTTTTTCCTTTCTGTGCCCCCTTGCTGCCCCTGATTGTGATCGTTTTTCCTTTCTGTGCCCCCTTGCTGCCCCTGATTGTGATCGTTTTTTCCTTTCTGTGCCCCCTTGCTGCCCCTGATTGTGCTCGTTTTTTCCTTTCTGTGCCCCCTTGCTGCCCCTGATTGTGCTCGTTTTTTCCTTTCTGTGCCCCCTTGCTGCCCCTGATTGTGATCGTTTTTTCCTTTCTGTGCCCCCTTGCTGCCCCTGATTGTGCTCGTTTTTTCCTTTCTGTGCCCCCTTGCTGCCCCTGATTGTGATCGTTTTTTCCTTTCTGTGCCCCCTTGCTGCCCCTGATTGTGATCGTTTTTTCCTTTCTGTGCCCCCTTGCTGCCCCTGATTGTGATCGTTTTTTCCTTTCTGTGCCCCCTTGCTGCCCCTGATTGTGCTCGCTTTTTCCTTTCTGTGCCCCCTTGCTGCCCCTGATTGTGCTCGTTTTTTCCTTTCTGTGCCCCCTTGCTGCCCCTGATTGTGATCGTTTTTTCCTTTCTGTGCCCCCTTGCTGCCCCTGATTGTGATCGTTTTTCCTTTCTGTGCCCCCTTGCTGCTCCTGATTGTGATCGTTTTTTCCTTTCTGTGCCCCCTTGCTGCCCCTGATTGTGATCGTTTTTTCCTTTCTGTGCATGTTTCCCGCCGCTGCGGCCCCGCCCCCTCACTGCCCATTCGCTGCCCCATTCCCTGCTCCTCCCTCCCACCTCCCCATTTATGGCGGCCGCTGCGCGGCCGCGCCGCTGGCACGCCGAAGGCGCGCCTAAGGCAAGCCCGTCTGCGCCCGTCCGCGCCGTGGCCTCGCCCAGCGCCAGACCCCCTGGTCCGGGCATCCCCCGCGCCCGCCACATCAACAGACGCCGATACGACGCCACCACCCTCCACGCACTCAACCCCCGGAAAAGATCACGCCTGCTACCAGGCCACCCTGAAGCGCACCCAAGGGCCCTTCACCTGCCGGAACTGCAGCTTCGCCAGCACCCGCCCCGCCAAACCACCGCCCAGGAAAGAACCCAACTACCTCAGATGCATCCTCCTCAACACCCGCTCCGCCCGCAAACACGCCATCGAACTCTGGGACCTTCTCGACTCAACCTCCCCAGACGTCGCATTCCTGACTGAGACCTGGCTGAATCCCGCTTCAGCCCCCGACATCGCCATTGCCATCCCGGACGGATACAAGATCACCCGCAGGGACCGCACCAACGGAGTCGGAGGAGGCATCGCCATCGTCCACAGGAACACCCTCAGAGTCTCAACCAACACCGACGACACCCTCAGCACCGCCGAACACATGCACTTCCAGATCCACACCGATCCCAACACCACCCTCAGAGAAACCCTCATCTACAGACCCCCGGACCCCAACCACAGTTCAGCGATTCCATCGCTGACTTCCGTCAGCACACACGCCATCGCCTCCACGGACTACATCCTCCTCGGGACCTGAACTTCCACCTCGAGAACAACAAGGACACCAACTCCACCACCCTGATCGACAACCTCGCCACCTCGGACTCAGACAGCTCGTGACTACACCCACCCACGCCGCCGGCCACACGCTAGACTCCATCTTTTCCGCAAGCCCACACGTCTCCTTCAACCACACCTCCGAACCCCACTGGACTGACCACCACTGCATCCACTTCACCTACAGGAAGCCCACCACGCACCACCGCACCGAACAAATGCCTCGCCGCTGCTGGAGCAGAGTCACGGAAGACCAGCTAACCACAACCTCGCCCTGAGCCCACCCGCCGAACCCTCCGACCCCGACACCGCCGCCCTCAACCTCAGACAGTGGATCGACGACTGCGCCAACACCCTCGCCCCGCTCAAGAATCCGCCCAACAGCCACACCAGCAAGAAAGCCACCTGGTTCACCGAAGACCTCCAGGCCTCCAAACGAACATGCCGAAAACTGGAGAAGATCTGGCTCCACGAACGGACAGCGGACAGCTACGCCGCCCACAAGAGCGCCACCCGCAATCACCATCACCTCATCAGATCCGCCAAAAGGGCCTCACTCAAAGACCGCCTAGACAACAACGCACACAACAGCAAAGAGCTCTTCAACATCGTGAAGGAACTCTCCAACCCCAGCTCCAACACCAACGACATCCAGCCGTCGCAAGACCTGTGCGACTCACTGGCCACCTCCTTCCACCGCAAAATCGCCGACATCCACAACAGCTTCAACACCACGACCGCCCCGGCAACCACCGAGACCACTGCCCCCACAACCACCAACCGCCTGCTCTCCTGGACCAACATCAACGACGAGGACACCAGCGAGATCATGAACACCATCCACTCCGGTTCACCGCTAGACCCGTGCCCTCACCACATCTTCAACAAAGCCAGTACAGCCATCGCGCCCCATCTCCGGAAAATAATCAACATCTCCTTCGAGACAGCAACCTTCCCGGAAAGCTGGAAGCACGCCGAGATAACCGCCTTACTCAAGAAACCCAAGGCAGACCCCAAGGACCTCAAGAACTTCCGACCCATCTCTCTGCTCCCGTTCCCCGCGAAGGTCACCGAGAAAATCGTCAACAAACAACTGACCCGCTACCTCGAGGAGAACAACATCCTGGACCCTTCCCAGTCCGGCTTCCGCAGCAACCACAGCACCGAAACCGCCCTCATCGCCACCACCGATGACATCAGGACCCTGCTAGACAACGGAGAAACAGCAGCCCTCATCCTCCTGGACCTATCAGCCGCCTTCGACACGGTCTGCCACCACACACTACGAACACGCCTTCACGACGCCGGGATCCAAGAGAAGGCCCTGGACTGGACCACATCCTTCCTTTCCGGCAGAACACAAAGCGTCCGCCTCGCCCCTTCCGATCCAAGGCCACCAAGATCATCTGCGGCGTACCCCAAGGCTCCTCCCTCAGCCCAACGCTGTTCAACATCTACATGGCACCCTCGCCCACGTCGCCCGACAGCACAACCTCAACATCATCTCCTACGCCGACGACACCCAGCTGATCCTCTCCCTCACCAAAGACCCTCACACCGCCAAAGCCCACCTCCACGAAGGAATGAAGGCCGTCGCCGAATGGATGAGGACCAGCCGCCTGAAGCTGAAGTCGGACAAGACGGAGGTCCTCATCCTTGGTTCCAACCCTTCAGCCTGGGACGACTCCTGGTGGCCAACATCACTGGGAACAGCCCCGCCACCCACCGACCACGTACGCAACCTAGGGGTCATCCTCGACCCCACCCTCTCCATGACTAAGCAGGTCAACGCCGTTCCCTCATCCTGCTTCAACATCCTCCGAATGCTCCGCAGGATCTTCAAGTGGATCCCCACCGAAACAAGAAAAACAGTCACCCAGGCCCTCGTCACCAGCAGGCTGGACTACGGAAACGCCCTCTACGCAGGAACGACGGCTAAGCTCCTGAGACGGCTGCAACGCATCCAGAACGCCTCTGCACGTCTTATCCTCGACATCCCCCGACGCAGCCACATCACACCCCACCTGAGAGACCTGCACTGGCTCCCTGTCAACAAGAGGATAACCTTCAAGCTCCTCACCCACGCACACAAAGCACTCCACAACTCCGGACCAGCCTACCTCAACAGACGACTCAGCTTCTACACCCCCACCCGCCAGCTCCGCTCGACCAGCCTCGCCCTCGCCACAGTCCCCCGCATCCGGAAAACGACCGCCGGCGGCAGATCCTTCTCCCACCTCGCCGCCAAGACCTGGAACACCCTCCCCACCAACCTCCGACAGACCCAAGACCTACTGGCCTTCAGAAGACTCCTCAAGACCTGGCTCTTCGATCAGTAGCAGCACCACCCCCTCTTCCCCCAGCGCCTTGAGACCCTCGCGGGTATGTAGTGCGCTTTATAAGTGACATGATTGATTGATTGATTGATTGATTGATCTTTTACAAGTGCCGTTAACTCCTCCCCCACACTATTGATGTATAGTGAAAAGAGGAAAGGAGCTAGGACACAACCCTGTCTCACCCCTCTCTCCACGCCGAACGTTTCTGTGCATTCTCCTCTGGCACCGTACCTAACCTTGGCTCTACACCCAGTAGAAAGATCTCTCAAAAAACTAATAATCGGGATCTCTACCCCCGTATCTTTCAG
The DNA here is from genome assembly GCA_963921515.1 of Calotriton arnoldi. Lineage (NCBI taxonomy): Eukaryota > Metazoa > Chordata > Amphibia > Caudata > Salamandridae > Calotriton > Calotriton arnoldi. Next base: position 572,002 of record CAWUFW010002143.1, on the reverse strand, counting down.
TTTTAACCAAAGCTTGTTGTGTACCACGCAGTCAAAAGCCGATGAGAGATCTACGAATGCTAAATAAAGCATCCCCTTATCTTCACATACTTCCCGATAATTATATTTAAATTAAGACTTTGTTCTATTGTGCCGATCCCAGTTCGAAACCCGTATTGAAGGTCGGACAATTTCTGGTGTGTTTCAGCCCTATTTTGTAGCCTCTCCAAGATTATATGTCCTGCTATCTTGGCTAGGGAGTCAATCAGAGAGATAGGCCTGTAGCAGGCAGGGTTTAAATGATCTCCTTTTTATAGATAAGAACTATGATTGATTCTCCCCATGTAGTTAAAAAAACCTGTAGTACATGCGGCCCTCAATACAATGGTCAATAAAGGACCCCACAAGGCAATATTGCTCTTCTATAAATCTACTGGGATGGCATCAGGTCCTGGCGCTTTGCTATTTTTACTCGCTTGTACGGCTGTGATAACTTCTTCTAAGGAAAACGGGACAATCGACGCAGTTAGATGGGGGATTAATTCCTCACTTTTAAGAGCTCCCTTGACCTGTATGGTTATCGGGAGGGGTGCAGTATAAATGCTAGAGAAGTGCTTAATCCATTCTTCCTCTAATATTGCTAATTCAATTTTAGGTAGGTCATCTGTACTCCATGGGGATGAATTCACCATCTTCCAGAAGATTCTTTCGTTGTTAGTCACTTGCCTGCTGTAAAGTTTCCCAGGCAGCCTCTCTTATATGCAGATTCCTTCTCTTCGCTGCATGTTTGTATTGTGCTCTGCAGCAATGGACCTCATTTGGACTTCTAGGATTTCTATGTAGTGCCTCCTTTAGGGATTTGTGGGCTTTTGTACATGAGGCATCAAACCACCCTTTTTCCCCTTTGTTTATTCGGTCCTTATTAACAAAAAGGCTCTCTCTTACTCCCTGGCATATAACCAGAAAAGCCTCAATTATCTCATTAGGAAGAGTGGAGTCATTCAGACATAGATCAAAGGCATCTTTCTTTTCAGTTATCAATTGTGTGAGGAATTCTTCTGGGATAACCTGAGTCCAGCGTAAGCTATAGCCATTTCGTTGTGCTAGCTCAATTCTTTCTACTTGATGAGCAGTCCTATCATACCCTTGTTTAAAAAGCTGTTCAAACGATAACTGTACACTTGGGGGGGAAAATGGTCACTGAGAGCGATTGAATGAGTGCAAAAATTAAAAACAGAGCCAACAAATCGCCTTGATAATAAAACGTGATCTAAAATGCTATTGCTTAATCTCCCATTAAAAGTATTCTTACGGATAGTGTAAGGTGTTGAAATCTCGTTTGCAAATGACAAGTCAAATTTAAAGGAGCAGTTCATTGATCTTGTCACCGTACATACTGTGGGTAAAATGAGGCTGTTCTTCCTCCTCTAAATAGGTCATCCCACACATTTTATTTGAATGTGCCATACACTGTCGCAAGTTAAAATCAGCCCCCCACAAAATCGTGACATGGTTTTTCTTTTTACTAACAATAACCTCCAGGTCCTTGTTTATTTCCTGTACAACATCGGTTATTGTTTTAATATTAGCATTATTATAGAAGTTAATTATTACTAGACTCATGGCACCTTTCATGTTACAAACCACTAATTGGTAATAGGGGTTATCTGTATAAAATACAATATTTGAAAATTGTAAAACATTAGATATATATATACACAACCCCCTTTTGCCCTGCCGTGTCTTGATGGTGACGCCAAAGTAAAATAGGTTCTATACCCGTTTATGTGAATGGTCTCTGTCAACCATGTCTCCTGTAAACATATAATTGGATAATCCTCTATAAAATCAAGCCACTCTGTGGTTTGTATTTTGCTCCGTAGCCCTGCCACTTCCAGAAAATGCAGCCCACACATTTTGTTAATGGGCGTTTTACCTTTGGAGTTGGGTTATCTATAGATTCGGCTAGAGAGATGTGTTCAACCACTTGGAAGACCGTGGCCTTTGTCGAAGGTAATTCCCAAGATGTTACCATGAGATTATTCCCGTCAGTGTTTGTATCCACATTTCTCTGACTACTCTTCTCTCCATCTATGTGGGGCCCCCCCTTAAGTCAGTCCTGACCGTCCAATGCAGACAAACATTGGAATCTATTTGTAGTTTGAATAGTGTAATTTGGGCACCTTGGTCTCTGCTCTGTGATAGGATGTAATCTTAAGTTATTCCTTGGGTATGATGGGCGATAGAAGTAACCCAGGGGGCAAAGAAAGATTCCCTTCCCATCAGGTTTAATGTGCCCTGTTCTTTGTAGGACCGCCTCCACCAAGGCGGGTGATCCGAAGGACAATACCACACAGTCACCAAACTGGTCTTTTTTCCCCTTCCCTACCCATTTCACTCTCCTAAACATCTTAAACTCATTAAATAGATGGTTGGTTAGTCCCGATCTCACGCCCAGCCAATTCAGAGATTTGTTTCTCAAGGACATCCAATTCTCATTATTGTTTAAGGTTAGGGGGAGAACATTTGTCAGAACTACCACATATGGGGCAGCGGCTGGTGGGAGGTCCAAGCGATCTGATATGCATTCCGCTTGTTCTCCTTGCTCTGCAGTAATTTCTGCAGTGCTTAATGAAGGGGCGTGATCACCTATTGCCCTGTATCTAGCCCCAGAAGCTGCCCTGTCCCTTCTCATCCCCATTGTTCTTTTGCAGTCGGTAAGGCTGTAGGACCGTGTGGTGGGGTCTGATAGTGCAGTATCATCAGTAACTCTCGAAGTTATAATTTCAGTGGCTGGTTCAGGAACTGGTTTAGGGTCTAATTTATGTACTGTGTGCATCCCTTGTCCGGTAGAAAATATTGTCAGGAGTTCCAGACATGAGTCAGTTTTTGTTTCCACTTTCGTCAGCCTTGTTTGTATTGTCCCTAAAGTTTCATTCACGTGTTGGTCAAGGTTTTTAAGTGCCTCCACCAAGGTGTCTAATTTACCAATAATTAGATTATAATTTGGGTCTAGAAGAGTTTTAGCGATGATGGTCTCAGTTTGTGTTAAGCCCTGTGGCAAAGTAGTTCCCTTCTTGCTCCGTTTTATCTCTTTGCCGTGCTGAATAACTGCATCCTGGGATCTGGGCTTTTTAACACGTTTAGGGGGTGGTGAGTTTGATCTTGAAGGGGACACACTGTCAGGGATAAGTTGTATACAGCCATTTACCTTATTTGCTCCCTCCCCCTTATTCTCCCTTCTAGGATTCTCCCCCTCTGCTTTGCCTCCAGGGGCCTCAGGATCATTAACCGGAACCTGCGCTATCGAGGTCTGGGACTGGGCCACTTCACCCTAGAGATTCCTCCACTGTTAAAATCTGCTTTTCTATGGCCCCCATAGCCCCTGTAATGTATTTCAATAGGGACATTTGTTACTTATCTGGGGAACATGCTTTTCCTACGGTAGCTGTGTGCTTTCTTTTGCCCATGTTAAATCGTCTTTTAATGAGATACTATGCGTTATCTTTATTTTATTTTTCTCACTTTTTGTGGAGGTTGAGGACAAGTTCAAGCATAGGATGAAAAACAATGTCACTGTTTATATTGTTCCTGCTGGATTCCGAGTCTTTAATGGCCCGCTCAATCAAAAACAAAAGTACCTTTGGATCTTCAGATCACACTGTCAAGGGTTGACTGCTAACACGTGCATAGAGTTCCTGTAACTCCGAAGTTAGGAGGGTGGCCCCACCCCGCCTCCTGTCGCCGACGGGCGCGGGACGGGCCCGCCCTTGGCGCGGGCTTTGCCCGGGCGCTGCCCGCGCGAGTCCCGCGCCACGGGGGCCCGCTGTAGACTTTAAGCGCCTCCTGGCGCTCACGGTTGCGTCGGCGGTGGCTCGTCCCGCTTTGGATGCTGGGGGCTGTAGTTCTGTGCCCCTATCTTGCCTCCAGGATTGTTATGTGGCGGTGGCTGTGGCTGCGGCAAAAAAAGGAAGAATAATGGTAGTGCTAATCATTTATTGCACCCACAAAGGCACTAAGTGAGACACACACTCAATAAAGAAATCCGACACCAATTTATAAAAAGAACACCTTTTTTATATCAATTTAGATACCAAGAGCATTGGAATGAGGTAAGTACTTTTTGAGTTATGAATTTTTATACGTTTCAAAAGTTGACAGTGCAGTTTCTGGAGTGGCAATGTTATCCTATGGGGGAAAACATGTATTGCATTCGGGCACTTGTCAGCGACTTACGGGACCCTTCTCATGGACTTAAGGTGAGTATGGGGCAAGGTCCAGGCCACACCAATAGGTCACCTCGGGAGGCTCTGGGACGTCTGGATACAGAAGTGTTACCGCATCAGGTGCCCGATTCCCTTCGATGGGGAACGGTCTGGTCAGAAAGAGGCTGCAATCTGGGACTGGGGGGCCAGTCCAGGGGAACCCACAGTGGGGCTCCTCCCTAGAGATGCTTGGGCATGTAGGGACACTGTTAGTCCACTTCTCCTCAGGCTGTGGGGCTCAGGTGCAGTGGTGACTTTTGGTGTCTGGTTCGGTGCTGGAGTCATTCACGGTTGGAGGGGGCCTGCAGAAAGAGGCTGCAGGTGGTGACTGGAAGTACAGTCTGGCCAGACCCAAGGATGGGCTCAGCTCTTGTGGGTGTCAGGATCCAGTGAGCATCGCCGCGTCCCTCTAACTCGGGCTGTGGGGGCGGGTGCAGAGACACTTTGAGGTGTCAGGTGGCAGTGGTCGGGGACTCAGTCTGCGTCTTTGGTTCTGCAGGGTGGGCAAACAGAAATCTGGACCACTCTTGATGTGGGCCTCACTGTCCCTAAAGTCCCTCGACGTGCAGGTTGGTTTTCCTCAGCATTGGTGTCCGAACTTGACATAAAAAGCCTTGGTTGTTGCAAGGGGTCCGGTGCCCCAGCTATTGGTGCTGTGCGGCTCCAGACAGTCCTGTCATGCCTACACTTGGAGGGAGGACTGATCTAGCCTGTGGGAGCACGACGGCTTCTTCCTGGGTGGCTGCAGCATCGGTAGTCCCTGTAAGCGGCAGTACGGTGAACAAGACCTTGCTTCTTTTGGTGCCTGCGGCTGCAGGGGAGTATCTCCTCTACTCCAAGGGAGTTCTCTGGCAATTTGCGTAGCACTGGCAGCCCTCTGGGTTTCTTGGAGGCAGGACGAGTCCGTTTCTCCACAAGGGTCGGGTGCAGCTGGCAGGGTTGGCGCCAAGTCAGTCGTTGCTCCTCTGTTCAGCAATCCTCTTTGTCCACTTCTTCTTTGTGTCCATCAAATCTGAAGTGCTGGCATCAGGGGTGGTGCCTAAGTACTCTATTTAGGGGGGTTACAGGGATTGTCATGTAGTAGCCAATGGGCTACCTACCTTTAGGGTGACTATACCCTCTATATTACCACTTGCTGTGGGAAGTGGGCATAACCCTGACCCAGAGGACCTAATTCCACCAAAAACCAAGATGGTGGAATTTTCCTTTTCGTGTTCACTTCAGGTAGCCCACCTTAGGGGTGGTACTAGTCTGAGGGTGAACATGCCCCCTCACTAGCTAATTTTCCCATCTGTCCTGGTGCAAAATGGGCCTTGGGCAGGGGGTGGCCTTTCCCCTGTCTGGGGGAAGGCAGCGTTGCATATCACAGGCAGTGGTGGCCTTTGGAGCCTCCAGCCGTGATATGCAGATTACTGGTCATCCTGCTTGGAGGAGGTGACACCACCTCCTGCCGGAGCAGGCTTTGTTTCTGACCTCAGAGAACGTAGGCTTTGACCTCCAGGGGGTCAGAAACATTCTGTGGTGGCAGGCTGGACAGGACCAGTCAGCCAACACACTAGAGCTTGATAGGTTTTCATGGGGTACCTCTAACGTACCCTTTGGGTGCATGTATTAATAAATCCATCACTGGAATCAGTGTGGGTTTATTAATACGAGGTGTTTGATACCAAATACCATAGGTTTCAGTGAAGCCATTATGTTGCTGGGAAACTCGTTTTGACCAGTGCCCAGCACATACCTTAAGATGGCTTCCCTGTCCACCTGTACTGTCAGCAATTGAACTGGCCAGCATAGGGGCACATCTGCGCATGCAGACATGTCCTCGCATGTAATATAATGCACCCTGCCTTAGTGCTGTAAGGCCTGCTGTAGGGGTGACATACAAATATTACATGCAGTGTTGGGGGAATTGGCACACAGGGTATGTACCATGTCATATTTTCACTTTTAGAGCACCTTGTCATGCAGCCTGCAGTGGCAGTCTACATGAGTTTGGTGCTCGGTCCCTTAGAGTGGTACAATATATGCTGCAGCTCTTGGGGACCCTCTTTAGTACCTATGCCCTAGGTACCAGGGGAACCACTTACTAGGAACTTACAGAGGTGCTAAAGGCCTGGTCAGTTGGGGATCAGTTGACCAGTAAACTTGTTTTGGGGAAAGAACACTGGCACTGGGTACCTGGTTAGCAGGAACCCAGTGCACTTCAGTCAAAGTTGCATCAAATACCAGGCAAAATGTGGGGTGACTGCTGCAACAAAACCCCAGTTTCCTATATGGTGCAGCAGCTACAGCAAACTCCCATGACTTCTCAAGTGATTGTCTTCTAGATCCAATATTCTGAACTTTGTCCATTCCATGAACCCAGGATTTTTCTGACCCCTTCTACTCATCTCTAAATGTGTTCTGATTATGCTTTTAAATTCGTCCTGATGACCCATCCGATGATTACGGGTTGAAACATCGCTGACACAACCGAGAACAAGACTAGCCATTTTTTTCTGTTTACATCAAGCCATTTTTGATAGGCAGCATTAATTCTGCCTATCAGTGTATTAGCAACTACATACGCACTATGTTAGTCTGTTGTCTTGCTTTGTATATACAGTTTCTCAAATGTTCCTTTGCTTGCACTGAGTGAGCACTAATTACTTGTTATTTAAGCTTTTTTCATAAAAAGAATACAATGAAAGTAAATGTTATCAGAACTTTTTGAAGTAGTCCCTGGTACTCTGAAATAATGCATTGAATGTTTAGTTCTAATTGCTATGCAACAATAATTGTAACATGTATCTTGTATAGATAAATACACCATAGCAAACCCTTGTTCCTTAAATGAACATATAATACAGGTGCAGGCTTCATGCTGCCAGTGTCCGCACTATCCCAATTGTATGGTTTTGAATAGTATCCAACCCACTTTAAAAAGCAGCCATTGGGGAAGGGTGGGGGGGGGGGTGTCTGTGTGTCTGCTGCTGCTATGCCAGAAAACAAATTGTGGACACCCACTGTGTTGCCACAACTAAGGCATCACTGGCGGGCCCAAAACCTCTTTTGCTTGGTGCAAATCACCATTACAATACAATTATGCACATTGTTTTGGACTGCATAGCACCACCGCCATGCCAGAATCCACACCAAGTGTCACCGTATTCAGGGCTTTAAGTGGGATGAAAAAACTGGGTGGGTGGGGGGGGGCTCTCATAGGGGCGTGGCCGATATAATTAAGGGCGTGGCTTAAAACACTTCGGCTAAAAAAAAAAATTACTTGGCATAGTGTGCTGCCCTACTGGTATTTTGCTGCGTCTGTCCATTCATCCAGATATATAAAACAACAAGTAACATTACACCTACAACAAGCCAGGGCTACTGGCTTAGTCAGTGGCTGTAAATTGCATAAGGTAAATAAGCAACAACTATGACTTCGTTGAATATAATATTGAAAATGGTTCCGTTCTTGTGGGTAAGGTTGTGGCGTAAGGCTAGAGCTGCCGACTTTCGAAGCTGAGAAAGCAGGTTCGAGCCTCAGGTCGGCTCAACATCCTGTGATTCAAAACATGAATATGTCCTTGTGTAATGTAACTGGTGCTCATGTTTGCTCCAAGGTTGCGCAATATAAAACTGAAAAATTAGTCTCTTTAAAGTTGGATCAACAGCAGTGACGGATGGTACTATTGCAGAGTTAAGCTTTTTTTTTTTTCCTCCACCCTGAAGGTAAAAGTGGAGAGCCCGATAGGGACCCGTCTCAGCAACTGCTTTTAAGAACTGCCGGTGCTTAGCACCGGCAGGACGCGGCCCACTTAAAGCCTTGGCCGTATGTATAGTGCCACTGTCCTACCAGAACCAGATTGCTCCCTGTATGCAGTGACACACATCAGATCAAGCACCATTACTAGCATGGGCTGAATCGCAACTTCCATCTCGTCCTCACCACTCCTCACTTTCCCTCTCATGGGGGGGGCTGGGGTGCAACCAGTGTGACGGACCGCAGCTGTTTTCACGTGGATCTGCTTAGGCACTGTGGCTCCGCAGTCATAGACGACAGACTGCCTTTCCTACTTCCTCTGCAATGTATCTTTTTTTTTTTCCGATCACCTGGAAGTGAAACCTTCAGCGCACATGTACATGACCTGTATCATCATTCTACAGGTCACTTTCCACCTTGTTGCACCTTTTTGTCTCTGCTGGCATTGTATAAATTGCACAATTTTGCTTTTCAAAGAATTTCTCAACTTCTTTGGTGAAAAAAATGACAAAATGGACGCGATGTTATTTAGTTACTAGCTTCAGCATCAATTTAATCTTAACGAAATGTGAATTAAATGTTGCTATTTAAAGACGCCCTCTTTCAATAAAACGAAGGGTGTTTTAGGTCTGTTTTTTAAAATTATTATTATTTAGTAAATACCCAGAGGTTCTTCATAAGTGACCTGCTTCGAGAGACCGAATTGAATCTTTATGCAGAGCACAAAAATGCCCCCATCCTTGTTCATAAATCTCCGTGACTTTAAGGATGAAATATGTTGAGTTATCTACATTATCATGCGAAAAGAGCTTTGCTTGGCTTAATTGGGCATCCTATGTATGCAGATGCATAACTGCGATCTTCATTGGGATTAAGGCGCAACAACATTTCTTGACCTTTTTTAACAGCTCTCTGGCGCTTCGTTGGTTAGTGACGCACTTTCATTTCTCTTCCCCCTGGGTTTAGGGGGTCTCCGTTTAAAAGTACGGCAAATTCCGGATGATAACAAGATGGAAATATAATTCCATCAGAACGGAATTTAACAGAGTGGTTTGGAACCCAGCCAAATAGGGAAAAAAGCAGTGCACACACACTTCCGGCATGAGATTTTGTATGTAGCTTAGGTAATGCTGTTCTACAATTTTCCCAGAGCTTGAAGACTTCAATTGTCGGATGTAATTAGTGAAGTGCAGTGTATCACAGGGAAATGAGAACTAAATCTAGCGCAGGCCAGATGGTAACAAGGTTTCTAATAAATACTCTTTCTGATGGGGTTTTTACATCCAACATAAATTAGGTATAATGCCAGTGACTTGATATGAGCAACCTTTAACCTCGTTCTGTATATCCATTTAATTGAATTGGTTTATTGTTACTATAATTGACACTGCTGTTGTCTCAGTGGTTTTTAACTCGGAATAAAAAAGGTTTTCCAAAGCCACATGGGAGGGCCAAATTTACTAATATGTGTATTAAGTAATTTTCGTGAGACAGCTACCAGTAGGTACCTTCACAAGGCTTTTTGCACCATCGAAAGTCCAATTTGTGTTTTTTTCTCAGTGTGCTTTCACTTGCCTTGCTCCAAATTATACCTGGCTGATTCCTTACGGTAAAAAGCGATCGCCCGCATTAACTGCTATGGCATATGGTGCCATCTTCTGAATTTCACTTGTGCTTCAATACATATGGAGTAGTAAACTATGCATTTACATACTGTCAATTCAGTCTGACTTGGACCGGCGTGAAAGGGCAGGATTTTTTTTATGAGGAACATTTGGCACCTTCTGGAGTGTTGTTTGAGGATGGCATTATAAAGCATATCGGCTCTGAGTATGACCAAGAAATCGGCCAATTTCCCGCACCGTCGCAATTACCAGTACTACGGAGTGACTGCTGGGGCAAGGAATATCCAGATCATTACGAGTTGGACTTGGAGGGTCCACTAAGAAATGAGTAATTGACTGGAGAATCAGTAATTCTGGCTTCAATTTATCTGCCTTACCCCCCCCCCCCCCCGCACACTTCTGGTAATTCCTCCTTATTGTCCTAGATTTTTAAACTCAGATTTCACCCGAAATCTCTGGGTTAAAGGAAACAAATGCACAGTCTTGGCATGGCTCTCATGATTCTGAAGGAGCCGGGACCTAACATTACCGACCCTATGGGAATTGAGAGGCCACTTATGAGGGTCAGAGGTATGTAACACTGAGCTGAACAATCTGGCATACAGGACTCCATCTCTTTAGAACCTTCATGGCAGATCTCTAGTAAGTATTCCGCACTGGTCTGGATGCCCGGTGAATATGCATATGGTACTTGTAAAATAGAATGGTACAGCTTGGGAATGCAAGACTGTCACATTTTATTTCACAGTGAGATGGGGCATGTTTTTATGGACTCCTGATTCTGCCTTGCAATTTATGCAAATTGTAGGTGTGCCAAATCCACAGCATTCATAAAATCTTTAAATTCTAATTTGCACTTCTGTGCATTTTGTATTGATCACATAATACACTCTGCTGCACCTGGCCATCTGAAGGCGCACTGATTGTGTGCCAAAAAGAAATAGTCCACAGTCAGTGCTCCCCCAAAAGGAGTCCTCTTGAAGGGGGCAAAATGGGCCCCATGGGCACCCTGTACATCCCCCTGCAGGTAGGTCCTGCCGCTCACTGCGCCCACCTGCAGTGGGTTCTCTGCCTCCCTTTGAAGTGCAGGTTGGGTGCCGCCCTCACTTTTAAAGACTGAGCGGCTGCTTCATATAGCCGCTGTGTCTTTCACTGATGCGAAAGATTGCATCTCCCCTGGGGGGAGTGCATTTTCTGTAATGGAGCTCCCTTTCCCTGTATACGCCTGGTGCACCCTGTCAAAGGTGCCAAACACTCAAACGGGGACAGTGCTCCTTATCTCTGATACGGCCTCAGGTTGTTTGTGACGTGCCCAGGTTTGAGCTCTAACATTTAAAGTTGGTCCTGATCTCTGAGGGCATTTGTGCCTTTGCCACCATCTTATATCTGGACAAGTTTCCTCGCAGAACTTTCTTTTCCCATAATTTCAAATATTCATAAATTTCAGGTTTTTATATTTATTTATTTAATTAGTGTTTTATAGAGCGCGAACGTGACCCGTTAGGGTATCAGAGCGCTTTACAGAGAAAACAAGCTAAATTCAAAGATTAGGAGCTAACGATCATGAGTACACTTGAGGGAGAAAATTCAAGCAGGAGCAAGGGAGGACGGCACAATATCAACCACTGCCCAATAAAGTTACAGAGAGGTACGAATTATGCCATAAGCTAAACATTGTCTATGATACCAGGATTGCATAGGTTACATCTGCGAAGTCTAGTTTACTTTAAGTCTTCACGTTTTCATTAGTGATACATTTCTTGTGTAACCGTACTACTTTTGTGTTTTCCTTGGCTGGATTTGGATGTTTCATCAGTATCTTCAACATGGTTGGTTGATTGCTTGTTACTGACTGTGTCCGTCCATGGACTATCCCTTTGGGATTTTGACTTTAAAGGCACTTAGGATACTTAGCGATATTACAAGAATTTCAGCTATTAAGCTGTATTATCTAGAAGTTAAGAATTTGAAATCTGCAAAAGGCAGTAATATAAGCAATCCTCCATTTGGAGTAGTCTCGAAGGAAGGATACAATAACCAGTATAGAGCTAATATCAAAGTGCTGAGTCTCACCAGCAAACAACTTTTATGGTTTGCAGAAGCTGTTTGTGATCACCCTCCGGTAGGTTTCTTATGATTTCTTATGCATGCTTCTCCTTTTGGTTCCCCACTCAGCAGTGCCAGTTGTGTTTTCACCAATTCATTTTCTCTTATTTCTGAGATCTTTTTCGCTTTTCATAAAGCTTCTCAGAAGTGCATAGCAAGTTCAATATCGCCAGTTTGTTTCCAAAATCCTATGAACATCAGGTGCACATCTTTTATGGTGGGCCTGGCAGTGCAGCTGCCTGCATGACCTATTGTTTATATTATATGTAGAGTGTGCTTTGGGTTAGCCCCCTTTAACAATTATCTAGTTTGTATCATCCTCCGCCAGCCATTGCTTTGAGATAGCATCCATCACCCACAAGAGGGTTTTAAGATCACAGTAATGCTTTGGGCAAGTTAGTCTGTCTGCTTCCTAGGAAGTGCTTCCTATGCAATGCATTGAGGGTATTTTGTTTACATATGAAAAGTACACTCTGAGTCACTTTCTGTAGCAATCGGTTCAGTATTTCAGCCATGCATCAGTAGAGAATGCAGTCTTTTTGTTATGTTTTTTCATGGCTGCAGTTTTTAGGTCGATCATTCGAGACCTCTTGTATATACTTTAGTATATACTTATTAGGTCGAGCATTCGAGACCTCTTGTATATACTTTAGTATATACTTATATGTGTATGTACTTTGTGGGCTCTGGAGATCAGCCCTAGAACTTGTCTGCTTCCTGTAAGGGACTTTTTTTTCTGTTCAACTGCCTCTATTTAACTGTCTTGATAGAAAATGACCAGCAGAGGTCAGTAAAATACCAGAATTGCTTTGTGCTTAGGGACTTTCTTTTTCTTATTTTTCTGGCAACTGCCTCTATTTAACTTACTTGATAGAAAACGGCCAGCAGAGGTCAGTAAAATACCAGAATCACTTTTCTAGATTCCAGTCCATAGAAATTGTCTTCCACGAGCACCCGTAGACAATAATATTTTTTTCAAACCTTATACTTTCAGTGATATGACCACCGAAGGCACTGATTTTATATTAAAAACAGAGTTTTGGACTATACCATTTCCCGCTGAAAGGCAATATTTCTCTCCATGTGTTCCCATACCTGGCGTGTCACGCAGTTTGGTGCTTACTTTCCCTCCATGTTAAAGAACAGTAGATGTTTCGGCACCCAGGCTAAGGTGCTGCATAGCTAAATACATACAAGGTCCCAAAGGTGAGACCGATTGCATTGCAAATGCTTGTTGCTCATGCTTTTGTCAGGACTAGAGTGTGAGCCTGACCTTATCATGGATACCTTATCTCAAGATGGACACCCTGAAGTCTTGCAAGATCAAAAAAGCTGTGATCTCACAAGACTTAGAGTGACCATCTTGGGCTCAGGCTATCCCAACTTCAGTTCCCTTTCCCCTGCTTTCACACGCCTATCCTTGCTTCTCACTTTCCTCTGTTTGACCATCTTGGGCTCAGGCTAATCTAACTCCTTTTGTCTTTGTCCTCCTTTTGCTCGCCTATCCTTGCATCTCTTTCCTCTTTATCACCTTCCCTCTCAGTACTCAGGTGTCATACCCCTTCCTCCTTCGGGGTGAAGATATGCCTTTCATTTAGTGAACTATTAGTTTGAAAACACACCGCACGACTGTTTCCCTGTTGCAGAAGTAATGTGGTTTTCATCACTTGGTTGATCAGAGGAGTGGTCCTGATCCTGCAGTGCAAAACAAAACCAATAAGTGAGGAACCATTGATTGACTTTTAGAGGTTGCTCATACTTTTGCTGTTTCAGCTAAAGCACAGTGACTGGTAAGACATGCTGCCGTGTCATACTGAAGGCATGACGAAATCAATATCAAATTAGAAAAAAAAAACGACATATGTCAAAAAGAATAATTCTCTCCTTGCAAATTTTTTCTTGAGTAGGCGCGCTGTGCAAATGTAAATATACAGATTTTTTGTGTTATTTCAACCTCTTCGCGAGTTGCAGCGTTGGTAGCAAACAATAGTATCGATCAACAGGTTCGTGAAAAATAAGTAGTTCTGAAACGCTTCACAGGCCTTTCCTTCAAGCTCTTCATTGGCTCCTTCCCCCGTGACAGTATTTTTCTGCAAAGAAATATGAAAAGCTGTGGGTCCGAGGAGAGAAGTGCCGCGTTGTGCTTTAACCAATGACCAGGAAGTTTATGTGGTCATGTATTTTGGTGCGGGGCCTGCGGCCAGCGTCTTTTAATAATAAAGCCCTTTAATTCATTTCATATTGCACATGTTCATACTGGAGTCTGTGGGAAATTATAATCTATACAGAAGTCTTGTATTGTTCGAAGGCTTTTTATTTGCAACTTATTTATTTAAAAAAATCTCAGTTTGAAGTCTGTTTATGTTTGCATGAAATTATCCAAAAACATGGCACTGTCGTGTCCTTTGCAGTAATACTTCAAGTGCAGATGTAGTATGGGGTGGTGCTTTGCAGATGTGGCATACCAGAAAGCTTTGTATATATGCTTTCCGAGTAAAAGCAATAAAGGAACTGAGCAACTCCGTTATCCACAACCATAAGACTTCAGATTGTAAAAATAGATGCAAAAATATTTGTCATAGATGCTGTTTGGCATGCTTTAATTTTCCAATGCTTGTTAGACACGCTGTTAGTGTGCCACGTGAGCCTGTAGACATTAGTTTAGACATGTAATTAAGTTTTGTTAGCGTTTGAGCGGGAAAAATATTAATAAGTGATTTTGGGCCAGCTTGTTTTACTGCAACAGTTTCAACTAATTGCTGCTTCCTTGGGGTGCCTTCCAGCAAAGCCTGTTAACCTTATAATCAGTTTCGACACGAGGGATGTGCTAGCCGGGTTTGTGAAAAGTGTTTTCCCGTGGACTGCGGTCTTTCTATACACTCCAGCGGCTGCATCTTTTGATAGATGGTTCAGCCAGAGGCCATCCTTTGTGCACAATATTTTGTTACCACCGGGAGAGATTAGTTGTTTTGATATTTTTTTCCGAAATCTGTTGCAAGGGATGGGTTTTCTGATAGATTATTTTTTGAACTGAACGTATTTCTTTTTAGTCGTATTACAAATGAATACTAAGTTAGTTTTCCCCCACCCAGCCGTGCCTAAAAGCGCGCCTTTCCCAGAAATGTAAGGGCACAGATCAGGTCGTCTCTTGGAATGTAGCTATATTTATGCAACAATCTGGGATGATGATTGCCATATTTGTTTTAATTAAACAAATAATATTTTTGACTTTGTATGTTGGTTTTAAGTAGTCTGTTAACAGTGGCTTTAACGTAATTACAGTGCTCCGTCACCTCTGGTATTGGCGCAGACAGACTCTGTAGGATATGACTTGGGCAAGTTAGCTCAGTAGTACATAGCTAAGATCTCATTTACTGCGCCTTAAAGTAAAGGCTGAACACGTTTTATTTTGAGGTACGAAATTCTGTACTACTTGTTAGCTGATGCATGTCCTCTGTGTTTAACAATAGCAATGCTTCTGTTGACTTGTAAATCGGCTTTATCGTGATGATCAACCCAAGCATTTCTATCCACATTATACCCACTGTGTGTGCACAATACTCCTGCCCCACCTGGGTAGAGCCTGAGACCATGCCCAGTAGCCCCGGACAATGAGTGGTGTGCTTGGGCTTGTGCATAGTAGTACTTGCTGAGCACAGCAGGGAGTGCTTAGAGGCTCTTTACCGAGCATGTGATTTTTGGCCAAGCCAACCTTTGGCGAAGCACTGGACCCAGTATTCCTTCCTTCTGGATGAAATAAAAACCACCTTGGGCCCAGGGGACCACTGCAGGCTGATGCACTCATGGAGTGCCAAGTCTGTGGTCCTGAAAGTGGTCAAAGGGAAGATATTGGTGCAAGGGCCCCAAGGGTTCTACTGTGGATCTCTATAGTAGAACAACATAGTGGCACTTGGTAGGGTACCCAAAGATTAATTAGAATGATGCATAGCAACGGAGTCAAAGGAGAAACAAAAATGATTGTGTCGATCGGTGCCCAGGTGACTTGCTTCGGTCAGTAGCTGGAATCCACACTGTGAGATGGAGACAACCCTGATTCACTGAAGTAAAAGCTGTTGTAAGAAGGCCTGAAAGAGAAACTGATCTCGCACTGACAAACCTACTAGAACAACTGGGGTGAAACATTGCAAGCAACACTAACCGAGCCTGAAGCTACTGATTAAAGAAGTCCAGAGAAGATGAGTCCTCCTTCTGGAAAAGATAAAGCTAGACATCTCTGAATATGCGGTTCCAGAGAAAGCTACACGTTGTTGGCCCAAGTTACAAGGGAACGCTTGACATATGGAGCAAGAAAACAGCCAAGAGGTGACTTGGATGTAGTAAGGAGCAGCCACATCAGGCCCTAAGGGTAAGAAATCCTCTGATGAAGGATTCACGAATATGCCACTCTTTTTTGTTGTTTGTTTTTGTTTAATAAAACATTTTATTCTTTTTGCTTAAGCAAGAAAACCAACAAAGCAACAAAGCTCATGCCCAGCGTAAAGACATCGATCTTGACATTGTTGCAAGCAGAGTTACACACATCAATGTAGATATGCACTGTCTCCAGTCCAACGGCCAGTGCAGTCGCACTCCCATCAAATGGTAAGAGCCTTTCATCACCTGACCACAGTCACAGCCTATTGTTTCTTAAATCTAGTCCATGTACCTCAAATACAGTCGTATATCTGAGGGACCCCACGTGCCTTGTACACCAGCTTTTCCATCGCTGCGCAGGTGTCCATTCCTCTGTCCCATTCATGCATTGATGGCGCCTGCACATCCCTCAAGTGCCTGGCCATGTCTCTCTTGGCCACCATATATGCTGTGGCGAATAATGAGCGCATGGCTCTAGAGTCACCCAGTAGGATGAACTTGGGGTCGAGTGTTAGGGGTATGCCCACCACCCATCCAATCAGACTATTAATTGCAGTCCAGTATGCTTGCGTGCCTTGGCAGGTCACCAGAACATGATAGAGGGAGCCCCGAGAAAGGCTGCATCACAACCATGCAGGGTCTCGAGCACGTCACATATGCCAGAGATGCTTCGGGCAATAATAAATTTGATGAAAATACTTGAATTGGATCAAGCGGAAGCACATGGATATAGCAAGCGTTCTCTAGGCTATTTTCACCTCCACCCACTCCTCATTCTCGAAGGTCCCAACGTCTTCCTTCCACCACACCCTCAAAGTCCCCCGGGGATCTGGTGTGTTTGTAATCAGTGATTTATATAGCCTGGAAATGCCCCCCTCACTCAGCCCATCAGTGACTAATTTGATTGTCTGGTTGAACTCGGGGAGAGCCTCCAGTCTAT
Source organism: Calotriton arnoldi (assembly GCA_963921515.1). Classification (NCBI taxonomy): domain Eukaryota; kingdom Metazoa; phylum Chordata; class Amphibia; order Caudata; family Salamandridae; genus Calotriton; species Calotriton arnoldi. The sequence goes on along the minus strand of CAWUFW010002143.1, from coordinate 554,971 downwards.
CCTTGTAGCTCTCCAGAGCATGTTGCAATAGATTTCGATAGAACATTGATGAGTTGGGGTGGAACTCATTCTCCAGTTCTTGGAAAGACCGCATGTTCCTTCCAGACATCACCTAGTGTGGAGATGCCAATCAAGTCCCAGTGTCGGAACCCCACCAGGCCCACCGTTTCCGCTATATGGCGAAGTGCCACACGCAAACAGTAGATTGGGACCTGCATAAACGACAGGGAGTGTGGGGATGCCCAACTGTAAAGCAATGAGTAGTCCATGAGGATGGAGCGGCATAGCTTCAGTGTGTGGGCCGGGTCACCCCTATCCGTCCGGAACCAGTCATTTATGTTGACCAGCTATGAGGCCCAGTAATACAGCCAAACATCTGCTCACCACAATCCTGGAAATATGCGTCTGCAGGGCGGTAAAGAAAGTGGGCTGCAGTGGATAAGGATAATGCTGCAGCACATATCAAGCGAGGGCGAGACATCATCTAAAATCGCGCCTTAGTCCTACTATTGAAAGTGGCAGCTTGGCCCACTTGTCCATGTCTCTCACGGCCCTGGCCACTAACGAAACTATGTTAAGGCCCCAGTATTTTGACTGGGCATGACTGTCGCCCTTTCTCAGATAACGGAAATTGTCCTCCGCTATTCGTAGTCGAGGATTCACCCACCACCGGCCCTTCACTCCCTGAATGGGCACCAGGGTTGATTTATTCCAGTTGACTTTAAGCCCAGAAGCCTCCCAATACATTTCGAAGATGGTCATAAGCCTGGCAGGGATTCTTGAGGTTTCTGGAGAAAGAGGAGCATGTAATCCCTGTATTGCGAAACCCGATCCTCCGGTCCCCGAGCTTGAAGGCCAACCCTATTCGAGCACTCTAAAGGCTGTGTGTGGTGTGGGGTTGATAGTCTGCTAGGGGCTTAGCCACAGGGGATGGCGGCAGGCCAAGTTGTGGCCAACTCTCCGCTGCGCACAGCCTAATCGCTGTGTGTAGCATGAGGTTGGCTACCTGTGGGGAGTTAGAAGCAGGGCCTGGCTGTTATTTTTCAGAGAAAATATATACATTCATATATTATATATAATAGAAATGGTTTAGATGCATGCCTCTCAGCAAATGATAGGCATACTGCTCACACAATTTATCTATACCATAGATTTCCTTTTGTCTTTATGGTAACCATGTCTAACCTGTTGTCCTGTGCAGCAATACATTTGGTATGTTAACCTTTTCTCATGAAAATGATATGAATGTTAAATAAATAAATGGCCCTCTGGACAAGTACCAAACATCCTCCTTTTTCAGTACCAAGAGGGAGGGATATGAACTGCTCATGGTCCAATATTTGCATTTACAGTACTCATAGCTCATCACCCAGGACAATGGAAGGGATTCTGCCATTTGGTAAGCCTCCTAGAAAATGCCACTGAGCTGTAAATGATCACAGTGGAGCGTGCTGATCAGAATAGACAGGGCTACATTGTTTTGACATTTTGAAGAAGTGGGCCAAGGTGTCAACTCTGAGAACACTTGAGATTCTTGTACACATAGGTAGGAATATTTTGTATTCAAAACTTAAGCTATTTGTTATAGTATAAAAGTTCTAATGTAATATCCATTTAAGTTGTTCTAGTGGCGCAGTGCGGAGGTGGGGGCAGTAACAAACAAATAAAAAAAAACTTAAAAGAAACACTTATCTGACGCTCGGCGCTCTTCTCCTCGCCTCTCTTTTGCTCCTCTGGGCACAGGCTCCCAGACGCCCCTGCAGCCAATACTGATGCTGCTCTCACCATGAGAGCAGCGTCGGGATTGGGCGGAGTGAACTGGTTTTGCGCTCCGCTGGGAGCCTGTGTCTGCTGGTCTCTCTCCACCCAGCAAGGCAGTTGGGTCCTAAGACGACTGGCCAAACTGTCATGCACACTGACAGCATTGCCCAACACTCCCCCTGCTTCAGTGCTGTGGCCCCACTCTCAAGACTCGGACGGACGAAAAATAAAATGATTATCATTTTATTTTTAGTCTGCCTCTGCGGGCAGGGCGCAACGCTCCTTCGCCATAGTAGAGGAGCCGCAGGTGGTTCAAATCTATTCTGCTTTTAAGTTTACCTCATAATATATTCTCTTACCTGGTGATAGAAGGATCAGAGCTGTTTTGCTCAGCGTGAACTGAAGAGGAATCTGATTGGGGACAAAAAATCGGCCTGACCCCACCCCCCTTTTTAAAAAGTGTCCCACAATTGCAGATTGCAGCTTTTCATTACTTGATTAGTATTAGAGGGTTAAATTCTGTGAGAGCATTTTGGTAAATAAAGACTTTTATAGCCTGTAGGGCCTGTAACATTGGATAGGAATTAAAACTCTCTTATTCCACTGCATTTCATCCGCAGGTCTACTGAAGCTCGTGTTTAGGTCCATGGACACCGCTTTGCCCTCGCTCAACTTCATATTACAATAAAATGAAAACCCTCCGTTTATAGGGTATGCCTTCCTACTAATACGTCACATGATCAGGTTCTGCAGTACTGCCACTTTCATTCCTCCTCATTTATTTAAAAGGTCGGTTTGAATGGGTTTGCACAGCGGCTAAAGAAGTAAAAACAGCCATTACAGGAGGGATGGGAAGGCTGTTCCCTCAGGCCCAGTGCGATGCACAGGCTGCAGGAATGCTAGCGGCACCCCTGGACAAAAGCATAATGCCCCACACCACTTCCCCTTGCGAGGTGAGCATGAACTTTATTGCTCAGAAGCAGCATCTCCTGAGGAAAAACCTCCCTGTCGTGCCCTAAGGCCTTACAAGGGGAGGCGCAGCACATGCTGTGACTGATGCGGCTGGCCTATTATCGGTCTGTATGTGGCAATGGGCAGGCAGACAGAATGACAATGGGCTGATCGACAGTCTGTACTGGGTTGGGGGGGAGGCTGCTGCAGCTCAGAACTAAACAAGCATTTGCAATGCAATAGGTCTCGCATTTAGGCGAGGTTAAGCTATTGGCATTGTAAATGACAATGCCTTTTATTTATGTTTTAAAAACGAAAACAAAAATAAAAGGCATTGTCATTTGCAATGTCAATAGCTCAAACTCGCGTAAATCCGAGAACTATTGCATTGCAAATGCTTGTTTATCTTATGCAACTAACATCCATTGACAAAGCCAATAGTCCTGGCTTGTTGTAGGTGTAATGTTACTTGTTGTATTTTATATCTGGACGTAATGACAGAAGCAGCAAAATACCAGTCGGGTGGCATACTATGCTAAGCACAGATTTTTAGCATAAGTGTTTTTAAGCCACGCCCTTAATTACATCTGCTCTGATGTGAACTGATGCCGAGGCTGTGACGGTTCCAGCCCTGTGCTCCAATCTGTGTTACTCCGGCTGGACGGCGCGTGCTCAAGTCCTCAAGGTCAGGTTTATTTCTAATGTGCCAAGTTAATTAAAAAACGTGACACCATTAATACATCGGGACAATAATAACATTGTGGAAGTACAGTGATAAATTTACATATATACAGTTACCAAAATCAAATACATTATAAATGCTCGTTCATTTAGATTAAAAAAATAAAATGCATTTTAAAGTGCAGCGTGTTCTCATTGAATGATAAATCATGATTTTAACTGTGCAAATAATATCAAGGACATGAGCGGGCAAACTTTTTCTTCCATGTTCGAATATTTCTGAGCGCTTTCCCACCCGGATACTGAGAGAGATGAATTCTGACTGGATTGAGTTTCTTTATAAGTGTATGCTTGTCCTTCTGCGGTTTGAGCACCTGCTCATTTTTTTCGGTATTTTATAGTTCCAATTTTGGATAGTATCATAAAAGGGAAAATGTTATTGCTTGTATCTTAATAAAGAAATGGATATACTGGATATTAATGTGGCACACAGCCCAAACTAAATGACTTTGCATCTGAAAAAAAGGCTGTCGCTATTATCCCGCACACTGGAGCTCACTGCAGCGAATTCTGAAGGATGAAAGACTAGTTAGCCCCGCCAGCACTTGAACGTGTAACCTGCAGTTTATGCTCCATTCTCTGCACAGAGCTATTCTCTCGTCTCTCTTGAAAACCAGACATCCCCATATTTCTAACATGCTGTGTTTTTGTTGAGCTGCGACCCATGCCTTTAAAGGCACCAGAGCTCTACCCAGGTTTAACTCCCCTAATGAGGCAACAGAGATGTCTTTTATGCGACTTGCAATGCGGCGACATTGATTAAAAAGGTTTGTACACTATACCGGAAATGCATTGAAGGCATGCGCTTAATGATGTCTGCACACATTTATAACATAACAACACACTACGGGCACCCCGACCTCCCTGAACTTTAGAGGCGTTCTCTCCGACTGGTTAAAATGTATACATGTAGCGTCAAAAGCACCCGCAAACTGACCAGACCCGCTTCCCTGTCCTCCAGTTGGTAGAAGGAACTCACCTCTCGCTTAAGTGAGCACGGGTGCTGAGAGTGGTGGGCCCGGGTGCTGAGAGTGAGTACCGGTGCCGAGAGTGGGCACGATGTCAGAGTGGGCATGAAACACAGACAACGCACGGCAGAGATGGCAGCACAGATTGTGCCAGTCTGTCAAGTGCGTCTCTGTATGGGGGTGGTGCAGGAGATGGTGCGAGAGGCATATCACTAATTTTTTCTTTGATTTGATTTCGATTCCATCTCTTTCCCCACCCTCTCACATTGATATCGCCCGGCAGAGAAAAATAACTGAAAAATGTAGCCCGTAAAATAACCCGCCGTAAATCGTTTTCTCCCCCCCCTCCCCCGGCCAGCCTTCAACCGTAAAGTACGAAGATTTCGGATGTTTTTTTGAGACAAAGATGATGGTTAGCATGCAAATGTCACCTCTTTCAAATAAGCACATCAAACGAGTCCGCAGGGTGCGCGGTGGTTCATCTCTGCCGGGGGGCGTTGCACTGTAGAACAGGGGAGGGGCCCAAGGTGCAAAGAGCTTCACTTCGCACCTCTGCAGACCCACTGGCGTCTCCTGGGCGGTTGGGGCTATTTAGGGCACGGGCCGCTGGTTTCTCCCAGACAACCCGTCACTTAGTTCAGAGTAGGTATCTTTGCACTCCGGAGCAGGAGGCCGGCCACCTTGGGGAGGCGGGGCATGCAGCAGCTAAGCGCTAGGCTTAAAGTAAAAAAAAAAAAAATAAACAGAGCGCGGTGTCCCTGAAGCGGGCACCGCGCTTTGAATTAAAGTTTAAAAAAAAAAAACACCCAGCGGTACTTCGCTACTGGCAGCCGCTATTAAGGTGAAAGCGCGCATTGCGCGCTCTGTGTACAAATAATGCCTGTCATTGTCCCGCGAGTGCTGGGGGGAGGGCGGGTTTGGCCACTATTAAAGTAAAAGCGCTCCGCATAAGTGAAAGCGCGATGCAAAAATAAACACGGGCCGCTTAGAAAAAAAAAGCTTTTGCCATTGCGCAAAGGCAGCCGCTTGTTTCAATTTGCATCGCGCTTTCACTTTAAGTGAAAGCGCGATGCAAATTGAAACAAGCGGCTGCCTTTGCCAAAGGCGACTGGAAAAACATAGTGCCGACATGACTAATGAAGGAGACTGTGTCACGCCGCAAGTAAAGCATCAAGTCGGGATGGGCCGTCCAATAAGGAGACAGGGCGGTAACAAAAAAGCCTCATTTTCAATCGGAGGCCAGCGTTTAGCATAAACGATGACGCCAGCCAATCAAAAAGATGGGCGTGGCTTCAACTCCACTACAGAAATTTTATCGATTACAAGAGGCCTCGCAGAGCGAGGAGCGCATGCGCGCTCCAACGCTAGGCGAGACCTAAAAACAGGCCTACATCTGGCCTCGAGCACTGGGCTACGGGAATCGGCCCCATGCCTGTCTTCCCAGTCCGACCCTAAACTGAAGGTATTTTGGAATTCTTGATGCTACTTCCCTGAACCCAAGACCCGCCACACCCACACCCACAGTACATCCACAGCTTTGTGTAGCATGGTCGTTATTTACGAGGAAATTGGACGGTTACTGTACACAGAGGACGTCAAACTGTGGGGCGGTTTTTCCTGGTGGGCCTGTATTGATGTCAGGAAGGGGTAGGGGAGGCGCCAGTCTCTGTTCAACAGGAGTATTTACTATTCCCATAGGGAACCGAGACAAACATCATGGTGAAAACAGTGCTGTGTTTTTAGTGATTGAAAACCAAGTGCCTGCGAGGCACTCTATAGTGAGCCTTTAATAACGCCTTTTGTCATTCATGTAGTGCAGGTGTGAAAAAAGGCGGGAAAGGCTTCAAATGAGCTTACAATTCAGACCCCCCTGCCCCCCTTTTCCGGCTGCAGGATCAAACTAGGGGTGCTTTTACATTTTTAAAGATATGGGGCTGCCAATAACATGTTGGCAGTCATGTATGTTATTGCACGTTTAAAGGGATAACTAATCATGCCCTAAATTTGAATTGTTAGATATGTTCAGAGCTGCAGACTTTATAGAACAGTTGTGAGAAAATTGGGGGGGAGGGGTTATGTTTTTTCCTATTGCTCTGCACTTTGTGTGGGTCTCTCCTTATGCAATTTTTCCCGACATTTTTTTGCTTTTTGAAATCAAGAATTTCTGGGCTGCTGTCTTGAGATTTCCTTAGGTGAGGCAAAACCCTAGTCTATTTATGAAGATAAAATTGCTTGCCTAGTTCAGCAACCCTCATTAACCTTACCTCAGTCTTTACGAAAGCACTTTTTTCCCCAGTTAAGGTCATAGAACTTAAGTCAGGGAAACTCATGACTAGAGGGCCTCTGATATCAGATGATATCAACAAAGCAATTAATACATCAAGGGATGGCCATATACCTGAAGGCTGGCAACCTTTTTTTTAGGGGCCTCCAGTCGTGCATGATGTAAACAACGTGGTTGCTTTCTGGAAACCTTTTTTTTTTTTAATATTAAAAACTGAAGCAGATGCGAGAATGGGGAGTGGCTGAAGAATGTTGCCTGAAAATGGTACGTAAGGATGAGAATGCAGAGCGAGATTTGGACTAATGGGGGCGTATGCTAGAGGCGCTCCACTCAATTTCTGGCCAGCCTGAAGACAGAGAAGGCACGGCGGGGATACCAGATACTACTCAACCTGCGCAAGGTTCAGATAATGTCAGTACCCCCCCTCTCTCACCCCCACACACTCATAGGTAAACTCCGAGGGAGGATGGGCTTTAGTGGCCCTCCACTCCACCCCAAGCTACCTCTCTGGACACCTGACAGCCGAGCCCTAGAGAATAAACAATTTTCGCACATGACTAAACCCTAAACAGTAGCTGCCACCCCCTCCCTCACATCTTCTTTTTTCCTCTTCTTTGTATAATTAGGTACATTATTGTTTCTTTCTTTTTATTTATCTGTAGTTACTGATAGTTCTGAGAAAAAATGGTTGCTCGCAGAAATCCGAGATGGACAGACGTCTTGGCACTGTCACGGCTATACAAGTGTTCAAGAGAATGTAACCGCTAAACGTATCGTACATAAATGTTAAGCCAAGATCTCCTATGTTAGCAAACAGATGGCTCGCCATTTATATGTATGGCACTCTGCGGGATGTGCTTTTGTGCAACATTACTAATAAAAACAAGTTTAAAAAAATCTGAAGCAGTTCAGGAGACAAAAAGGACTGATATCTTTAATGAAGCCTGTTAAATAAGCCGAGACTGCGAAAGATTAAGAATATTGTCTCTGTTTCAGTTATTACATATCCTTTGTAACAGTGGGATGCAGGAATTGTAATTACTTCTTTAGCAGAGTTAAATGAAGAAGGTTGCTGTCCAGTAATGAGCATGTTAAAGAGGAGGTAGAAGAGGAGCAAGTGGCCATACCGGCAGTGGTTACCATAACAACTGCAAGATCAGCAGTTGAAGGATAGGACATAGAAATGGAAAGCAGGGGAAGCATAGCCCAGGAGAGAGCCACAGCCCCATGGCTAAAAGCAGTGAATATCACCCATGTAGCCAACACACGTGCTGTGACGCATACAGATGGAATTCTAGTGGTCCCTTGTAGGTGGTTTAACGAAACACTCCTCTATGGTAAACATCGTTTACCACGAATCCTTTTCCCCGCAGGCAATTACAACCCGGTAGTTACAACGACCGTGTTGTAACAACGCATACCATTACTCCGCAAGTCGGAGCAACGACTTGAGGAGGAGTCAGAAGGTGTTGGATTTAAAATCCAACACCTTCCCTACTGTTGCACATACTGGAGTTGGAATAGTAAATTATACTATTCCAATATCCAGCGCCCCCCCAGAGCAAGTCGTTGTTACGACTTGCGGGGTAATGGAATGCGTTGTTACAACGTGGTCGTTGTAACGACTGCGTTGTAATTGCATGCGGGGAAAAAGCATGCTTAGTAAATTGGTATATTCCTCCTCTATACCACTCCTAGGAAGACCTAGTGTTGCTTACAAAAGGCTACTCCCTCGGCCGTGCTGCCATATACCAGGAAACTTCTAGAGGGATAATACTATTTGAACTTAACTACAGGATGGGTAACTGTCTTTGAGCAAAAACTATTATGATTCTGAGACTTCCGCCTCAGGCACAATGTGTAAGTGGAAAGTGTGTTTACCACGATTCATGCAATCTTAGATTATTATTGTCTTGGGTAACATTGATTTTTCTTTTGTGTTTGCCTAAAAGTCTCACTTGTCTTTCGTGGGAAACCGTTGAGGATGACTAGGCACCTTTTTTCTTCTTTTCTTTCTTAAATATTAATTCTGGGCCCTGCGTATTCCAGTGCACTTGGAGTTCTAGTTGAAAGAAGCATTGGTGGAAGTCATGTTTGTCGGGTGTGTGCATGCTGCTTAGTTGATTGATGTTTGTCAGATAAATAATTTACCTTAGAACTTCTAAAGAAAATAATACTTTCTAAATGTACAGAGCGGTCTTATTAGTATTGATGCTGAGGAAACTCTATTGGCAGATGTGTCATCAGCTGGAGATGACGTAAAACTAAATGAGTCACTGGCAGATCTTAAATTGCACAAGCTTGTTAAAGCGAATGCAAAGCTAGAATTTAATCTGAATCAATTTAAAGTGGTGTGGATTCATGACTCACTGAGGTGTATGCTTAATTAAGCCAATTCTAATTTTATGAAGAATACTTGGGTCTTGTTCACACCCTCAATTAAGTATATATATATATAACAAGGTCATTTAAATCACCTAATTCGACCTGAAAAGCTTTAATCATGCTTCTCCACAAAAAAAGATAAACCAAACATTAATTATCTGTCACATTGGCCTCTGGCCCTCGTCATTCTCTCTGATTAAATGCTTTCATAAATAGTGCAAATAGACTGGTGACGTACATGGTGGCTTTGTCAATCTGAATTATTCCAGGTCGAGTTACTCAGCAAAGCCTAAATAAGTTGTTCAAAGCCCTGCAGCAACTTAGCTCAGCTGTCTCCATCAAAGCGATATGTTGACTGCTGACCCACGTAGGGGCTACCACCTCTGAAAAGATGTGACTTCAAGATGGAGTGGTCATTTTTTTCCGGGTTTTTGGCAGAATGGGTTTGAGAAGTTACTTTTAACAGTTTTATGAATACAATTTTTATCATTTGCTGCTAAATAATGCACAAGTGGTGAGTCTCCTAATATTCCCCCATCTAGAGCGGCCATTCGAGTTCAGTAAGGGCCTTGATGTTAGCATCCTGCCCATTGTCACCCAAAATTAGGCTTTTGAAAGGGTTCCGGTTTATCTGTAAATGATTGTCTTTGCTCCTTCCATTGACTTAAAGAATGCTGCGTAGATTTATGTTGAGCTTCGTTCCAATGGATAGTTGATGCAGTTTGATTTTTGGAGATAGATGCATGCTGAGAAGGGCTCACCACTATACTGCTGTCTGATGTGGTGGCAAGGGTTAAACCTTTGGTTAGTCTCCCTTTGCCAATTTATTTGGTTGTTTCCGATGCTAAAAATGTCGTATGTTTCTAAGCATCTCAGACTAATAACATTTCACAATGTTTTATTAGCTGTGCAGCATGCTTCGAAGTGGTCTCTAGGTAGACAGCTGGGAATGTAGCTGGCAGACGTATAGTATGTTGTGGGAGAGGTGGATTGTATTGGATTTTGTATTATCTGATTTCTCAAAGCCAATCTGACAAGTTTTGGTTCAGGATTGGTTGCTGTGACTGCATGAGGCCAGATGCTTTTATTAACTGTATTCCTATTGCTACCAGGTTTCAGCCAAAACATAATTATTAGATTTAGCCTCATCTCTTCTCGATTTGGCAAAATACGTAATTAGTTTGCTTGTAATGAGCTAGCTCAACTATTGTTAGTACTCTCCCTGCCTGCTGAAACTCATCACCTTCCTACGTTCACTCTTTAACCTTTCTAGACAGACACTCTCTTCCCTGCTAGCACCACCTTTTCAGCAAACTATCAGCTGAACACTGTGAATTCTCAAAACTGCTTGAACTTAAAGGCAGTACATATCTAGTACTCCTTTGCACCTCACAGAATCCTCTGCAGCACAAGTACTGCCGTTTGCGTACCTTAACCACTTTCCCGTCCTCATGTCATCTTGTGCCCCCTATAAGTTTAGGTCGTATAAATTCCCAACACCACGGCATTGAAATGCCCTCCTTGGGGCCCTTCAGTCCTCCCTTCCTGTTTTTCAGTTCTCCCATCTGCCCTTTCAGTTCTCGTTCCTTTAAGGCCAAACATACAAGTGTTGGGTACCATTGTGGATGCACTACCCTATCAGTGATATCTCATATTCTCCCGCCAGCCTCTTTGTCTCTGATGTCAGACAACTGCATGTTATGCTGTATATAAAATATCTGAATTTATTTTGTTTTTCCTAGTGCCATGTTTTCACTGTATGTCTACTTTATATCATGTCATATACTGTTGTTCTATTGTTCCGCTCGTACAGCCCCTTTCCCCACCAATCTTTATAACCTCTCTGCCGCCTAGGATCTCATGTACCGCCTTGTTACTGTGTAGAGCGTTTATGGTAGAACGTCTTCGTTTACAAATAAAACCCCGTGCTTGGAGACTGTAATATTGTTAATCTGTGCTAGTTACATTTTCTTTTCTTCGTGACCTGGATATGATCTTGGCGGCATGAGAGGGGATTTTAAGGTAATAAGAAGGCACGGCAGAGAGGTCCGGGCGAGCTTAACAAAATTGGAATATACCAACTAGCAACCACTGTAATGGTTTGTAGTATAAAATGATTTGTTCATGAGAATCTCTGTTGCTTTCACAATTTCATTTGTTGCTTTAACTTCCTAGTTTTAATAGCAGAAGACAAGGTTGGGAAGTTTGCTTCACATCTGTACCGAAATTGATTTGATATGAGATTATAGTTGGCCATTGTTCTGCAGTTCAGTCAGAGTTCAGACCACTTATTTTTATGCATATTTTTTTTTTATCCTGGAGACGATCTTAGAAAATCAGATTATTGCCTGCGATGGTGAGCTGGCTTGAAATGAGTAAATATTTTATCTAAAAATCAAAAAGAAACCAGAAGTGTGTGTTTTGACATTTATTAAATTTCTGATTGAGTTTCTAACAAGCCACCCAAACCTAATTTTCTCTTAGTGTTATTCTGCCTTTTCACTTACAATTCTCATCAAAATTAAGAAGGTTCCATTTCAGTCTGTGACTAGTTTTCGTATAGGGAAAAGCGCCTTCTGAGTACATTTAATTTAGCACTGCGTTTTACATGCCTTGTACAAATACATTAAATAAAGAGGCTGGTTACTCTGGCCGTTTCTAGCTTATGTTTATGTATTCACGTTTGTTACAGTGACTTTCTCACATATTTTTTAAATATAGTGTTATGAAAGCAGTATCATAAATTCCAATTTTAGTAGAATTGGATAGTAAAATTATTTCTGTTGCTATTATATTTCTAGGTGTTATTTGGAATCTATCGTCGTGTGATGCAGTAAAAATGACAATCATTCGTGATGCGCTATCGACTCTTACAAACACTGTGATAATTCCCCATTCTGGATGGAATAATTCTTCGTTTGATGATGATAATAAAACCAAGTTCCAGTCTTCCTCAGTGCTACGCAACACCACTGGATGCATGAGGTACAATTATTTTCATAAACAAAAATAAGATTTACAGAAGTAGGAATACATTGTAAATTCTGGGCTTTTACTTATTTTTCACATTTTAATTGTGACTTCTAGGTCAAAAGCTCTGACTGCCAGGTTGACCATCTGAAAATCAAAGTGGCAGTGAACGAAAAAAATACTTGGAGATGTGAGGAGAGTGAAACAGATATTGAAATGTGGAAGAGTTAACATGCGCTCTCCATGAGAAAGGATTGTCTATAAAATGTCACGGTTTCAGAAGGTAGTGCTGTCAAACTGTCCAACCTTCTCATAGGAGTTTTTATCCGAAGTTCTGCTCCGAGGCTTCTGTTTTATCATACATCTTTTACTGTTTCCTCTCTCATGCCCTAGCCTGTTGTCGCAACAGATATCTTCTTTAGACTCAAGGCTGTCTTTCATACCTCTATAGATTTCTTCTGATAGTAAACAGGAAGGTTATTCAGGTGTTCCTAGGCAGCAGCACGGTAATGTTCTGTAGTGTAATGTCCTTTCTAAAGTAATTACTGTGGCACTTTACCTCCTTATTGACCCCAGAAGCACTTGTACAGACAGCTGGAAGAAATTCCTGTTGCTTCAGATGACATGGTGCCACCAAGCAGCTATGGGGATGGTAAACTCCATGTAATTAAGCCTTTTAATCTTGACTGCATCTCAACCCTGCCCAAACTAACTGCAGTCATACAGTGTAGCTGAACAAGGCACATGTTGTAATTTACAAAACACTTATTATTATACATTGAGACCACAAACAATGCTGGTGAGAGGCCATTAGGTAGTAAAACCTGTGCAGCAAGGGCTACTCCCATAGCGATTTTACTGCACAGACATTTCAGTGGGCACTTTTAAATAGGCCCAGAAGAAATCCCAAGTCCAGGTCATTTCTCGTACGAAGGCCTCCATTGGGACAGTTGTCCAATTGATGAACTATTGGAAGATGCAAAGAAACGTGATTGCATATTGTGGAAATCTTTGTTCCCAAAAAATTGACCTGCTTTGCGTTCTGTCCCCAAAGATCATTGTAAGAGTAATCACTTGTGACTGCATTCTAAGGAACTTAGTAACCATGTGTAGGAAAGTACCCCTTTTGGCATGGTTACCCTTCACTTTTTGCCTGACTCTGATGCATCTTTGACTGAATGTGCACTGGGTTCCTCCTAACTAGGCTCCCAGTGTCTGTGTTTTTCCCCAAAACTGTACCTTTGTTTCCACAGTTGGCACACCTCTGGTCCACATATACGTCCCTTGTAAAAGGTACTAATGGTACCAAGGGCATTGTGACCAGAGAGGGTTTCTAAGGGCTGCAGCATGTATTGTGCCACCTTTAGAAACCTCTCACCAAACACATGCGCACTGTCACTGCAGCCTGCATGTTTTGGTGCAGATAAAAGTGAGGAGTCGACCTGGCACACTGTGTGCCAGGCCTACCAGAACTGCAAGAGGCATGGGTAAGTCACCCCTACAGCAGGCCTTACATCCCTAAGGCAGGGTGCACTATATCTCATGTGAGGGCATAACTGCATGAACGATATGCCCGTGTAGTGTCCAAGTCCATTCTTAGACATTATAAGCGCACATTGAAGCCATACTGAGTACATGGGCTGGGAGCTTGTCACTACGAGTTCCACAGATCCATGATGGCTTCATCGAATTCCAAGATGTTTGGCACCAAACATCTCAGATTAATTAGCCCATACTGATGCCAGTGCTGGATTAATTAATAAAGGCACTCACAGGGCACCTCAGAGATGCCCCCTGAAAATCTATTAACCCACTAGTGTGTGCCTCACTGGCCTGCACCAGCCTGCCACCTCTAGACATGTTTCTGACCCCCTGAGGTGGGAGCCTTTTGCTCTCGTGGGTCAGAAACAAAACCTGCTCTGGGTGGAGGTGCCTCACACTTACCCCCAAGCAGGAACAGCATTGAAAGGCAGTGAGCCTCAAAGGCTTCCTGTCCTTTGTCATGCTGACCAGGGCCTCTCCATCTAGTGGAGATGCCCACCTCCTGACCAAGCCCCACTTTTAGCAGGAAGGCAGTGGGAAAATTAGTAAGAAGTAGAGGTGATCCCCCTCTCAGCCAGGTCCACCTCTAAGGTGCCCTGAGCTGAAGTGACCCCCTCCTTTGAAAATCCTCCATATTGTTTTAGAGGATTCTAGCCAATAGGGTTTGGGGTATGCCCCCTCCCCAGAGGGAGGGGACATACAAAGGGTGTAGGCACCCTAAAGGTAAGTAGTCCGATGGGTACTACCTTCTAACCTCTGTAACACCCCTAAATTGAGTATTTAGGGGCACCCCTGAACCTTAATCCTCAGATTACCTACGAAGAAGAGGACAAAGAAGAGCTGTGCAGCAGCGAAGACTGAAGACATCAACTGACTTGGCCCCAGCCCTACCGGCCTGCCTGCAGCCCTCAAAGACCCTTGCTTGGGAATGTGAATGATGAGGCTGAGTAGGGTGTTGTACTACATCTGATCCCTCTACTGAAAGATGGGCTTTTTAACGGGTTGTTTAACAGTCCTTTTACCAGACTTTAATTTCCAGAAGATCAACATGTCTCGCAGTCAAGCGATCTCCAGACCCCTGGGAGGGCTGCCTGCCTTTTAAGACTCCTGATCTCCCGTGGATAGTGGACATGTCCTGAAGAAAACCAACTTTAAAGACATAGTGCTCTGCCTGCGGAACCGCAAAACCAACTACCTCTGCACCAGAAGCTCACAGCCCGAGTTCCAGTGGCCCACCAGTCCATCAAAGGTTCCCCAGCGATTTAGAGCAAGATCCACCATGGGTTGACCTTTGATGGACTCCAAGTCGACGCCTGCAGCCTCTGCACGACGATCCCACCCCCCAACTGCGACCTGCACCAGTAAGCTGATTTCCGACGCCGAAGGACACCCCTGCACCCAAAGGCCCTGGGCCTTGGGGAGATCAACCGATGGTGTCATGACACCCCAACACATCCCATCTTACCTGATCAGCTGTAGGTTTCCTTCGATCGGCCTCCTGGCCTGAGCCTGCAGCCTTTTTCCAAGTTTGAGATTGGTTGCATTGGGCGCCCTATGCTGTGTTGACACTCTGCACCTGATCGCCCCTCTGCCGCTGAGGGTGTAAGATTAGTGCTGCTTTTTGCCCCTCCCCCCCTGTGCTTACCTTACCCCCGGAGACTGGGTTACAAAACCATGCTACTTACCTGTAGGTAGTACCATTGCGCCCTTTCTCCATTGGATAACATTCGCATCAGATCCCTAGTTTGACCTCTGCACCCGGCCGCCCCAGTGCCGCTGGTGGTGCAATTTTGTCACTAACCTGAACCTTACCTCGTACTGATTCTTTGTCCAGAAACTCAATATTGTAAATCACTTATTTACCTGCATTTTGCTGATTGTGTTTCCTTCTATAGGATAACACTGTATTGTTGAAAAATGTCCACTTTTTACATTGAAAGTAATTGATAATGCAAAATGTATTGACATGCAACAAAGTATCTTTGGTTCTGTAAAATACATATACTAAAAGTAATATTTTTACAAACTACTGGTCTTGGATTTAGTCATTGAGTGTGTGTTACCATTTCTTGCCTGAGTGTGTACAACAAATGCTTAGCACTGCCCTCTGATAAGCCTAACTGCTCACCCACACTACCACAAAAGAGAGAATTAGTATTACCCAATTGAGCCTCTGCAAAGCCTCTGGGGATCCACTGGACTCTGAGCACACTATACCTCATTTTGGTAGAGTATATACAGAGCCAGATACCCCCCCCCCGCATCATGTGTGTCTAAAATCTAGCAAATCCTGGAAATATTAATTACTGCTGTGAGTGCTAATGTGTGCATGGAGTTTATGCGATACCATAACCTAGAAGGAAAAGTAGCCTTTCAATGTCAAAATCAGTACAAATTGTTGGGCTCACTTTAAAAAAAGACGTTCATGTTACGTAATAATGCAGAGTGTTCACAGTGAATGATTCATCCCATTTTAAACACTATTCTTGTACGTTAAACGCACCCTCTGAGTTGGATCATAGTGATTTGTCACACAATAAAGCACTGCATCGTCATATACTCAATTACAGTGGCATACTTTAGGCAGAAGCCTTTGGTCTGCAAAAAGTGCCTGAGTCACTAAGCACACAAGCAAACATTCTGAAAAAGTGACAGACTTCAGAGACCTTTCTGAATTAGCGAGGGGAAATAGGGAGAGGGAATAAGAAACAATCATGATTTGGCTCAACAGGAGTATAAAATTGTTCCACAGTCAGCATGAAAGGGCCAAAATACTAATTATGCCCACAATATTTCTAAAGGGTATTGCCAATCAAGGCTAAAGGATAATGTAAAGACATAATACGATAGCTAGCAATTTAGCTAATTGCTCCCGTTTTCTATGAAATTAGTTTACGTCAGTGGGGACTGTAAGTTGGAAAATGAAATAAGATGATGATTTTTTTTTATGCTTTGATTGGTGTGCATTGTATAAAAATCCAATATTTATTCCAAGTGATAAATCCAAATGAAAGACATGAGATGAAAGTTTCAGTTAACCTCATTGGAAAGATAACCAGATCAAACCTCTCTGAATTCAGTCTCCTTTTATAAAGAACATACTTGTAAGTGTTTAATTTGATTTTTGTCACCTTCAATTACTGCTCTTTCTTTTCTCTCTGTCCTTCTGTTTCTCTGGGCAGTTTCTTCTTTACCCGTTTTCCACCAGACTCACAGTTAAGGATATCGTTTCTAACATTTTATCACTGCCAGTCTTCTACTGCTTTAACCAGAAGAGAAACAACTGCATAACCCCCAAAAATTACTCAGTTAGACCCTATTGAGCAGATAATCAAATTCAACACATTTTCTGCATTATGTGCGAAAATTGCCAGTGCTTGCCCAGCTTGTTACAGAAGCTTAACCACCCTCATTTTCTCAACATCACCCACTTCCCTTAGACTCAAACGTCTCCAGAAAAAATATTGATTTGAATTCAGGTATTACCACCATCAAGGTAAAACTTGCAAGCTCTGTGGAATGGTCTGTGGAAATTCCTGGACCCTAAGCTGTTACTTCACTCCGCTTACATAGTTCCTAAAACATCATATTTTAAGATGACTTGGAGGCCACCCACCACCCTTTCCCATCTTTGGGGATAAATCATTTGTCTCCGAGGAGCACTTCATCTTGCCAGATCAACTGTAGAGCATGCAGATCTGTCTGCTGCCACTGGAAGGTCTCCAGAAGACACACAGGGAAAGGCTGTCCCTCCGTTGTACATTATCATCATCAATTTCATGTTAAAATTCGGAAGCCATAGAAACCAACAATGTGCTATTTACATATAGTTTCATGTAAAATACAATTAATCAAACCATTCGCAACATTTAAAAAGTTATAAAAGATAATAACATGTCTTATTGAACACCCACTTATTGTAGTGCTTCGGATGTAACAGTGTTCTGTTTCATTGCTAACTTTATACATTTTTTACAGCTAAAATTAAAAAAAACACAGCATGTCATGCTAAATGAGAAGGCAGTAGCGTAAGGTATGTCTACAGTATCTAATACCTATTTCTATACAGAATTTGCCTCCTTTAGTATCTGTGCTATGTATCTTCATATTTGGGAAAAGAACACAGCAATGGGTGACTGAACCAAGATGTTTTCAGAAAGGCAAAAGCATCCGAATCTCTGATAATCACCATCATTTTGAGAATATCATCATATGATATCCTATATTGCATCAATAGATGACCTTTATAGGGGTCCCACATCCATATAAAATACAATTTTATGACAAAAGGAGATTTCAATTTAAAATATGCTCTAACAGACCTCTTTCCGAGCTCCCTGGTGTAGCTATGGATTCACCTACGAAAAAGTGTTCTTGATAACTTATTTCTTTTATCTATATTATACTTGGTATTAGATAATGCTTAGTGACCCAAATCTGCACATTGGTCTGTAATACACTTTACCTGCTCAATCGTTTTACAGTCCTCCAGCTTAAGGCAATCCATAAAGGTTTTCTGAATAAATGATGTGGAAGAATTAGACCATACAGATACCCACAACATTAATGCTAACTATATGCTCCTTGCCTATTTCCTCATACCCGAAATGAAGAGGCTGGATTGAGATGGGCCCAACAGGCCCCTTCAAATTCTGTTCTCCACAGGCATGTCCCCATACCCCTGTCCCAGTAATCATGCATTTTGTACTGTACAGAGCATTTATGCAAAAGTTTCTAACTTTCTTTTGAGTCAAAGCTAAAAACTGGCCCCTGAGTCTGGGTAAACTCTCTTAATAATCAGCAAATTACCTCACTTTAATAGAGAGTCAAATTGAAGTTTCAAGTTCGAGAAAGCTTTACTTTGTGTGTTAAGTCCTTGATATGTATCTTTCTTGTTCATCCATTCTTTCAAACTATGACCATTATATAGGACTTGAAATAAATTGGTGTTACGGTCCAAACTCTCCATTAAATCCAGACAACTTTTGTTAAGGTACTTGACGATTAGCTCTGTGCTTATCATCTGATTGGAAGGCGCTTTCTTGCATTCTGGTAATGCCTGGTTCTCCCTCCCTCATGTATTTTCCCCTGTTTGTTAGTATGTTACATAATTGGGTGGGAAGCCATGATGCGAGGGCCATCCCGTGTATAAGCATAAGCTTTTAAGCATGTCTCTCTTCTGGTGTATTATATTCTACCCGAAATATTTCAATGCATTTGGCTCAGCAGGTTAACTATATAAGGCTCCTGTCCCAACAAGTGCAAGACCCCCCCCCCTCATCTTTTCCCTGTTAATGTAGGCAAAGCCCATGATGAGGTCCATGAAGGCTAGGTAAAGAGAACTTGTTAGCACCACCATATGTTTGTTTATCAACAGCTATAAGTTGATATTCTATTCATTTGTACCTAATCCTTGTCTGAATCCAAACTCCTCCAAAATACCCTTGTCTTGGACCCATGTCTGCAGTCTGGATATAGGGATTGTCCCTACCACATTTACCACAAAGTCAGTTAATCGTAATATAAATATTACATATAAATACTTTGACACCTGTTTTGTTACCATAGCAGAATCTATTTTCTCTCATTGAATTCTTCCTCCACCCAAATCTATTTACCTTCAGGGAACAATAGCATCAATGTTGTGTTCCTCCTGCTGCAATGATTTGGATACTATAAGCGGATTATGAAGCCTAAAGTTGTGCATTACAACTTTTTGATCAACAGTTCTCTGAAATAATAATAATGTTGATTTCACTAGTACAGCCTCTCACTGAGAGTGTTAACCTGAGAACACTATCTTTGCTATTCACATTTCTTAAATTTTAAGTAAGTAGTAAAATGATTCCTGCCAAGTCTTGATTTTTATATTGAGTACTTTGCCCCTGTGTGCCAACCTTAAACATGATTGTGTATGCCTTCTACTTTTTTCCGTACTTTTGGCAGTAAAATCCACAGCTAATATTAAGGTGGCACTGTTTCTTGTGTTAACCATCAAAGCATGTTTCTAAACACAAGATAATCCACAAAGATGAGTGTCGGTAGAGTACCAGTATACCCTAATCAAATTATCATTTGACAGAAAGATCTTGTCCTAAAATGTGTTGCAGTTAATAATAGGAAATCTAAACTCAGTCAGATGATATTCAAGACAAACGGAATTTCTGTAAGACGATTTTTTTTTTTGCTAATGATATTCTGATATATACCTTTAAATAACCTTAAATACATTTATTAGCAGATACTCCCCTTCTCAAAAACTTCTGCATGCAAACTCTAGGGCATGTATATTTTGACTACCCATATGTTTATATAAAACTTTACACAGGATGGTTATTGCAGTATAAATTATCATACCGTGTTTTTCTTTTAGCTATCATGATGATAATTTGTAGTATCATGATGATAATTTGTAGTTGCCCAAGTATCTTGGAGCATCACACAAGCAGCAGTCCTTTATTTTCACCCTGCCGTAATCTGCCCACAATGACTACTACTACATTCAGGGCTGTTCTTGGCACTCAAAGAACCCCCCTTTAAGTTCCAAAAAGGTTGAGTGCAGTCAGTCATTTTCTTGTAAGGTGGCTTACGGTGTAAATCTATTTGAAGTCAGGACGCAAGTGTGATTCGATTGAGTGCAATTTAGTACCAATGAATGTTATGGGATTGACCTAATCAATAAGACTCATAAAAAATTCATATATTTAAAAGTGATTATTACACAATCTCCTACAGTCTTCAGTAAAGGAACTGCCCACAAGGGTACTCCTCACCATTTTACACTCTCAAACTCATCATCACAAACTCAATTCATCTTCTGGCGATGTTTCTTGTAGCTAGTGTTTTCAACACTGTGAACGCTTCTAGAAAAGAAGGTCGCATTAACAGCAGAAGAAATATATTCTGGGTGAGGCAATTATTGATGTATTTAAAATGGAAGTTCATTTTTTTTAATCACATTATTCCGTCCATTTATCGTTTTACGTGTTTTAAAAAAGCAAAACCAAACGCCTTAATAAAAATAAAAAAAATGTGTAAATAAAGCTTTAAATACATTGATGACTTCCAATGGCCCTATTAGTTGGCCAGCTTAACAGTCCAGCGTGAGAATGGAGTCATGGGACAACGGTGTAATGAGGCATAAGCATCCTTCAGATAGTGGGGAGTTGTAAATATTACAGGGTGTCCATATGTTTCCTCTCTCCTGTGATAAATGGCCTCTCCTCAAAATGCAACTCTTTATTTCATTTTCCAATATTCATATCTCAACAGTTTCTTTGCGTTCAAAAGGGGAGTTCTCACTTAGTTGCCAGAAGGGCACTTCACAATTTGACTAAATTGGTTTACATTGTCTGAGGTAAAATTATATTTCATTATTTTGCGCTCATTGCCGTTCTTATTTAGAAGGCACCTGAAATGTCTCTGTTCTGAAAGTGATGAGGTGTGATGTGACCAATTTAAGAAAGTACAGTTCAGAAGTGAGTGAAACACTTCTGGCAAGTGCTGCACCTTAATATGTTCACAGAAAACTGTGAGCAAATTAAGCTACTGTACGTTAAGAAATACTGTACGTTATTGAGAGCAATTAACAAACCACATACTTATTCATTAAGAAAATGCCTAATTCAAAATAAAGTGATTTTAACATTAGTTTGGAGTCTGTCTGTTGAACGAAGTTTGGAGTTTGGAGTTTGTTGTTTTAGTGAGGTATTCTGAGTAATCACTACATAATCCAATCATGCTTATTCAACACCTCATCAGCCATGTGTGACTGAGCCACAGGGCACTTTCATTGAGGTGTCCTCTCCATTTGATGCTTCTCATGTGTGTTAAGAGTTGATGGGTGGAGGGTATAACTTAAACGTATGGATTGTTCTGGCATTTTTCTTTCTGGAAAAAAGTATATTTCTTGGTGGTTCTGGGGACTCATCGCCATTTGGTAACTTTTGGTCCGGATACTCCAGTATCGCAGAATATCCATTTACCATTACATAGGAGTCCTATATCAGTCCTGCAAAGGAGTTTTGTTTAATTTTTTTAAGCTGTTCTCTGTTAAGCCCCTATCCAAGGGTATTCCTTGGATTGCGGTCCCTAGGAAAGCAGTGCTAAGATATGTCCTAGAAAAGAAGTTGACTACATATGCACAATGGCTTTATTTTGTTAGAAGAAAAACTATTATGGTCTGGTTCTAAATGATCACTTGGGGAGCTAGTGTTGGGGTGGTAAGCCTCTTGTGGTTGTTTTATAGAAATTTATATTCGTAGCATGTTTTGGCTGCAGATACATATGCTATGCTATGCATACTCCTGCCATCTAGTGTTGGGCGCTGGCTCAAGTTGTTTTTCTTGAGGAATTTTTATTATGGCATCATGTTGTTTCTCCTCCCCCTCGTGGTGTTGCGCATGTTATAAAGTTTTTTCTGCCACCGGGCTCAGACTGACTGCGTTGGAGCTCTGCAGCATTCGGCGCCCACACGGCCTATGGTAAACAAGAACATGATCAGAGATCCAGTAAACACCCAAGGATTCTAGGAGCCAGGAACTGATTACTAGGCACCTATCTAGAATGACTGTCTCCAGGTGATGAAGACGAAGAAGGACCTCTTCCGACAGTGCCTTCGGTGCGGGGCCAAATGCACGCACACTGATATACACGATGTGTGCAATTTATGTCTCTCTCCAAAGCATAAAGAGGACGTGTTTTTGGCTTGTGCACTATTAAAAAACAAGAAGACTCTTCGAACTCGTAGGGATAGATGCCTGGCACACACCATGGAACTTGCAGCTGAAGCGGAGTTCTCACACGACATTGACGTGGAAAGCGAAGCAGGTGCTCCGGTAGGAGATGAGGTGGTCATTGTCATATGTCGCTTCTGATTCCTCCTCTGGGAAAGAACACACTCCGGTGCATGAAGAGGGACCTACATCGCCGAGGCCGATCTCGGAATCTGGGCCGAGGACCAAGACGATGCTGTGTACCGTGAGTAAACCGTGTAACGAAAATCTTATACTTCCCTCCACCGCCTCATCCACACCACAAGTCTCAGGCTGACACCATAAGCACGCCTCCGAGCCGAGAAGAGACAAGAATGTTCTCGATCCCAATCAGGCAAACAAGCTACAGCACGGGGATGGTTCGGGCACTTTGCCAGTACTGAAGCATAAGTCTATGGCAATTGAGCCACCAGCACTGAAGCATAAGTCGGCATCAACTGACACACCGACACCAAAGCATAAGTCGGCACCAGCTAACACATCAGCACCGAAGGATGCCAAGCAGGCTGTGACCCCATGAAAATCATCGCATCCGAAGAACCGCTCGAGCGCATTGGAATGGAAGCAGACCTGAGTTCTGAGGACTGAAAAGCAACACACACTGTTCTGACCAGAAGAAAAGCTGCAGCCATGGGGTTTCCAAGCCACAGAAAGTTTCTGAGGGCACACCACAGGCTCCAAAGAAACAAAAGACTCAAACCTTCACAGCAGGTGACAAACCAGGCATTATCTTTGAGAAACTGCAACAACTTATGCAGGAAGGCGTAAACAAAATGCCAAGAAGCAGGCTCAAGAGCAATCTTTGACACAGCCTCCGCCAAAAAAGTGGCACAGGAAAACAGGGCCACAAGTCCAATGACTTTCAGCCCCCCAGAGTAACCACAAACACAAGTACCCTCTCCACAAGAGGAATAAGAGGGGGAGATACAGGACCCAGACTCCCAAGGAACACAGGATACTGATCATACCCCTGACCCCTGAGATGATTATGATGTGGCCATCTCCACCTGACCTTATTTACAAACAAGGCCATCCCCCAGCAGGTTCCCTAGTTGTCACCACAGCCAGGAAAAGAGCTGCAGCACAAAGTACTGGAGAGGTGCCTCCTCCAGAAAAAGAGAGCAAGAGAATTGATGTAGCAGGTAAGAGTAGCAGCAGGTCACACAAACCACTGGAAGATTGCCAGTTCAGTTGGCCTACTCTCCAGATACAATAGGGCAAGCTGGGATGAGATGCAAGATCTAATACAACATCTCCCAAATGAATTTTTAAAAAACGAGGAGAAGACTTAGTAAATGAGAGGATACAGATTTCAAATGCAACAATAAAATGTGCATTAGACGGAGCTGACACTGCTACAAGGGGCATCAATACATCAGTTATTCTCTGTAGACATGCGTGGCTATGCATATCCGGATTCAAACCCTAGGTGCAGCAGCATATTCTTAGTCACATTTGATGGGGGAAACCTCTTAGGCCCAGATGTAGACACACAATTGGAGAAGATTAAAAAAGACACAGATACAGCCAAATTCATGGGTGCCTTACAAACAGCATCTCAAAAGCAACAGTCTTTTTGACGTTACCAGGGGCGAGGGCCAGCAAAAGCCACTACCCCGGAAAACACCATGTATCAGCGCCAGCAACAGTAATATCACCGACAAAGGCGTGGATATTATCGTGGAGGATACAAAAACAAGGACCGAGGTAGAGGTACCCCCAACAGGGGCACCTCTACACCACCAGCTAAATGATTTGCCCACACTTTCCCCCCAACCGCAAAACACCTGTAGGGAGAAGGCTACAACAATTCCACCAGTTGTGACCAAACATCATACCAGATCAATGGGTATTACAAATAATCAAGCAGGGATATTAGCTAGAGTTAACTCAACAACCACCAAATATCCCACCAAAACAACAGATGTTAAATCAACAGCATCTACATCCGCTAAAAGAAGTAGTAAAGGCATTACTACAAAAAGGGGCCATAGAACCAGTCCCACTCAAACATTGAAAGAAAGGAGTCTACTCTCTTTATTTCCTCATACCAAAGAAAGACTGGTCACTACGGCCCATTCTGGACCCGCGACTGCTCAATCGCTACCTAATATCCGAACACTTCCACATGGTCACATTGCAAGATATAATACCACTACTACAGGAGGGCGACATCATGACTGCATTAGATCTAAAGAATGCTTACTTCCACATTCCAATCCACCCAGCACACCACAAATACCTACAGTTTGTTTTAAGTGGACGTCATTATCAATTCAAAGTGCTACCTTTTGGGGTGACAACAAATCCAAAGAATCTAAGCACAAGATGTTTAGCTTTTATAGTAGCAAAATTACGAAGAGAAAACATGCATGTCTTTCCGTATCTCCACGATTGGCTGATCAAGAGTCCAACCAAAGCCAAATGTCTAAAAGACACTCAATACACAATAGACCTACTTCACCAATTGGGTTTCACTATCAGTGCAACAAAAGCCTACTTAGACGCCGCCCCTGTGCGCTGATGTCAGTTCTTTCTTTTTCCGCGCCAGCCTAGTGCAAATCCGGAGAGAGCTTGCCCGTTAGTCATTTTTTGACTAACTTTTTTTCGACTTTTGTCAACGTCTTTTCTCGAGTCTTTGACTCCTGGTGCGCGAGGGATGTCGCATCGTCGAACCGGATTCAAACCTTGTGACTCCTGTCACAAGCTGATGACCGTGACGGATCCGCACCTCTGGTGCCTGGAGCGCGATCACGACCCGAAGTCGTGGTCCGACTGTCGGGACATGAATCTGAAGTCTTTGCAGGAGCAGTCCCGAAAGCTTTTGGAGGCCCAGCAGTCGGCTCCGCGTCGCTCTGGGTCTCGCCTGAGGGGAAGGTCTCGAGACCGGTCGCGGAGCCACCACACCTCATCCAAGTCTTCGCACTCCTCGGGTAAGTCGAAGCACAAGAAGAAGGCGAAGAAGCACCGTCGCTCTTGGCCTTCTCCCCGTCGGTCTGCTGACGCGACGCGGGATCCGGAGCATCTGAAAAAGACAATTAGTTATGGATTCCTCACCTTAGAATTACCCCCAGGCATCAGACTGGATCCGGAGAATTTGTTCCTCAGCCATACCACTGCGCGTCAATAGGTGGCATCGGCCGACTCTGCGTTCGTCGTTGGCGTCGTGGTCGCCGGAATGACGTTGCGGTATCTACTTAGACGAAGCCCTCGCGCGCTGACGTCCGTTCTTTCTTTTTCTGCGCCAGCCAGCGCAGATTCGGAGAGAGCGGTACCTCGAGTCACTTTTTGACTCAGTTTTTGCGACTTTTGTCGACATCTTTTTTGAGTTGTTCGACTCCTGGTGCACGGAGGGATGTCACGTTGTACCGGCTTCACGGCTTGCAACTCCTGTCGCAAATTGATGTCGGTCACGGACCTGCACCTCGTGTGCCTTTGGTGCCTGGAGCGCGACCACGACCCGAAGTCGTGCTCCGACTGCCGGGCCATGAACCCAAAGTCTTTGCGGGAGCGGTCCCGAAAGCTTCTCGAGGCCCGGCAGTCCGCTCCGCGCCGTTCGAGGTCCCGGTCAAGAGGGAGGTCGCGGGACCGATCACAGAGCCACCACCACCACCATTCGTCATCGAAGTCTTCGTCTTCGGGTAAGTCGAAGCACAAGAAGAAGGCGAAGAAGCATCGTTGCTCTTCGCGTACTCCCTGTCCGTCGGCCGACGCGGGAAGCGGAAGGTAGTCGTCCGGCTCCACCCTTGGAGCCTGTTTGGTCGACTCCGGCCCTCCCTCCCTATCTGGGAGCCGGAACGACCCCTGCCCAGCTTCGCAGCTTTTACGAAGCCTTGCATTCCATCTTCAGGCAGGCAGACTCCGCCGGTGCGCCCTCTGGCCCTGTGGACTCAGTTGGGGGCTCTAGGCCTTCGATGTGGGCGGCTTCAGCGCCGCAGGGCCCAAAGGATCCAGGCCTGGGTCCGGATTGGCGCAGGTTGGCCTTGTGACACCTCCTCCGGCTTCGAATCCAGTGACGACACCCCCGCCTCCGACGCCGGTTGTGTCCTCGATGAGGACACGGAGCCGGACTGACGTCGTCCCACATCGGGACCGACGCCGACCGGTACTTTTGTACCCCTGTTCTCCCCTGATGTTTCCTACCGCCCTGAGTGGCTACCAGGAGAGGGTGAGGAGGACTTGGAGGGGTCTGTGGACCCTCTTGCAGACCAGTTGGAGGAACCGGACTGGAGAGAGGAGTTGGGTGACGCCAGTGGTCTGGACACTTCCCCAGACCTTGGCATGCTTTCTCCCCCTACCGTGGCTACTGAGGAGGGTGCTTCTTATGCAGTGGTGTTGCGTAGGGCAGCCGAGGCCTTAAACCTCGAGCTTCCTACGGTGGCGGTGAGGACTTACCTCCTGACCGAGGTGCTTCAGCCGGCAGCGGCCTCTTCGGAGCCCCTGCTGCCATTCAATGAGGCCCTCCCGGACATCCTTTTGGGCACTTGATCCAAGCCCAACACAGGGGCTCCTGTGGATAGGATGATTGCCCGACGCCACTGCCCGGCCCCTGGCGACCCCATTTTCCTCTCTTCCCATTCTCTAATGCACCACCTGATAGGGAATCCAAGAAGCTGGACCTCCTTGGGAAGAAGATGTTTTCTTCCTCCAGCTTGGAACTGCGGTTGGTGAACACCGCATGTCTATTGTGCCGTTACTCCACTCGGTGTGGGACACGGTTGCGCAGGTGCTGCCACAGTGCCCGGAGGAGGGCCGGGCCGTGCTCTCCCGTGCAGTTGCCGAAGGGCGAGACGCAGCGAAGTTCACCATCCGATGTGGGCTGGACACCGCTGACTCACTGAGAAGGACGATTTCCACATCTGTAGCCCTTAGACGCTACGCCTGGTTGAGGTTTACTGGCTTTTCGGGTGATGTCCAAGCTACGCTTTTGGACATGCCCTTTGATGGCCGTCGCTTGTTTGGCGACAAGGCGGACAACGCGCTTGAGCGCTTTAAGGACTCCAAGGCTACGGCCAGGTCCTTGGGCCTCGCATCCACCTCCCGTCCAGCGCAGTCTGCCTTTCGTGGCTACGAAAGGGGTGCCCAACCACGTTCCGCCCAGGACCACAGGCCTGCGCAAGCTGTCCAGCCTCTGCGGGGACGTGGGACCCACCGTCGTGGGCCTGGGGGCCAGCGGGCGGGCCAGTCCACCAGCGCCCCCTCTGCCACAGCCTCCAAGCCCTCGTAGTCCGACCTTTCAGGGCCACCTTTTGCCAGTGGGCGGCAGGATTCGCCATCACCTCCCCCACTGGCTCAACATCACGTCGGACAGGTGGGTTTTGCAGATAATCCGAAGGGGCTACTCCCTCCCCTTCGAGACTACCCCTCCATCCATGCCCCATCAAACCCACCGCATGTCGGAGGATCACTTGGCCCTTCACCAACAGGAATTTACGGCTCTCTTGGCCAAGGGAGCCATCGAGCGAGTCCCTGTGCCAGAAGTAGGTCGTGGCTGCTACTCCCGCTACTTTCTGGTGCCCAAGAAGGACAAAGGCCTGCGTCATATCTTGGATTTCAGGGACGTCAACCGCTTCATCCGGGAGGAGAAGTTCAAAATGTTGATATTAGCTCAGGTCCTGTGTGCCCTCGACCATGGAGACTGGATGGTAGCGTTGGACTTGCAGGACGCCTACTTCCACATCCCCGGCCAGCCCACAGGCATTACCTACGGTTCACGGTAGGCCACGAGCATTTTCAATTTACTGTGCTCCCCTTTGGCCTTACCAGCGCACCTCGGGTGTTCACGAAAGTGATGGCCGTGGTCGCAGCTCATCTGCACAGATCAGGGGTTCCAGTCTTCCCCTATCTCGACGACTGGCTGTTAAAGGCGGGCTCGCCCCAGGCTGTCGTTTCCTACCTCCAGACTACGGCGGACCTCCTGCACTCACTGGGGTTCACTATTAACGTGCCGAAGTCCCACCCGATTCCCTCTCAGAAGCTCTTTTTCATCGGAGCAGTTCTGGATACAGCGCAGTTTCGGGCTTATCCTCCCGAGCAGCGAGTCTGGGATATTCGGGCTATGATACCGATGTTTCAGCCTCTATTCCGGGTTTTGGTGAGAATGACCTTGAGGCTGCTGGGCCTCATGGCCTCCTGCATCCTGCTGGTGGATCATGCCAGGTGGCATATGCGGGCTCCTCAGTAGGACCTGAAGTTCCAGTGGGCGCAGCATCAGGGGAATCTTTCCGATTGCGTCCAGATCTCGGAGGGCATTGCACACCAATTGCAGTGGTGGCTAACGTACCAGGATTGGGTCGGAGGCAGATCCCTCTCACTTCCCCAACCAGAGTTCACAGTGGTGACAGATGCGTCACTTCTGGGATGGGGCGGCCACACGGGTGAGGCGGAGATCAGAGGCCTCTGGTCTCCATTGGAGTCCGGGCTCCACATCAATCTTCTGGAGCTCCGGGCGATTCGTCTGGCACTAAAGGCATTCCTTCCTTCTGTCAAAGGAAGGGCAGTGCAGGTGTTCACGGACAACACCACTGACATGAGGTACTGCAACAAACAGGGAGGGGTGGGGTTGTGGACCCTGTGTCAAGAGGCTCTTTGCCTTTGGACGTGGCAGGAACATCAGGGCATGTCCCTGGTGGTTCAACACCTGGCAGGTTCTCTGAACGCCAGGGCGGACAAACTCAGCCGCCGGTGCATGATGGATCACAAATGGCGTCTTCACTCAGAGGTGGTGCAAGGTTCCTTTCAGCAGTGGGGAGAGCCTTGGTTAGATCTGTTTAGCCACCAAAGAGAACGCGCAATGTCAGCAGTTCTGCGCGTTGGAATTTCCAAGGCGGCACTTGCTCGGCTACGCTTTTCGTCGCGAGTGGAATTGCGGTCTTCTATACGCCTTTCCGCCTTTACCACTTCTGCACAGAGTGCTTAAGATCAAGCGCGACCGTGCCCAAGTCATTCTTGTAGCTCCGGACTGGGCACGAAGAGTCTGGTATCCCGAGCTCTTGAACATGGCCATCGATCCTCCGATCAGACTGCCTCTTCGGGAGGATCTTCTGTTGCAGCAGGGGACGGTCCTCCACCCGAACCTGTCCTGCCTCCACCTCCTTGCGTGGAGATTGAGCGGCGCCAGTTGACCGCTTTCGACCTTCCTCCCGAAGTCTGTAACGTCATCTTGGCAGCCAGGCGTCCCTCCACTAAAACGGTATACGCCTGTAGATGGAACAAATTTGTGGCAAGGTGCACAGCAAGGGCTGTGAATCCCCTTTCTGCCCCCCTTTCAGAAGTTCTCCTTTTCATTCTTTCTTTGGCCCAGCAGCGCTCTGCTCTAGGCACTCTTAAAGGCTATCTTTCAGCCATTTCGGCCTTTATTCGCCTTCCTGATCAGCCTTCTCTTTTTAAGTCCCCTATTGTAAATAGGTTTCTTAAGGGCATTACTCACCTCTTTCCTCCTATTCCTTTCGTAATGCCCCAGTGGGACTTGAATCTGGTCTTAACTTACCTTATGTGTGCTCCTTTCGAGCCACTACATAATTGTCCTCTCAGACTCTTGACCTTAAAGACTGCTTTTCTGGTTGCCATCACCTCTGCTCGTAGGGTGAGTGAGCTTCAGGCTCTATCTTCTAAACCTCCTTTCCTTGCTGTCGATCCGGACAAGGTTGTCCTTCGAACTAGACCTTCTTTTCTTCCCAAAGTGGTTACCTCTTTCCACATAGGACAGACCATCACTTTGCCCACCTTCTTCCCGCCCCGCATCCTTCCAAGGAGGATGAGAGACTCCACCGTCTGGATCCAAAATGTGCGTTATCCTTTTATTTGGATCGCACAAAACAATTCTGGGTGGACGATCAACTCTTTGTTGGCTATGTGGGCACCAAGAAAGGTCAGGCCGTGCAAAAACGGACTATATCTCGATGAGTCATCCTCTGCATTAAGATCTGTTACTCCTTGGCAAAAAAGGAACCTCCGGAAGGACTGCGTGCCCATTCCACCAGGGCGACGGCAGCCACTACTGCTTTGGGATGTGGAGTCCCCCTCGGTGATATCTGCCAGGCAGCCATGTGGGCATCACTGCACACGTTCACTAAAAATTACTGCCTGGATAGTCAAGTCCGGAGAGACTGCTTCTTTGGCTGTTCAGTTCTCCAGGATTTTCTGGTGTGAACTTAGTTCGCGGACCCACCTCCGGAGTTGGTATTGCTGGGGTATCTATTCTAAGGTAAGAAATCTATAACTAATAGTCTCTTTCAGTTGAACAAGTTACTTACCTTTGGTAACGATATATCTGTAAGAGACATATATTAGTTATAGATTCCTTAACGCCCCACTCTTCCTCCCGGTTCTGCGAACTGACTTCTAGAGTAAGGGACTCCCTTTCAGGGCCCTAGATTTGTGCACCAGTGGTCAATGTCATGCATGGCTCTGCGCTTCTGGCGTGGAATGTCGTGTTAAGAACTGACGTCAGCGTGCAGGGGCGACGTCTCAGTACATACCGTGACGTCATTCCGGTGATCACAACACCAACGACGAACGCGGAGTCTACCAACGCCACCTACTGACGCGCTTGTGTACTGCTCCGAAAAAATTTCTGCGGATCCAGTCTGACGCCTGGGGGTAATTCTAAGGTAAGGAATCTATAACTAATATATGTCTCTTACAGATATATCGTTACTGAAGGTAAGTAACTAGTTCGCCACCATCGAAAACTCAAAAAGCCATAGCTTCACCTCCAGATACCCACACCCACTGTCCAAGGAAACGCTGTATGGATGAACTGGTCAGGGATATTTGCTTATGCTTTTCCTCCTCTCACACTCATTCCATACGTGGTCAGGAAACTCAGATAGACTTCTATGACACTAATACTAATTGCTTCCACATGGGCTCGACAGTCATGGTACCCAACACTACTCGAGTTATCCCTAGTACCTCACGAGAAACTACCCAATTATCCTAACCTTCTCTCTTGCAGCATGAGCAGGGTAAGACACCCCAATGCACATCAGCTCAATCTTGCGATCTGGCTACTGAAGTCATAAAGTTTGGATACTT
Organism: Calotriton arnoldi; assembly: GCA_963921515.1. Lineage (NCBI taxonomy): Eukaryota > Metazoa > Chordata > Amphibia > Caudata > Salamandridae > Calotriton > Calotriton arnoldi. The sequence goes on along the minus strand of CAWUFW010002143.1, from coordinate 523,556 downwards.
AAATCTCCCTCAAGAATGTATGTCTATTCTAAAGGAGGCAAAAAAGACCAACCACAAGGGCTTGCTACTCAGCAAAATGGAAACGTTTTGTTCATTACTGTGCATCTTTAAACATCAACCCTTCTTCACCAACAGAACTAGTCTGTTACTTGTTACACTTACAAAAGGTAAATTTGGCATATACCTCAACAAGCTTGCATTTAGCAGCCATTGCAGCAAACCTACGAAGCAGGAAACAACAAGGACTTTAATGTATTCCTGTCATCAAAACCCTCATGGAAGGATTAAAGAGTGTCATTCCACCAAGTACATCTCAAGTACTTTCGTGGAACCTAAACATTGTTCTAACACACTTTATGGCGCCACCATATGAACTACTTCATAATTGTCAAATACAATTTTTAACATGGAAGTTGGCTTTTCTTATGGCAATAAGATCTCTATGAAGGGTTAGCGAAATATATGCGCTTACTGTGGAAGAACCATACTTTCAAGTGTTCCCAGATAAAGTGCGTTTACACACCAAACCAAAGTTCTTACCTAAAGTTATATCACCTTTCCATTTAAATCAAACTATAGAGTTACCAATTTTCTTCCAAAAACCAGGGACAGTCGGAGAGCTTGCCTTGCATACACTTGATGTTAAAGGGGCACTTCTGTACTACTTGGAACATACAAAACTCTTCAGGAAAACACAACTTTTTGTTTTGTTTTCAAATCCACTTAAGGGTAAAGCTACCTCAAAAGCAGGAATAGCAAGATGAATTGTCAAATGTATCCAAATTTGTTATGCTAAAACAAAACGAACATTGACAACTATGCCAAGGGCTCATTCAATAGGGAAAAAAGAGCAATCATGGCTTTCTTGTGAAATATCCTTCTTACTGACATTTGCAAAGCAGCAACATGGATGAACCCACGTACATTTACAAAATATTATTGTGTGGATTTTCAGGCAAGACAACAAGCTCTAGCTTGACAAACAGTCCTTCAAACATTATTTCAAACAAATGCACCATCTCATGTCAAAAGCCACAGCGAGAGGGGTACTGCTTTACAGTCTATGCATAGCATGTGTATCTGCAGCCAATGTTACTTACCCTGTAAGCACCTATTCGTATTGTGTAGTACTGCAGATTCACATGCACCCTCCCGCCTCCCCGACAGGTATTAGGTAGTGAGAAGAATACACACAAATACAGCATGTTCAACAGCAAATGCTAACTAAGCAAGCTATATCCTCACTCTGTATATGACTAGGGTAAAAAACCTTATCTAACAAAGGAGTCATTGTCCCTGTGCAATAGCTTGAGGGGGAAGAGAATCGACGCCGATCATAAAACTTCCTTGAGAAAAACAACTTGCATAGTCTGGGCCCAACACTAGATGGCAGGAGTATGCATAGCATGTGAATCTGCAGCAATACACACTACGAATAGAAGATTACAGGGTCAGCTACATACTCCTTATTGTGTGTAATACATATAGATAACTATTGTTGAGCAGTTCATTTATATGGACAGTGGTGTGGAATTCAATAAAACATCTACTTGCCCATGGGGCAAGTTGCTTCATAAATCTACTTGCTATGTGACAAAATCCACTTGTCCCTTTCATGCCATGTATTGTAGTTACAAGTTATTGCAGCAATCTCAATATATGAGAGCTCTGATATAGCCTCTCTGATTATGCCAGGGTTCATACCATAGTAGCGTTAGAATACTAGTAATGCCCTTATTTTGCCACCTTTCCGCAGTTCTACATACTGGGGTTGAAGGTAATGGTAAGCAATAGTTCCAGGATTGGAATGCCCTTTTGAGTCAGTGCAGATCTCCTAACTTGCATGTTTTAAGGGTTTTCACCTCTTCTGTAATCTTTTCCCATACTGAGAAAGGTTATAAATTTACTCCTGACAATGGCCGACATATAACTTCTTCCAGGGTTGAGAAAAAAGTGGTTGGCAGGAAAGTGAACTTGCAAACGCTCCACAGATTTTCGCATGAGCAAATCTGCACATGCATGTTTGCTTGTGCTAAAATGCAGTTCACAAATATTTTCTAGGACTACGATTTCATGACCTACTTCTGTAAATTCTTGTGAATTTATGAAAGCTGTATATCTGCACTAATGGAAGGACATGTACCATTGCTGCACTATTGAGATTTCTTTAATAATTGGGCTCCCTAATTAGGTCTGGCGTTAACCAAGACCTTTTGTGTTTATTAAAACTCTCTATCTATTTACCAGCTGTCTTCAGTATGAGTGACAGTATTCTACTCTTTCACAAGGAGCATATTGGCACATAAAGTAATTTTGTTCAGTGCCAGGAACTAATGTGGCAATGTGTGCATTTTGAGACCAAAACTTCTTTTTGCTTTTTGCCAATACTTGTTATAATGGTGAGGGCCCGGCAGCTCCCAGGCCAATACGGTTTTACAAAAACCATGACAAAACAAGACACGCATTGACAAAACCAAAAGGCTGACAATGCTTGTTTATTTTTGTTTCCCATAATCTTGTAGAAACGGGTTATACCGATTTTATATTAGGAATATTTTTGGGAAATACTAGCATGCATTAACACATTTTATAAATGATGCTGCAAAGAAATGGTACCTAAAACTTTACAGTAGTTTAGCAAAATGTTTTTTTTTCCTAATTGCATTTTTTATGAACTTTTTATTTTGAAAGCAAAGGTTCATCCATCTTGTTTTCAAGCTTCTGCAAATATTTACATCTAATCAGAAAGCATTCTGGGAGCATTATACACATCTTCATACTGCTAAACTTTGAAAACGTGTGTACACATGTCTATACTGGAACCGCTGTCAGTAGTGCAGTCCGAGTTTACATTTCATTATAGCACCCTCACCCTAATAATAACGGTTTCACGTTATTGAACCATAAATACAAATTCGAACAGCATTAACGTGAACACAAAAATTGCCTTAACTGCCAACAATACCCTTCCCTGATCCATAATGTGGTACTGTAAACTGGTAGCCAAAGGGTTTGTGCTGCAGGGGGTTGGCCCTACTTGTCCCAAGGACAAAATACCAATGAAAACATGTTGTCCTTGACCCCAAACAATATGTCCTGGGTGTCGGGCTATAGAAATTCCACACCCCTGTATGGAGAATGGAGAAAATGGAGGAATCCTTATATAGGGCTCCCTAGTGATAGGCAAATGCAAGCACCTCAGCTTCTCAATGTCTCCCAGACATCTCCCTGCTCCTCAACCAGTGTAGAATGTTATTTTCAGACTTTGGTGTCACTCTGGTCCTCGGGTGCATATAGTGAAGAGAGCCAGCTGCTGCTTCTGGTCGTGGGTGGTGTGGAGAAGTCCTGTGGCTCACTCCAGGCCTTTCCAGATTGATTGGTTGATAGTTTGCCCATTGTGGTATTAATGGTGTTAAACTATAGGTGCTCTGCTTCCCCTATTTTTCTGATCCTATGTTTTTTTAATGCTTTCGCAGCTGACCAACAATGTGGGATGATTCCCTAGTTCGGTCATGGATCTTAAATCAAAGCGTCTTGACAGCCTCCGACCAAAAAACACTGCAAACCCCACACAGGCTGTTGAGGTCAATCAGTTGTGGAACTTTGCTCATTTAAAGAAAATAGTAGTGTTCCCTTCAAGAACAGCTTGTTAACCTTTTGTATTTATTAAAAGACGCTAAACCAGTATTGAATCCCACTCATTCCTCCGTGTCTGTAAATACCTTGAGGGTTTCAACGGTTTCAAGATGGTGTTTCCCTCGACTCGAGTCTGCGGAGAATTCTGCTTCCTATTTAGCTTATAAAAGCTCTTATAAGCTAGGTAGGCAGCAGAATTCTCCCCAGACTCCAAACTTCAGCACTACCCCGTCCCTCACTTGCCCCTCCGCCTAGGTAGACATAAAACCTTGAATTTAATTAGTAAATCATAATTTTGTAACTTAGTTTTTAAATATTTTATTCGACAGTTACTTATTCATTTGAAGACCATAATCCCAGGACTGTCCAAGGGCACATTTGAAAAATGTCTCAATGTTGCAAAGGTAGAGTACCGAAAAAGAAAGAGCAAAGCTCTTTTGTAATGGTGGAAGCAGAACTGTGCTGCTCCACATTTGAATCTGATTGAATGCAGATTACCACATTTAAATTAATATTTTAGTGATTGTTTTATTTTGCATTATTTATTGAGTGCATACATGGCTGTAAGCATCGGAGTGCTTTATAGGAGAAACATAAAACGAGTTACATAGAAAAAAAATAAGACTATCATAATACATAGGCGAAACAGTTGGCAGAGCAGGAAAACAAGTTGCCCCTTCCTGCAACCCACCCCCACCGAAATCTCACACTGGAGAAGATAAGGTTTCTGCCTAAATAGGATGTTTTGAGGAGTGGTCCACAAGGTATACCACCACTACATAGTCTCCAGTACATCAAAGGTATTATTACTTGGTAAGTCACTTGAGGATAAGGGTTTTATATTTTATAAAAATGGGACTAGGGAACATTTTTGGAATCGCCCTCCAATTTACATGACCTAAAATTGCATACTTTTCATTCTAAAAGTTCAAGGACAGTCAGGAAAGATAACAAACGTGGGATCTTGCATTGCTTTTGTGGGATTTTGTGTGATTTGTGTTTTCCGAGTTTACAAATGTAATTCCTTGCCATATGTGTTTGTTTAGGAACCTAAGCTCTGCAGGAGAAGAAGCTCGAAAACAGATGCGAACATGTGAAGGGCTGGTTGATTCCCTATTGTATGTGATTCATACATGTGTGAACACGTCAGACTTTGACAGCAAGGTGTGTATATTTTAAGTATTCCCGAGGTACCATATCTCATATTGCATGTTTTGGTGTGATTACAATTCTGAATGATTCTAGCGTTTTTCACTTAGTTATAGAAATGTTTACTTCATAAAATGGGACAATGATCAGATTTTTGTTCGAAATGTGGCAGACCTAACAAGCAAGCTGAATAAATATTATTCTCCTTCTTTTTGCCTACCAGTCGTACTTAAATTGTTAGGTTTCACGGGCCAAGAATTTGTGGTTTATACTCAGTTTATATTCATACTACTCTGTTTCTGAATTTGCGCATTTCATAATGGTTGGTGGACTGGATTTTGCAGAGGGCCTAAACAACTTTTAAGTAAGTCAGCTATTTTCCTAGGTATCGCTCTTCTCCATCTTCTTTTCCCCAGTTCTCTTGCAGCATTTTTGATTATTAATCGGAATGAGAAGGATCCATCTTGCAGTCCCACTTTTCCCTTACCCGGAACCATTTCCGGCCCCCCTTTTCTGAACCCACCGCCATATTTTGAACTGTAAGATGTGGGTTGTTGGGCGCTTCTTCTTTTGCAGTCTGACTTTCTCACATCTGCTGAAACTTACTACTTTTGCAAACTAATGGGGTAACCCACGACACGCCAAAGAACCTGGGTATAACATGATAAAGATAAAGGGTGGTCCTGATGGTCCTTCTTAAATTGACCACAAAAGCTGTGGACCCCAAATCTATTGGGTCTGTTACTAAACAGTTTGAACAAATTAGTTATATGAGAGAGAAAATATATTTTTCTCTACACACCAGAGAGAGAACAGAACGACACAAATGCTTATTTTAGGGGAAGAAATCACCTTTATATTCTCTTTCCGAATAGCAAATAAGTAATGTATATATAAATACAAATGACACATCAATCAACGGTTGCTCTGAAAGGGTGCAAAGAAGAGTGCTCATATGCAGAGTGAATAGGAGAAAGAAAACTTTAGAGAAAAATATGAAGCCAACAATTTTATTATCTTTCACATGGACATTGCTGGTGTAACCTTAAAACAACGAACCAGTGTGCGTTGGCCTGTTTACACAACAACTTTTCTTTTTCTTCAATGTCTGTATTGAAGGATAGTGCTTGTATACTCAAAATGCATAATCCAAACGGGGACTAGTACAATGTAATCCAGGCCACAAATTAAGTTGTGTCGAGGTTTCGACTCGACTTAGGTGTAGAGGGTAAATTTAGACCTCCGCATGGTGGTCTTCTGCAAGACAATAGGATGTGTATTAGGCAACCGTGTGTTGCACCCAAAGTTGCAAACTTGATCAGTCCTTATTTGATTTACTTTTATTTACTGCTGGCGTTTTCACATTTTTCTTCAGTCGGGTCAGTGATGGGTTCTTGCTTTGTCAAGCACTGTGTTTGAAAACAACTGCTAGCAGGTAGTCAAAAACATGTATTATTTTTATACCAAGTCTATGGTGCTGATAAGTGTTGCACCTGTTCGACTTTTGAATGCAACGCCCTGGAGTTGAGAGATTTGAACATTTTGGTTCTAGACTGTAGCTAAAGTATTGGTGATTCCAGAGCATTGAATTACTCATTTTAAACGGAGAACTGGATTGATGGCTACAGAAAGTAGAAACTGCAGAAGAACAGATAACGGCAATTGATATTACCTAGACTTCAAACACATGTAGGCTTCTCTGTTCAAACATGTTTGACCCGAAGAGGGCATATTCCTTTCCTTTATGACCACGTCAGCCCAGCAGAAAATGGAAGAATGCAGCTCACACAAGGATATCTGCTACAGAGCCCTTGATCAGCATTTTGTATAGCTTTGAAAATCAGGCAGTTCGTAATTCGGGGTCATCCACCACACAGGACAGCTGAGGAGAAGGATTTGTGGTAAAGAATGTATAGGGAAGGACTTAAAAATGGTTAATGTAAATAAGTCTTTGAAAGTGTTATGTTCCCTAAAACGTGTCCAAGTTGAGAGTTCATCAGGGATAGCCAATGCTTCCCAGCGATCTCATACTATGATATTCAAAACTTAATTGGCACTTAATTATTGTAATCACAAAATGTAATCTAAAAAATTAAGGCACCTGCTTTGCTTCTTAACCAGCTCTAGGGGCATAATGAAGGCACGGGGGCCTTACCCTCCCCCTCCTGGATGCCCCCCTAGCCTTGAAGGGGCCCCATTCAGGCCAAGTTCAATGAGTGTGCGAGGTATGGGAGAATCGGGGGGCCCCTCATCACATTCTGCAGGGGGACCCCTCATTTTTAGGTCTCGCCTAGCGACGCAGCGCATGCGCAGCTCGCTTGGCGAGATCTATTGTCGTCGATTTTTGTTTGGAAGGGGGACAGGAGATGTGCACGCTGTGGATTTGGGGGCCCCCCCTTAGGGACCACCGAAAGGTGCAGAGCCACCCTACGTCCTCAGGTCCAGAAACAAAGTGAGACCAACACTGGAGCACCGAGAGAAAGGATATTTATTATAGTCTCATGAGAGAGAGAGAGCATCAGCAGCAGACACCCGTAGCTATCTGAGGAGGCAATCTGAACACAGCAGATCCTTCATAGTTCTTATAACCTTAACCCCCGCTCCCCCTTCCCTCTGCGCACGAGCTGACAAAGACGACAAAGTCAGGAGAGGTGTACGTGAAAAAACATATCAGCAGTTGTTCCATGTGACGGTTGAATGATCGCCACAGGCATACGGAGAAGAACGTAGCTTTCTGCAAAATCTAAGAAACTTCTCGTTTCAGGAAGTCACATAGGAGTCAGATGACTCGTGAGGCACAGAAAGGGCAAACAGGGGTGAACATTCCTAAACACAAGCTGTTGTATGCAGAGACAAGATGGGGAAAAGAGTACAAAATGGCTGAGCGAGTGTCAAGGTAAAGAATAAATTTTCCACAGTCCCTCCTGTTGACAGGAGCGAAGCAATTTAGTCAACAATAATGTCCATCAATTCTTGTATCTGTTGGGCCATCATAATTTTGTCATTTTCGGAGTGGCCATGGATAGGGGGAGGTTTGAGAGCTTGAGCACACAAACTGCACAAAGGAGGCCCACAGTGCAGGCAAAGGCAGCAACAAAAGAGAAGCGCAACAGGAATAAGGAGAAACATGAGTATCTTCCAGCCCCATGTAAACAGGAGACCCCAGAACCATCCGCTCAATGTCCATGTTCCCGGCTCCTGATGCAATTCGGAGGCCAGTAGGTGCAACTTCTTTATGGCCAGAAGTACAGACGGGGCGTTGTCAGGTATATATATGCAGCAGTTTGCCCCTATGATGCGGCATGCTCCTCCGCGGTCAGCCAATACCACATCAAGAACAAGCCTGTTCTGCCAAGTCATGGTCCTGATAGCTGTTTGTTCTTGCGTCAAATTACCCAGTGCCACGGACGTCTGGTTTATCACAGCCTCCAATGTCCTAGTGAGGCGGCGAATCAGTTTGCTGTTTTGTACTGGACCGATAAAGAAGAAGAAGCCTTGGTTAAAGCCTTTGTTGAAGTCGGTAAATTGCTCCCACGTCGTTTCTGTCTGATCCACCAAGGACGTGTCTAGGGATCTCTCTTGACGAACTGGGGCACGCCTTTTCATGAAGTTGTTATGGTAATCAGGAGGAGCAATGAACACCGGTGGCAGGAGGAAGGCTAGGTAGCAGCTGCCGGACCAGTTTTCAGGGAGGTGGTAATACGCAGTTGTTCCACAGATGAAGTAGACACTCATAGCCGATATCGCACCGATCCCCCCTCCGGTGGCATTGGTAGTGTTGGTGGTGATAGTGCATTTGCTAGAGCCAACTGGTATAGACCCTTGTTGATAGATGCAGGGATGTCCAGGGACGGGAATAACGTAGAGCACAGTGTCCTTTTTTTTTTCTTTTCATTCTGATCGGATCTTTCACCAGCAACATCCCTTGATGTCCCACTATTTCTTCTTCTTCTCTGGTGCCATTAGTTCGGCCCCCCAAGCTGCTGTACATGATGAGAAATTGTATGCCGTTTTGTTCCGTCTGGCCCATAGTCTTTCTCGCCAGGCATGACCGGACCCATTGGGGGAGAATGGCAATGGGAGCAAGGGCGTACCTGCACCTTCTGCTGGATGTGGGGGCAACATTCCGCAGACCCAACAGTTTGTGGTATTGATAGCCTGATGCATTTGGTGTAAGCTTTGAACAAAGGCATTGTGCTTGAACGCGTCCCGGTGCACTGCTTGATGTGGGTGAAGCATGAAATGGTGATGCTCTGGTATTGTTGGAGACACCGTCGGCAGTGGTAATACTGGGTCTTTTGCTGGTGCTGCTTCCTCAATGACCCAGAAGAGGATGGTGAAGATAACGAGGGAAAGGACTATAGTCAAAAAAATGGTTTTGCAGCTGTACAATTTGCTCAGTAACTGTGTCTTTCTCTGCTTCGGATTTTGTCCTCCTTTTTTTCTGACCCATTCTTCTTGGAGCTCTACGGCTGTCGGCCAAGAAGCCCTGTCGGCCAAGCGTCGCCGGTAGCTGGTGGTTGCTTCACTGGCTAGGCTTCTCAGTGAACCACTAGAAGGAACACCGATCCACCCTTCCAGACTATACTACCGCCCTGCGACTATGGCTGAACCAACCTGTCCTGTCGCTGGAGCACCCGGGGTGGTGCGGGGTCGGAGATGGTACCTGTGCTTACCAGGAGCTGTTTGATCTTCAAAGAGTTCCAGTTCCGGTTCAGTAATGTCACACACAGGAGGGTCGTTTTCCAGGATGTCTTTGTAGGTGGTCAAGGTTGGTCCAGTCTGCATAAAGCTGGGCACCTTCCGGCAATGTGTGGCATGAACCCAGGACTTTCTACCTTCCACCCGCAACGCTGTTCGGGTCACCAAGAGGACCAGGAGGGGACCTTTACACCGGGGTTCCAACGTCTTCTTCCGAGCAAAGTTTCGTACCATCACGTGGTCGCCCGGTTGGATGGCGTGCCCAGGACCTTTGGATAGGTCAGGCAGAGCTTCCCGGACCTGTTGGTGTATGGAGGACAATGTTTTGGTAAGTATGGCCAAATAGTCACTCAACAATTCGCAAGGGGAATCAGACAATGAAGTAGCAGAAGGGGCACCCCATACATTCATGGGGCGTCCGAAAATAACCTCATAGGGTGTCAATGATGTGCGGGAATGTGGTACAGATCTTATAGACAAAAGGGCCAGAGGCAAGGCGTCAGGCCATTTTAAGCCTGTTGTCTCCACTATTTTGGATAATTTGGACTTGATGGTGGCATTATAACGTTCAACCAGACCTGCTGATTGAGGATGGAATACAGCATGAAATTTCTGGTGGACCCCCAACCCTGCCAACAAGTGTTTGATGACTTCCCCAATGAAATGGCTACCGCTATCGCTCCAGAGGACCCGGCAGAGACCAGATCGGGGAAAGAATTCTTTCAACAGCACTTTTGCGGTGGTAAGGGCGGTGTTATCTCTTACTGGGTAGGCCTCCACCCATTTGCTAAATGCGCAGATGACCACCAAGACATACTTGAGGTTGTTGCACCTGTCCATTTGGATGTAGTCCATCTGAAGGACTTCAAAGGGAGAGGTGGGTATAGCGGAACCTGCACGGGGTACTTTTGTTCCTTTTCCTATGTTGTGGCGAAGGCAAACTAGGCACTGTTGGACCAATCTAGTGGCCGCCGGGCGTAGTTGGGCATTGTCCCAGACTCCCTGTAGTATTTTAGTAATTGAGGTGGCGTCTATATGGGCTGGTAAATGGGTCATGTTCAATAATGGGAGGAGGTAGGCATTTGGTAACTTCCATAATTTCGTGTCTTTGGAGCGCCAACAGTTTTCCTCATCCAACATGCCCTCCGGTTTCCTGGTTTGAAGTTGTTCTTTGGTTGCTGTGCTTTGAATGTCTCTAATCTGTTGTCTGGCATCGTGCCATTTTTCTGCTTGGGATTTTACTACGTACATAGGGGTGTATTGTCTATCTCGCGCAGTTTGTCGTGCTGTTTGATCAGCAAAAGCATTCCCTCGGCCCACATCATCCGTTATCTTTTGTGTGCGGTGCATTTAACAATGGCTAGCTTGCGTGGCAGTGTTAAGGCTTGGAGTAGTGCTGTAACTAAGTCACCGTGCAGAATAGGGGTACCATGGGATGTTAAGAATCCTCTCTCCCTCCACAGTATGCCAAAGTTGTGTGCCACCCCGAAGGCATACTGGCTATCTGTGTAGATGGTAACAGCAAGGTCCGTACCAATGATACAGGCACGGGTGAGAGCTATCAGTTCTGCTGCCTGCGCAGATTTCTGGGGTATGCGGGCCGTTTCTACAACAGTATGAGTGGTGGTAACAGCATAGGCCGCAGAGGTGGCACCATCTGGTAATTTCATGCAGGACCCGTCTACCCACAGTTGTCCATCGCTTTCTGGTAAAGGGGTGTCTTTGAGATCTATCCGCCCTTTTGTCTGTTCCTCTGTGTGAAATAAGCAATCATACGGTGGGGAGTCTGCGGTGTCAGGGTCCGGGGTGGGCAACAATGTAGCAGGGTTCAGTGTGGTACATCGTTTCAGCGTGATATGTGGTGCCAACAACGTTAGTTCATACCCAGTCAGACGTGCACTGGTGAGGTGCTGAGTCTTAGTCTGGTTGAGCAATATGTCTACTGAGTGGGGGACTAAAACCGTCATTTTGTTGTCTAGAACAATGCCTACACTTTGACGTATAGAAACAGCTGCAGTCGCAACCGCTCTAAGGCAAGAGGGCAATCCCCGGGCCACAGGGTCCAGGGTAGCAGAAAAATAAGCACAAGGTCGCTGTTTGGTACCATGAGTCTGGGCCAGGACCGAAAGATCGCAACCTGATCGTTCATGAGTATAGAGGCTGAAAGGTTTGTCATAGTCAGGAGTTCCTAACACTGGTGCAGAGCAGAGGGCCTGGCGAAGGTCATGGAAGGCCTGTTGATGTTCTTGTGTCCATGGAAAAGGGGTGGGGGTATCCTTGGTAAGCAGTGCAAGGAGGGGCTTGACTATAAGGGAACAATTTGGAATCCACTGCCTACAAAAGGAGGTTTAGGCCAATAAGTGCCCGAACGCCTTTCTGTGTGGTAGGGACAGGTAGTTGTAATATGGTATGAATACAGTCAGGTGTGAGTGTACTTCCCTCCTTAGACAGTAGGTGGCCGAGATAGGTCACCTGCTGTTTACAATACTGAAGTTTGTTTTTGGACACTTTGACCATTGGATGCAAGAAAATGCAAAGTGGCAAGGGAGGCAGTGCGAGCAAGTGCTGGCGTGTCTGCTGCTAACAATATGTCATCAACATACTGGACCAAGACAGTGCCTTTAGGAAGGTGTATTTGGTCCAGCTGAGCTTTTAGGGCTTGGCTATAAATGCTAGGGCTTTCCGTGTACCCCTGAGGGGCGCGACAGAAGTGGTAGGATCTATTTCGAAGGGTGAATCCAAAAAGGTAGCGGGAGTCAGGGTGGATGGGAATGGAGAACAAGGCATTTTTAAGATCAATAACTGTAAAGGTGGTAGCTGTTGAGGGAATCATGGTCAAAATGGTGGTGCTGTCAGATACCACTGGGAACTGAGGTATTACTATTTTGTTAATGGCCCGGAGGTCAATAACAAAACCGTATACTCTCTCAGAGTCAGAAGAGCGTTTCAAAACAGGTAAAATAGGACTGTTGCACACATTAGAGCGAACCTCCTCAACCACTCCAGCTTTTATCATGTCCTGTATAATGAGGTACAGTGCTTGTTCACCCTCTGCAGATATTTTGTACTGGGGAAGTCGGGTAAAGGTGCATTGGCCCTGACCGTGATGCACACAGGGTCCATAACTATGTGTCCTACATCGGTGTCAGAAGTGGCCCACAAAGTGTTTGGTAACTCTTCCAGGCCTTGTAACTGGGAGTCGGGAGAGTCAAGAAGGCGATACAAGCGGGACTCATAACCAGAGTCACAATCGTTGTCAAACAATATGACTCGAACTGAGTCAGGAGAACATCTAATGGTGGCTCTATAATGTTTCAGGAGGTCAAGACCCAGTAAGTTATCTGGACAGTTAGGTGATAATAGAAAGGAGGCCATAACAGTGTTACCATGAATGTCAAGGGGTATTTCCGAGGACAGTGGGTTAATAGAGGGCGTACCATTAAATCCTACAGAAGTGACAGATAAGCCAGACAGGGGTGCCCTCGGAATCAGTTTCTTGGACAGGGCACTCCTAGAGGCCCCAGTGTCAACCAAAAATTTACCCTCGGTGCCAACCACTGCAGCTGTGATATAGGGGCCTGTTTGGTCAACAAGTAGTTCCACTGGTTCCTTCCCCTGCCCTTGGCTGTCTCATGCATAGTCAAGATCGGGGAAGCGATCAACAGTAAAATCTTGGGCATTAGCCTGTCGGGTAGTTTCAAAGACATTTGAGCGGTGTCCATGGGAGGGTGGCGGTGCTCCTCTGCCCCTGCCTCTAGGCGCACCCCGTCCCCTACCTGCCATCTGGTGTTGTAAGAGTGGACACTCAGCAGCCAGTGGCCCGTCTCTTTACAATAAGCGCATTGATCATTGGACAGTTGCCGTGGGGGTCCCTGAGACCGTGAAGTGGGAGCGGGAGTGTATGTGCCTCTGTAACCTCCCCTCTCCTGTGTGTGATGATAGACTTGGGAAAGCATGACCTTTTCTTTTAAGTCTTTTCTTTTTCTTCTTCAATTTTACTCTGCAAATCTTCATAATACTATGCCATTGTCAAAATTTGAGCTGGGGTAGACGAGGGCCATGTACTTTCACTATTCTGCAATTTCATGGAAATGGGGGTCAGTAAGCTTTTAACAAATGTTTGGACCAATAAGTGACGTCCGGTGTCAGTAGCGGTGTCTTGTCCGCTATACTCCGTAAAGACTTGGCCAAGTCTAGAAAAATAATCGGATACTTTCTCGTCAGTTTTTTGTTTGCATGCTTTAATAATCGTCCAATCCACCTTTCGAGCCGGGACTAACTGTTTGAGTTTTGTCACTATAAGGGCTGGGAGAGTTAAGATGGCAGCTGCTGGTCGTTCGCCAGGTTTCCTGTCTCTATCCATTCTGTCTAAGTCTACCCAAGTATGGTGAAACATGGTTACGTCATCCACCTTCCTAATGGGTCTCCAAAGGTCGGGGGAAGAATTAGTCCGAAAAACTGGTCTATGTCCACTAGCGTCATAGTATAGGTGGAGACAACAGTGTCTAGTTCCTCATAGAATGCGGCAGGGTTTTTTCTGGGGTCTGGTAAATCCTTCTTAAAAGCCAGAATGTCCGCTCGGAGCCAAGGAGTGTATACCCAATTGTACAATGTCCTGCTCTTTGCATTTGGGTTATCTATACCATCCTGTGTGCCGTCCCCCCTGGCCGGGACGAAAACCGGGGCCGCCTCTCTCATTGGCGCCATTGTTTCAATCACTCCACCCACTGCACCACTATCACTTTCTTTCCCTTCCTCTTGATCCCTCCTTAGTTCTTCCATCATTTGTAAGATAAACGCAAACAAGGCATCTCGTTCCTCCTCATTTGCTCCACCTTCTGTCACTTTACGGTATAGCCTTCTAACATAATCCTCTGATGTAACCTTATGGCGTCCCTCATATAAGGTCATCACTTCATATGCGAGTCTACAAGCAAAATAATTCTTCAAGTGGTTTGGGTAGGCTGAATAGACCTTACGTATTTGATCAGGGGTAAAATTGTCTTTCAAATAGGTATGGGTCAATTGATCTAAAGCGTGTTTCTCGTCTGTAGTAGGGCGGGGGTGCGTAATCTAGCATCTACTGGGTGTTCGGGGCCAGAGTGAGATGGGGGTGGAGCTGTAGGGTCGGGACGCAAGTCTGGACCGGGAAGTTGTTGTACATCAGCGGGGGGTAGAGGGGGAGGGACGTGATATGGTGGTGGCAGGGGGTGTAGGAGTAATTTGTCCTCATGGGGGTCTGACTGTGCCAAGGGGGTATATCGCATAGGATACTGGCCAGAGGCATTTAGCCGGTGTTCTCTATCTAAACAGGCAATATTCGAAGCCACCTTTTCTTGTTGTAATTCCGCCAATTTTTGTTTTTCTGATTTCCATACTGCCTTCTGGGATCGAGCCTGAGCTCTCCTCTCCCTTTCTATAATTTCCTTCTTCCATAGCCCCAAGGAATCAAACATGGATTGTCTAGATCTGCGCCTATGCAATTGGGCTTCTACTACCTCTATTTTCTGCGGGTCAAAAGAGCCATATTTTGGCCAGGTACTATCCCTATCCTTTGACGTGTATTTGTTCCATAATGTGCTGTACATTATGGGAGAAATACCGTACTTTATGTACATTTCTTTATTCGGGGTACCCTCCGGGGGGGCTGGTTGACTTTCTTCCAAAACATCTGACTGGGATATACAACAGCATATCCGTACAAATTTACTACACACGGGCATGTTTAAAATTGTTTCTACCAAACCTTTTTCTTATTATCAAAAATCCTGTATTGGACAAAAAGTCCACATTACCCGCTTGCCTTCAATCTTTGCAAAGAGTGAATCTAAAAAAATGAAACAATAACGAATCAGAACTATAACCAGAACATAAGGGTGTCGCAATTCAGCGACCCTACCAGAATCCTTTGTCTCGTCCTCCAGGTGGTCTCTTACTGCAGAAATCGTCCAAATCTTTCAAGGGCCCCAGTCAGGACCGGCACCACTTGTGGGGGTCTTCGCGGATGGAGAGAATGTTGGGTAGTGGCTGCGAAGACGAGGGTCTCTCTGCGTAGGTGCACCCCACTACCATCCGTTCAATCTTCTTCGTTGAGACCCCTCGACTGGCCAGCCGCGTCTCTGATGGGTCCCTGTTCTTGGGCGCCAATTGTGGATTTGGGGGCCCCCCCCTTAGGGACCACCCAAAGGTGCAGAGCCACCCTTCGTCCTCAGGTCCAGAAACAAAGTGAGACCAACACTGGAGCACCGAGAGAAAGGATATTTATTATAGTCACATAGGAGTCAGATGACTCGTGAGGCACAGAAAGGGCAAACGGGTGAACATTCCTAAACACAAGCTGTTGTATGCAGAGACAAGATGGGGAAAAGAGTACAAAATGGCTGAGCGAGTGTCAAGGTAAAGAATACATTTTCCACACGCTCCCGGACAGGCGATGTGCACGTGTACGGCTCGCGGCGTTTGAGCACAACGCGCGCATGGCGCGCTTTCACTTTACTAGTTTTTTTTTTAGCTATAACTGAATCGCTTAGACAGGAACTAAAGTGAAATGTGAGCCGGAGCCTGAGGGGGCGGAGCTGTGGCGGTGCCTGGTACGCAGAATCGGCACTTTCTGCACAACCCTACTTGTTGCGGACAGGAGTCGGGAGGCGAGAGACTAACCTTGCGATCGGTTGTCTCCTGCCTGAATCGGGAGGGTTGGCATGTTAAAACTTTATAGGCACTGCTAGGGCACTCGTGCCGAAAGAAAATTGTAAACCACACGGGCTGTGCACATTTTATGGATAACCGGAGACACTGTCACCGGCCCAAAGGAACTTCCCAGGACTGCAAGTGTGCGCGTGTTAATGTCAGCCAATGTTATTCTAACTTAGCTTTCCTCTTGCTTATCAGCTGTCAGTGTACATACAGAGCTGTCGCAAACCAGCGTACAGCGTGGCCACTTATATCCGAAGCACAATACTTAAACTGCGTAGTCTGTCGCCGCGCAGAGTCTTTGTTGTTATTTTACAATTGTGCATAGAATGTTGAATTGCTGCTCCGTAGAATGTAATAAGCATACCTTTCTCTAGAATGATGTAAATGACTTGCAAAGTAGTGAGCAAACACTTGTCAATCTCAGCCTGAAAATCAAGTTCCAGGTGGAAGTTTCTGACCTACTTGGACTGCGGGTTTGACCCATAAACGGTGGATGCCCTCGAGCTACAGCCTAGTTTAGAACAAGCATTTGCAATGCAATAGCTCTCGCATTTGCGAGATTTTGAGGTATTGGCATTGTAAATGACGATGCTTTTTATTTATGTGTTGGTTTTCAAAACAGATAAATAAAAGGAATTGTCATTTACAATGCCAATAGGTTAAACTCTCGCAAATGCGAGACCTATTGCATTGCAAATGCTTGTTCGTTAAGCCACTGACAAGCCCCAACTCCGAGACTCCTGAAAAAGGGCAAGAATTCTTTCATGGCCTCCTGCAGAGAAGCCAAATGTAAATGCTAGGTTGGATCTAGTCTGATTGCTTATATAAATCTGCCTAACAACCAACTATCAAAAGCAGAGGAGAGCAGATTTACTACAAAATCTTGTTATACTGAATTGCTGCTCTCACTGCATGTGTCATTCCTGCAGAAGACCAAAGTGTACCCTGGCCTGAATTTTTAATGATCTTTAACACTTTTATAGTGCTGTTGTCACTTCTTGGTCCGTGCTGATGTTCAGTTATCTTTGTTGTTTGGATTTTTTAGTGGTTCATGGGTTGGTTGTGGTTAGTTACTGCTTTGTGTGTGACACAGCAGTTCTTGAAGATGATGCAGGCTTGGAGCAGGAGACCGTGTAGTTCTTTCAGAGAGAGAGAGAAATGTGGTTCAGTGAATGCAGCAAAAATACTGATCTCTGAAGAAATGGTGGAAGCAATTTTGTGGCGCAGTTACTTGATGCTGTTGTTGCCATCATGCAAGGATGGGTTGACAGCATTATGATCTTTCATTGCGCCACTGACTTCGTCTCACTGATGATCACAATAGCTTATTTTTAAGCCCAAGGCTGCAAAGGTATATGGCATGTAACATCCAGAGGTGACTTATAATATATATCGGCTCGCTTTAGGGCCAGACATAGATGCAAAAACAGCCCCGGTAATATGTTCAAACCAGTCCCTCTCACTTCCTCCTCTCTCATCTCTCCTTTTGTCTTTCATGTCCTTCATTTCTCTACCCGAAGGCACTTGCTGTGCCTGCTGTAATTAACTTGGGCGAGATGGTGAAAGAAGCAGAGGTGTCAGCAGTGACCCTCTGCCTCCAAAAACCGGTCTCCAGTGGATGCAGCACACCGGCGAAATGCCCAAAGGAGTAAATGGGCAGTCCTACCCTAAATGTCTAGTGGAAGGAAATAGTCGCTCTGGTGTGACCTAGGAGCACCCTTTACTGCCAGCTTAGCCTGGGCACTAGAAGTGCTTCGGGCTGCCTTTCCAGATTCATGGTGTAGGAAAGTAGGCAGCATTGTGTTAGTCTGGCTTCAGTCACGCTTTATTTGGTTTCCCCAAATTTGTAAAGATGAAGAGCTTATTAACTACAGCTACTGGGGTGATTATGATTACTACTGAGTATCTCACTGGTTTCTTCCAAAAAGTATTATTATGTTGTCAGAACTTGGTGTTTAATGTCTGGTCCTATTTTAAATTTGCATATCCATATTTTAACTGTCCCGTTGCTTCATAAAAAAATTATCTATTTATGCTGATTTGATTACCAGACTCATTGACATGTGATTTAAGTCCGTTCATTACTAATAAAAATGTGTTCCTCATTTTGCAGTCGAGATATAAATTATTGCAATTTTTTTCAGACTGTGGAGAATTGTGTTTGTACCCTGAGGAATTTATCCTACCGTTTAGAATTGGAAGTGCCACAGGCAAGGCTCCTAGGAGTAAATGAAATTGATGATTACTGCAAAGACTCTCCAAGCAAAGACTCCGATTCTAGCTGTTGGGGGAAAAAAAAGAAAAAGAAGAAAAAGCCGCCACAAGATGATCAGGTTGGCACGGTTATTTAATGCTCACTGTAACAGGTCATGGAATGCTGTGTCATATAGAAGTGGATTTATTAATTCCCCGGGAGTGCCAAGTAATTACAAAACTGCAGTGTAGACGAGAATTAGAAACCTGATGCACCTGCTTTAAATGCCCCTAAATATTATAGCACACAATTACCTTACACAGATTACTTAGCAGTCCTCTGTTTGCACCTCTGTAATGTATTTTAATATTCATCAAGATTCATACTGCTTGACCTCAGGACATTCATCGCTCGTCTGCATCTCTTTGATCTTTCTGTTACTTATTAGGAACACACGCCAAGCTAACCCTGCCAGCATCTGATATCTTGGCATATGCTTTTCTATTACTGAATCATTGTAGAAAAACCAGTGGAACTGAGGTGGTAGACTGGTATGCACACTTGGCAGGACGCGTATCCTAATTTGCTTCGGGTATTCTCTTTTATAACTTTAGAGGTACATCATCTTTTTCCAGGTATGGTTTTTCCCAGACTCCCTAGGCAGCATAGTTCTAGAGCAGATAAACAGTGAAAGTATGGGCAAAATGTTCTTAAATTACCAGGAGGGCAGTTCAGTTTTTTCAAGGTCACACGATATCCTCTCCATTAATGTCATTGAACATAGTCATAAGCACTCTTTTGTTATGGAATGTGCTCAAGGGGAACTTTGGCAGGGGGTAGTTTAGCTTTGGTTATATAATGCGAAATATTCAATGGTAGTGTGTAGCCCCTAATTTGTTGTCATGATTAGGAGGCCCCTAAAGGATATGTGTTATCGTGGTGTCCGCCAAGGATGCGTTATGGCTCCAATTCTCTTTCTTTTATATTTAAACGACGATGAGTCCTCTCTTATCAGCAACTGTAGCGTTCTAGTCAGAATCAAGGCCTCCCCTTTACCTGCGCTCCTTTACGCCAGTGATGCATTGCTGCTTGCCCACACGCCAAATGGGATCCAGGCTTTTGTTGACAACTTTGTATCCTTTATGGATAAATTGGACCTGGACACCAACATTACCAAGTCACCATGACCAATTAGCATTAAAGGCGCTAATATTACCAAGGCCGGTGAACTCCCCCATCTGGGTGTGATTTTTGATGCTAACAATTTTGTGCCCTGTCTTTCTGAAAGATGCTCACAATTTAACAGTGCAGTGGGGACTCTATTTAAAGTATCTAGGAGAGTAGGCAGCAAACCCTTTGCCCCCTTACTGAAAATTTACAAAATAATATGTTTACCCGTTCTCACTTATGGAGCGGGAATTTAGGGGTATAGAGATTGTAGCAGCCTCCAGAGGGTGGAAAACCGCTTTTGTAAGTGGTTACTTGGTCTTGGGCCGGGTAGTTCAAGGCAATTTATACACAATGAACTAGGTTTGTCCCCATGTTTCCGATTTTGTGGGGCTTGCCCCTCTTCTCTTATGGATATCAATCTGGAGCAACGCGGAGGCCTCCCTTAATCGCGATATCATTGAGGATTGCCTGTTATGTGATCATGGCTTAAGAATTCTATGGCTAAATTATTGAAGAAAAAACCTTGAAAGCCATTGGTGAACCCGGCCTGTTGTCTAATCGGGCATCCATATTAAAGGGGGAATCTGCAAAAGTTAAAGACCTGTTTCTAACAAAGGCAGTATCTAATAGGGAAGACATGGAGATTATGAGACCTAACATAAGAAAACTGATGGGTTTACAGTCGACACCTGGGGTAGAGCCATATTTGTTATACATTAACAACACAAGGGAGAGAGTCTTACTGACGAAGTTCTGTCTAGGCACCATTAGATGTCACCTGTGCTTCCCCCCCTTGGTCAATTTGACTCTCAGAATATCATGCTCTGCCCCTGTGATGAACTCTCTCCCCAAACCCTACCACATTTTATGTTCTTCTGTAAAATTTATGAGGCGCCGAATAAATCCTTATTACCAATACGCAAAAACTTAAGCTTCCGTCAGTATAGATCAGCTTTATATTTCTTAAAGGTGCTCCTGAATCCCTATGTGACTCATTCGGTGGTCACCTTTCTGAAACATGCACTTTACCGGCGCAATTTTATTGCCTTTTAGGTCCTGTTAAGCTGTTTATACCGTTTTTACAATTTTTAATGCACTATTATGTGTTTTTTATTCACCATTTTTACTGTCTGTGTAAATTATTTTTTTGTGTGTTTTTAGTTAAATTTAATGATGAATGTAAACTAGTGTTTTTAAATATGTCTTCTGCACTTTTATGATTATATCGCATAATCGAAATAAAGTATTATTGATTGAGTGATATTTATGATCAAACTATGTACCATGTAGTGGTTGAAACAGCTTGACATTTAGTCTTTGAAGAGATGTGGCATGGGATCTATGGCATAATTGCACCTAAAAGGCAGATTACAAGACTTTGACAAAATAGGGCAGGAATAAAGCCAATTAATTTATCTGCTTTGGCTCGACGTCCTGTTTGAGACATTTGGAAAGTGTCTCAAAATAAGTGTTGTCATCCTACAGTGGATGAAAGACTTCCAACAGAGCATTAAAGGTTATGGAAGTCGTGGGATGTAGCAAAACAGGATCCTAATGAGGAATTGCCTGAGTCTCTAATTAACTCTGATACCCCCTTTGTTTCCCCGCCATGGTGGTATGCCATGAACGACTCATTGGGGCAATTGTGAAGGCAGTTCAAATACACACTGATAAGTTGGAACACTGGCATCCTACACTATGGTAACTGACACTAAATTAGGGAGGTTAAATAAACTGGGATAAAGGTGAAGTCTTAAAATCAGATGATAACTGTACGTGTGCCTCTCTGCTAGACAAATTGTCAATGTTACCAGAGATGATCTCATGCATTTCTGACTTAAAGCAAGAAGAAGTAGGTAGCAGATACCACACAAAGCAGGCTCAGAAGGAATAAATGCACAACATTTAGACCCTGAGGATGGTGCACCAGGGGACGCTCTAGTTCAAGAGACTTAAAAGCCATGGCAAGCTCCCTGCAGAGGCATAACTTGGCGACATCCCAAGCGATGCATCGTTATTTCTTCCGATCTCCCAAATACATCTCTTGACCAAACCGTTAAACATCTCCAGTTGCCTATATTAACAAAGGGAAAAAAATAACAAAAAGCTAAAGAAAAAGGCATCCTTTTGTAATATGGTATGAGGGAACCACCCTGTCATAATTATTTTTCACATTTTACACATTTAAGATGGAGAGCAAACCAGGAAAACAAACAACCTGAGGAGCATAATTAACATAAACGGGGAAGGAGGTGGAATCGACTTCATGATGATTGGTCATATGGTAGATGTGCCCTTGCAGGTAATACAAGAGACAACACGTCAATCCAGGTACTTACATCGTAGCCTTCAAGGGAAAAAAGGGGAACCGCAAAAAAGAAACCCGTAATGAAAGTGCCCAGATAGGCCAGAACTGTGGTGGAATGCCTTGGCAACCTCATCCCTACCTGTGCCTACAATTAAACTAAGCCGTCTGACATCAGTGCGTGACCAAGGCGATCCTGTCTTGGAAATTAACTGACCACTGGGAGTCTCTAGCTGGCAGTCGGTATACACCCTGTCCAAGTAGGGACCCTCAGTCTAGTCAGGGTAAGTAAGTTACACAGCTAAGATAACCCCGGCTCACCCCCTTGGTAGCTTGGCATGAGCAGTCAGGCTTATCTCCGAGGCAATGTGTAAAGTATTTGTACACACACCCGCACACAGTAACACAGTGAAAACACTAAAAAAGGACTCCACACCAGTTTAGAAAAGTAGACAATATTTATCTGACCAAAACTATAAAAATCCAACAGACACAAGTAAAGATATGAAATTTGCAAGAATAGACTTAATAATACAGTTCCTTAAAGTCGATAGCGCCACCCGGACTATCGCAGCGTCATGAACAACACAAATCCAACAGTCCAGTGATGCGGCGTCGAACAAACCCGCAAAACAGTACCTTTGGAATTGGAGAGGCCTCAGGGACCTTGCGATGAAATCCGAAGATGAGGCGTTGCCGGCATATGCGGGCATTGGTTCCGAAAGTCGGGCAAAAGTCGTTGAGGCCTTGAAGTCACACGCAGTGATGATCGAGCTCCGCGATGTCTAGGTCAGGAGCGCTGGCGTCGGTGGGGCCGGGGCTGCAATATCTCAGTCGATGCAGTGGGCTCTTCATGAGCGGTGACCATGGCTTCAGTGCAGGCAGCGGCGCAGCGTCAGTGCAGCATCGGCGCAGCGTCAGTGCGGAGCACTGTCGTCAGCAGACCCTGGGCTGCTATGTGAGACGGGGCGATGTCATGCTGTTCACTTGTGGTGCCCTTAGCCACAGTGCAGGCAGCTGCATCAGAGACGAGGTCGTAGTCGATGGCGCTGCCGTCTGTACACCAGGGGCTGTGATGTTGTCGAGGCGATGCGTCATGCTCTTCACCAACGGTGCTCTCTGCTTCGGTGCAGGCAGTATTGTCGATGACTGCATGAATGATGACTTATGACTTTGAATCGTCAATTTTTACTAATTTTTAAAAGCATGTTCATTCTCTTTTTATATGTATACTTTTATGATCTATGTTAATTAGATCGAATAAAGTGATTGGATTAGATTGGACTGCATGAAGCAATGTCGTCTGTGAGGCTGGGGCTGCAATGTCGTCATGGTTGATGCGTCGTGCTCCTCATGAGCGGTGACCACGGCTTTGGTGCAGGCAGCGGCGTTTGGGACGGCATCGGGTTTGCTTTTCTGGAGGTTACAGCACAACCACTCAGTTCCAAGGGCCCAGGACTGGTTTTGGCACCCCTTGGCAATGTAGGACTCACAGCAGAAGAGTCCCAGTGCTGGTAACAAGGTGTGGATGAAGTCTTTGATATCCCTAAGACTTCCAACAGGAGGCAAGCACAATTCATGCCCTTGGAGAAACTTGGAAAGCAGGCTGTAGAAAGCAGAGTCCAGTCCTTTCACTGCCCAAGACAGAAGCAGCCAGCATATGACTACAACAGTAAAGCAAACACCAAAGTGGTAGTCCCTCCTGACAGCAACACGACTCTTCTTCTGGGCAAAATGTCCTCAGTCCAGAAGTGTTCTGAAGTTATGGTGTCACAGCTCCAGTACTTATACCAGTTTTTGCCTTTGAAGTAGGCAAACTTCAAAGGAAAGTCTTTGTAGTGAACAAGACCCTGCCTTTCCGTGACCTGGCTCCAGACACACTACAGGGGGATGGAGACGGCATTGTGTGAAGACAGGCACAGTCCTATTCAAGTGTCGGTGACAACTCCTTCCACCACTCTAACTCAGGAAGGCCCATCAGCCTGGTGAGGGCCCATCAGGATATGCAAGTTACACCTCGGCTCCCTTTGTGTGGCTGTCTAGAGTGAATGCACAAGAGCCCAACTGTCACCCTAATCCAGACGAGGATTCTGCAGTCATGCTAAAAAAGTGGCATTTTCAAACACTCAATTTAAAAACCAACTTCTCCAAAAGATTTATTTTTAAATTGTGAGTTCAGAGACTCCAAATCTCTATCTGCTCGATCTGCTCCTAATGGGAAAATATAATTAAATGATATCTCAAGGCAATCCACATGTTACCCTGTGAGAGAGATAGTCCTTGCAATACTGAAAAACGAAATTAACAGTATTACACTTTTAGGACATGTAAAACACAACAGCACATGCCCTAGCTTTCAAATACACTGCACCCTGCCCAGGGGGCTGCCTTGGGCCTACCTTGCTGGTGGCTTACATGCAGTAAAAGGAAAGGTTTGGTCCTGGCAAGTGGGTGCACTTGCCAGGTCGAAATGGCAGTTTAAAACTGCACACACAGGCACTGCAGTGGCAGGTCAGGGACCGGTTTGCAGGGCTACTCATGTGGGTGGCACATGCTGCAGGCCCACTTCTTAGCATTTGATTTACATTCCCTAGGCACATCTTGTGCACTTTACTAGGGGCTTACTAGTAAATCAAATGCAAAAAGAACAACTGATGGACAGAATGCTGCACAATGTCAAACATTCACCCCAGTACAGAGATCTGGGCCGAAATCCATCGTTTGTTTGCTACCCATGCCTTACCAGTTCAGACTCAGCCATATGCAAATCAGTCTTGACTCTGTTCCCCATGGGAACATTCCAGTCCGAACTGCCAGGCCAGGTCCTCCCTGGACTGGAAACAAGCATCCTGGGACCGGTTTCGGGTCATCACCCCTCATCAGCCAGGCTAGCTTGACTCCAGTGGCATGGAGAGCACGGGACCCATGTCTGGGCATACCCATCCCACTTGGGGTGACATATGCAAAAAGTCTAAACTTGGGTGTCACGGTGAGCAAATGAACGATGGATTTAACCCAGATCTATTGACTGAGGGAGAATGTTTGATTTGCTCTGCATTCTGTCCATCATCTGTGTGTCTTTTGCTTACTCCCCCTAAGTGTTCCAGGTATGCCCAGACGTGGGTCCCGGGCTCACTGTGCCACTGGATTAAATCTTTCCTGGCTGATGAGGGGTGATGCCCCAAAACCAGTCCCAGGATGCTTGTTTGTGGTCCAGGGAGGACCTGGCTTGGCAGTTCGGTCTGGACTGTTCCCATGAGGCACAGGGTCAAGACTGATTTGCATATGGCTGGGTCTAAACTGGGGTGGCCTGGTGAGCAAAAGAATGATGGATTAAACCCAGATCTATTGACTGGGGGAGAATGTTTGATTTGCTCTGCATTCCGTCCATCATCTGTGTGTCTTTTACTAGGAAATCAAATCAGCCAATCATGGATAAACTAATCACCAATACTTTTTAGACAGAGAGCATATGCAGTTTTGCACTGGTTACCAGAGTCCTAAAGCCAACAAAAACAGGTCAGAAAAATTAGGAGGAAGAAAGCAAGAAGTTTGGGGATAACCCTGCAAAAAGGGCAGGTCCAACCACAAATAGATCAAGGGTGCATTTTGCCTCAAGCCTTCACAAATCTAGAAGATTGAAGACCTTCTCTATCTCCTGTATGGAGGCAAATTTTGAAGACCTCTGACAATTGCTGTGATCATTTATAAGATGATTCTTTAGGTGAAAATCCAGTACTGTTTTTTCAGTAGAGTATAAATCATGGGGAAGGGGCAATATTTTGAAAAAAGCCATTTACAGCAATCCCAGACTCCCAATATCTAAAGTCCAAAGATATTGTTTCAATTGCTTTTAAAACCCCAAATTCAGATAACACAAATTAACTGAATTCACATTTTCAAATAAAGAGAATGGGAAGCTTATTTGGGAAAAATAAATGGCACTTCCAGAACTGGGAAATTAGAATCATGTTTCCAAAGCTAGACCGATATCCCCATGTATTTGAAATAAACCCTAAAACCAAACCATCACTAGCCCGAACACCTCCCTCAACAATAGTTCATGTTAAAACTGTTTGAGAGCTCTAGAAAGACAGGCATCACACGAATGAAACAAAACTTGCAATAGGGTGCAGTATGTCCTATACAAAAGAGAAAGGAAAGTTAGGAGTACAAAGCAGTGCCCTGGGGGGTGATTGGGATATGGTTATTCTATATAATAAATCGCTGCTCCTGAAATTCTATCAATGTGTTCATGGAACATTAAAAGAAATTCAAACAATTGACTCAGACCCAGAAATCCAAGGACACAGCATCTTATGATATAACTTGCTTTCAAGACACTTCATCAAATGGCATCTACTTCCTTGGCTGGCTTTTGTGTATCTTACAAACCAGCAATAAAATGTGGAAGCAATGATCATGCTTCACTGGGGTTATCAGTTTATGTGCGCATTAACATCTTTCATAGCTCTCTAATGCTGCAGTTAGATTAACTTTTGCATGTTTGTTAAATTTGTTTCCCCAAAATAATGACCAGGGAACTGAAAGGTTCATTACTTGTAAGCTGTATGTCAAACCACAATTACTGTAAAAAAAAAAAATATATATATTCATACATAAATTATGCACACTTAATGTGCTGTGTGAGATGAGCGCACGGATAGCACATGGATTTTAACAAGTGATTTTAATTTGAATGTGTATATCAGTGATGTAAAAGCTGATTGGTACATGGAAGACAACAGTTACTAGAATATTCCCCACCATCATATTATCTGGTCAACGGCTGGGCATACTTTAGTATGGGACGGATACTGTGCTTTCGGACAAGACCCCTTGTGGGCTGCAGAGAGCTTCAAGTGCTTTACGCAGTTACTGCCTAGCAGTAAACTAAGCATTAACAAAGATGCAACTAAAATAGTTGTCTTTGGCTAAAGGATAATTAGAAAGGCTAGTGGCACTTAAAAGGCATGCTGTTACATCAGGCAAATAGCTATAAATACTTAGGAGTATGGTTGGAAGAGCAAGGAGGCTCATCACTGAACCCTGCAACACTGAGTTTACTGCATTACCTTCATACCTCACTTTTTCTCACTTGTGTAATAAGCTCACAGGCCTTTCTCTTTAACCAGTATTGCATGTATTTGCCTGTATATTTATGCCTTCTCTTACATACGGCTCGATAGCCTTCTATGAGAGATTTGCCAAATGGATGGATTTAGCCCAGTGCCGAATACACAGACTCCTGCTTAGTCTTCCTCATTGCACTCCTCAAGGGCAATGATATTTCAGCCTTTTGAGACAATTTCTTAGTCTACAAGCAGCATTTGTAGCTTATTGTGCAAAACTCAGCTCAACCCCACTAACATTTGTAGGAACTACTATGGAAAGTAGTTTCGAAGGGGGACTCCCTGGAGTGCATATTTATCTGCATTAAAAACTCAGCAGTTTGAAGCTATTGCGAATAAAGCACTGCCAATTCCTCAAACACTGAACTTTTTGATAAAACTCAATGGGCTTTGATGTAAGGCGACACGCATGGATGGTGCACAGTTCATATCCTTTTAATTTAAAGGAAAACATTTTTGAGCACCCATTCACTTTAAATCAAAATAGAACATTTGTCAGATTTAGATTTTGTTTACTTTCTCTCAGGGATTTTCGATACAGTAGCCTAAATGGGGAATAAGATGCCACCTGTTGTCTGTGTGGCCTGGCGGAGGAGTCATTGATCCACTTTCTTTATGTGAAAAATTGAATTTAGAGAAGCGACAACTGTTAAGACCAATGTTTTTACGCCTAACAATATGAAGATATCAAGAGTGGTAATGACATTTTTACTGGGATCAGACCCCCAAATTGACTGGACGATTTTTTTACTTCATGTAGATTGCTTTTAGAAAAAATCAGACACCGGCATAGACAATTTTGTTTTTACTTGCAGAATTGATACAACAGGAAATGGATGCATAGAAATTAAGCAATTGTTTTCGAGGTCTAATGTTTTTTGTTGTTGTTTTTTTTAAATCATTTGTTTTCTTTATTAGTTTATAATCTGGTGTTTCATTATTAGAAAATATATTAAACATCTTCGATGAAGGTAATCTTGAATGTCATAGTCCTATCTTAAGCAGATGTATTTTGTTTGATATCCCAGTGTAGAAGGACTGTGAATGCAACCCTAAGATACCTTTTGCGATTTCAGAGCTGCCATGCTAGGTTTCTTCCCTCTCCTGGTATTGTGATTTTGCATGAAGTTGATACATTGGAATCTACCCATGGAGAACAAGTGATTAAAGCAAGAGAATGTTTATTTTAAATTGTTCTACGAGCTAATCTGATTCTTATATTTTCCTAGTGGGATGGTGTCGGCCCTATTCCAGGATTTTCCAAGTCTCCCAAAGGTGTTGAAATGCTGTGGCATCCATCAGTGGTAAAACCATATCTGACGCTTCTTGCAGAGAGCTCGAACCCAGCTACACTAGAAGGATCAGCTGGATCACTCCAGAATCTCTCAGCTGGAAACTGGAAGGTACTAGAATGCTATTTCTTTATCTGTTCTGGAACAAAATCTGAAAATAGTTCTATTTATTAAGAAGTGCTCGTCTTTGACCATTCTATTGATACATTAAAGACATTTACCAGCATAGCAATACCTATGTTTTGCACCGCTCCTATGTAGGTTCCTCCTTCACCATTAGCTCTGCCATGTTTACATTCAAAGCATTATTGCTTTTTAGGGCAAGGTGAATCAATTAAACCATTGGTAGTCTTTTGTAACTATTTGTGGTTCACTTACTTTTTTGCATACAAACCTGATCTTCAGTCACAAACTATTTGTGGCACTTCATTAGTCTCTCTCTTACGTTTGATAAACTGTACCGAATACTCCTTCCTTTGCCACCCTCAAGGCATATCAACTCTTTCTCCTTTATTCTACTCGGGGGAATTAGTGGTCAAAAACAAAGGTCCAGTTTCACAAATGTTTTCCCCTTCTGCACAAAATGGAGAAACACGTTCTTTAATGGGTTCATTCAGAAATAAAATTTGCAAATATTTGTCCACAAATTGCTTTGTGCACACACATTTAGCCGTAGTGCAACATGCGCGCTTAGAAACGAATCAGGGACTTGAGAAATTATTAGGCACGTACCTTTACTTGTTACTCAGCCCCAGAGAATGTGGCAAGATCTGCATCTTGAACACATCCCTTTCCCCTGCGAAGTCTGACTTGTTGCAGGACTGCAGGAGATAATGTGAAATGCTGACAAGGAACTGTCCGCATTTCAAGGCCCCGTGATACAGCGCTGAAGTAAGTAATGATCATTGAGTTACAGGGTTGCATTTCTTGCCTAAGCATTGAATTGTAATTTAATGTTAGTAACATGAACGGACTTTGCTGTTGAAAGACTGTGTTTAGGACAGCAATGGATATATGTCCATTGTTCTGATAGACAGTTTGCCTGAGAATGTTCATGAGGTGCACTTGGATTGTGATTGTTGGACTCTAATTTACAATACCATTTTTCTATGCTGAGAATGTGCACCCTTATTTTATGTAAACATGCCAAATGGAGCTTATCTTCTTACAGTGTTCCTGTTTGTTTTCCATTTGTTTCGTCTTACTTTTGTATTCTTTGTGTATATCATCGTTGAACTACGAACTGCTAGATCCTCAAAATAATGTTGATTGGTTGACGCTCTTGTGTCTTAATATGCTTATGTTAAATATTTTTTGCCTACTGTCTGAACAATGTCTGCGTTCATAGTTTGCAGCCTACATACGTGCTGCTGTCAGAAAGGAAAAGGGACTTCCAATCCTCGTTGAACTTCTCAGAATGGACAACGATAGGGTGGTGTCTTCGGTTGCAACTGCGCTAAGGAATATGGCATTGGATGTTCGGAACAAGGAACTCATTGGTATGTAAAGCTGTTGTAAGCCTACAAATCTAGTCAATTGAGTCTTTACAATGGTATCATGTCTGCCTAGGTAGTTCATCAGCCTAAAATAAGTTTAGAGTCTCTCCACATCGACTTTTCTATTTTTGGTAAAATCATAAACCCATTTGTTGCATTGTAGGGAAGTAATACTTAAAGCCCAACCAACTTGCATGAAATGCAGCTAGTTCAGGCCTTTAGCTACAGCTCCTGAGAGAGACGCCTGTTTTTTTTGTTTGTAGCCGGACAGGAGAAGGGTTACACACTCAACTAGTTAATGGCCAGGCCTAACCTCAGCCATATCATATCAAAAACGACCAAAAAATACCTAAGAGTGTCATCCTGCTTGGATAACATGTTTAAAGTTAATCAGATCTTTGGAGTTTGGGCTACAATTCATGATATTATTTGTAAGGTGTCATGATAATTTGTAAGTACTTTATTGGTGGAGAGTTACTTGAAGCATGTCTATTACTATGTTTTTAATGGGTTCCACCGTGTTTTTGTCTCATTGAGCTACGTGAGTTTTTTTTTTAAAATTAAAATACTTTGAAGTGAATCTTTTTGCATGTCACAACAAATGTTAACAAGACTTTGCTTGCAATTTAGTTAAGTATTTGTGCCACAGTCATTTTTGTAATGATGATTAATTTTAACTTAATTTCAATATGTGAAAGATGCTGATCCCCCTGGTGAGATGAATGCGCAATCTTTATGACCTTTATCCGTCTTTTGCTTGTTAATGGAACAGAATGCTAAAATATGGATTCATTTTGTGTATAATCGTAAATATCTTCCTCTTCCATCCCAGAAAGTAGTTGAGTGAAATGCTGCGTTGCATGGCAGCAGCAGTGTGTCAGTTGATTACACAGGCCGCCTGGTTCACCACGTAACAACAGGAAGCCAGACGCTCGTGCAGACGCCTAGAGAAAACCTGGCGAAACCAGAAAACCACGGAAGCACAGAACAACCACAGGAGTGCCCTGAAGGAATACCACCAGTACATAAGAGACACCAAACGGACCTTCATAAAGGACAAAATCCAGGCCAGCGCGACCAACGCCAAGGAACTGTTCAGCGTCATACAACAGCTCACAAAGCCACCCAGCGAAGCCACTGACGTCACACCCTCCCAGCAACTCTGCGACAAACTCAGCACATACTTCCACCGTAAGATCAAGGACCTCTACGACAACTTCAACGAACCGACTAGGGACAGCACCCTCTCCCCCCCCCACCCCCCCCATCGCGGCCGATCAGCCAACGATTTCGACCTGGAAACACGCGACCGTCGAACACATCACCGCGACTATGCATAAAACCCACTCAGGAGCCCC
Source organism: Calotriton arnoldi (assembly GCA_963921515.1). NCBI lineage: Eukaryota > Metazoa > Chordata > Amphibia > Caudata > Salamandridae > Calotriton > Calotriton arnoldi. Next base: position 492,427 of record CAWUFW010002143.1, on the reverse strand, counting down.
CACGGACTCCTGCCCACCGCACATATTCCACAAGGCCGCAGCCACCATCGCACCCGAACTTGGACGGACCATCAACACCTCCCTCACGTCCGGCATCTTCCCAGACGACTGGAAGCGGGCGGAGGTTAAACCCCTCCTCAAGAAGCCCACGGCCGACCCAACAGACCTGAAGAACTACCGGCCTCTCTCTCTCCTCCCGTTCGCAGCCAAAGTCATCGAAAGACTCGTGAACGCTCAACTGACCGACTTCATCGAAGAGAACTCCATCCTAGACGCCTCCCAGTCCGGATTCCGCAGTAACCACAGCACCGAGACCGCTCTCCTCTCCGCCACACTCGACATCCGCATGCTACTCGACCAGGGACACAACGCGGCCCTCATCCTTCTCGACCTCTCCGCAGCCTTCGACACCGTCTCTCATCGCACCCTTGCAGCCAGACTCCACATCGCTGGGATACAAGGAGCCGCCCTCGACTGGATCTGATCCTTTCTCTCCGGCAGAACCCAGAGTATCAGACTCCCTCCCTTCCTCTCCAAGCCCACTGACATCAACTGCGGAGTGCCCCAGGGCTCATCTCTCAGCCCCACGCTCTTCAACATCTACATGGCCCCCCTCGCCGCCATCGTCAGACAGCATGGGCTCAGCATCGTCTCCTACGCAGACGACACCCAGCTCATCCTCTCACTCACGAAGAACCCCGACGACACCAGACTCTGCTTCCAGGAGGGAATGAAGAACGTAGCAACCTGGATGAAGGACAGCTGCCTCAAGCTTAACTCGGAGAAGACCGAGGTCCTCATCCTCGGACCCTGCAACTCAGCCTGGGACAACTCCTGGTGGCCCCCCGCCCTCGGGAACCCACCCACGCCTACAGACCACGCACGCAACCTCGGCATCATCCTCGACTCTTCCCTCTCCATGAACCGCCAGATCAACGCCGTCGCTTCCACGAGCTTCAACTGCCTGCGCATACTCCGCAAGACCTTCAAATGGATCCCCCCCGACTGCAGAAAGACCGTCACCCACGCGCTCATAACCAGCAGACTGGACTACGGCAACGCCCTATACACCGGAATCAACAGATCCCTCCTTCAGACTTCAAACCATCCAGAATGCCGCCGCCAGACTCGTCCTCGGGACTCCACGAACACATGACTCAACACCTACAAGATCTTCACTGGCTCCCGGTCGAAAAGAGGGTTACCTTCAAGCTCCTAACCCACGCCTACAAATCCCTCAACAACATCGGACCCAAATACCTCAACCAGAGACTATCCTTCCACGTACCCAAGAGGAACCTCCGCTCCGCCGACCTCGCCCTGGCAGAGGTCCCCCGGATCCGCAAGAACAGAACAGGCGGGAGAGCTTTCTCCCACATCGCAGCCAAGACCTGGAACGTACTCCCCGTGAACATCAGATGCTCCCCAACCCTACAAACTTTCAGGAAGGACCTCAAGACCTGGCTCTTCGACTGATCCGGAGCTTCCCCCCCTTCCCCCCCCCACAGCGCCTTGAGACCCTCACGGGTGAGTAGTGCGCTTTACAAACCCCTGATTGATTGATTGAGTATTATATTGTAGGGTCTCCACAGATTTCCAGTGAGTAACTAGAGTACCAGCGTTCTGTGTTCATGACAAATGTAAAGCACCTTGAAAGCCTGCTTTCTCTAGATCTCTGTAAAGGTCTAGAGATAGCCTGGAGGCTCACTTGTGATGAAGACACCAAGTACAAATATAAAAGGGCATTTAAAAATTACCATGGGCACTGTAGAGCCGCTTGAGCCACCTTCTACTCAAACCAAATTACCTCAGCCCAAAATTGTCCCAAAACGCTTTTTAGGGTAGTGCAAGAACTTTTTGATCCTAATAATATTGCACCTTCCCCAATATTGTCCCAGTGTCATTGCGAGGTATTGGCGCTTTTCTTTGTTAAAAAGGTGCAGGTCATTCAGCTTTCGCTAAAGGTGGGCGAGAAGGACGTGTCTCAGTCTTGATTTAATATTCCGCCGCCTATTTCTGAGGACCCCTTCGCCCCAACTATAACTCCCGCCCATTCGCTTAACAGCTCAGTTACCACTCTTGTTTACCAGAAACTTAACTCATGGGACTTGATGGACCTACCGCTATTCATGTCTCTGGCACAATGTATAAGATCGGGCTCCCCTACAGATCCTCTTCCCCCAGCTAAGCTTAATACCCTGGACCCTGACATTCTGCAGCTTCTGGTGGGTCTCCTCAATTCCTCCTTACAGGCAGGGTAAATTCCTCAGCCATGGAAGCATGTCATGGTTCTGCCTCTCCTGAAGAAACATAATCTGGATCCCTCTAATTGGTCCAATTCCAGACCGATCTCTGTGCTCCCCATTCTGGCCAAAATCATGGAAAAGCATGTTAACAGACAACTTTTTTTGGAGTCCCAAAACTTGCTACATCCCTCAAAGTCAGGGTTCAGAGTGGGTCACAGTTCTGAATCTGCCCTACTAGAAGTCACAGAATATCTTGGGCAACTCCTGAATGAAGGCAAGACGGCATTGCTGATCTTACTGTACATCAGCGCTACTTTCGATGCTGTGTCACACGCCACACTGTTGGAGAGACTGGCCGTCCTAGGTGTCCAAGGTACGGCCTTATACAGGATTGCATCTTTCTTGAAAGATCGAACTTTCCAGGTCACTTCAGCCATTGTCTCCTCAACATGACATGACCTTACCTCAGGGATTCCCCAAGGTTCAGCCTTTTGTCCGGCTTTATTCAATATCTATGTCCGCCTTCTGGCTGACCTGATTGAAAGCTTCAGCCTGACCTTATTTTCCTACACGGATGAAACACAAATCATCTTCTCTTTGTCATCCGCTCAGGACCTCAACTGAGGCCCTAAATTCCTGCCCGAGTCAGGTTGCTTTGTGGATGAATGTGAACTATCTTAAACTCATTGATACTGGTGCTAAGCAAGAACCCGTCCCTATGGGGCCCATAGCACTACCTGAAAACCTGGGCGTTCTTCCTGTTCCGGCCCATAAGTTGAAGAACCTCTGCTTTCTGCTGGACAAAAAGTTGTCTAAAAAGCGCTAGGGTGCGTAAGTGCCTGCTACCCGTTTTGCCGTCCTGAAATGGCTGCGGAAAATCTTATGGATACTTCCATTTTCAGCCCAAAGGACAATTATCCAGGCACTCATCCTATCTAGATTGGACTACTGTAATGTCCTGTATTTGGAAGCTGATAAAACCATGAGAAGGTGGAAAGTGGTCCAAAACTCGCATCCAGGCTGCTCCACAGACTCCCATAAAATGCATCAGCCTCCTCTCTTCTTCAGCAGTTGTACTGGCTTAAGGTGGAGACATGGATCCAATTTAAAGCGCTATGCTTCGTGCACAGAGCAAGCTCAGGAGCTGGCCTCCGATATCTCCATGGAATGTTGAGACCTCATCAGCCGGCTCGCTCCCTTCGTTCTAGTGATCTTTCCTTAGGCACCGTCCCGAGAGTCAAAACGGACTCACATGGGAGGCCGGCCCATTGCTTACCAGGGCCCTATGCTTTGGAATGCCCTTCCGCTATCCTTAAGGAAGCTGTACTTCACTGACCACTTTTTGGAAACAGCTGAAAACTTTGATATTTTGTGTTCGTATGTTCTGACTTCACCTTACCCCATCTCTAAGCACCGGGAAACCCTGTGTGGGTAGCTGAGCGTTATATAAGCTTTAATAATAAAGCTTTGTTGCTGGAATACAAGCTGTTGAATTTAAAGCACTTCCTATGCATTCGAAAATCAGTATTATGATGAGTTTAATATACTGTTTATTGATGAGGTAAATTTAAAACCATCTGTTTCAAAGAAATATGTGGCTAAGTATGGCTGTTTACTAACGTATGGCACAAAATACATTTTAATGTCTAAAAATAGTTCACGAGTCCACTTACGCCCAGCATAATCTTTTCGGATCTTTTGCCTCAGCCTTTTGATTCTCTGTCATTTACTTTCTCTAATTTGTAATATGGGGATAGGAATACTTGCTAAAAATTGAAGTTTTCTTTAGACTTCAATTCTAATGTAGTCGAGTGCATTTGCTGGAGTGTCAGGGGGCTATTTACAAACAGATTTCAAGTTGAAAATGACTGGCTTTGTGCTCAAATGGGAAGCCAAATCCATCTGTAAATGCACTTTATAAATTGAATCATTCGTAATTAATTCTAACTTTTTTAAATGAGTAAAATATTTGGTCAGTCGGACTTATTTTATCGTGAAGCAAAACACTTGCTGCATGATTGCATCACATTTTGATAGTTAAAATTCAGCGAAATAATTTTCCTAGTTTCTAAGCCAAAAGAAGAGGCCCGGATCGTTTCTTTAGTTGTTTCTGTGGTATAGTGTACTGTGTATTGTGGTCCTTGTAACACTTCGCCTTTTGTTCTATCTCGTGCTGCATGTGGTGACGTGTTATGTGGTCATTATGATGCCGGTTCAGTGTGCCTGAGCACCGTTTGTGTTAAGCTTCTGTACTGCCTGCCAGGTCATAAGATTCCAGCCAGTGTACTGTTGTTAATGGGGACCTGACTGCTTCTTCCTGGAAAATGAACGCGTCACTAAACCAATGCACACCTGTCCTTTGTAGCTCACTAAGGGTCAGTACCTGTCTGCCTCCTGGCATTACAAACTGCCATAACAGAGCGCCTTTTCTACTCTGTTTCTTCACAGCACAGTTTCAGTACCTGTGATTAATAAAATAATCAATTGATAATCAGTTTCATAAGATCATAACCTCTTCTCATTTGTGTTTATCTGAATATGCATGCAACTATTTAAAAAAAATAGTAAAAACGGCAAGGGTTACATCGTGCACTTTTCAAAGAATGGTAATACTTATAAAATACAATGTAATATCTTATCAAATCTTTATTCGGTTTAAAAGAAACCATAAAGATACACATGTACATTATACAAATTTAAAACATAATAAATAAATAATTGGTTTAAAAAATTTAAAATACATTTGTGTAAATAAGTTGGCGTTTTACAATTAATCATTCATTAAAAACAGTTTAACAGATGTTATGCCAGTGCAACTCATGATATTCACAGAGGGAATGACAAATACAGCTATTATAGTAATCCGCTTCTAATTTTAGCGAATGAAGTGCATATTGGATTCACGGTAAAAGAATGGTTAATTTTTGTATTTATCAAACAATTATACAATCCAGGATAGTCCTACAATGTAATATGAATTGAGTCCAGGAGAAGTTAATTAATGTTTTACTGACCCCTTTCTTTCCAGAACTTATTACAGCAGAGATAAGTACTGTTCATCTAAACATTCAACTTGCTGCACAGGAAAGTGAAGGATTCTTAAGCTGACCTGTCCAGCAACCAGTCTACCGCGTCTATTACGTCCTGGGAGCTATGTTAGCCCGCTCGCTCTGTACTCTAACTCTGTGAAATGCACAGGCGTTTGTTATGAAAATGGGCACAGTGATGTGGTTTGTCACTGTAATTTTTACGCATCCTCAGCTTCTGGCTGTGAATCTTCTGGGTAGATGTCGAGCGGCTCCGGCTAGAGGCCAATCAAAATCAAGTATTTGCTATCGTACAACTGTCTTGTTTACCACAAGTGTTACTGACTGGTTCTGTGATGAGTAACTCCACCTTAAAGTTGGGTTACTCTTATGAGCCTTAGAGGTCTTGGCATATTTCCTGTGGGTATCAGTGCAGATAGCAGTCTTCACATACAGTCCAAACACTGAATGCCTGTGGACCACACACGGATTCTTACAGTCAGAGTAGTGTTTGCCCAAGAATAAATAGAAGCTTGCTTTAATGCTACATGTGCTTCTCCTGACCCTTCTTCTTGGCCCCTTATTTCCTTCCTAGTTCTTTTGACCTAGCTCCTACGCAGTCCCTCCTTCACTCAAGCACGATCCTTGTGCAGAGTTCTTTTGCAGCTCCAAATTGCACAAGTGAGATCTGCAAAAAGCCCCAGCACCCTGTACCTTGCACAGTGGTACACAGCAACTCCAACTTTGCATTTCGCTTTTTGTGTTGAACTGCAGTTGATTTTCGCGAATCCAACTTAATTCAGATTCCATCAGTAACTGTTAGAAACATAAAATGTCATGCAAAGGAAGCACCACTACAGTATTAATACTCTGAAGAACATGGTTTCAGAAATAAAACCTATTGGATGGAGTATTTGTAAATATAAATTATCTCCTAAAAATCCACATACATTTAAATACATTTAATACATTAAAAATTCAAATCACCACCTTGAATAAATATTTTTTATTTTTTATTTTATTAGCCGTGGAGCTGCTTTGAAAGCACTACTGTTTTTTCTCACTTGTGCATTGAATTGAAATTGACGTGAAGATTATTATGGGAGGTGGAGGAAATCTCGGGGCGCTCCTTCTCCTTCATAAACTCAAAGATAAAAGGTGTATGTGATAGCTGGAGTGTTCATGGGTGTCTCCCACGTGAAATAAAGTATACTGGAGTGCGTTTCGGTATCCGCATCCACACTGTAAGGAGATATGCAAATAGAGAGAAGTAATCCACTGTACATTTTCTGAAGATGGTTACAGTCCGATATTAAAGGGTAATTAATTTGCGAGGGGACATTCCTGCAACTTAAACCTACCCTGGTTAGGTCATAGCACAGTTGTGCAAGAACCTCTGCTCAACCTGGGTTGGCTGTGCACAAGCAGCAGGCAATCCCCAGAGAAGAGTGTTCAACAAGTACCAACAATTTTATAGTAAAGAACACTACACAATAAAATTCTCAAACCCATTTTGAAAAATAGAGAAGCATTTAATGAGCAAAATGACACAATGACCATCAGACTAGGTTAAGGAGAACTGGAGATATAGATTATTAAAGTTTAAAGGCAAAAAGCACCTAGAAAAACCAAGCACTATGGGAAAACACCAGCTCGTGGTGAACCAGTTCCTAGGCACAATTTTATGCCGACTGTGATGGAGCGGAAGTCCGCTACACCAAATAGGTTGTCCCAGTAGAAGGTTTTACCTTCAAAGTTAGTCTCCATATGCTGTGGAAAGCTTCTTCAGGTCACTCCTGCAGCCCTACTTCCTCTGGACAGGCTTCTGGGCACCAGGCCTCTCCCCAGCCAGGTCTCCTACAGAGTTTAGTCCTCTTTAGTCAACAGGGCACTCCCGGAGTCAGAAGTGTTGGAACATAAAAGCCCCTTGCATGATAGATGTGTACCCCCCTGCCCTGAGTGCCCCATATGTATTGTATTGTAATTGCATTTATATAGCGCTTACTACCCCTGACGAGGCGTCGAAGCGCTTTTTCGGCGAGTAGCACGCTACTCCGGGACCCATAGAGGATTAGTGTTGAATTAGTATAGTGAAACATGCAAGTACATTTTAAGTGGTGGATAGGTTAGTCAGTTATTTGGATTTGGAATGATAGCAGAAGGATAGAGGAGGAAAAAAGGTTTGTATTTATATAGCGCTTGTTACCCCTGATGGGGTGTTGAAGCACGCTACTCCGGAAGCCCATAAAGGATTAGTGGTGAATTAATATGGTGAAATATGAAAGTAATTTCAGTGGTGGATATTAGTCAGTTATTTGAAGTGAGAAGGATAGCGGAGGGATAAAAAGGGAAGAAAGGTTTACATTCATATAGCACTTGTTACCCCTGATGGGTGTTGAAGCGCTTTTCTGGCGAGTAGCACGCCACTCCGGAACCCATTAAGGATTAGTGTTGAAAATTAGAATAGTAAAATATGAAGTAATTTGAGTAGTGGATATGTTATTCAGTTATTTGGGTAGAGAAGGGTAGGTGGCGGGATAGAAGAGGGAAAGAGTTTTGTATTTATATAGCGCTTGCTACCCCTGATGGGGTTTTGAAGCGCAAGTAGCACGCTACTCTGGAACCCATAAGTATTAGTGTTGAATTAGTATGGTGAAACATGAAAGTAATTTTAGTGGTGGATATGTTAGTCAGTTATTTGGATTGAGAAGGGTTGGGGAGGGTAGAAAAGGGAAAAGGTTTGCATTTATATAGCGCTTGTAACCCTGATGGGGTGTTGAGACGCTTTATTGGCGAGTAGCACGCTACTCTGGAACCCATAAAGGATTAGTGGTGAATTAGTATAGTTGAATATGGAATTTGAGAAGTGAACATGTTAGTCTGTTAATTTTGATTGAAAAGGATAGTGGAGGGATAAAAGAGTGAAGGATTTTTTTATTTTTTTAGGTCTTAGCAGTAGGAGGAGGCTTTTGGATGAGTAAACTTGGTAGCCCTGGTCAGTCTCGAACAGGCTCAAACAGGCAACTGCCCTTGTCCTCTCCGCCCTACAGGCTCAAACAGGCAACTGCCCTTGTCCTCTCCGCCCTTAGCCTCGACGCCCGAGCTGAGACGCCCTAACCCTGGCCTTTTATAGCCCTAGTAATCAGGTGACCCCGTCAGCCAATGGGAACCCTAGCCCTAACACTATCCAATCACAACACTAGCCCTAAAAATCTAGAACCAATAGGAGACCAGGACCTTACAGCCAATCTTAGCCCTAGTCCAAGCACCCAATCAGTTCAAAAACCCTGATCTCTACATCCAATAGAGGCCCTAGCCCTACCAGTAGTCCCAACCCAAGTTCAAGCAACCAATGGGACAGGAAGCCCTACTCCCTACTTCCAATAGAAAGCCTAACCCTACTCTTAGTCCCACACCTAGTCCAGCAACCAATAACACCAGAAGCCCTAATCGCTACTTCCAATTAAAGGCCTAACCCTAGCCCTAGTTCCACCCTAGTCCCAACAACCAATAACACAGGAAGCCCTACTTCCAATAGAAATCATAACCCTAGCCCTAGTCACAACCCTACATTGATTGAATCACAGACCCAGAAACCAATCAGAACACTCAAATACCCAACCAGTGAGGACACTAACCCAATCCAATAGAAACATCAGATAAAACCACCAATCAGTGTATACATGTACCAACCACTAGCAGACTATATAAGGTCCCAGCAAACTCAGACAAGGTGTGCTGGCCAGGGAGTTGGAAGATGCTTCTCCTGTTCAGAATCTCCTAGGAGACAGACCGGCTCAATCCACACTTTGGACTTCTGCAGGTAAAGGCCTCACAAACTTGAAATCTAACACTACTGTTTGAATAAAACTTTATTCCCTCTCCTGGCCAAAAAACGAAGTGCACAGTCCCTATTATAGCGAACACACATATATATATATATATAGCGAACACACACATATATATATCGAATACACACATATATATATATATATATATATATATATATATATATATATATATATATATATATATATATATATATATAGCGAATACACATATATATATATAGCGAATACACATATATATATATAAGCGAATACACACATATATATAAGCGAATACACACATATATATAGCGAATACACACATATATATATATAGCGAATACACACATATATATATATAGCGAATACACGCATATATATAGCGAATACACACATAGCGAATACACACATAGCGAATACACACATAGCCACAACATACATAGCCACAACATACATAGCCACAACATACATAGCCACAACATACATAGCCACAACATATATAGCCATAACATATATAGCCATAACATATATAGCCATAACATATATAGCCATAACATATATAGCCATAACATATATAGCTATAATATATATATATATATATATATATATAGCGAATACACACATAGATATAATATATACATATATAAAAACCTACACCAGTATATACAAAATGTTTCCCCATACATTAGCATCCGACAATGCATATGTATAGAACAATATTATCAATCATCATCACAACAATTGTCAAACACAAAGGAAGGTGGGAAGAATAGAGGCTCACCTTATTGAAAAAGATTACGTAGCACCGCCTGCCACACAGCTGTATCCGTATTACTTGCAGCTTCCAGACAGTAATGCTTGGTGAAAGTGTGCCTGCTGGACCAGGTTGCTGCTCTGCAAATCTGTTGAATAGGCACACCGGCAAAGAGCCATTGAGGAGGAAACTGCTCTCAGAGTGAGCTTTCACTGTTGAAGGTAGAGGTTTGTCTGCTTGTTGATGGCAAAACTGGATCGCAGAAGATATCCAACATGCTATAGTCTGTTTAGTGACAGGATATCCCTTTCGGATTTTCCATAAGCCACAAAAAGCTGATCAGTATGCTGGCTGTTTTCTGTAAGTAGAATGTTATGCACCTTTTTAGATCCAGGGAATGTAAAGATCATTCCGCAGGTGACTGGATTTGGGAACAAAGTTTTCAATACGACTGGCTTATTTAGGTGAAAATACGATGGGACCTTGGGTATAAAGGTAGGATTTGTACGGAGTATAACAGTCTGTAGTGAACTGGAGGAAAGGAGGACTAATAGTGAAAGCCTGTATGTCACTTACTCGTCTGGCTGATGTAAGCGCCAGCAGAAAGGACGTTTTCCATGTAATGTATTTTAAGTCAGCCCTATGAATAGGCTCAAATGGGGCCTTCATAAGCTGCGTTAGAACAATGTTGAGATGCCAAGGCAGAGGTGGACGTCTAATTGGAGGGAACATTCGAAACAGTCCTTTTAGAAATTGTTTAATTATTCTGGATGACCAATGCGACTGCGACCCATTCTGTCGCGGAAATCTAGAGATCGCGGAAATGAATACCTTAGTAGTAGAATGAGAAAGGCCAGATTAGGCCAGCTGCAGGAAAAAAGGCAGTAATTGTTCCGGTGAAGACTGAATAGGGTGCACCTCCGAGCTTACGCACCAATGACCGAATCTCTTCCACTTGAGTTTGTAAGTCTTAATAGTGGAAGGAGCTCTAGCATTAGCCAGAACCTCCCGACAGTCAGCCGGAATTACTAAGTCAGCGAACTCATTGTTCAGGAGCCAAGCTGCTAATCGTAGCGATGTTGGGTCTGGATGGCAGACCTGGCCGCAATTCATTGTCAGCAAGTTCTGTAATGGGCGTAACAACCTGGGTCTGCACTACGATAGGAGCAGAAGCTCTGTGAACCAAAACTGGCGAGGCCACTTGGGAGCTATGAGAAGTATTCGGCAGGGTTCCTTTCTCATCTTCCGAAGCACCCTTGGGACTAGAGGAATCGGAGGAAAAGCATAGGCATAAATCTTTGACCAGTTTATCGAAAACGCATTCCCTTACGATCCCTGTTGGGGTAGTCAACTGGCGAAGAATTGGCATTTGCGGTTCAGACTGGTCTCAAATAGGTCTAACCTCGATTTGCCCCACAACCGAAAAATGTGATTCAGCGTTGGTTGGTGGAGTTCCCATTCGTGGTTGGTTGTAATCGACCTGCTCAAGGAATCCGCTATGATGTTTGCTACTCCTGGAACATGGTCTGCGGTTAGTGTTATTTGGTGTTGAACAGCCCAATCCCAAATCTGCTCGGGCTGTAGAGATAGCATAGCTGATCTTGTCCCCCCCGTTTGTTTAAATAGTGCATGCTTGCTGTGTTATCTGTCCGAATTAATACTGAAGCTCATGATATTTGAGAAAAAAGACTTCAGGGCCAGGAATATTGCTTTTAACTCTAAAAGGTTTATGTGTAATCTCCGTTGATGGGTGTCCCATTTTCCTTTCACTGATAGTCCTTCTAGATGTGCTCCCCACCCCTCGAGGGATGCATCGGTTATTATGTAACCTGGCAAATCCACTAGGAACGATAGGCCTACGGCTATGTTCGGGATGTGAGTCCACCATTGGAGCGCTTCTTTCATTTGAGGTGTTATCCTGATAATATCGAAGGATCCTGAAATTTGCACCCACCGACTGTCCAGTTCCTCTTGTAAGGGTCTTATCTGCAAGCGACAGTTGGGAACGAGGAGAATGCAGGAGGACAACATTCCCAGAAGCGATTTGTACTTGCGTACTGAAGTGGACTTTCTTGTGAGAAGTAAAGTTGCCAGCTTGTGGATCTTTTGTTATCTTTCCTGTGAGGCAAAGGCCTTTGCCTGATAGGTCCAAGGTTGCCCCTAGAAATGTTTTCACCTTTGAGGGAATTAACTGAGATTTTGGAAAATTTATGGAGAGGCCCAGTGATTGGAAGAGAGAGACCTCTTTGAGTATGAGTGTTTGCCACTGCGAAGGATTTTGCCTTTGAGGCAATCGTCCAGATAAGGGAAGATTTGAATTCCTGCTTGACGAAGGCGAGCTGCCACCGGTGCTAGGACCTTGGTGAACTCTCAGGACGCCGAGCGAAGGCCAAATGGTAGGACTGAGAATTGGAAATCCTTGCCAGCCCCTCTGAAGACTAAGAATTTCCTGTGCCTGGGGAGGATAGGGATAAGAAAATTGGCGTCCTGAAGGTCCAGGGTCGGCATGAAATCCTCCTGATTTATCAATTGAAGCACCTCCTGAAAGGACAACATCCGGAAGGATTGCTTTTTTAGAAATTTGTTGACAATGAAGGTCCAAGATGGGACGCCACTCTCCAGATTTCTTCCTTGCGAGGAAAAACCTTGAATAGAACCCCGTTCCTCGCTGTACAGCTGGTACCACTTCGATCGCTCCCTTTCTTATCTTTGAGACAAAAGCTCTTTCAGATGAGCAGGAGGGGGACCTCTGGGAGGACAGTTGGGAGGAATCTTTAGAAATTCCCAAGTGTGACCGTTGGAAACTATATCTAAAACCCATCTGTCCATTGTTATTGTAGACCATTCAGGAAGGAAAAAGGAAATTCCACCAACTTTGACAGAGTTTATGGGAACTGTGGCCGGCAGTTTGCGTCTGTCACTGTTTCTTGGAGTTATCCCTGCCTCTCAAGGTAGTTTTTCCCCTGTAGTGCTTGTAGGAAGCGGCAGGAGGTTGTCTAAACGACTGTTGCTGTTGTGATGATGTGTACCTTGATTGACCCAGATATGGCTGGTACTGCTTGTACTGGCTGTAACTTCCCCCGAAAGGAGGACAAACCACGTCCTCTTGCCCCACGAAAGGGCTGCTTCTTGAATTGTAGAGTGCCAAGATCTTTGCAGTATCTGTGTCCTTCTTGATGGTCTGAAGGGCTTCGTCGATGTGGTGTCCAAATAGGGATTCGCCATTGTAAGGCATGTCAATCACCTTCATCTGAACTTCTTGCCTGAAAGAAGTAGCTTTTAGCCAGCCCGACGCTTCAGGACCGCAGCCCCAGCCAGTTGGCGGAACCCTGTGGAGGAAACATCCTCTGCGCAATCGATCTCAGCAGAGATCCTTTCTCTCCTGCAGAATCTTGAGTGCCTCAGCCTTGGATTCTTCTGGTAGCATTTATATAAAGGGCAAAATGTCTGACCACATTTGGCAGTCGTATCTGCCTAGAATGGCAAGCGAATTGGCTGCTCTAACAGTGGTTGCCGCCATGGTGGAAAATTTCTTTCGGATGGAGTCGAGACGTCTTCCATCTCTATCCGGAGGGGCCGACAGTCTACTATGGGAACAGAGCGAACCGGCCTTTGTCTGTCTGTTCCTTGAAATCATACAAGAAACAATTAGCTTGTTTAGTTGTCATGGGAAGCTGAAACCTCCTTGCCTCTCTCTCCATAAGGGTATGGAAACCCGACATGTCCTCAGGTGGCGAATCTAGTGGAGGAATTGAACTGAAGAAATCCAGAAGGCCAAGAGAATGTACCGAGCACAGCTCAAGGAGACTCCCTTCACACGACGTGCGGTAGAAAATCTGAGAGCCTGGAGCCTCTGTGGAGAGGGCTCTAGTGAGCGCCGTCGCATGACCGGCCGGAGTCCGGACCATCCCAATGACCAGGACGAGACACCAAAGTGAATGGTTTCGCTCCATCAACTTCAATGTTAGAGCAACTCCCACTGCTCTCCATGTACCGTGGGACTCCCACCCCGACAGGGAATGACCCAAGCATGTGAATCCACGAAAGATACCCCAATACTGGAGAAGAAAAAGTTTCTTGTAGTTCCAGTTCTGCAGCATTGGGATCCTTCACAGATTCACATGCTTGAATCATTCCTGCATCAGGCTGGGAATTATTCAATTGAGGTTCTAGGTACTAGAGTAATTAAACAAGCTGAGCAATAGGATAATTTAACAAGCTTACCTTTAAAGAACGTAGAGATTCTCCGGGCCCTTCTGTATAGATCTGACTTAAAATTGGCAGAAGAAATGCAGCTGTTTTTCCAGAACCTGTTTGAGCACATGCAATGATGTCTGGATCCCCTGATGCTGATTTTAGTTTTCAAGGGTTAACACGGATCATGCGTCTGCGGCATGACATAGGCCTGTCTCACAGATTCCGGTCTTTTTGAACCGAGAGGGCGCCCAAAGCACTACCCTCAGTGGTGAAAGGCTACTTTGCTAGGAGTTATGCAGCACAAGCGCGGTGGTGGCAGTATACTGTGTAGGAATGTATTACATTACCATGCATGCCTTTACAGTAAGTAAAACCCCTCTCGGTGTGTGTGTGTATGTGTATATATATATATCCTAAAATTACTCTGACCACCCTTTACCATTACACACCCTAAAACTCTAGATTTAGTCTTTCTGTTCTATATATATATATGTACACACCATGCATTGTAAAGGCTGGTTCCCCACTGTGTAGTAATCAGGACTTTTTACCTGTGCCACTGGAGTGAGGCCTACTGGCTCACTCATTTAAAGATCTGCTGCTGTGTCCTTCACTCACCCTTAGCCTACATTGGATTGGTGTGTAGTGCTGTGCAGGTTGTGTGTTATATACATGTGTTGGATGGCTCTGTGCCTGTGAATGGTACAAAACATTGAAAATGTAGTGCTATGCAGCACATGTATGTTATATGCATGTGCTGGGTGTATGTGTGCCTGTGAATGGTACGATACAGGGACGATTCTGGGTTCCGTTTTGGGAGACCCAGGGTTAAACTGGAGGAGCATGAGGAGGTAGAGAAACATACAAGTATTTGACTAGACAACCATTTATTGCTGCTACTGAGCATATTTTGTGTTGTGGTCCTGTGTTCTCTCTCCCTGTTTCTCCCACTACCTACCTCCCATCCCTCCCTCAGTCAAGTAGTCAAGTACTGAAGGGGTTCTTGGCCCAGTTGCTTAGGATCCATAGTAATATAAACTACAAGTGGTTCCGTTGGGTAGAACCAAAAATTTCTTTTATAACCTCAATAATTCTTGAGAAAGATTCCAATGATAAATCATTTACCATAGTATGCACACAACAAGAATTCACAGTAAATGAACATTCCTTATTGCCTTTTAGTCAAAAATGATTTTTTTATATATCAAATTTTCAAATTTTTGGTTCTACCCAACGGAACCACTTGTAGTTTATATCATTATTACCCAGGTTCCGAGGGACACCGGGTCACCCCATTGACTTCTATTTTAGGATCCATAGTAGGCTGAGACCTGGGACATCAGGATTAAAATTTACTCAACCCCACGGTTGTGCCCAGTAGCTCCTGCTTGCCCCATGCCCCTCTAAACGGGGTTCTGACAAGCAGTCTGTCTTTTTTTGTCACCCTGAAGCAGGTAAGCAGAACGCCAAACATTTGACGCTGGGAGAGCAGTTCCAGTCCTTAGGTGCCAGCAGGATTTAGAAGTCCCTGTTTGAGTCCTCTTCTTCCAGCAGAAACCAGGAGTCAGAAGTCAGGATTCTTTCCAGCAGCGCCGCCTTCTGATGGAACCTCCCCAGGCCGAGGAGGTGATGGTGCTGATGCCACATTTATCCTGTGCACTAGCAAGTGACTGGAGGAATTGTACTGCCCAGTCCTACCTTATTTCTCCCAGTCCCCCGACACTCTTTTGCAGCACTTCCTCTTTGCCTTACTGTAAAATTACATGGGAACCCAGTTTCAAGATGGCAGGACCAGTTGCCAAAAGGCAGGCAGCCTGCCTTCAGTTTATTGCCCACTCTCCCTCATAACTGAATCAAAACTGGTTTCTTCCTACTGGTTATTTATTTGGAGTTTTATATAGCGCGGACATGACCCGTTAGGGTGTCAGAGCGCTGTACAAACAACAGATAAGTTATGCACACAAAGGAGAAATGCAAAAGGAATAAACAATCGTCAAAACAGATACAATATAACACTCAATCAGCATAATTAAGCTCCAGATGTGCCCCAGAAAGTTGCCAAGCTGAGTGGCTTCAGGTCTGCTCTTGAAGGAATTTATTCAGCAGATGCATTTTTAGTTAGTTTTTTAAAGGAGAATATGGAGCCTAACTGTCTAGGAGGATCTTGGGGATGAATAGAAGAAGCTTTCTTTGGTGTCTCCAAGTCAAAAGAGGTCGTGTTAAAACTGCCCTTTGTTCTGCCAACTGTCCATGTCCACTCCTAGACAGCTAATCCCTACTAAGTGGTCTGAAGCTGACAACCATTGTCCTTTCCTGGGCCCAGAGGAAAGTGACTCTCCTCTGAGCCATAGTTATCTCTGCCAGCCAAATATGTGTTCCAGTTCTGGAAGTCTGGAAGGTGGCAGAACAGATTTTAAGCCAGTTCTAGCTAAGGCAGCCTACTGTACATTTTCAAGTTACTTTTCTGCTTAAGTTTAACTTTTCTGCTTAAGTTATTAAAAATCTGATTTCCCCAATAAGTCAAATTTTTTAAACTAGGCAGGAAATAACTTTGAAGCATTTTCTATCCCTCAAAAGCAGAGGTAAAAAGTAAAGATTCTGAACCCACATAGGCCTGTTAGAGAAGAGTCTAGCCAGGCATTCAGAGTGAAATAGCTTTTGGTTTTTATTTCACTGTGAGGGCAAGCTAACCAGAAAATGTAGTTCAACCTTTTTTTATATATACATTAGCACCCTGCCCTATAAGGTACAATTCACACATTTAAGGGTGAATATATAGAAATAGGCGTTTTCTACATGGATAAGGTATTTTTCACTGCCATGTCTTAAGCAGTGCATTTAGACTGAAGCCTAGCCAGAGCACAGTGGTGTTCTTCATAGAAATATGTTTTTGGACCTTGCTGCTTTCCTGGATGGACCATCCGCACAAGACATGGAAACATCACAAGCCGGCTCCAGCAAAAGAAGATAGTCACCGGAACCGAACACTATTTAAAGCTCTACCTCACGGTCAGGACAAGCTAATCTTAATGATTCGACAACACAACCACTATCTACCTCACCCTCTACTATATTTGCACAGTGTGAAAGACGAGATCTACAACCACTATATACCTCACTAACTCGCGCATTTCCGCCCGTAGTTGCGGTGGTAGACAAACGGACAAACGGACTAAACCATGCTGCCAGCCCTCTATATCCTTTACAGACAGTTTTTACTGCTTTTATACTCTGCTCTGCCAGACAATATGTGGGGATGTATGAGGGAGGATTTGGGGGGGGGGGAATAGAGAGAGGGTCCTAAAGCATAGTGGGACTGCACTCCTAGTAAGAAGTCCATAGGGATATCAGCGAAAGTAGTTACCAGTAAGTTACTCTCTGAGGGGCGGGACGACGACATACGAGTATGCTCAGGGGGGGGGAGGGGTGGGGAGGTGGGAGGGGGTGCGGTGGGGGAGGGAAATCCGCACTAGGGTTTCTCGGTTCTTGGCTTTCTATATTCTCTTTCTTCCCTTTCCTTTTCACCTCTATTTTACCTAGAAACTGTACTCGACAGGCCACGTTAGCCAACTCCTTTAGGCATCCTGACTTACAGGAGGGCCCAGTGGTGTCATTCACAATGCACGCAGAACCCCTAGGGGGGGGCAAAAGCACAGAACCCCGTGTGCGGAAGGGGGGCCCCCACTCCAGCTCATCAGGGCCAAAACCAGAGACCGCGTCCTTACGATTCATGCACATAGAGCAGCGGCTTTTAGTACATTACACCCTAATGATGGCCCGCAATAACTCACCCACCCTGATCACCGACCTTAACATAGTATCCCTTAATGTCAAAGGTCTTAACCACCCTATTAAACGCCGGAAAATTATAGACTACCTAGCCAAAACCAAGGGTGATATAATCCTTCTACAGGAGACAAAACTATCCCTGGAGGATGCAAACCTGGTGAGGGGTAATTGGATCTCGCAGGTAGCTTGCTCACCCGCCGACAAAAAGAAACGTGGGGTCATGACACTCGTATCCAAAAGATCCAACATTACTTTAGAATCACAGTCCCAGGACAGCGAAGGTAGACTACTAGTGACACATCTAAGAAGGGGGGAGGAGCTAATCCACGTTGCAAACATATACGGCCCCAATGCAGACGACCCACCCTTCTGGTCGGAGGTGGCAAACACGCTAGATAACTTCCCCCAAAGCGATCTTATGGTGGTAGCAGGGGGCTTCAACATCCCGTTGGACCACATAACGGACAGACAATCCTCCTGTCAATATCACCCCACGAACTCGCACACGGTACTCCAAAATATCTGCTCTAAATACGACTTAAAGGATGCATGGCGCCTTCAACACCCGGACACTAGAGACTACACATTTTACTCCATCCCTCACAAGACTTACACCAGGATAGACTATATCTTAATCTCTGGATCGCACACACGCCTAATCGAACACTCTGACATAGCTCCGAGACTAGTGTCAGATCACTCATTCATTAGCCTAAAACTGAGCGGGTGCCACAATGAAGCCGTCCCACGGAGATGGCGCTTCAACGTTGATGTGCTAGCGGATCCCGAGAACAAAAAAAAGATCGAGGAAGCCATTACAGACTACCTCAGGCACAATGACATCCCCGAAACCAACCCGGCCACACTCTGGGATGCCCTGAAGGCAACCATTAGAGGCACAGTAATTGAAATAAAATCAAAAATAAATAAGAGCACAAACCTGAGACTAATTCAGCTGGAAAAGGAAATCAAAAGGTTAGAAATGGCCCACACAAAGGCCCTGCACGACAGTAAGACCCTCGCAAAACTAACACAAAGTATGAGTACAACAAAATACTGAGCGAGAGGGCAGGTCTATGGATCCATAAATACAAAGCCCTTAACCTCTGCGAGGCCAATAAAGCAGGGAAACTCCTTGCCTCCTACCTCAAACACAAACGCAACCAGACTGCCATCTCATCCATCACTGACTCTAAGAACCAAACACACACAAGACACAAGGATATACTAAAGACTTTTCAAGAATTCTACCAAGAGCTTTACAAAAACGAACAGAACCTTAACATAGAGGAGTGCACAAAATACCTCGATAGCCTAGGCTTACCAGAAATAAGCGCAGAGGACTCACTTAGGCTCGGCCAAGAGTTTAACTGTTCCGAAATAGAAATGGCGGTCAAATCGCTGAAAGATGATAAAGTCCCGGGGCCGGTCGGCTTTACGGCCGCTTTCTAAAAGGCCTTCTTAGATCAACTGAAGACTACCATGAAACAAGTTTTCAACCAGTCAGCAGTCGGAGGGGCAGTATCAAAATCCATGTCAGAAGCCAACATTATAGTCATCCCTAAGGAGGGGAAGGATCAAATGTCACCAAAAAATTACAGACCCATATCCCTTATTAACGTAGACTGCAAAATTTATGCCAAAATACTAGCAACCAGACTAAACTCCGTTCTTCCAAAACTCATAAGCAACTCCCAGGTCGGTTTCTTACGTACTAGAATGTCTAACGATAACACCCGACTCCTCTGCCACATATTAGAGCACACGGCCACGAAAGCTGAACCGGCGGTAGCTATCACATTAGACGCGGGAAAGGCTTTCGACAGAGTCTCGTGGGCTTTTCTAGAACGATGCATGCACACATTCAAGTTAGGGGCGGGGTTCATATGGATGGTTATGGCCCTGTACGGGGAACTGTCAGCCCGTATCGTGGTTAACGGCTCGCTCTCTGATCCGTTTACACTACAACAAGGCACTAGACAGGGATGCCCCCTCTCCCCTGCGTTATTCCTACTTGCTCTAGAACCCCTTATCCAAGATATCAAACTGATCACGAACATAAGAGGGATCGATATCAAGGGTGTTGAAGTAAAGTTAGCTGCCTACGCAGATGACATACTCATAGTAGCCGAACAACCTAAGACATCAATCGAAGCCCTGATGGAGACGATTGCAGAATACTCCAGATTCTCAGGTTACAAGCTTAAGAGACAAGTCAGAATGCAAGCCACTAAACATTCACTGCACAAGAGACACCCTGGGGGGTTCAGGGTTAGCCTGGCAAACAGGTTATGTCAAATACCTAGGTATACACTTTGGCAATGACTTAATCGACACGCTACATCAGAATGAGAACCTAA
This sequence comes from Calotriton arnoldi, assembly GCA_963921515.1. Taxonomy (NCBI): domain Eukaryota; kingdom Metazoa; phylum Chordata; class Amphibia; order Caudata; family Salamandridae; genus Calotriton; species Calotriton arnoldi. Next base: position 472,228 of record CAWUFW010002143.1, on the reverse strand, counting down.
TACTAGAAAAGATTAAGAAACTCCTAGACTCCTGGTCCCCAAAATTCATAACGTGGTGGGGCAGAATCGAAACCATTAAAATGATGATCACCCCAATGATCAACTACCTGATCAGCATCCTCCTGTTATTCCTAACAGATGAGTTCCACCGCAAAACGGACATCATGATCTCGAAATTCTTATGGCAAGGGAAGAAGGCGCGTATAAGCATAAAAAAACTAAGATTGGATAAAAAACAAGGAGGGGTAAATCTTGCAGACTTCAGAATATTCCAGCTAGCCTTTCTGGCCAAACAAGGCTCTTACTGGATCTCACCGCCAGCCGACTATACGCCGGTATGGCTACAAGTAGAGAGGGCCGTCCTGAACAACCGAACACCCCTGGCCCTATTAACTGCAAATAGATACCCCCACACAGCCAAATCCATTTTCAAGAACACAAAAATGGCACTACTAAAAGTAGATAAGAAAATGGAGAATAGCATAAAAGGATCGAAAATGGAATCACTATGGGCCAACAGCAAGTTTCTGTACAAAGGAAAAAGCCTTACCTTCGAGGTATGGATTGAGAAGGGTATTCACTTCCCCCACCAACTTGATAATGGAACATACCCTATTACTTTCACAGACCTGAAAACAAGATACAAACTAGAGGACATAGAACTCTATAACTTCTTACATATCAGAACGGCCCTCGCTAGAACCAAACTATCCACCTCACAACCATCAATATCCCGGTTTGTTTCGAACATTAATAATTTGGGACACCAGGTCTCACACCTCTACAAACTCCTCCACCCCAAATCCTCTAAGCTTAATGATAAGACGGTTGCATACTGGGACGCTCAAACGAACAACAAACATAGCGAACAAGAGTGGGCCACAATATGGAGCTCGCCCTCACGTAACAAGATATCACCCGTTCTCTCACAAACAAAATTTTGGCTGCTTCACAAGGCCTTCTGGACCCCGGCCCGGCTATTCTCACTTGGCATCAGGGATGATGCGCTATGCTGGAATTGCAACAGAGAAACCGGGGATCTAGCACACCTCATCCTCCATTGCCCAACACTCAACTCATTCTGGGAGAAAATATTTGGGTTCATAAACGGTCTGTTTGACTGTACACTAACTAAAGAATTCTCCACACTTACCATGGCTTTTATGAGCACAGACGTAAAAACCGCACCCGACAAAGACCTACTTGACCTGTTGCTAACTGCGGCAGTGAAAATGGTCCTAGCAAACTGGAAAGACACTAGTAAAATCACCTACAAAGGCTGGTTCAACTGGATCACACATCTTAGAGGCGCGGACAACATTGCTCTCCGGAATTCACCATGGAAACCAGCATCCAGGAAAATGTGGAATGCGCTGGACACGTACCTGGACTCTTATGAACCCCCGTGAAGATAATGTTCCGTCAGCAGGCTTCCTACATGGATGCCAATCACGCCACAGGACGTCATATGTCACAGAAGCCACAGGGAATATTTAAGAAATGTAATTCTTGCTGCCATATCCTGTCTCCTTTCCCTCCCTTGTATCTATCCCCCTTCTCACCCTGTCTCTTTCTCTTCTCCCTCTTCTTCTCTAACTTCCGCCATGTGGGGTTAGCTAAACATTTCAGACTTGCACGTCCCTACAAACCAAAGTATAAAACGGGCCTGTAACAACTCTGCTAACCCTGTAACAGAACCGCCAAGATGTTCATGTAAAATATTTTTTTAATAAAATATGTGAAATAAAAAAAAAAAAAGAAATATGTTTTTGTTACATATGTCGTGATGTAAATGTATACTACAGCCCACATAATACCTTTAACTTTCCATGCCTTAGGTGCACTTAGGCACCATTTACAGTCGACTTATAGGAAAATTAAATAGGGCAAACAGGGAGTTGCTCCGTACAGCACATGTTTTAGAGGGGAAGCACAGGCACTTTACTACTGTTCAACAGTGTTAAACTACACAGAGTCCTAAAGCCAGCAAAAATAAGGTTCAGAAAAAGGCAAAGAAACTTGGATGACCGCGCGGAGAACGTTAATTTGCTACAGTTACACTGAGTCAGGCAGCAGTGAGTTTAGTGCATTGTCTTAAACCTTAACCATCACAGACCACCAGTCCCTAAATGCACATCAATTTTAGAATATTTAGTGGTGTTTGACTATTAGGTGTTGCGTTGTTAGGGGTCTAAATAGTGAGCTGGCCTCCAAAACAGTATGCAACCCCTCAAATATGTTTTGTTTAAAGTACATTGGATTAGCATGTTCTCGACAGCTGGTTTCTTATTCATTTAATAACCAACTGATAGATATATTGTTGATTCTCTAGCACCTTGTTGCCAGTACTCAAAGTGCAGTTGCCTTGCCCTTAGAAAACATGCAGTAGAATACTTGTATGGATTATAAAGATACTGTCTGCAGCGACCTTTTTATAAAGACTTGAGTGATGTATCTGAGGATCAGAGAAGTGCGCCAGTTGTGTCACAGTGGGTTAGAAGTAGTGAGTGTTTGAAAATTCGATCGGAGAGGACCACTTGAGCCACAGGCTTAGACCAGGGGCACGCAGGCAGGCTAAGCAAGGAAAGTTGTGTGAGAGATTACTGCATAACTGCGCTAGAGTCTAAATGGCATAGGGGCGAATGAGTAGATAGCATGTATGAGTCTTACATAGTATTGTATGTGCTAGGTTAGGGAAGAAATTATTCTAATACATGTTTTGTGATTGTTTCATTGCAGTTTAGTTCAAATTTGTTTTGTTCTATGTAATGTTAAAGTATCATCTTCACCTGGTTATATGTATAGCGCACTGATAACTTCAGGTTGAGAGTGCTTTATAATAGCATAAAAAGAAAAAATTAATGCCGTCAGCCCTCTCCTTTCGGAAAATAAGCATTTTTAAATATGTAAATGAAACCTGTGCATGAAGATGAAGGAAGCGTTGATCTTGTGGCCCCTCCTTTACAAACAGCTGCTAAGAATAGACACCGGTGACTAAGGATTGATTAACTCTCTAACCTGAAGAAGCTTGCACTGCCAGTCAAACTTGAATGTCACCACTGGCCTCACTGATTGGACAAAAACTACTGCAGAAGGCCATCCTCTGAAATGAGGTCAACATAGACATCAAAAGATTCAACATTCAGAAGGCAGCCTCACAATTATTTCTTTGCAGTAAGCACATTATGGGATTCATTAGCAGTTGAACTAAGAACGTCTCAATTCTCCCTGGGGGAGAAACTAAAAACGTTTCTGTTCAAACGATTTCTAACCTAATACCTGTTCTCCATTAACTGAAAGTACTGCCCCAACTATCTCCTCTTTTCCCTTTCACGAACTCTTTCCTTACTTGCAGCTTCCTCCTCCGTTCTCACCTCACTTTCCAATATTAACTTCATTTGACATCTTACCTTCCTGACCAGTGGCGGCCGGCATGGCTCGCGGGGGTCGGGGCGTGCGTGCAGCGGGGTAAGATGGTACGCAATGCAAAAAAAATAAACACTTACCTTGACGCGGGTCCCGCGTCTCTGCTCCTGCTCTCCTCGTCGAACTCGAGGAACAGAAAGCACAGCCAGGCTCCCCTGACCAATCACAACGCTGCAATGCAGCGTTGTGATTGGTCTGAGCGTCCTGGTTCGATGCTCAGCCAGGGAATGGCGGCCTGGGCATGTTCTCCACGCAGACTGTAATGCTGCCTCCAGGAGAACAGGGAAAGTGCGCATGACTGTTTTGGGCGGCCCGAGAGGGCCGGCCAAACAGTCATGTGCACTTAGGAGTGGGCTAACCACTCCTCCCCTGCCTTGCTCCGAGAGCAGAGCAGCCTCGCCCACCCGACAGCCCGCAAAGCAGCACGGAAACCAGTACTGACGGAAACATAAAATGATAATAACTTAAAGTAATTACCATTTTATTTTTCCTTTACTTTGCACTGCTTAAAAGCAGTGGGGCGACGCTCCTTCGCCATAGCGAAGGAGCCGTCACTGTTTCTGACCGCTTTTGTATCCTACATCTTTTTAGCAGCTCCCTCCTGTATCATCAGTTGACTTTGCCTCACCTATCCCTCTTTACCTAATGCCCTTGGGTCCCTTGTCTCGTTCTTCTATGTTGTATCCATAGCTCCTCTCCTCGCTCTTCTACTTGTTGTCCGATATCTGCATTACTCAGTGTTTGTATATGTTTTGTTCTATGCATTGTTGAAGGCTTTGAACTTCACCAGGTTGTATGCATGGTGTTCTGATATTCATGGGTCCCTTTATAAGAATGTGCAATTAAATATAAATACATTTTGAGGTTCCTAATTTTTTTTTTCTAGTCTGATCCCTGAATATATGTACAAGGAAACAGTTCAGAAGCATTGAAATATATTTAGATGAGATGGTTGACCCCTTCCAATGCAGTTTCCGTTTGAAATTTAGATTGGGCACCTTGCTGTATTTAGCATCTTTGGGTAAATGGACATCTGATAGCTTTCCATTTTGCTTCTCTTATGCTAAGAGTATCTGGGATCGGATACATTTTTAATGATCTGCCCCCGGTATAAACACTTGAGGTATAGGTGGTTAAAGTCACTGTTTATTTAGTAAATAACTGCTGCACGTATGGAAGGACGCGGGTTGTTTGAGCACTAAGCAGACCGCACAGGATATTGGGGCATAGACCAGGAAATTTTGCGGCACAAAAAATGAACTTTTTTGCGGCATACTTTTGTGTTTTTTTGCGGCACTTTATTTTAGTGATAATCAGTAGTTGTGCAATCTTTCATTTTGTGATAATTTTGGACTGCTTAGGAGCTGCACCAGTTGTTCATATTTCATTAAAAGAAGAGGATGGTGTACTGGGCAGATGTGACAGATCGTGGTTACATCTTATATATAATGAAGGACGTGGGAGATGTCATGCAACCTTATGCACACGTGAATTACACCCTAAATGGTATTTCACATTTTGTGGCACTTATACTGTGTGTAATGCAATTTTTAAATGACTTGCATATTCACTGTGCTTTCTGTCACAGGCTTGGACCTTGTAGCACTATATATGCACAAACTATTATTCCCCACCGCGCCAACCAAGATTGCTTCTGTGACTCTCTGGTTAGACACACAGACGTCATCAGTGATTGCATTAACTAAATGAAATCTCATAACCAAAAAAGAGTGGAGTTCCCACTGATTAGTTTAACTTGCATTTATATTGAATTTAAGGTGTGCACGTTATTTTCTATCCAGTTACATGATGGTGAAAGACCAACAAAATTGTTCGAGAATACTTTGTTCTTTTTCCCACGTCTTTGACCCTGCCCCCACCTTTACTGACTCAGACCCATTTCATTCAGCAACACAGTTCCCATACTTTTTATATACTTCAGCCACTGACCATTAAATTACCCACATGTGTACATGGTTCTGAAACAAAAGCAAAATACCGGAGTGGTCGTCTTTGGAAAGTCTCTAAGAACACAGAGGCAGACTTGGTTTCCTTGCACTCCTCACAGCAATGTTTTATTGCCTACAAGTTTCCACAAATAAAAATAAAACACCAAAATATAGCAGAGGGTGCCAGGTTCGTGCTCTTCAGAAACTGTTAGAAACTCCTCAGTAAACTACTGAGACAGGCCTGACTTCCTCGCTCACTGCACTACTTTAGAGAATAGGAGGTGTGGGGTAGGCAATGTCTCCGCCACCTCCTAACAAATCGGCATCAGGCAGGCAATAGAAAGAGACACTGCTCTGTTTTACAACGCACCTAAACACTCATAACGCAAAGACAGTGGCCAGCCTGTATCAGACGAAAATAAAAGGGAGAAGCAAATGTTTATGAAGACTGTTTTTTTTCTTATGTTTCTTTGCGGTGCCCAACCCTGGAATTGCCGGCATTACACTTCTCAGCCTATTTCATGGTAATTTTGCGATTCGCGAAAACCTGGCTGTCTGGCTAAGAATAATATGAAAGAGAATTTGATAAGGTGTCTTAGGCTAAAATAATGAAATTAAATGATGAGATTTTTTTTTAGGCGTTGTATAGGATTATAACAAACTGCTGTTAACATAATCCTAAATATAATTTCAAATGCACATTTGAATCTTATTCTATATGGGAATATTTATGCTGAATCCAGTTAATGGCCTGTATGTATGTTTTAAAAAAATATTTTCAAAATAGTCTTGTAGTAATTGATTGACATGTATTTCTGGGCCAGCTCATCCTGCCATTCCAAGATCGCTCGCACTGCTCAGGGTGGGAGCCTGTGACCTGGTCCACAGTGCTACTTTTCCCAGAATTCCTATGCATCTGTCTTTCCTTCTGTGGCAGATGCCTGATTCCACAATGGCTAGATATTCTTGCTCATGACAGCAGTGAACTCTTATGTCAAACCTTCACAGACTCAACCTTAGTTGCCCAGCAGCCCTACGGTACGACAACTCTGCTCTGTCCATAGACACCCCCGGCCACTAGCTGCCTCCTTAGAGGTGGCTCTGAAGGCCTTATCCTGTGTGGAAGGTGAACCCTGGTGCCTGTGTTGAGAACACCTAGCCTACGTGTGGTTGACACATTGTTACCAAGAAGGTATGGAAGTGGCAATTATCAAACAGCATTACCTTTACCTGAGAGTCACTCCAAATCAACTTCTCCTCGCCGAACAAGATGAACTTTTTCGTTTTCCTCAAAATTGGGGTCAACTTTTCTCTGACATAGTTTTTCAATTCCCGTAGAGCCAGGAAGATGTGGCAACAGAGACATAGCTTACAGTCAGGCTGCTCTCCCCTGAAAATCCATAAGGAAACCAGCATCTGCTGACTGGTCCATTCAGCTGCATATATCAACCCCATTTTAGAGCTTAAGTTTTATGAGAGGAGTCTGGCACATTTTTTTTTCACTGTTCTGATTGGATTTTAGCAAAGTTGCAGCCATCTTGGTTGTTGCATGCCATTTATTTTCAACTCAAAGTGTATTTGTTAATCTTTTTGCCTAATCTTGCAACTAACGTACGTACAATTTTTTATTAATACCTTTGTAGTTACTGTTGCTCTTGCAATTTATTATTTGCTCATCATGCTATTCATTATGGGTATTTTTACTCTAGGGTCAACTTGGATTCCAACTCAGATGCATGCATTCATCTATAAACAGTTGGTCCCGCTTAATTCCAGCCTTACTTTTTCCCTTCTCTCCCTTTTTAATGCTACAAACTCACTTCAGGTGTCTCTAATGTGGGTTACTTCTCCGTTTTCCTACTAACAATTTTGTTAGTTACACTGTTGAACTAATCATCCTGCTTTACCTCGTCTTGACCACAGAACAATGTATATCTTGCCACTTTGGGTTTAGTGTGTATGAAATACAATGTAACCTCTTATTTTCATCAGGAAGTCTCGCCTGGACATTTTTTTTTTTTTAAGTGTCATCTTTCTAGTATCCTTTTTGCCGAACAAATTAAAAACGGTGTATTCCCAGCATTCAGTTTCCTGTGTCAGTTGGCGCATCACACTTCCCAAACTCTCCAGACAATCCCATGCTATTTACATGCCAGCAGTGATGTAGTCTTTTATTTTTCTCACTGAAGTGTGACTAAGGCATTACTCTTTCCATAATGCTCTGCTGATTAAGAGATCACCAAGCACTTAGGTTAGAGGATTCTTTTAGGAAATGGTCATGATTCATACTGCCTCCTCAGCATGATAAGGAATGAGTATTCCACATTCTTATGATAAGCTAAATGCTTTCGAGATAGTTATTAGTAAAACAACTCCTTCGGAATCTTAAATTGTTAGATTAAGATTGGTATATAATTTGGCAGCAGTGACAGGTTGATTTTTTTCTTTTCTTGGTTTTAGATTTTTGGGGAATTTATGATTTGAGGTTTTGAACCTTTTTCGACAGTAGGGCTAACATCATACCTTCATTGCCAAAAATGAGAAAAATATTTGCGGTCGTCACAATGATAACTGTGATTCTATCTGTGAAATGGTACAACACTCTCTTGTCCACATTACCTACTTTCTTCAACTAAAACATTTGACTCTTCCTTTGATACCCAGCCCCAAATTAATGCAACCTGTTGGTTGCAACCGATCATGTTTATGGACAGCATTTTATATACTAAAATGTGGCCACGTTTCCTTGCTTCTGGGTAAAGCTCACTTGGCAATTACTGTCGCCTGTTGGGACTAAAATTACTCACGGCAAATCTTGTAGACCTACAACAAATGCAGTCTTCTCATGTGAGAAATATGGTAAAGTGTTAACATTTAAAATCTGAAAGAAACAGTTAGTTATAGATTCCTTACCTTAGAATTACCCCCAGGCGTCAGACTGGATCCGGAAAGTTTTTCATCAGCAGTACCCCTGTGCGTCGGAAGGTGGCGTCGTTCGTCGTCGTGGTCGCCAGGATGACGTCGCGGTAGCTACATAGACGCCGCCCTCGCGCGCTGACGTCAGTTCTTTCTTTTTCCGCGCCAGCAAGCGCAGATCCGGAGAGAGCGGTACCCCCAGTCAATTTTTGACTGAACTTTTTCTCGACTTTTGTCGATTTCGTTGTTGTTTGAGTCCATCGGCTCCTGGTGTACGAGGGATGCCCGGCTTTAAGGCTTGCGGTTCCTGTACCCAACTCATGTCGGTGACGGATCTGCATCGCGTGTGCCTCAACTGCCTGGAGCGCGACCACGACCCCAAGTCGTGCTCCGACTGCCGGACCATGGCCCCGAAGTCTTTGCGGGAGTGGTACCGAAAGCTGCTCGAGGCCCGGCAGTCAGCTCCGCGCCGCTCGAGGTCCTGGTCGTGGAGGAGGTCGAGGGACCGGTCCCGGAGCCAACACCATTCTTCGTCGAAGTCTTCGCACTCTGGGTCAGGTAAGTCGAAGCACAAAAAGAAGTCGAAGAAGCATCGTCGCTCTTCGACTTCTCCCCGTCCGTCGGCCGACGCGACGAGGGATGCGGGTGGTGCCACTCCTGCGGCTCTGCTTGCGGAGCCTGCCGCGTCGACTCCGGGTTTCCCCCCCTTTCCGGGACCCGGTGCGACCCCTGCCCAGCTTCGGAGTTTCTACGAAGCGATGCATGCCATCTTTGGGCAGCCCGACTCCGCCGGCGCGCCTTCGGGGCCCGCGGACTCGGTTGGGGGCCCTGGGCCTTCGGCGGCTTCGGTGCCGCAGGGTCCCCTTGGATCCAGGCCTGGATCCGGATCGGCTCCAGTCGACCTTGTTACGCCTCCCCCGGCGCGATTCCACCGGCACCACGTCCGCCACCGGCGTCGGCTGTGTCCCCAGCCGACGTCGACCCCGGCCTCCACCTCAAGGTAGACGCGGAGTCGGACCGGCGTCGACCGACGCCGGACCCAACGCCGACGGGTACTTTTGTGCCCCTGTTCTACCCTGGCTGTTTAAGACCAGATTGGCAGCCAGAGGAGGGTGAGGAGGCTGGGAGGGGTCTGGAGACCCTTTAACAGACCAGATGGTGTATGAGCAGGACTGGAGAGTGGAACTGGGGGAAGCCAGTGGTTTGGATACCTCACCAGACCTTGGCATGTTGTCTCCTCCTACCGTGGCTACAGGGGAGGGAGCGTCATACGCAGTGGTGTTGCGTATGGCGGCCGAGGCTCTCCACCTCGAGCTTCCTACGGTGGCAGTCAGGACTAACCTCCTGACAGAGGTGCTTCAACTGGCAGCGAGCTCTTCGGAGCCCCTGCTGCTGTTTAATGAAGCCCTGACAGACATCCTTTTGGGCACCTGGTCCAGGCCCAACACGGGTTCCTGTGGACAGGATGATCGCCCGACGCCACCGCCTGGCCCCGGGCGACCCCACTTTCCTCTCCGAACACCCCACCCCTGAGAGCTTGGTAGTCCAAGCCTCCACGTTCAAGGGTGCATTCCCTACCGCTCCCCCGGAAACGGAATCCAAAAAGCTGGATCATCTTGGGAAGATGATGTTTTCTTCCTCCAGCTTGGGACTGCGGTTGGTAAACACTGCATGTCTGTTGGGCCGTTCTACCCACTCCGTGTGGGACACGGTTGCGCAACTGCTGCCTCAGTGCCCGGTGGAGGCCCGGGCCGTGCTCTCTCGAGCGGTTGCTGAAGGGAGAGATGCAGCGAAGTTTACCATCCGCTGTGGGCTGGATACCGCCCGACGCACTTGGCAGGGCGATTGCCACGTCAGTAGCCCTTCGACGCTACGCCTGGTTGCGTTCGACTGGTTTTTCCGGGGGATGTCCAATCCACACTTATGGACATGCCCTTTAATGGCCGTCGCCTTTTCGGCGACAAGGCAGACAACGCGGTAGAGCGCTTTAAGGACTCTCGGGCTACGGCCAGGTCCTTGGGCCTCTCCACCACCCGCCCTGCGCAGTCTGCCTTTCGCCCCTTTCGTGGCTACGGAAGGGGTGCCCCGCTACGTCCCGCCCAGAGCCACAGGCCAGCGCAAGCTGTACAGCCGCAGCGCGGCCGGAGGCGTGGGAACCACCGCCGTGGTTCTGGGGGCCAGCGGGCGGGCCAGTCCACCACAGCCCCCTCTGCAGCAGCCTCCAAACCCTCCTAGTCCGAACTTTCAGGGCCACCAAACGCCAGTGGGCGGCAGGATCCGCCATCACCTCCCCCACTGGCGCACAATCACGTCGGACAGGTGGGTTTTGCAAGTAGTCAGAAGGGGCTACTCCCTCACCTTCGAGGCTCCCCCTCCCTCCATGCCACCTCAGTAGCATCGCATGTCGGAGGATCACCTGGCCCTTCTCCAACAGGAAGTTTTGGCACTCTTGGCCAAGGGAGCCATTGAGCGCGTTCCTGTCCCAGAAATAGGTCGTGGTTGCTATTCCCACTACTTTCTGGTGCCCAAGAAGGACAAAGGCCTGCATCCTATCTTGGATCTCAGGAACGTCAACCGCTTCCTCCGGAAGGAGAAGTTCAAAATGTTGACGCTCGCTCAGGTCTGGTCTGCCCTCGACCCTGGAGACTGGATGGTAGCGTTGGACTTGCAGGACGCTTACTTTCACATCCCCGTCCTGCCGGCCCACCGGCGTTAACTGCGGTTCACGGTAGGCCATGAGCACTTTCAGTTTACCGTGCTCCCCTTTGGCCTTACCAGCGCCCCTCGGGTGTTCACGAAAGTGATGGCGGTGGTCGCAGCTCATCTGCGCAGATCAGGGGTTCCAGTCTTCCCCTATCTCGACGACTGGCTGTTGAAGGCGGGCTCGCCCCAGGCTGTCGTCTCCCACCTCCAGACTACGGCCGACCTCCTGCATTCACTGGGGTTCTCCATCAACGTGCCGAAGTCACACCTGACCCCCTTTCAGAAGCTCCTCTTCATCGGAGCTGTTCTGGACACGATGCATTTTCGGGTTTATCCTCCCGAATAGCGAGTCCGGGATATTCGGGCTATGATTCCGATCATTCAGCCTCTATCCCGGGTTTCGGTCAGGATGACCCTGAGGCTGCTGGGCCTCATGGCCTCCTGCATCCTGCTGGTAGATCATGCCAGGTGGCATATGCGGGCTCTGCAGTGGGACCTGAAGTTCCAGTGGGCGCAGCATCAGGGGAATCTGTCCGATTGCGTTCAGATCTCGGAGGGCACTGCACACCAATTGCAGTGGTGGCCGGCGAACCAGGATTGGGTCGACGGCAGATCCCTCTCCCTTCCTCACCCAGAGTTCACAGTGGTGACCGGCGCATCATTTCTGGGATGGGGCGGCCACATGGGGGAGGCGGAGATCAGAGGCCTCTGGTCTCCGGCGGAGTCCGGGCTCCAAATCAACCTTTTGGAGCTTCGGGCGATTCGTCTTGCACCCAAGGCATTCCTTCCCTCTGTCCGGGGAAGAGAAGTGCAGGTGTTCACGGACAACACCACCGCCATGTGGTACTGCAGCAAACAAGGCGGGTGGGGTCGTGGACCCTATGTCAGGAGGCCCTCTGCCTCTGGACATGGCTGGAACACACCTGGCAGGTTCCTTGAACACCAGGGCGGATGAACTCAGCCGCAGGTGCATGATGGATCACGAATGGCGTCTTCACTCGGAGGTGGTGCAAGGTCTCTTTCAGCAGTGGGGAGAGCCTTGGTTAGATCTATTCACCACCGAAGAGAAGGCGCAATGTCAGCAGTTCTGCGCATTGGAATTTCCAAGGCGGCACTCGCTAGGCGACGCTTTTTGTCGCGAGTGGAGTTGCGGTTTTCTATACGCCTTTCCGCCTATACCACTTCTGCCTAGAGTGCTGAAGAAGATCAATCGCGACCGGGCCCAAGTCATTCTTGTGGCTCCGGATTGGGCACGAAGAGTCTGGTATCCCGAGCTGTTCAACATGGCCATCGATCCTCCGATCCGACTGCCTCTTTTGGAGGATCTTCTGTCGCAGCAGCAGGGGACGGTCCTCCACCCGAACCTGTCCAGCCTCCACCTCCTTGCGTGGAGATTGAGCGGCGGCAGTTGTCTTCGTTTGGCCTGCCTCCCGAAGTCTGAGATGTTATCTTGGCAGCCAGGCGTCCCTCCACTAAGACGGTATACGCCTGCCGATGGAACAAATTTGTGGCATGGTGCACAGCAAAGGCTGTGGATCCCCTTTCCACCCCTCTTTCTGAGGTCCTCTTGTTCCACCTTTCTTTGGCCCAGCAGGGCTCTGCTCTGGGCACTATCAAGGGCTACCTCTCAGCCATTTCAGCCTTTCTTAGGCTTCCTGATCAGCCTTCTCTTTTCAAGTCCCCTGTTGTAAATAGATTCCTAAAGGGCCTTACTCATCTTTTTGCTCCTGTTCCCTTCATAATGCCCCAGTGGGACTTGAACTTGGTTCTTACCTACCTTATGTGCGCTCCCTTTGAGCCACTACATAACTGTCCTCTCAGGCTTCTCACTTTGAAAACTGCCTTTCTGGTGGCCATCACCTCTGCTCGCAGGATGAGTGAGCTCCAAGCACTTTCTTCCAAGCCTCCTTTTCTGGCTGTTTTTCCGGACAAGGTCGTCCTAAGAACTAGACCTTCCTTTCTTCCCAAGGTGGTTACTTCCTTCCACATTGGCCAAATCATCACTTTGCCCACCTTCTTTCCACCTCCGCATCCTTCAAAAGAGGAAGAGAGGCTCCACCGTCTGGATCCTAAACGTACGCTTTCCTTCTACTCGGATCGCACAAAACAATTCCGGGTGGACAACCAGCTCTTTGTTGGTTACGTGGGCGCTAAGAAAGGTCGGGCCGTGCACAAACGGACCATCTCCAGGTGGGTCGTTCTGTGCATCAAAGCCTGCTATTCTTTGGCGAAGGAGCCGCCTCCAGTGGGGCTGCGCGCCCATTCCACCAGGGCGACGGCAGCTACCACTACTTTGGGACGAGGAGTCCCCCTCAATGACATCTGTCAGGCAGCTACATGGACATCGTTGCACACGTTTACCAAACACTACTGCCTGGACAGCCAAGTCCGGAGGGACGGCTTCTTTGGCCGTTCTGTTCTCCAGGACTTTCTGGTGTGAACTTAGTTCGCAGACCCACCTCCGGGGTTGGTATTGCTGGGGTATCTATTCTAAGGTAAGGAATCTATAACTAACTGTTTCTTTCAGATGAACAAGTTACTTACTTTCGATAACGATATATCTGTAAGAAACATTAGTTAGTTATAGATTCCTTACCGCCCCACCCATCCTCCCCTTTCTGCGAACTGACTTCTAGGGTTAAGGACATCCTTTCAGGGCCCTAGTTTTGTGCACCAGTGGTCAGTGTCTTGCATGGCTCTGCGCTTCTGGCGTGGAAAGTCGTGTACAGAACTGACGTCAGCGTGCGAGGGCGGCGTCTGTAGCTACCGTGACGTAATCCCGGCGACCATGACGCCGACGACGAACGCAGAGTCGACCGACGCCACCTTCCGACACGCAGGGGTACTGCTGACTAAAAACTTTCCGGATCCAGTCTGACGCCTGGGGGTAATTCTAAGGTAAGAATCTATAACTAACCTATGTTTCTTACAGATATATCGTTACCGAAGGTAAGTAACTTGTTCAACACTATGTATTATGCAGCTGTACAACTATAAGCAATGCGATTTAATGTCACTGTGGCAGTCTTGTTCGCACTTTCTGTACACAATCACAGACATACACTTGCTCTCTCTCCCTCTGCGTTTTACTCTCTCTCTAATTTCTCCCCCTCTTTTCCTTACTCCTTGTTCTAGCCCTCTCCTATACACGTCTATGCTGTGCCCTCTGTCCTCCTCTGTTTCTTTTCATCTTTAATCTTTTACTGTACCTGCTCTTTCGCTCTTTCGCTCTTTGATCACATTAATGCATATTAAATGGTATTCGTTTTTTGGACATTTCGTTTCTGTTGTTGATGCACTTCGTATTCAGTTGTCTGTACCACCAACATATTGTAACCTTAATGTAATTCACTGAATTACAGGAAAATATGCAATGCGAGACTTAGTGAATCGTCTTCCAGGAGGAAATGGCACAAGTATATTGTCTGATGACACAGTTGCTGCAATCTGCTGTGCTCTGCATGAGGTCACGAGTAAAAACATGGAAAATGCCAAAGCACTTGCGGACTCTGGAGGAATAGAAAAGCTGGTCAATATCACAAAAGGGAAGGGAGACAGGCAAGTATGCAGTTAATAGACAACTTGAATGTTTATCTCTAGTTCTTGTTTAAGTATGGGTTCATTGCAGGCATTTATTATTAAAATAATCAAATTGGATTCATTTCTCACCTTTGAAAATCATTAAAATCTTTAATATCTGTTTTTCAGGAAAAGACAAATGGCCTGTCATTTAATTCGCTGGCAATTCGTACACCATTTGTTGTATTCTATTCCTGATAAGATGTAATCCATGGTGTCCTTTCTCTGGAACCACTACCTTTACCTCTGACACTGGCCCTGTGTTGCAGTCACAAATTACCTCTAAATCCTAGACACTAGCTAGCTAGTCACCCTAATACCTACCTATTTAGGGAAACCACTTCTAGATTTCAACGGGTCTTCCCTGCATGCCTTCCCCCAAGCCCTGTTTCTTCACCGCCGTCCTCTACAACTAAAGGGCTGTCGCTCATGTGTTGGGAAATCGAGTAGCACATAACTAGGATGTTCTAACCATCACCGCTCGTATAGGACTTCCAGAACTCCCAGAGCAGAGACTGTTGCCATCACAAGTCAGGATAAGCTATTCAGCCTACAATAAATAGGAGAGACGGCTCTGTCAACTTTTCTAGACTTCTTCATAGCACTATAGACTGGATTGTGCTCCACCATCAGCGCCATACTAGTCGTAGCGGGCACTGGGCCTTTTCCCGGTGGGCCAAAAGGGTGGGGCCCCGTTTTGGACCAGTGGGAGCCGTTTTTAGTACAGGCTGCTGGTTTTGCAGCAGTGCTGCAATATCGGCCCCCTGTACCAAAAGCAGCAGCAGCAGTGTTTTGCAGCGTGAATCACTTCCTGGATTCACATGCTGTGCATCATTCCGCCATCTAGTGGTTGGGTCCGGAAATAGTCTTTTTTTTTTTTTCTGTTTTGGGCGTCGTGGACCACCATTTGGTGCCAGGTACGTCCCCTGTGTGACATCAGACGGCGCCCTGTTGGTTGTTGTATGTGGTAGGCATCTTCGGATTCTTTTTTCCGCCGTTGGGTCTGGAAGCAAGACGGGAGGCTCCGAAAAAAAATTCAGGAAAAGCCCCAAAAAGGAAAGAAAAGGACAATATTTCGATTAAACTCCACTGTCCATCGACATCGATACCGGAGACAGGGACAGAACTACGAGAACAATACAAGGAGTCAACATGGGTCGACAAATGGCGAGGTAGGGGCCATGGAAAATACCCCCTTCAAGTTCTGCCCCGAGTGCCACCACAAGTTCGCCCAACGTGATCCACACGACGTGTGCAACCTCTGCCTGCCCAAGAACCATCAGGACAAGGACTGTGAGGCCTGCGCGGTCTTCCAACCAAAAACACTCATGACACGCCGAAAGCAGAGGGAGGACCACTACACAACCAGGGCCGGCCTGGCCGTAGAGGGCACCGGATGTGTCCCCGGTGGTCCTTTTTTGTTACCGGAGGCCGGCAATATCGGCCCCCTGTAACAAAATCGGCCCTTGCAAACAGCTCGGCCGCACCCCCTCAGTCCCCCCCTGGGGGGCCGGCCGAGCAGTTTGCCAGGGCCGGTTTCGGTTCCCAGTCCGGCCCTGTATGCAACGATGTCACAGACTTTAAAGAAAATTTCACTAAAGGACCTTTCCAGTGATGAAGAAGACCAAGGAGTCCCGGCAGATTCGACGCACAAAGGCTCGGACGTCGAAATTCTAGAAGGCGACTCCAAAAATCCACCCACCCGCAAGAAACCGGGAGAGACTGAGAAGAAGACGGAGGAGGTAAGACACCATAAATATCCGTCAGAACCGAAGGGCCACAACAGCAAGGCGCAGCCGAAGGCAGCCCCGACGCCGAAGAAAATGGCGATCGAAGTCCAGCCGCAATCGAAAGAACCCCATGGAACCCTACCAAGGGAGACAGTCGAGGGAAAATCGCAAAAGGTGCCGAAGACAAGAGTCGAACACGAGACCCCGAAGGGAAGCGCAACGCCGACAAAAGAATAGGCAAGCGGAGGCAAGAAACGAAGGTCTCTGGCCTCCGACGCCCGAGAGAGCCCTCGAGGTCGAAAAGAAGAGGCAGCGACTCGAAGCAGAAACAGCAACACGCCAAAAGAAGAAAGATTTTAATGCTTGGCGGAAGGACTTCCGAATCCCGAAGATCCCAGCCACCGAAAAAGACCACGTCGAAGGGGCGAAAGACGCTGAAGGGGAGGAAGAGGAGATTTTCAATTCTCCACCAGCCCCAGAACCTCATGAAGAAGATCCCGAGGAATACACAGACGCTGCCGAAGAGGAGGAGGACTCTGAGAAATTCGAGGACACCTGGAATGACCTCGACACCAAAAGCCCCGAAGAGGAAATTTTCTGCTATCCCTCGAAGGCATCACCACCAGATGATAAAGCCTTCTACAAAGGACTGGTTAAAAGGGCAGCAGACACTTTCGGAGTTCCCCTTGAAGAGGAAAAAGGCGACACATGTTTCCTTCTGGAGACATTAGCCCCAGCCAACAAGGGGACTCAATACTTTGCTATGCTGCCAAGCATTCTAGACCAAGGCAAGGAGGCCTTTAAAGAACCAGCCTCAAGCAAGGGAGTAACACCCAGGGTCAAGAAGAAATACAAAGCCTCCTCCAAGGACCCTAAATATATTCATGGAAACACTGTACCTGACTCCATCATCGTTACCACAGCCAGGAGAAGGGCAAATGCTATCTCTAACAGTGGACCTCCACCAGAAAAGGAAAGCAAACAAATGGACATGGTGGGCAGGAAGATGGAAAAGGAGGCAACCACGCAGTGGCACATCGCAAACTCTAATGCCCTACTAAACAGATACGGACACCAGCAATGGGATGGGATTGAAGAACTCATCAACAAACTCCGGAGGAGGACAAAAAGAGAGGTAAATCGATTGTCCAGGAAGGCAGAAACATCACTAACACATGCCTTAAATCTGCACTGGATGCAGCAGACACTGCCAACAGGCAAATATGCACAGGTATAACCTTGAGAAGACATGCCTGGCTAAAAATTACTGGATTTAAGCAGGAGGTTCAATCCTCCATCATTAACAGACCTTTCACAGGGAAGGCACTGTTTGGAAAGGAGGTGGACGAATCACTCCAACAAATAAAGAAAGATAATGAGACTGCAAGAGAAATGGGAGCTCTACAGCAAAGACGAACCTTCAAAAGAGGTGGGTTTAACAGCAGAAAAACCACAGGAAGAGGAGCATTTGCACAGGGTCAGCAAATGTCGCACCAACAACAAGGCCAGGGAAGTGGCCAATAAACAAGCCAACAAACATGATACCAAGGTTGGAAGCAACAGCCCAAGCAGCCCTTTCGAGGCAGAGGCCAGACCTCAAGAGGAAGAGGAAATGGCTCTAATTGACTCCAACACGGACAAAGACTGTTAGAAATGGGGGTCTCTAGTTGGCAGAAGCAGGTACCTTTGTCCAAATAGGGACCCTTTTTCCTAGTCCGGATAAGGGAGTTACACTCCTAAAATAACCCCTGCTCACCCCCTTGGTAGCTTGGCACGAGCAGTCAGGCTTATCTTAGAGGCAGTGTGTAAAGCATTTGCACATAACCAACAGTAATACAGTGTAAGCACTACAAAAGGACACCACACCAGTTTAGAAAAATATCCAATATTTTTATATACTTAAGACAAGACCAAAAACTAAAAAAATCCACAATACAGTATTTAGAAATCTTCAGTTTTGCAGCGTGAATCTTTCTGGATTCACTATGCTGTGCATTATTCCGCCATCTCGTGGTTGGGTCCGGATTCGTAGTCTTTTCTTTGTTTTTGTGTTTTTTTTTTTTCTTGTTGTTGGCCCAGGTGGGCGGCGACGCCCACCATTTGGTGTCTTCGGTGGCGTCGTCGCGCTTCCGGCGGAAGCTCCCACCTTTGGTAGCCATCTTCAGATTCTTTTTTCCGCCGTGGGGTCTGGATCGTTGCCGAAGTTCCAGAAAATTTTGGACGAAGAATCTCGAAAAGTCGAAATATCATCACAGAGGATGGATTCCTGAGACACCGGACGACGACACAAGTACCGGAGACAACAAGAAGGACGACGAGTAGAAGGTCCACGACCGAAATCTCGACGCCTACGGAGAATGCGCTCGCAGGGGGCTCCCTGAGCGCGGTTATGGACAAGACTCCGTTCAAGTTTTGCAAAAACTGCCACCACAAATACGCCCAAAAAGACCAGCACCCAGTCTGCAACCTCTGCTTGCCGCTCGAGCCACATCAGCGAAGACTGCAACGCGTGCTCGGCGTTCACCCCCGAAGACCCTCCGAGTGAGAGACAGACAGAGAGAGGCGAACTACAACATGCAGGGCCAGGGACCAGCACCATCGCTCCGAGACCTGGGCCTCTCGAGCGGAGAGGAAGACAACATCGCTGAGGGACCAGACGACTGCGCTGTCGTCGAGGTCCATAAGAAAACGTCGAAGGAGGTAAGGGAGTCGTCGACCCCAAAACACCAAAGCGACGCTCGAAAGAGTGAAGCCAGAACACCTAGCGACACTACTAGAAGTGTAGCATAGTCCTCGAAGGAGCGTTGCCGCCGAAACCCTCGCGACAAGCAACAGCGTCCAAGGACAAGCAGTCGAGCGGATCCTTTGACAAGGACTCACAATCGGCGAAAGCTTCCGAAAAAACAAAGGCGTCGAAGGTTACCTCCGAAAGGAAGCCTCGGCACCGAAGAAAGGCCCCGGCGTCTGTTTCGACAACCGCGACCGCGAAGAGAAGCACTGCACCACTCGACGCCCGAAAGGGCCCACGAGATGGCGAAAAAGAAAAGGAGGCTCGAGGCAGAGATGGCGAGCATCCTGCAACGGAAAAAGAGACTTCGACGACAAGATGAAGCAATACGCTATCCCATCGAAGCCAGCCCACGAGGCGCTCGAGAGTTCGAAGCCCGAGTACATCGAGCCCCGAGAACACCTGAACCACTCGAAGACCAGGACGAAGAAGACTACTGCCTCGAAGCCGAAGCGAAGAAGAGATGCAGTCTTACCAGGACTCGGCGTCCTCGGAGGTACAAGACATAGACTGGCAAGACCTCGACGCAGAGTCACCAGAAGAAGGGGTAGACTCTTACCCCTCGAGGCCTTCGCCGCCAGACGACATCGGAGTCTACAATGAGGTCGTCCAGAAAGCTGCAAAGACATATGGGGTCGAAATGCAGGAAGAAAAAACAAAGGCAGGTTTCCTCTTCGAAACCCTGCTCCCTCAACAGACAAGGAGCCAATTCCTACCCATGTTGCCTGGCGTCCTCGACCAGGGAAGGGAGGCTTTCAGGGAACCGAGCAGTCTGCAAGGCGGTTTACACCTAGAGCGGAAGAAATATAAACATTCTACAAAGACCCAGCGTACATCCAAGGGTCAGTACCAGCAGAACTCCATTATCGCTGCAACGGCCAGAAAAAGGGCCGGTGTGCCCACCAACACAGAGCCCACCTCCAGACAAGGAGAGCAAGCGAATAAGACCTCACAGGACGAAAAGTGGAGAGGAACGCAGCCATACACTGGCGCATCGCCAACTCCAACGCCCTCATCAGCAGGCATGCGTACCAGCATTGGGCAGAAATGAGTCAGCTCATTAAACACCTACCAGAAGAACACCAACAAAGGGCAAATTACCTAGCGGAGGAAGGCAAGGCCATCGCTAACACTTGCTTAAAGTCAGCTTTGGACGCAGCAGAGAACTCCAGCAGGCAAATGATGATAGGAGTAACTGAGAGGAGACACGCATGGCTCAGGATCTCCGGCTTCAAGCCAGAAGTACAGAGCAACATCATCAACACACCTTTCGACGGTGAGAAACTGTTTGGGGCAACAGTCGACAACAAGTTGACTCAACTGAAAACGGACAACGAAACTGCAAGGTCCATGGGAGCGCTGCAGTTCAGGGGATGAGAAGAGGGAAACCCCTCAAGGCGACCCAGTGGTAGAGGGGGCAATGCACCCACCACTTCACACCAATCACCCCAGCAAGGATATCAGGGGAACAACCAGGGCCAAAACCTGCAGGGACAACAGCAGCAAAATTGGCAGTACCAACCAAGAGGGACGGTCCTTTCGAGGGCGCGGGTACGGACGGGGACAGGCCCGAAGAGGGGGCCAGCAGCCCACCTCAAAGTGACTCCAGACACAAACCACACACTCCCCAATTAACACCAAGGGAGAGGAGAAGTCCACAAAAAAACAAAATGAGGAACACACACATACAACAAATAACCACCGAGCATACAACACCGGTGGGAGGAAGATTAGGAAAATTCCTCACACAATGGAGGGAAATTACCACGGACAAGTGGATACTAAACACCATACAGCACGGGTACTGCATAGACCTCCTAAAACACCCGCCGGGGAAAAACCAAGACATCGGACAATACCCGCAGGGGAACTCGCCCTCCTCCGTCTAGAAGCAGAGGAGCTGCTACAAAAAAGAGCAATAGAACTAGTCCCAAAAAACCAAAGAAACAAGGAGTATACTCAACATACTTCCTTGTGCCAAAGATAGACGAAACACTAAGACCAATACTGGACCTCAGATTCCTGAACAAGTTCATAAAAACTCAAAAATTCAAAATGACTTCACTTCAGGAAGTAATACCCCAAATCCAAGAAGGGGATTACATGGCGACCTTAGACTTGAAAGATGCATATCTGCACATACCCGTCAACCACAAACGTCTATTAAGATTCGTGATAGGCCACGACCACTACCAGTTCACAGTGCTGGCCTTCGGACTAAAGTCCGCACCAAGGGTGTTCACAAAATGCCTAGCAGCAGCTGCTGCGCACCTTCGGAGAAAGAGCATACATGTATACCCCTACCTCGGCGACTGGCTTGTGAAAGCAGGATCATACAAGCTCTGCAAAGACCACATCAAACAAGTCATACAAACACTGTCCACACTAGGTTTCTCAATACACTGGGAGAAATCGTCAACAGAACCTCAGCAGATCAAAATATTCTTAGGGGCACTAATAGACAGCACACAGTCCAAGGTGTTCCCCAGCCGACAAGAGGAACTATAGCGCTCCTGAGGGAAACACGTCATTACCGCAAGGGGCAAGTTCTGACAGTGAGGACGGTGAGCAGACTAATGGGAATGATGGCATCATGCATTCCCACATATCACACTGCACATGAGACCGTTCCAAGAATGGATACAGCAGCAGTGGTCAGCGACAGGGAGTTGGGAAGATCTAGTGGTTGTCACACACGCAGTGCAGCAAGAAATAGCGTGGTGGAAGGAAAAGAACATATTACAAGGGAAGCCATTCACACAGCCAACTCCAACAGTGACCATCACAACGGACGCCTCACAGCAGGGCTGGGGCGCACACATGGACGAGACTCGCGTCAGGAGCCTGTGGTCACAACAAGATGCAGTGAAACACATCAACTTCCTAGAACTAAAAACGGTGTTCCTAGCCTTAAAAGCCTTTCAAAAGCAGCTTTACGGGAAGCGAGTGCTGATACAAACAGACAACACAACAACGATGTTCTACATCAACAAACAGGGTGGAACACAGTCAACACCGCTATCAAGCCTGGCACAAGAGATCTGGAGATGGGCCATCCCTCTAAGGATAGACCTGCTAGCAATACACCTTCCAGGAATAGACAATGTGGAAGCAGACCGACTCAGCAGGCAGACGTCTGCATCCCACGAATGGGAACTCAACCAGCAGGAGGTGCAGCGGCTGTTCCAAAAGTGGGGAACACCACGGATAGACCTGTTTGCAACACTCCACAATGCAAAATGCCAACATTACGCATCCAGACAACCCGGACCAAAGGTCCCTAGGGAATGCGCTATGGATAAGTTGGTCGAACGAATTTTGCATACGCTTTTCCCCCATACCACTGTTACACAAGGTACTCAGCAAATGCAGGAGCAGCAGCATGACACTGATATTGGTGGCACCTCAGTGGGCCAGACAATCATGGTTCTCACAGATAATGGAAATGGCGCAGGAACCAGCACACAGGTTCAGCAGAAGGAAAGACCTCCTCACAATGCAAGACGGAAAAGTGCTCCACCCAGAACCAGACAGCCTCAGCCTAGCAGCATGGCTCCTGAGGACCTAGAATCCGCACACCTCAAGCTACCTCCAAGCACCACCTGGCAGTACTCAGAGAAGCAAGGAGACCCACTACAAGAAAAATGCTACATTGCAAAGTGGAAAAGGTTCTCGCAATGGTGCATTACAGAGGGACTGCAACTGAAAAGTCACAAAAGAATCAACAGTACTGCGATACTTAACGCACCTACTACAAAGCGGGCTGAGCTACTCGTCACTAAGGGTTCACCTAGCAGCCATAGTGGCCTACACCAGGGAGAAGCGGTGAAAAGCTTCTTCACCTCCCAAGTGGTCAAAAGATTCCTGGAAGGAGCTAAAAGAATAGCCCCCTAAAAGGATGCCAAGCCCCAAGCTGGAACCTCAACACTGTACTGACACAGTTGATGAAATCACCATTTGAACCCATACACAAAATCACACTGCACATGCTCACACTAAAAACGGCTTTTTAGTGGCTATCACGTCACTGCGAAGAGTCAGTGAACTACAGGCTCTCACACTACAAGAGCCCTACTTGCAAACTACACAAGGACAGAATTGTCATGAGGACGGACCCACACTTCCTGCCAAAGGTGGTGTCGCGGTTCCATATCAATCAAACAATACAGATACCAAGTTTCTTCCAGAAACCTTCAACGCCTCAGAAAAGCGCTACACACGCTGGACGCCAGAAGGGCAGTGATGCACTACATAGAAAGGACGAAGGAATGCAGGAAAACAAAACAACTCTTCGTTTCCTTCGCAAGCAGTTTCCTGGGGCGACCAGTCAACAAAAAATACCATTGCACGGTGGATTGCACAAGCAATACAACTCTGCCACAAGCAGGCAGGACAAGAATTACAAGGAGCCGCCCAGGCTCACTCAACAAGGAAAAAGGGAGCAACGGTTGCGTTCCTAGCGAACACACCTATACAAGACATTTGCCAAGCGGCAACATGGTCTTCCGTGCACACGTTCACCAAACACTACTGTGTTGATATCCAAATGAACAAAGAGGCACAAGTAGGACAGAAGGTCTTACAGCACATTTTCAGCAACCAATGCTCATCTTCCACCCAACCACTGCAATAACAAAACCGCTACTAACTCTATGCACAGCATAGTGAATCCAGAAAGATTCACGCTTCAAAACGAATAGTTTCTCTACTCTAGTCGGTGTAGTTTTGCAGCTTGAAGACTTTCTGGATTCACTAGCGATCCCACCCGCCTCCGCCAGGAAAGATAACATAGGAGGTTAAGGGTACAACTAGACTACATACAAGGTTTAGAGGGATCAAAGAATAATTGAAGGATTAAAGGTGAAAGACATAGACAACAAAAAACTGTAAGAGGAAAAGAAAAAAGAATCCGAAGATGGCTACCAAAGGTGGGAGCTTCCGCCGGAAGCGCGACGCACGTCACCGAAGACACCAAATGGTGGGCGTCGCCGCCCACCTGGGCCAACAGCAAAAAAAAAAAAAACACAAAAACAAAGAAAAGACTACGAATCCGGACCCAACCACGAGATGGCGGAATAATGCACAGCATAGTGAATCCAGAAAGTCTTCAAGCTGCAAAACTACACCGACAGGTAAGAAACTATTCGTTTTCAAAATAACCTTGAAAAACATTTCCTTGAAGTCGGTAGCTTCCTCTGGGGCGATCACAGCGTCGTGAACAAACAAATCCAAACAGTTCTGGCTGCCCGCGGCATCGCGGGCCAGCTACGGTGTCGGGAAGACCCGCAAAACAGTACCTTTAGAAATGCAGGGCGTCGGCGACCTCTCGTTGAGCTTCCGAAAGCACAGCGTCCGCAGGCGTCGGTTCTGGAGGTCAGTGCGGGAGTCGTTGGGCCCTTAAAGTCACACGTGTTGCAGATCGATCTCCTCGCGGTTGAAGTCATGAGCGCTGGCGTCGGGTGCTGCGGTGCGAAATGCAGCAGTGCGGCGTGCGATGCCCTCAGGTCGCGGTGCGAGCAGCGGCTCGGTGGCGGCATCAGATGGCGTCGTCGGAGAGATCAGGGTCGCGGTGCGAAGTGATGCGGTGCTCGTCGCGGTGCTGACAGGTCACGGTGCAAGCAGCGTCGTCGTCGTTGAAGAGCTGTCGTCGGCTGACTAACTGGAGTCAATGGCGCCAGCATCAGTAGGCCAAGGCTGCGGTGCGGTATGAGGGTGGTGCGTCGTGTAGCTTTACGAGCGGTGCCCCCGAACCACGGTGCAGGCAGCCGCGTCTATTTCGGCGTGGAGCGGTGTCGTCAGGGATACCAAGGCGGCTTCACGAGGCGATGCGGAGTGCGGTGCCCACAGGTCGCGGTGCGAGCAGCGGCTCGGTGGTGGCGTCAGCAGGCGTTGTCGGTGAGACCAGGGTCGCGGTGCGGCGTTGCGCGGTGCCCTCTGCGGTGCCTTCAGGACACGTAGTCTGCAGCGGCGTCATAGACTGCGTCGGGTTGCTTTTTCTTCTTGTTGCAGCACAAAACACACAGTTCTCAGTGCTGAGGGCAGAAGAACTTGAAGTCTTTGCTGTTCCTGAGACTTCTTGAACAGGGGGCAAGCTCTACCTCAAACCCTTGGAGAAACTCACAAAAATAGATTGCAGAAAGTTCAGTCCAGTCCTTTCACTGCCCAAGACAGAAGCAGCCACTGCAGGCCAACACAGCAAAGCACTCAGCAGAGTGGTAGTTCCTCCTCACAGCTTCTCCAGCTCTTCTTCTTGGCAGTCTTCTTGGTCCAAAAGAGTTCTAAAGTTCAGGGGTTTGGGCTCCACTTTTTATAGCCCAAAATCCTTTGTCCTCTCAGGCAGAGAGGGTCTGTGCCCAGCCAGAACCAGTTCTGCCCTCTCTGGTGTGGCTTCCTGGCAGGAGGTGGAGACGGCATTGTCAGAGGCAGACCAGGCCCATTCAGGTGCAAGGAAATCTCCTCCCCCTACTCTAAATGCAGCCCAGGTCTATTCAGTCCTTTCCTGACCCACCTAGACTATCTGGAGCCTCTGCTGCTCCCGGGCCCCTGTCATCCAAAACCCAGACAGCCAATCCACAAACCCAGCAGAGGCCTGCTGGATGGCTGAGCAAGAAAATACCTACTTTCTACAAGTGGTATTTTCAAACACAGAATGTAAAAATCACCTTCACTAAAAGATGCATCTTTAGATTCTGAGTTCAGGCATACTAAACTTTATTTTCCTACCTAGTTCCCAGGGCCAGTTATGTTTATAAGATGTTATAAACAAACTCCCCATTCTGTCCTAAGGGAACAGGTAGCCTTGCAATAGTGAAAAACGAAATTGGCAGTAATTCACTATCAGGACATGCCACACACACCAGGGCATGTCCTACCTTTCACATACACTGCATCCTGCCCAAAGGAGTATCTTGGGCCTACCTTAGGGGTGACTGACATGTAAGAAAAGGGAAGGTTATCGCCTGGCAAGTGGGTGCACTTGCCAAGTCGACATGGCAGTACCAGACTGCACACAGGCTCTGCAATGGCAGGACAGAGTTACATTTACTCGCTGTTTGTGTGGGTGGCACAATCCAGTGCTGCAGCCCACTAACAGCATTTGATTTACAGGCCCTGGCACACTCAGTGCACTTTACTAGGGACTGACACATAAATGAAATAGGCCAATCATGGAAACACCAATCCATAACACATTTTACCACAGGAGCACTTGCACACTTTACCACTGATCAGCAGTGAGAAAAGTGCGCAGAAACACTAAGCCAGCCAAAACAGAGTCAAAACCGGGAGGTCAGAAAGCAAAAACTCGGGGGAAACACGCCAAAAGATGCCAAGTCTAACACATGTCCCCTCCAGCTGAAAGTAGGGAGAACTACCCAACCTCCTGGGAGTTCTCTTCACTAAGGCGGAAGAACCTGGACAGACCATCTGCGTTGGCGTGTTCTGTGCCAGGGCGGTGTTCCACCGTAAAGTCCATTCCCTGTAGAGAGATGGACCACCTCAGCAGTTTTGGATTCTCACCCCTCATTTGCATCAACCATCTGAGGGTCCTGTGGTCTGTCTGAACCCGGAAGTGAGTCCCAAACAGGTAGGGCCTCAGCTTCTTCAGTGCCCAGACCACAGCAAAAGCTTCCCTTTCTATGGCACTCCACCTCTGTTCCCTGGGGAGTAGTCTCTTGCTAAGGAAGACTACCGGCTGGTCTAGGCCCTCTTCATTCAGTTGTGAGAGCACCACTCCCACACCATGCACTGAAGCGTCCGTCTGCACGACGAATTCCTTGGAGAAGTCGGGTGCCTTGAGCACGGGCGCCGTGCACATGGCAGCCTTCAGGGCATCAAAAGCCTTCTGGCAGGACTCGGTCCAGATCACCTTCTTGGGCTACTTCCTGGAAGTCAGCTCTGTTAAGGGGGCAACAATGGTGCCATACCCCTTAATAAACCTCCTGTAGTACCCGGTGAGACCTAAAAGGCTCTCTACCTCTGTCTGGGTCTTGGGGGCTCCCACGCAAAATGGTGTCAATCTTGAGTTGTAGGGGCGCCACCTGGCCGCCTTCCTACCTGGTGTCCCAAGTACACCACAGAACCCTGCCCGATCTGGCACTTACTGGCCTTGATCGTGAGGCCTGCCCTCTGCAGCGCCCTCAACACTTCCCCGAGGTGCTGCAAGTGTTCTTCCCAGCTGGAACTGAACACTGCAATGTCATCCAGGTAGGCGGCCCTGAAATCCTCCAGTCCAGCCAACACCTGGTTGACCAACCTCTGAAAGGTCGCAGGGGCATTCTTCAACCCAAAGGGCATCACCCGGAACTGGTAATGTCCTTCTGTGGTTGAGAATGCTGACCTCTCCTTGGCCCCATCGGTTAAGGCAATCTGCCATTACCCAGACTTTAAATCAAACGTGCTGAGGAACTTGGCAGCTCCCAACCGATCAATGAGCTCATCAGCTCTGGGGAAGAGGTGCGCGTATGTCCTGGTGATGGCATTGAGCCCACGGTAGTCCTCACAAAACCGCAGTTCTGGAGTGGCACCGGGTGCAGCAGCCTTTGGGACCAAGACCACTGGGCTGGCCCAAGGACTGTTTGAGGGCTCGATCACCCCTAACTCCAACATCTTGGAGACCTCCTCTTTGATGCTGGCCCTGACCCAGTCAGTCAACCTGTAAATCTTGTGCTTCACAGGAGGGCTGTCACCGGTATCCACGTCATGGGTACACCAGTGAGTAACACCTGGGGTCAGAGAGAACAGTGGGGCAAACTGTCCCAACAACTGGTGACAGTCGCTCTGCTGCTCTGGGGTCAGTGTAGAGGAAAGGATCACACCTTCCACTGATCCATCTTGCTCCTTGGTAGTCAGGAGGTCAGGGAGAGGTTCACTCTCCTCTTCCATCCCATCATCTGTCACCAAGAGCATGCTCACTTCGGACCTCTCGAAGTGGGGCTTGAGGCGGTTCACCAGGTAGGTGACATCACTCTTGCGCTCCACCACCTCAAACGGCCCAGTCCACTTGTCCTGCAAGGCACAAGGTTCCACTGGGGCCATGACCCACACTTTTTGCCCAGGTTGAAATTCGACCAGAGTGGCATTTTGGTCATACCACTTCTTCATTTCTTCCTGGCTTGCTTCTAGGTTCGCCTGAACTAGCTTCCTGAAGCGGGCAGTTTGGTTTCTGAAGGCCAGAATGTAACTAAACCCATCCTGGGGAGTTTTCCTGGGAGCTGCCTCCCAGCCTTCCTTCACCAAACTCAGAGGTCCTCTCACAGGGTGACCATACAGAAGCTCAAAGGGACTGAACCCAAGAGACTTCTGTGGCACCTCCCTGTACGCAAAGAGAGGGCATGGCAAGAGGACGTCCCACTTACGCCTCATGGGTTCTGTTAGACCCTTAATCATGTCCTTCAAGGTCTGGTTGAATCTCTCCACCAGACCGTTACCTTTGTGGGTGGTAAGGAGTGGTGAACTTGTAGGTTACACCACACTCCTTCCACAGGGATGTCATATACTTGGATATGAAATTGGTCCCCCTGTCAGAAACCACCTCTCTGGGGAACCCCACGCGGGAAAATATCCCCATTAACGCCCGGCCCACCACTGGCGCCGTCGTTGTCCTGAGAGGGATTGCCTCCGGGTACCGGGTGGCATGGTCCACCAAGACCAGGATGTACCTGTTGCCCATGGCTGTCTTGGGATCCAGTGGCCCCACAATGTCCATCCCTACCCTTTCAAAGGGCGTTCCAACCACTGGAAAAGGTTGGAGAGGAGCTTTGACCTTCCTCCCACTCTTACCACTTGCCTGGCAAGTTTGGCAAGACCTGCAATGTCCATCTGACTGCCTTCGCATTTGGGGCCAGAAGAAGTGGGTGACAAGCCTGTCAAAGGTCTTGTCCCTCCCCAAATGTCCTGCCAAAGGCACGTCATGAGCCAGACCCAGTAGGAAGGTCCTGAAGCGCTGGGGTACCACCAGCACACGGGCTGACCCAGGCTCAGCAACCTTAGGCTCACTATACAGGAGACCATTCTCCCAGTAGATCCAATGTGATCCAGACTGATCACAAGCTGCCTGGTCTGCAGCCTGCCGCCGCAGACCCTCCAGAGAAGGGCACTCTTTCTGCTCCCTGCAGAATTCCTCCCTGGTGGGACCCTCTTCTTGCTGCCAATGGGTCAGCTCAGAGATGTCCCCCAGTTCAGCTACCTGCTCCCCTGTAGGCACCGGGGTGTCCCCCTCAAGGTCCGCCTCCTCCCGGTCTGAGGGAACTTCAGGGGCCGGTTTCCTGCGTCCCTAGCCCTTTCTCTTGGCAGGGACTTGGGCCACTGTTTCAGGCTCCAAGTCCTTCTGATCACCCTTTCTGGCTGCCATTGACCGAGTAGACACGCATGCCCACTCTAGCAACTCAAGCATCTCCAAGTGAGACCTGAGCTCAACATCCTTCCATAAGGACAGCTCCAGGTCGTTACCTAGCAGACAATCTACAGGCAAGGTAGGGCTCACAACCATCCTCAAGGGACCTGAGACCCCCCCCCCCGCATTCAAAGGGAACCTGCGCCACCATACACTGGCGCTCTGAGTTGTCTGCAGCAACTACCTGGTGGAATGCCCCTGGGACTACCTGCTCTTCAGAGACCAGGTGGCACCGGATTGAGGTCACACTGGCTCCAGTGTCTCTGAGAGCCTCTACCCTTTTCCCATTGATGGTATTTCTTTGTGTTAGGGGGCACCTGGTTTCCTGGGACCATCTCACTGTCCCCTAGTGAGACGAGGGTCATTTCTGCGGGATCCCCACCCTCCTGTGGGCACCCCTCCTCCCCAAGCGCTACACTAGCCAACACCTTGGACTGCCCACCGGTGGGTGGCTGTGCCCTTTTGGGACACTTGGGGTCCCCCTTCAAGTGACCCACCTGGTCACATGAAAAACACTTGTGGGGGGCTTTCCCGAAGAGACCCCTTGCTTCTTATCTCCTGGGGGATGGGAACCTTTACCCTGGGTGTTAGTTTGGGGCCCTTTAGAGAACTCCTGTGCTTTACCCTTGTCCCCCCCCCCCCACTTTTCTGCTGGGGACCCTGCCCACCTTTGGCTGAGTCTCCCCAAACGCTTTCTTGTGGACCCAAGTACTCACCCAGCGGCCCGCCTCCATAGCAAGCTTCCTGGGGTCAGTTAGCTTACTATCAACCAAGTGCTAGCGCAGATCTGCAAAACATAGACTAGACAAGTGCTCCCATGCAATCAAGTTGTAGAGCCCCTGATAATCTGTCACATTACTGCCCTTCACCCAGCCATCCAGTGACCTGCAGAACGAATCTACACATTCCAACCAAGTGTTGGCATCAGACTTTTTACTGGTCCTAAACTGATCCCTGTACTTTTCAGGAGTGAGTTCATACCTAGTGAGGAGAGCGTCCTTTATGTCGGCATAGGTGAGGTTCTGCCCCTTACCCAAAGCTATAAGGGTATCCCTTGCTTCCTCTGGAAAGAGATGCCATAACCCTGTCCCCCAATTCCTTTCAGGGACCCCATTCATGTGAATGGACGACTCGTACCCTTGAAACCACCTCTGAATGTCATCACCCTTCTTGTACTCTTTGCCTACATTCTTGGGGATGTGCACAATTCTATCTGCCTGCACTGAGGAATTGCTGCCACCATCTGAGCTGGGCCTACTCCTTAGTTCCAGCTCCTTAACACTTCTCTCATGATCTAAGATCATCTTCCTTTCTTCCATGGCTATTCTTTTCTCTTCCCTCTCGTTCTCCATCCTGAGTTTCTCCAATTCGAACTTCCTTGCTTCCCGCCTGTCCTCCAGCTCCTCTGGGGACCGGCCACTGCTGCCTGGTCTGGAGGGTTCAACTTCTCCCAAAAGCACATCCACCCTAGGAGTAGGCTCTGCCGCCTCTCCACTGAGATCTCCAGATTGCCCACTGGCATGTCTGGCTGCTACCCAGGCCCTCAGCGCCTTTTGTAGCTCCTCCTTCCTAGTGAGGCCTCTGACTTGGACTTTTAGGTTTTTGCAAATCGCTTTCAATTCTTTTACATTGTAGGATTCCAACCTATCCTCCTCAAAGGCAACTTCCAGGGATGCAACTGATGATGCTCTTAATTCAGGCATGATGAAGTAGCAAGTTCAAACTGGCAAGATCAAAAATAGGCCAAAAAGAACCAGTATGTGGCACGTAATGGTCTGCGATATGGTAGTAGTGCACACCAATCACTAAGTCAAGTGCAAACACAAGTCCTATCCTCACCGCTGACAACCAATGTTAGAAATGGGGGTCTCTAGTTGGCAGAGGTAGGTACCTTTGTCCAAATAGGGACCCTTCTTCCTAGTCAGGATAAGGGAGTTACACTCCTAAAATAATCCCTGCTCACCCCCTTGGTAGCTTGGCACGAGCAGTCAGGCTTATCTTAGAGGCAGTGTGTAAAGCATTTGCACATAACCAACAGTAATACAGTGTAAGCACTACAAAAGGACACCTCGACCTATCAGCGGTGTTCGACACAGTCTCCCACCGCACCCTAATACGCAGACTCTACGACACAGGAATGCAGGACAAGGCCCTCGACTGGATCCGCTCCTTCCTCTCCGGCAGGACGCAGCGGGTCAGACTCCCCCCTTTCCTCTCGGACCCCACACCTACCACCTGCGGAGTGCCCCAGGGCTCCTCTCTCTGCCCGACGCTCTTCAACGTCTACATGGCTCCACTTGGCCCCATCGTCAGAACCTACGGACTCAACATCGTGTCATACGCAGACGACACCCAGCTCATCCTCTCCCTATCCAACGAGCCCAACACCGCCAGACGCAACTTTCGAGAAGGCATGGAAGCCGTCGCCAAATGGATGAAAAACAGCTGCCTACAACTAAACACCAACAAAACAGAAGTACTCATCATGGGCCCCGACGCCTGGAGCGACACCTGGTGGCCCCCCGCCCTCGGAAACCCGCCAACCCCCACAGACCACGCACGCAACCTGGGAATCATCCTGGACTCCGAGCTCAAAATGGACCGCCAGATTAACTCTCTCGTCTTCCTGCTTCCACACCCTCCGCCTCCTTCGTAATACCTTCAAATGGATCCCCCTCGAACACCGAAAGACCGTCACTCAGGCCCTGGTCACCAGCAGACTCGACTACGGCAACGCACTCTACGCCGGAATAAACAAAAACCTCACCCGCAAGCTACAGAACATCCAGAACGCCGCCGCAAGACTGGTCCTCAACCTGCCAAAACACTGCCACATCTCCCAGCACCTGCGCACACTCCACTGGCTCCCCGTCGAGGCGAGGATCACCTTCAAGATGCTCACCCACGCACACAAGGCCCTCCACGGCACCGGACCAGCATACCTGAACAGCCGACTCAAATTCCACGCACCCCAAAGGACCCTACGATCAGCCCAGCTCTCCTACGCCGTGGTCCCCCGCACCAGAAAGACCAGATCGGGAGGCCGCTCCTTCTCCTTCCTCGCGGCCAAAGCATGGAACGCCCTTCCGCTCCACCTCAGACAGACATCGCTCCCCATCTTCGCAAGAAACCTCAAAACCTGGCTCTTCGACAGACCCCCTTCTTGATGGAATGGAACCTGCACCCCCACCCCTAGCGCCTTGAGACCCTTACGGGTGAGTAGTCGCGCTTTAACAAACCCTTGATTGATTGATTGACACCAGTTTAGAAAAATATCCAATATTTTTATATACTTAAGACAAGACCAAAAACGATAAAAATCCACAATACAGTATTTAGAAATCTTCAGTTATCAAAATAACCTTCAAAAACAGTTCCTTGAAGTAGATAGCTCCCTCTGGGGCTATCACGGCATCATGAACAAACAAATCCAAACAGTTCTGGCTGCCCGCGGCGTCACGGGCCAGCTACGGTGTCGGGAAGACCCGCAAAACAGTACCTTTAGAAATGCAGGGCGTCGGCGGCCTCTCGTTGACCTTCCGAAAGCACGCGTCCGCAGGCATCGGTTCCGGAGGTCGGTGCAGGAGTCGTCGGGCCCTTGTGGTCACGCGCGTTGCAGATCGATCTCCTCGCGGTTGAAGTCGGGAGCGCTGGCGTCAGCGGGCGTCGGGTGCTGCGGTGCAGCAGTGCGGCGTGCGATGCCCTCAGGTCGCGGTGCGAGCAGCAGCTCGGTGGCGGCATCAGATGGCGTCGTTGGTCAGACCAGGGTCGCGGTGCGAAGTGATGCGGTGCTCGTCGCGGTGCTGACAGGTCACGGTGCAAGCAGCGGCGTCGTCGTTGCTGAAGCGCTGTCGTCGGCTGACGAACTGGAGTCGATGACGCCGGCGTCAGGCCAAGGCTGCAGTGCGGGATGAGGGAGGTGTGTCGTGTAGCTTTACGAGCGGTGCCCCCGAACCACAGTGCAGGGAGCGGCATCGATTTCAGCGTGGAGCGACGTCCTCCGGGATACCAAGGCAGCGTCGTGAAGCGAGGCGATGCGGAGTGCGGTGCCCACAGGTCGCGGTTCGAGCAGCGGCTCGGCAGTGTCAGCAGGCGTCGTCGGTGAGACCAGGGTCGCGGTGCCCTCTGCGGTGCCTTCAGGACACGGAGTCGGCAGCGGCGTCGTAGACGGCGTCTGGTTGCTTTTTCTTCTTGTTGCAGCACAAAACACACAGTTCCCAGTGCTGAGGACAGAAGAACTTGAAGTCTTTGCTGTTCCTGAAACTTCTTGAACAGGGGGCAAGGTCTACCTCAAGCCCTTGGAGAAACTCACAAAAATAGATTGCAGAAAGTCCAGTCCCTTCACTGCCCAAGACAGAAGCAGCCACTGCAGGCCAACACAGCAAAGCACTCAGCAAAGTGGTAGTTCCTCCTCACAGCTTCTCCAGCTCTTCTTCTTGGCAGTCTTCTTGGTCCAAAAGAGTTCTAAAGTTCAGGGGTTTGGGCTCCACTTTTTATAGCCCAAAATCCTTTGTCCTCTCAGGCAGAGAGTGTCTGCCAGCCAGAACCAGTTCTGCCCTCTCTGGTGTGGCTTCCTGGCAGGAGGTGGAGACGGCATTGTCAGAGGCAGACCAGGCCCATTCAGGTGCAAGGAAATCTCCTCCCCCAACTCTAAATGCAGCCCAGGTCTATTCAGTCCTTTCCTGACCCACCTAGACTATCTGGAGCCTCTGCTGCTCCCCGGCCCCTGTCATCCGAAACCCAGACAGTCAATCCACAAACCCAGCAGAGGCCTGCTGGATGGCTGAGCAAGAAAATACCTACTTTCTACAAGTGGTATTTTCAAACACAGAATGTAAAAATCACCTTCACTAAAAGATGCATCTTTAGATTCTGAGTTCAGGCATACTAAACTTTATTTTCCTACCTAGTTCCCAGGGCCAGTTATGTTTATAAGATGTTATAAACAAACTCCCCATTCTGTCCTAAGGGGAACAGGTAGCCTTGCAATAGTGAAAAACGAAATTGGCAGTAATTCACTATCAGGACATGCCACACACACCAGGGCATGTCCTACCTTTCACATACACTGCATCCTGCCCAAAGGAGTATCTTGGGCCTACCTTAGGGGTGACAGACCTGTAAGAAAAGGGAAGGTTAGGGCCTGGCAAGTGGGTGCACTTGCCGAGTCGACATGGCAGTACCAGACTGCACACAGGCTCTGCAATGGCAGGCCAGAGTTACATTTCCGGGCTGTTTGTGTGGGTGGCACAATCCAGTGCTGCAGCCCACTAACAGCATTTGATTTACAGGCCCTGGCACACTCAGTGCACTTTACTAGGGACTGACACATAAATGAAATAGGCCAATCATGGAAACACCAATCCATAACACATTTTACCACAGGAGCACTTGCACTTTACCACTGATCAGCAGTGAGAAAAGTGCGCAGAAACACTAAGCCAGCCAAAACAGAGTCAAAACCGGGAGGTCAGAAAGCAAAAACTCTGGGGAAACACGCCAAAAGATGCCAAGTCTAACAAAGACCCACACACACCAGTGGGAGAACGTATTACACAATACCAGCATCAGTGGAGAAAAATCACCACAGACAAATGGATTTTAAATTTGGAAAAATACGGGTATTGCATAGAACTAACAAAAACTTCACCTGCAAACACAAAGAAGTTCCTCAAATCAGAACTCAAACAGTTAAATGCAGAAATCAAAGACCTTCTGCAAAAACAAGCAATCGAATTGGTGGCAACAGAAGAACTCTTCAAAGGAAATTACTCACCGTATTTCCTGGTACCAAAGCAGGATTTAACACTAAGACCAATCCTGGATCTAAGGTTCATAAACAAATTCATTTTAACACAACACTTCAAGATGACTACTCTACAAGAAATAATCCCACAAATCCAAAAAGGGGATTACATGTCAACAATAGACCTTAAAGACGCCTATTTGCACATACCTATGAACAAAAAACACAGAAAATATCTCAGGTTTCTGCACAACGGAACACACTACCAGTTCAAGGTACTACCATTCGGGATAAAATCAGCACCATGTGTTTTTACCAAGTACCTAACTGCAATCGCGGCACACCTGAGAAGGGAAGGAATGCACATCTACCCTTACCTGGACGACTGGCTCATAAAAGCAAGCACAAAACAAAGATGGCTCAGACACGTTCAAACAGCAATCCACACGCTGCAAAAGCTAGGATACTCCATAAATCACAAAAAATCCTCAAGGCCAGAAAAAGAAAAGATTTTCCTAGGTGCAAGACTAAATTCAAGGAACGCACGGGCATACCTGACGCAAAACAGGATACAAGCTATCAAACAGGAAACTTCCCTCTACCAGAGGGGTCAATCTCTGACAGTGAGGAGAGTAATGAAACTCATGGGCATGATGGCTTAATGCATCCCACTCATCCCTCATGCCCGTCTACATATGCGCCCGTTCCAGGAATGGCTCACCAACAACTGGTCCCAAGCCACAGGGAACTGGGAGGATCTAGTGGTTGTTACACACAAACTGCAAGCAGAAACACAATGGTGGGCATCCAACAACATAGCACGGGGGAGGCCTTTCAAATACCCAGCTCCTTCTGTGACGATAACAGACGCATCCCTCAATGGATGGGGAGCACACTTCAAGAAACTGAAAGTAAGAGGCCAATGGAACCAACAGGATTCCATAAAGCACATCAATTACTTGGAAATAAAACAGTATTCCTAGCATTGAAGGCGTTCCAGAAACACATTCAAAAGAGAACTGTCCAGATTCAAACGGACAACACCACCACAATGTTCTACCTCAACAAACAGGGAGGTACAAGATCATTTCCGCGAAGCAAATTAGCAAAACAGATCTGGCATTGGGCAATACCTCAAGGTATCAATCTGCAAACAATACACCTACCAGGAGTATACAACACAACAGCAAACCTGCTGAGCAGATAGAACAACTGCAGCCACGATTGGGAATTGAAGGACAAGACTGTACAATACATCTTCAAAACATGGGGAACACCAGTGATAGACCTGTTTGCAACAGTACAGAACAGGAAATGCCGGTCCTTTGCCTCAAGGTTTTCTCACCACCTGTCAAAGGGGAATGCCCTGTCACTAAATTGGTCAGGGACATTTGCATTCGCCTTTCCTCCTATACCCCTAATCCAAAGAGTAATAGAAAAAGCAAGACAACCAGGAACAAAGCTAATTCTCATTGCTCCACAATGGCCGAGACAGACATGGTACTCAACACTGCTAGAAATGTCCAAGAGACAGATCATAAAAATAAGAGCAGACAAGGACGTGTTGACAATGCAACAGGGCCAAATCTTTCACCCGAAACCAACAACGCTACACTTAGCGGCTTGGCACCTAAATACGTAGAATTTGGTCACCTCAACCTGCCTCAGTGAACAATGGAAATTCTAAGGCAAGAAAGCATACAACAAGAAAATGCTAAGTGGAAGCGATACACCACTTGGTGCACAGCTAACAATCAAATGAACTCTATCAAATCACAAGAGACAGTAATCATATCTAACTCACCTATTAGACAGCCACATCAACTACTCCAGCATAAAGGTACACCTTGCTGCCATCGTGGGCGTGCACAAGGGGAGAATCATGCACAAGTTTCTTCAAAAGACCTGTCATAAAAGATTCCTAGAGTGATCCAAACGAATTGCTCCACCTAGAACAGCTCCAGTCCCCATGTGGAGTCTGAATACAGTGCTCACTCAACTCATGACAAAACCATTTGAGCCCATGCACAAAACGGAACTCAAACACATCACCTTCAAGACATCCTTCCTCATTACCATTATATCTTTACGAAGAGTAAGTGAGTTACAGCCATTAACCATACAGGAACCATACATGCAAATCCACAAGGACAAGGTTATTTTAAAGACAAACCCACAATTCCTGCCAAAAGTTGTATCCAAATATCACTTAGGTCAGAGTATTCTCCTCCCTGTTTTCTTCAAAAACCCACAAACGAGGGGAGAAAAAAGCCTCCATACCCTGGATGTAAGGAGAGCGCTTCTGTATTATCTACAAAACACTGAACAAGTCCGCAAGACAAAACAGTTGTTTGTCACCTATGCGCATACAAACACAGGAGCGGCAGTCACAAAGGCAACAATTTCACGATGGATAGTACAAACCATCCAGCTATACTACGCCACAGCTAACAAGGAATTAGCAGTGCGACCAACAGCTCACTCCACAAGAAAGAAAGGAGCGACTCTACCATTTATGGTTAATGTGCCCATAGACACTATATGGGCAGCACCATACACATTCACCAATCATTATTGTGTGGACATACAAATGAATAAGGAAGCGCAAGTTGGACAGAAAGAACTTCAAAACCTGTTCGCAAGATCTTCCTCTCACCACAACACCCCCAGAAGGGGAGAAACCGCTACATAATCTGATGCACAGCATGTGAATCCAGAAAAGAATTCACGCTGCAAAACAAAATGGTTACTTACCAGTCGGAGTAGTTTTGCAGCTTGAACAATTTTCTGGATTCACATGCGACTCACCCAACCTCCCCTACGAGGAATACAAACAGGTGGAGTAAGAAGTATATGCAAATATATATATACATAAGAATTATCAGGAAGAACCATCTAAAGGATTACAGACTAAAACGCAATGAGAAAAAAAGAATCCGAAGATGGCTACCACGTACAACGACCAACAGGGCACCGTCTGACGTCACACAGGGGACATACCTAGCACCAAATGGTGGTCTACGACGCCCAAAACAGAAAAAATTCCGGACCCAACCACTAGATGGCGGAATGATGCACAGCATGAGAATCCAGAAAATTCTTCAAGCTGCAAAACTACTCCTACTGGTAAGTAACCATTTCGTTTCTCACCAGCACCCCTCCCCCCCCACTCCCCTGCCCCCCGCGGCCGACTTAATTGTCAGGGCTGGTTTACATTCCCAGTCCGGCCCTGTCCGCTATACAAACCACCTACGTGGGTGTGTAAAGACACTTCTTGCAGAACAGGAGTGCACTCTCTCAATAGACTGAACATGGCTTTCACTTTTGTGTGTAAGGGACTAGTGTGCATGTGTTTTTTCCTGCTATTTAATTTGATTGTTTTTTGGGTTCTTTGTTGCATGATTCAAAACCAGAGAAGATGCTCTAAAAACTCATCCATCCCTTACCTCCTAATCTCTTTCTACTCCTTGTTAACTGCCTTGTGTTTTTCTTATGGCTTGTTATTGTTGTTCTGCCCAAGGCAGGATTTGCCTCTGCTGTAGGGTGCCTGCATGATTCTCTGTTTTTACTTTTAGTTAACATGTTTTTTATTTTATTTTGGTGGACGCATGTGATGTCTGGCCTTTCCCATTCTGCTTCTCTTTTCCCAAACCCCAATGGTGCAGAGCTCTTTCTCTGCTTCCAGTGTGACCATCTACCAGAAATTAAGGCAAGTCTCCACCGGCAGCAGAGGATTGACTTCAGCTAAGGACTAATTTTCTAGTCAAAGAGAATGTACGCCCTTTTCTCATACTGTTGCAGTGTGTTTTTGCAGGCAGCTATTTCTATGAAATTTTCGTATCAACACCTTTCAGTATTATACGTACGTCACCTGGGGTTCAGAAGTGAACTCAATACTCAATCACATCTAAAGTGAACCACTGGGCCTTCCCGTAACCAAACATATAGTGCCAGCACATAGGTATGTGCATGACAAACAAATTTACTTGAAGGCCTCCTTTTATGTGTAGACTTTCAGTGCCAAAGACCAACTTACCACCTGGAGGAGCTTCAGTTTACTGAATCTCAATTTCACATTGTTGTATCATCTTCTTCCAACCCTAAATTCGTTAAATTGAAACATTCTTATTTGAATGGAGCAAACGCAATTTCATATCTGTGCCAAGAAACTCCGACTTTCTCCTAAAATGTTAATAGTTTGTAACCACTCCACAAAAGCTGTAGCTAAGATCACTGAAATCATAGTGCCCTATGTGTGATTCTAGAGCGGCCGTACATTTGCTGGTCCTTACCCACCTTGACTATGACAATGTCAAGTTTGAAAGAATTTAGCAGATTCCTCATTGGCTGAATCCAGGAAGAAAGCTACATTGTCTATCTAGTCTAAATGACCCACTGTTTGAGTCCCACATCCCCCATCTACCATTTCTCTGCTATCTCCCAATTGTACACTAGATCTCAATTAGGGGACTTAACTGTTGTGATTGTAAACAGAGCCTACGAGTAATCCCTTTAGAACCATTTTGCAACATATTTATATATATGTATGTATCTATGTATATATATGTATGTATATATATATGTATGTATATATATGTGTGTGTGTGTGTATATAATAGTTGGATGTTACATTTTTGAACATTTATTGTCTCTAGCGGCATAGAATGTAAGACTATATACTGTATCTGAAAGAACACACAATACGTTTTTTAAGAAACTACTTAATTAACCAGTGTGTTTTATGTTTTTAATTGCTAAGATCATCGCTGAAAGTGGCCAAAGCTGCAGCCCAGGTGTTAAATACATTATGGCAATATCGAGATCTTCGTAGCATTTACAAAAAGGTAAAAAAGCAACTATTTTATACGCTATCCAGGTGCATAATGATAACGTTAAGCAAATTGTACAAAATGTCTTGTAACCATTTGCTTTCCTCCTTAGGATGGCTGGAATCAGAGTCATTTTATCACGCCAGTTTCGACATTAGAGCGAGAAAGATTCAAATCACATCCTTCCTTGTCTACAACCAATCAGCAAATGTCACCCATCCTTCACTCAGGTTAGCCAGCATTTAATAACAAGGCGTTGCTCTGAATTATTATGAGTCCTCTTCATGAAATGCTGCTCCAAAATCAGAAATGCAAAACGTTTTTTTTTCTATTTTTCTTTTCATCTTGATTATTAAGTGAATATTAATTTAACCAATATAGCTAACTTGATTAAAATTCAGTTTGGACTATCTGCCCAACTCTACTCCTCATTCATACACCTGCCAATTACATTTGAAAAATAAAGTTAATTTTGACATAACAATGCAATATTACAATAGTATTGTTCGCAAGTTGTTTTTAATAATGTCTGAATGCTTAAACCGGTATGTTGTTCATACGTGGACAAAGGAGTAAATATGTGTTTGAAAACTAAATATAAGGAGTGGATTTAAGTATTGTTTTACCTATGTAATTTTATCAAGCACTATTTTGGTCTCAAAATGTTGCATTGACTGGTTTCTCAAAGTGCAGAAATTCTTAGTGGAACAACTTGACTGAAGTGTTTATTTTAGTGTTATGGCAATGTTTCAAGCTAAGTTTGACCTTTAAACGCAATTCTGAGAAAAGCATTTCGGGCGTTGAGTTGTTTTTTCCTGTTCTTATTTTAACCCTGGTTAGCAGTGGAGGCGAGAATTCGTCCTGTACCAACGACAAGTCATTGGATTCCAAAATTAGTTTCAGGATCCAGTCATTACCTCCAGCTTCACAATTTGTTGGCTGTTAGAATATTTGAAACCCTGAAAATCTCTCCTAAATGATGTTGCCATGTACATGGCATTATGCATTCCGTTGGGCACAGTGACTGGGCAGGTTTTGATGCATGCCTGGGGGTGGGAAGTTAGAACAGGCTGCATTAATCAGACTTATGTTAATATGGGTTCTCTGGTGAGGCTCAAGGTCCGTGGTAGCTGACGAACTTTGAAATGAATGTGGTGGGACCAGTGCTTAATTTGTAAAACAATAAGTGCCAGGGCCTTTGTCAAGAGCGTAGTACAGCTTGCACCACCCATTTCCCCTGCAAGTGCTTCCATCGACAGTACCAACACAACTACGTACCATCACACTCCTACAACTGTGAGAGTTCAGACTATTCCAGGCCCCCAAAGCTATAAGAATGGCTTGGGTGGCAGCTATTAAATATTTTAATGTGCATTAAATTAACAAACAACCATTATTGTGCTCATTGCTAAACTAGAAAAACAGCCCCACCATGTGGCGCTCTATCATAAGTCCCGGTGTTGACAATTAAGTGCCGGTGCTGAGCAATGGAAACCACCAGTTCAAATTAAGCACTGGGTGGGACTTTAAAAACCTGCCCGGGTTGCTACGGGAAAAGCAAACAAGCCCACTTTCCTCCTGGTGGGTTTCTCGTGCTGTTTCTCCAACTGAGAAAATTGTGAAAAATAAGGCCAAATTGTGCATTTAGATTACAATGTTTGCATAAATTGACTAAACAGCTAAAGGTTCAGTAGGGGCACTTTTACATTCTTCCACTGATTTTATAGTGTTCTAAGTAACCCTTACGCTGATAGGGATGTTGATGGTTCATCCTCCCCAAGAATATGTTGAAAAAATGTGGCACAGCAGTTCATTTTTTAGCACTATTTCTAAAAGAATTTGATTAAAAAGCTGCAGATATTACAGGTGTCATTTCTCATAGCATTTTGTTTTTATAAAATATATGTAGCACATCCTTTCAATCCTACTTTCCACTTCCTTACATTTTTCCATTCTGCCCTTCATGTAGATAAATCTCAGAGTTCTGAATGAAAACCTACTGGTCAGAGGCTAGGTGGGAAAATGAAAAGTATCCAGATCTCATATTATCAAGGTGTGGATAGTAGTGTTGGTTACATCTTACAGACACTTCCATTAGTGCTCCCTCTTAGGTTACAGAGACTTAACAGGGTCAGACAGCAGGGAGCTTACACCCCTCTTACAGGCTCGGACTTCAGACAGCCGTAGCAATACTGTCGTAAACATGTCTCCAATATAGATGGTAAGAA
The DNA here is from genome assembly GCA_963921515.1 of Calotriton arnoldi. Lineage (NCBI taxonomy): Eukaryota > Metazoa > Chordata > Amphibia > Caudata > Salamandridae > Calotriton > Calotriton arnoldi. Next base: position 429,941 of record CAWUFW010002143.1, on the reverse strand, counting down.
TAGGGAACCCATTGAGAATTTACTTCCATTATGCCTGGATTAAAAGCCACCATGCCACGGATCTTCACAATGAGCCAAGTGCTGCCACTATTTTGCCATTATCTGCTTTATGCCAGAGATAACTAGCATGCTTGCTGTGGCTGTCCGCAATATGAAATGAAAAACATTATTCCAGGGTCAACATAATGCCATAAGTTGAAATCTACACCATTATTCCAGGGGCAGCATTGTGCAATCAATACCCACAGTTTTCCAGTAATTTCCACCATTGTCGGGTGAGTTGATATCATACCATAATGGATGGGCCACAATATGCCAAGAATGGGTGTCACAATCATGCTCTGTCTGTGCACAGTATAGCATATGGAGCAACGGTCTGCTCATTGGCATGCTATCAAAGGCATCAGCCCATCCACCACAGAGCATCCGTTCTTCGTGTGTGTGTGCGGTGTGTGTGCGGTGTGTGTGCGGTGTGTGTGCGGTGTGTGTGCGGTGTGTGTGCGGTGTGTGTGCGGTGTGTGTGCGGTGTGTGTGCGGTGTGTGTGCGGTGTGTGTGCGGTGTGTGTGTGTGTGGTGTGTGTGTGTGTGGTGTGTGTGTGTGTGGTGTGTGTGTGGTGTGTGTGTGGTGTGTGTGTGTGCGTGCGTGCGTGTGTGTGTGTGTGTGTGTGCGTGCGTGCGTTCGTTCGTTCGTTCCACCCTGTTTAGGCAAATCCTAACATTGCCTGTTTACCCCTTCCCAAGTCCACCATGCTAGGCACAGGGGACCCGGATAGGAGAATGAAACATGACCACATGTGACTGTGAGAAAACTCAATGCCATTATTATTTTGTGTTTCTTAGAATAAACCCTGACATTGAGCTTTTTTTCCCCCTCAAAAACAAAATTGAATGCTGACTGGGCCATACTAAGATGGCAGCCTGCTCAACATTTTGCTTTGTCAAGAGTGCATTGGCCACACTGGTTAATACACATTTGGTAAAGAGATTCACGCCACAAAGGTGGGATCTCTCATCCCGGTAGGTGGGCCTCTGCTGCGAGGGGGGGTTGTAAACAGTGGCCATTTCTCATAAAACATATTTTGGTCCCTTTTTTTTTTTTTTTTTTGAATTCTTAAGGAAACAAAATGTCGCTTTGGGTAATACATAAGAGTGCACGATTACCAAATACTAGGCAGCTGTCCATGCAAGACGTATTTCCTTTCCAAACCAGGAAACATGTCTTTAAAAAATAGGAATGGATTCTTCTGTGAACAGAATTCACATAGCTCTCTCGGAGAACATGACACTAGTAAAGTTGCTGACAGGTGAAAAAAAGAATCCATCCAAGTAGGATGCCAGTCCTCATGTCCTAAGCTGATTCTAGCTGTGGCACACATTCCCAGTCAATGACTGGCCTTATAACGTTCATACAAAGTAAAGACTTTAGGGGGAGTCCGAGGACTGGGATATAGCGTGTTGCAGCTCATTGAAACCACCTTTGCCCACCCCTTTGCTCACTAATTCTGATCATGACTGGTATTCTGTGGATAGCTTTCGATTCACCTCAATTCACTGGCTTGATCTAGAGCCCATATCAGTTTCAAAGTTCTTGGACCGAAAACTTACTTTTTTTTAGACCCAGGAAGGGAGGTGATCAGTCACTGGGATCTATTGATAACATATAACATTGTTAACAGTTTGGAATCATTTGCATGAATGAACCATTTTAACCACTTGTCTAATATTGTTGGGTGTCTCCCTTCAATAGACTGATGCTAATGAATTCATTTAGGAGCATTTCATGAAACCTTATGGCAAGTGTTTTCACAGAAGCACTGTTGGCTTTAGTGAAGAGAACTTGCCTTTTTGTTGGAACCTTGTGGGCTTAGGAGAGGGTGAAAGGGAGGTTGTTAGTTGTCCTGTGATCATTGGTTGGCAATGAGTGCAATTCAGAACATTCAAAGTCTTCCTAGGGGGGGGGCGTGGCTTGCCGAGCAGCAAGATGGCCACCTTCTAAAGGGGCTCTGCCGGTCGGGCACATTATCCTGCACCATCCTTGTATAAACGGAGTGCCAGCACATCCTGCCCCGCTGCGTTCAACCCGGCGCAAGACGAGGAGCAAGCCCATGCTTCTCTTGGGCTGAACGGTGGAGAGGAACGTCTGCTACGACCATCGCGTAGCAGAGGGATCTCGCGGCCGAGATGACCCCGAGCTGCGGCTTCCGGAGCGCGGCCTCCCACTCCCACATTTCATCAGTTGACCGTGGCGTGTGCCGCTGCGGCCGCCCCCGGCTGGGTCCCCCCCACAATCCCTCCGTAACTGTGGAACGGAGCTGCTGGATAAATCGGCGCGGCCCTGAAGTGCGCGCGGCCGATCCTTGATACGGCTTGGCAGGCATCGCGGCCTATGTGAGGGCTGGTGGTGCCCCCTGGCTGCTGCGGCCATCGGCGGTCCACTGAAGCGCGCCCAGCAACGTGACACTCGCAGCGGGGGGCCCGCCTGTATTCGGCGGTCGCGTTGAGCCGCGCGGAGGGAGCTGTCGCAAGCTGCATGGAAGACCGCGAGGGAGTCAGCGGCTGCCGCGATTGGGCCTTGTGTGGTGACGGCCATCCCAAACTGCGTGTCACATCCTTGAGATTGAGCAGTGCGGCTCAGAAGAGCACTCCTGTGACCACTTGAGTAGCCAGTGGGCCCCAGCTCCTTAATTCCGTGTTCTGGCTGGCAGGGGCTCCATCGCCTGAGGTGATCGCCGCGAGGCGTTCCCTGGGCGCTGCGTGCTTTGTCTGCTCTGGGCCCGGTGGGAACTGCACAAGCCATGGGGCACAGCGCTGAGGGGTGCTAAGCGGGTGTTGTGGAGGTGCCAGATTGGGGCGGAGTGTGGGACCTTTGGTGGTGCTGCCTCCCGCCGCCCCTAGGGTTGCTGCGCGCCTGTTTCCCCGTTCCTGGCGGTACTCCAGTAGGCCCGTCTTGGCCCCTGGAGTGCTTCTCTGCCCGACAACCTAGGGCTCTGCTGGAGCTGGGACAGCCTCGACGCCCCCTCCTGTAGACGCAATATCTCACAGTGGAGTAAGCTCAGCGACTTTGTGCGCACCATTCCTACTGGCCTGCCCGCTTTACGTACTCTACGCCATGGGGAAGAATGATCCCAAACAGTCGAAATTGTCATTAGAGAATAAGCGCCTGACCCGCGCGGGGGACGCGAACTCTGAACCTGAAAATGAGCCCTCCCAGGCCGGTGACAAATCAGATGAAGACCTGCGCGCCATCATGCTGGAGATTCGCTCTAATCTCAAGTCTATGGACACCAAACTCGACGCTCTGACAGCAGGTCTCGACATGGTAAAGCTCCAAGTGAACACTCACGAATCCAGACTGGACGCCCTTGAGAACCGCGCAGAGGAAGCCCATGAGTACCAAGTTGACTCTAAAGAGCACCTACTCAACATGGAAAGAGTCCTCACTGTAATAAAAGCTAAAAACGAAGACTTGAAAGCGCGTTCTCGGCGCAACAACTTGCGCCTAGCTGGCATCCCAGAAACCATGGCTATTCCAAAAAATTTAACCATTTGTCGAGTCCTTACTCCGCGATCTCTTCCCAACGGCACTTTCTGCAGTCTTTGTGGTGGAACGTGCGCATCGTTCGCTTGGCCCTAAACCGCCCGTTGGTGGAACACCCAGGCCCATCATAGCGTGCTTACTAAACTATCACGACAGAGACTCAGTCTTACAAGCGGCCAGGGAGCACGGCCCGATCACTCACCAGGGCAATAAAATATCCATAATTTCGGACTTTACTCCCACGGTACAAGCCGCACGAAAAGAATTTCTGCCCGCAAAGCGCCTCCTCCAACGCACTGAAATTCCCTATGCAATGCTCTATCCGGCAAAGCTGAAGATCTCCCATGACGGCCAAACACACTTATTCACTGACGCCAAATCAGCGCTTAAATTTGCCAAACATATCTGCCCAGTGCGGGCTTAGCCCCGAATGCCCTCGCAAGCGGAAGCGGCGGATAGACTCAGCGACAATGATTGACCATAGGTCCATGCCAGATAGACACATGCCAATGCGCCTTGTATCCACTCCTCCTGTTGCTGACTTTTCGCTAATCCACCGGTAGCCCGCGATCTACTATTTGAACAGTTATGGCTCTTTGTTTGCAATCTATATTTGCCCTCCTGTGTTGATAAGAGCACCCGGCCACCCTGCCTCTTGTGCAGGGCAGTACGCCGGTGACCCATGCCCCCACAGGGAGATCTCCCATGGCTTATATTGTCTGTTCTTGGTTTGGGAGGGGGGGAGGTAGTGGGTTCTCAACCTAATTGGGAGGTTGGAGTGTGAGGGGGCGGGGGAGTATGGTTTTGTGCATGCACAGTTTGTTGTTTGAAGTCACCTCATGGTCACTCACTCTATCCTCTCTACCAAGTATGACGAGACACAGCTTCTACCACTTTTTGCGACCCATTGGATCAAAGAGCGTAGCTATATTTTACTTAGTTAACAGACCGCTCATCTCAAGCAGGCGACCCTATGCTGCGTCGCAAGTCACGTCAAATGACTGAAGTATCGTTTCTAACCTGGAACATACGCGGTCTGAAGAACTACAGAAAGGCGAGACTTACTCATGCCTATTTGAACCAACACAAAGTTGATATATGCTTCTTGCAAGAAACGCATCTTATACACGTCACGGACCCTAAGTTACACAATGGGTATTGGGGGGAGATTCACTCAGCCACATACTCTAACTACGCCCGGGGTACCGCCATCCTTATCCGATGCAATATCGGCTGGACTACAACTGACTCGTGTGTCGACCCTGAAGGTCGATATGTACTGCTAAAAGGCACATTACACACCACATCGATGACTCTAGCGGCCGTTTATGGCCCTAACGTCGATGACCCGACACTATTTGAAACCATATGGTCCAAGATAACCCTTCTTGGGGAAAGTACAATTGTCTGGAGGGGGGGGGGCGATTTCAATGCTGTCATGCAGGACTCCTTGGACCAGGTGGGGACTTCCAGACAGCTACACCCAAACACTACTGAAGTTCTCAATTCCATTGCGCTAGACTACGGCCTAACGGATATCTGGCGCTCATGGCACCCAGACACCCGCGAGGGCACATGCATCTCATCTTGCCACAACGCCTGGTCCCGTCTGGACTACTGGTTGGTCACACAGGATGTAGCCTCCTGGACCACTAGCATCACACGCACCTCGCACGCTATCCGATCATGCCCCGGTCCAACTTAACTGGACTGTACCACTAACTAAACCACGTGCTTTCAGTTGGCGATTGCCTCCCCATGCACTGCGTGACACCCTAGACAGAATGAGGAGATTCTATGAATCCCTCTATACTGCAACTCAGGACAGCCCCCATTTGGAGCTGCAGACTTCTCTAGACTCCATCAAACTGATCTGGTTGAGTAACGCCCATCGTGAATATTTAGACGTGCCATTTACCAAAGAGGACATTATTCAGGTTATCAACAGCCTCCCTGGAGACAAGGCGCCGGGCCTGGACGGCCTATCGGCATCATTCTATAAAACTTACGCCACCGAACTCGCTCCCCACCTGCTAGAGGTGTACCAAGAATCCCTCGAAATAGGCCACCTCCCCCCGACGATGCGCGAAGCTGTGATCGTGACGATTTTGAAGCTAGATAAACCATCAAATAAATTGATAGCCAATAGACTACAGCCGCCCCTGCCCCTCGTCGCTCGGCCGGACCAATCCGGCTTCATCCCCAGGAGATCCACCTCACACAACCTACGCACCTTTTTTTCCATACTTCACCAACTTGACCCCAACCTCCCTGCGCTCTCTGCGTTCTTAGATGCCACAAAGGCATTCGATTCCCTCGAGTGGCCGTTCCTTTTCACCATGCTCCCCAGGATTGGTATAAGCCCAAACTTCTTGAAACTCCTTTACTTGCTTTACACTACCCCGACTGCTAGACTCAAAGTTAACGACTTGCTATCCGAACCGTTCCCCGTAACCCGAGGCACCAGACAGGGGGCCCCTTGTCCCCCTTCTTATTCGCGATAGCTATGGAGCCTCTCGCGGCCAGGATGCGCCAACATCACACAGCCAGGGGACTTGGCCTCACTGATAGAGGTTTGATTATATCAATGTATGCAGACGACATCACGCTCTACGTTCGCGAGCCTGAAACGAATCTCAACCCGGTGCTGCGCGAAATTCTTCTCTTCGGCGGCATGTCCGGCATACAGGTTAATTGGTCCAAATCAACCCTCCTCGCCTTAACACCGGCCCCAATCGCACTGGACCTCGACTTTCCGCTCACCTGGTCGGAAACAGCAGTAAAATACCTTGGGATATGGCTCTCCAGAGAACTACAAGAGATCTGGCGCTTGAATTATGGTCGGCTTATCGCCTGGCTGGAAAGCAAAATCTCCATTTGGGCTAAATTGCCACTATCGCTTGCTGGCAGGATAGCAATCGCTAAAATGATAATTCTGCCTAAATTCTTGTACCTTTTTGCCAACATTCCCCTTCCTCTCACGCAGGCCTTCTTCAAATGACTACGCTCCCTTTTAATTTCTCATGTGTGGGCGGGTAAACAACCACGCATCTCTTGGGAAGTTCTGACACTGCCATTGTCACAGGGAGGTCTTGGGGCACCGGACTTTGAACTCTATGCTCTGAGCGCTCAAGCGCAATATCTCCATTATTGGGTCCACCCCATCCCTTTCCAACCCCACGTGGCAGTGGAAGAGGATGTTGCTTTCCCGGCACCGCTACCTGCCGCACTTTACTACCCATACAAAAGGCCCAACGCCGAAATCAACACTTTGGAGAGTTTGTGCTGGGCATGAGAGGGGCTCAGACGCCGCGCAAAACTTCCCTTACTATACGCCCCATCTCCGCCTCTAGCTCACCAACCTAGCTTCCCTCCAATGCAAGACACTGGCTCTATCCAAAGAGCTTGCCGGATGGGGCTATCCACTTTTGCTGACTTGTACCCTGCCAACAAATTCCTACCTCGGCCACAAACCCCTGACGGAACACACACACCCCTTTTGGAATTGCTACTTTACCACCAACTCAAAGCTAACTGTCGGCAAATACACTGCTCATTTCCCGCTGCACCCTCACCCTCGCTGGAAAACATACTAACGAATCCGTCACCTAGGAAGCTGATAACTCGCATCTATAACACCACACAACATAATACCCCGATCACGACACCCAATGCGCTGGCGCAGTGGTCCTCGGATCTTGACCCACCACCCACCGACAAACAATGGGCCTTCTGTTGTGCTCAACTCAAACGCCTCTCTCCCAACTACAAGCTGCCTTTAATACATTTCAAATACCTACATAGGCTATACCGTACACCATTGCAACTTCACAAAATGGGCCTGCGACCAGATGCCACATGCTGGCGCTGCGCGGATACACATGCATCCTTCCTACACTTGGCATGGCTCTGCGGTCCCATTTCACTGTTTTAGGGAAAGGTGTTCGATATTATTCACGAGGTGACTGGATTCCAACTTGCCCGCACTCCCCTAACTGCCCTCCTGGGTCATGTGGCCGACGCCCCTTCAGGCGCTGGCCATCTGTCTGCCATGTCGCTCCTACTCGCCAAACGCCGCATTGCAATACATTGGGGATCACCAAGCGCGCCCAGCGTTGCCATGTGGATAAGAGACATTACCTATTGCCAGGAGATGCTCTCTGCATACTGGGATCTGATGCCCACTGCATCACGACCCTAGGACACCTGGGCCCCGTTTGTGGCATGGGCAGCTGCACGTACTGTGACACCAACTCGCACCCCGCCAACGCACATACATTCATAACCCCACCCAAACGAACAGTTAGTACAACACTCCCTGCCGCCATATCCACTCATCTAGACACCGGGCACTAACCCACCGCGCCACGACTTGCCTGTCTGTGCACTTTTCCTTCATATTGTCGACCACGCGTGCAGGAAATACAGTAGTTCCTATGCCTTATGTGATCCAACCTCTGTCTCCACTGCCTGTTAGTACCTCGTGGCTGTAATGCAACACCTGCCCCGATTGATCAAGATTATTGTAATCTGTCGCAACCATTTCGATGCTAGATTGTATTTACCTCGTCTTAATATTTGCTTCTGCTGTGACCGCACTGTGACTTGTATGTTACCTTTGTGTTACGTTTTAAAATGATAAATAAAAATAAAACATTTTTTTTTAAAGTCTTCCTAGAGATGCTGCCACGATCCTCTAATCTTTGTGTTTAACCGTTTACTTATTTTCCCAGCATTATCTAACTGTGCCTTATCATTTAGTAGACGTTGATCCATGAGGTTTTCTCTTTTTAAACATGATACACTGTTGTTGAGTGAATTGATTGCCTTATATATTTCTGCAGTTTTTATGCATAAGATGAAGAAAACTCTTAAACGGACAGTAAGTTTTAGTGCAGGTTTTCGATAGGCGGGCCAATGAGTTATGAGCTGGTATTTGGGAAAAGCAGTGGAGCAATGGAACCATAATGTGAAGTTCCTTCACACTGAAATGCAACACTTGCAGGGTCACTTTTATGCAGTTTGAAAATATCCAAATTAAACAAATTACTTGGTAGAAAAATACATTTGCCTATTAAAATGACCTGTCCTTTGTTGCTAAATCTTCTACATTTTCTGTTTTTTTCCACAATTGTAAGAACTAACATTTTAGAAGCATTTTGACATTAATGAAAAAACAGGCAAATAATTTCTCTTTTTCAGTTGGTAGCACAACTTCCTCACCTGCTCTTCTAGGAATTAGAGAACCCCGTTCTGAGTATGAGAGGACTCAACCATCTATGCAATATTATACCAGTCAAGGAGATAATCTAGCACACAAAGAAATGTATAGTGGTAAGTCGCAGTGTTTGGAAAGCTAGAATGCTGTGGTATTGCATCTGTTGTGTGCCATGTAAAGAGGTCTTATCGCAGTTGTCAAATGATAGTTTTTTGGAGTAGGCTAGAAACGTAGGTTTATTTTTGCTCCTGTGATAAATTCTATTTTTTCAATGGGTATTGTTTCCACTTAAGTTCTTTACACTTTGTGCATCCACTACTGCAAGGGGGAAGACCCGACTGTTTTAAACTTCTACCACACCCATTTCCAGTCATTTTTTCCACAGTAAAGTTATTGAGCCTCTCAAATGAAGTCATCAACAGTTCTGTTGGTCACGCAGGAATATCAAGTCTTGGTTCACAATAGTGAGGACAGTCTGGGTTTCAATCTTAGGTGGGTATGTTGGATAGCCTTATGTCGAAGATGGAATTCATGACCTCTGTATATTTTGTTGAGGGTGCATCATGACAGTTTTACTTTTTAGCCTCTGCAATCTAACACTAGAAGCTCTCACCCTCAGCCATGTTCTGAATCACTGGTGGAAGCATATGATTCCACTTCAAAACTTGTACTGGTGCTGGAAAAGCTTAATTCGGAATCGGGGGTAATAGTCGTTTCAGCAACTCCAAATGTGGAGCATGTGGAAATGTTTGCTAATGTGGCTACCTTTGGCATGCCATCTTGAGCTTCTTCTGTCGTATTGCCATTGTAGGTGACTTCACTCCAGGCAAGAGCTGCAGGTTTGGGTCTTGTCAGTGTTTAGAATGGGTTGTGGTATTATTGTTGTCCTCCCTAGCCTCAAAATCGTCTGTACCTTCTGGTCCACACTCTGTAGGGCATGGGTAACGGCATCTGTGGTACTGGGTTGAGCAGCAGCAAAATTGGTTTCTTAATTTCATTTGATGCCCTATCAGATTTTATTTGAGCACAGCTAGGAAGAGGATTGTTGAAATCTACTCCGATAAAGAGGTCCTAGCTATATTGGCTAACCTGAAACATTTGTCAGATTTGAAGGCTTTTTTTGCTTAACCACGGATGCAGAGTTCTTTGACCCTTATCTGACACATGAAGATGATTAAGTCTCGGAAGCAGACAACTTGCTTCCTTTGCTTGAGTTAGATATTGGTTTGTCTATAGTTCTCCAGGGGCTGACACTTAATTCAGTGGAGAGTTTCAGGAAAGTTCTACATCTGCCTCTCAGCACTACAACTCCCTTTCATGAGTCTCACACAAAACACTTGAAGCTTTGAAACTCGTCATCGTCTGCAATAAAATGACTTATTCCCTGAGATCTTGGCATCAAGACAACAGCGGAACCATTATTTCCCATTGACGAAGCAATCCCGGACACTATTCTAGTTGCTTAGTAGAAATTTCACTCCACCCCAATGATCAAGAGACGAGTTGGAAGGAAACAGACCAGCTCCCTCAGTCCTTAATTCTTAAGTGTGCACCCTATCCTGGAGAGCTTGATAGTGCAATATTGGTAGGATGATACCAAATGTGTACTGATCAGCCTCTCTGCACAGGGAATCTTCTGAGTTGGACAGTGTGAGCAGGAAAACCTTAGCTTTGGATTTTTGGTTTTGAAAGTCACCAAAGCTTTTTTTATGCTGTCCAAATACTAACAAGTGTTGTGGGAAATGTCGCCAAGCATTTAGTACAGCACGAGAGGTCCTTTGTCCTTTTTTCTTAACGGTCAACAGTGGTTTGTCTTTTCCAGAATAGCAGGGCATTCAAATTGTTTAGCACTTGATGAACCAGGCAAAGAGCTCTGAACTCAATTCTGTTCCTCACTGGTAATCAGTGCAAGTTGTGACATGTGTGGCTGTGCTTGATTTGAGCCAATGGTTGCCTGTGGGGCTCACTGGCACTCGTTTTGGGGACCGGCACTTCTTTTTCTGCATCAGATATTTGCCGATAGCAAGAAAGGGAAAACACACAAAGTGGAAAGACGGCAAATCTCACAAAGGGACAAAACAGGAGCCCTTGAGTGACAGAAAGGGGCAGGGAGTGTCCGACAGTGGATTAAAGAGGCATGAGGTGGATTCAAGACTACCCAGCCTTGGTATTCGGCGCGCTGACTTTGATAACATGGCCGCAGGCTTCTGAGCAGAGCTTTGGGCACTGCAATTACTCTCGCACATTAAGCACTGTTCGTAGGATGATAAAGTTTGCACAGCCCAGAGACCAATCATGGTGGCCATGTTCTGCAGATTTTGTAATTTAGTTTTGGCTGGGCCACCTAAGTTACAAGCGTCCGCATAAGATGTTCTAGACAGAACAACTGCGCCAACCAAGGGAGCTCATCTTTAGAGGAACAACTGGACTGATCTTCTTTACAAGTCTTAACTGGGAAAGGCAGGCCTCGACTACTGTAGCGACCTGGTTTTCAAGGAGACTTTCTTCGTCAAACTGGAAACTAAGATTTTTGACCATCCCTACAGTACAGGAAGGGTGGGCGCACCTAAATGGCTGGTGCAAAAAAACTGCATTCAACAGACTATCTGGGCTGCAGGTCAACACTTCACTTTTGTCCAAATTAAGTTTTAACAGGTTCAAACTCGTCCAGGTTGGGATGGATATCAGGCAGGCTTGAAGTGTATTATGAATCTCCTGCAGCGGAAGTTCAAGTCTGAACACTAATTAATTGCCAACAGTGTAGGATATAAAGTCCCGGTCATGAAACCTGATAATCTCAATCAAGGGCCTCACATAGAGATTGAATTGGATCGGTCATAGCACTGATCTTTTCGGTACTCTGCACAATAAAGGAAATTAATCATACTGAAAGGTTGCTAAGGTAGCACCCTGGAATGGTCTTGATAATAAAAGGTGAGAACTAGGAAAGAGCAGGGCTGCTAAGTGCCACTGTGGTCTAATGCCACTGTCGAGTTAGATGGAATGATCAACAGTGTCACACGAGGTGGAGAGTTCCAGTTATATAAGATCGGATGATTGTTCTCCATCCAGACCAGTATGTAGGTTGTCTAATTTCTAATTCAGTTTCCTTTTTCATGACCTGTCTTTTGCAGCTTTTGCATGAAAGTGTCCTCGCTTCGACACATGAGAAAAAATATACAGAAATTATATTAATATATTTAAGCATGTATATCCATTGTCTAGAAAGACATGTATATGTGTACACACATTATATAAATGGCTGTGTTCAAAGTTTAAATATAACAATTTAAAATAAGTAACATTCTTGAAAAAATACAAGTTAGCTGCCTGGTTGTGTTACATAGAAAAAAGTGACTCCACTTCAGAGTTAAAATGTTGAATCAACACTTTTCTCTTTGTAAGTAAAAAAAAAAAAAAAAAGCTACTACATAATTTGTCTTCCTGATTCAACAGTGTACTGTACTTGGTCCATTGTAGCTCTTCAATTTGTGGGTTGTCCATGCTCTGGTACTGTTTTTTACATCTCTGTACAGTGTTGAGTAAATAAACAGCTGCATACATCTGAACAAGGGACATTGTGCCTTTCTACTTTTTATATACTGGCAATGTTTCTGGTTTGAAAACGTTGCAGCTGTACATACTACTACTTTACTAAATTGTAGGACACGCAGACCAACAATGGCAACTATTTGATATATAATACTTAATACTGCAGCACCTTCTTCCATTATTTGCTTACCCGAAAATAATAGGCAACTACCTTAAAACACTTGGAAAACTGTAGTGAATTGCACACTTTAAGGTAATTTTCATTGACTGAAACAATTTAAATGTAAAAGATAGCTTGTGTTGCCAAGAAGCATGCTTCCCACCGGAGGCCTATTCTGTGCTTTCAAGTTCTGCATTGGGACTCTGTGGTATTCGCAGCAGCTGTTAATGAACCATGGTCTAGTGATATGTAGGGTGTGACTGCAATGAGACTTGCCCCAGATTCTAGCCACACATTTCCCTCGTACCAAACAGGCGGTGATAAAAAAATCAGCATTTCTGAGTTGCATTATTTGTAGTGTAAGAAACTGAATAAAAGTCCGCACTTCTATGTCTTTTGATTTGCCAAAGTAGCAAGACCTTTTCAAACAGCAATTGGTTTATTGTATGTGTTAATATGGTCTGTGCTTCAGATGCCTCATAGTTTTCTAGGATAGATATGGTTATCAGTTTACATATTTCCAGGCTTGATAAATGTCACATTTGTACAGAGAACACATTATTGTAGTTTGAATTTCTGTTTCAGGATCCGGTAAGCCTTCGCCAATATATATCAGCTCCTATTCTTCACCAGCAAGGGAACAAAATAGACGACTGCAGGTGAGACGAAGCATTTTCTTTTCATAGTCCTTGCAGTATATGGACAAACATAAATTTGTGTAGATTATTCTGTTTAACTGTCTGTTCATGTATGTACATATTTTGCATAGGCTTATGTATTCAGAAAGAAACACAAATGAACTGTCCCAATCAACAGCAAATATTGCCAAAGCCTTTGTCTGCCATTCCCTGCAGACATATTGACTTTACCATTTGTTTTCTAAGACACTGTTTTTTGTAAACCTTTATTACAAAAGCAATTAAAGATGGCCCCTGCAAGCAGACATATGCATGTGTGTGGGCAGGATAATTTTTGTAATAGTTCTAGTAAAAGCATTCCAAGATGGCCACCCTTTATTGCATTCACTCATCCAGCCATCTTTAAATGATTTTGAAAGCCACTTCCCTATATGGTGACAGTTCACACTGTGTGCAGGATGCAGTGCAAGCAGTAGCAAGATACTGGTATTAGTCTGGGTAGCTCATACAAGGAAATTAAAAGTTTAGAAAAAGGGGGAAATTTTATTTAAAAAAAGAAGAAACACACATTTGGCCCTTAGTCTGTGCCACCCAAGAGGACTACTTTTTCTGCTGAAGTGCACTTTGTAAACAAGGAAAATACCTTTAGTGACAGCGAGCTAAGCCAGTGACTGAAGTGGGCAGATACTTTGCCCCATGCTCCATGTTTGATATGCAGAAGTAAAATGTGAATGACATCACAGCAGACTGAAAACCCCTGTACGTATGTATACATTAAGTTGTTTTTTGCAAATCATTTTGCACATCACCTGTAATTGGTTTGGCAGAAGCAATACTAATTTTGACTACAGGCCTCCGAATAGACAAATCTTTTGGTTTCCATCTCGAATGCAATCACCCTGTTTTTCCCTGGAAGTTTGTCTTCCGCAGAGCAGAATGTTCCTTGGTAAAAAGCAGTACTATAGTTTTAAGAGTGCTAACTTCAGAATGTGATACAAGCCTGAGGTGTGTTATAGATTTCCATTAGCACACCACATAGCATTGTTTTTTTTCTCATGTAAATCACGTTATGTTTATTCCTGCCTTGTGCTGATGCATGGTTGTTGGATTATTTGCTAAACTCTGGATACATTTGACAGATTGAATGCATTACAACCAGAATGGCGCACATAATATTTGACGGCACGGTTCTAAACAGCAAAAGGTATTCGAAAAAAAATAATTTATCTCTGCACTAGGTGGACTTAAAGGGAAGGTTTCACGATGATAAGTCTTTCTCTGCTGCTACTTATGAGTTCTGGTTCAAGTTGATAATGAGCTCAGATTTTTATTTGCAGTAAGCTTTATTTAGGACACATTCAGCTTTAACTGTTTTTCCCTGTGTAAAGTGATATCCCTAGTTAATTGCCTTTGTAGGGGAATACTGCAAAGGGGAAAATTGAGGTATTGAATGATGCTAGCAAGGGAAATGTTTGTTCTCCAAGTATATCACGACTTATCCAAGGACACATGATTAAATAATATATTATGTCCCTAAAGTGCATTTCACATTTTTCAACATCCTTATTAGGTTAAGTAAAATAGAGTAGAAACGAAAGAAAGACCTAAAGCAAATAGATGCAACATTTAGTCAGTCCTACATCAATTATTAGGTTAAATATTTTATTCACATGAGGGATCGTACGTGCGGCTAATTGACTAAGTTAGAGCAGTACAAACAAAACTTGGACATTAAACCAAGATGAGGAACAAATGGAAAACAAAAGTGCCATAAATGACAATAAAATAGCAATTCACATTTAACAGCAGTGCCATGAAAGATCTTATTAACAAACAGCCCCCAGGGCGAATTGCATTAAAGACAATGGGAGCTAGTCATGGATTTTAAGAAAATTGCCTAAAATGCTGTTGCAAAGTTTCATTTTTACTCTCTTGAAGGTCAGAGATTGAATTGGTTATTGTGTTTGTGATGATCCAAAACACGAACACGTCGTGTCTGCACTCAATATTTATTGAATATGCCTGCAGCTCTTTCATTTGCATCCTAAACATAACTGGTACTGCTATTACAACTGCCACACCTTCAACATCAGCATTCCACCATTGATGTCATAGTGACTGACATCATTCACACCATAGTTACATTGCTACAGTTCTACCCTCCTTTTAGTTTTCAAACAGAGAAAGAACAAGAACATGAATAAAATACATAAGTAAAAAAAACAAATGAATAAAGAAATTAACACTTTTCAATAAGTGTTGTTTTTTAGATACTCTTGTTGTTCTTCTCTGCGTAGTATTAGTAGTAGTTTGTCCATCTGTAGAAGCATTTAGTCCACTAAATTCATTTTCATCTTGAGTAACAACATCTTGTTGATTCTGTCGTTGTCTTTTTCTTGAGTTTGTTACAAATCTTTTCAAATACATTTTATTTCCAGCTATTACTCTGTTCTCATCCTCTGCAGTACCTGCTGAACCTTGCACTTTTGTTATTCTCAAAGGTGATGGATGAAATCTACTTTTAAACTTCATCATTTGTTTGTTTCACCAAAACTAGACCCCCTATTTGATAACTTCATCCTTCAATATGTTTCCTTTGTTCTGCATAATATTTCATCCTTTCTTTCTCCTTTCTTGTAATTTTGCTATGACCTCTTGGAGAATCCGAAAGTAAATGTGGCAATCTTGCTTGTTGAGTCTGTCCAAACAGCAGTTCTGAATGACATTACCCTGTTGATCCATGAAGGATATTACAGTAATTACGAAGCACTTGACATAGGGCTTGATTCACAGATATTTGTGATAGTTTTGCTCTTTGAATAGCTTTCATAATCGTAGCCATCATCCTCTCCATTATTCCATTAGCTTGTGGACATTATGGAGTGAATATTTTGTGAACCACTCCTATGTAGTCAAGAAATTTACAAAATTTACTTCCATTAAAAGGTGGTCCATTATCTGTTTTCAACATCACTGGAGTACCTAATGTTGAAAATATGTCATCTAAAAGAGGAAGTACTACTACAGCTGAAGTAGAAGGCACCATTGTTATAATCTGAAAACAAGATTATTCATCTATTATAACAGATATTGCCCAGAATCCAGTGGTCCGTAAAAATCTGATGCCACATTAGAACATACTGCATCTGGAATCTTGGGCAAATGCAGTTCTTCACTATTTCTTTCTCTAGTGGTACACTCACCTAAATGACATGTTTGCACAATTTCATAAATTTGACTGTCAAGCCTTGAGAACCACACTTTTTTCCTGAAGAAAATTCTTTGTTGATGATACTCCTCTATGACTTTTCATGTGCTAGGTCACTTATACGTTTCTGTAAAAGATGTGGAATAACTATCTTATTACATCTTAAAAGAATTCCAGGGGGAGTTATAGACAATTCCGTTTGCACATTTTTGAAGACAAGAATATCTTATCTTATCTGTTTATTCCAGACTGAAAACCTGTTGCATTATTTATACATTTCCATCTATTTGCGAATATTGTTTGTTTCACTTCTTTAATAAGTTAATCTTTCATTGTTGCATCCATTTGCTCTTTTTTCCAAAATTATTTCGGGAACTGCTGATTTAATTATAAATTGTATATATTCTTCATAGTCTTGGCTTGGCACAGTTCCGTCTGGATAAGGAGTCTGCCAGATTATACTCTTTCCCTGGCTTGTGAACAACTTTAAAATTGAAATCCATCAGTCTCATGCCCCATCTTTCAATGCGAGTAGACATCTTTGCTTTCGGATTACCAAAAATAATTGTAAGTGCTTGATGAATTGTAATTATCACAAAAGGCTTACTATATAAGAAGTCATGATAATACTCACATGACCAAACCACAGCCAAACTTTCTTTTCTGGCTGTCAGTATTTATTTTCTACGTCAGTTAAACTTCTACTAACATGAGGGTTTACATACCAAGGTGATTCTCTTCCCACTGTATGATGTACATGAATGGCACCTAATCTGACAGGGCTTGCATCCACTGTTAACCCAGTACATAACTCTGGCTCAACGTATTTCTAATTTGCTGCCTATGTTATGTCTTCTTTAATTGTTTTAAAAGCATGTTCGGACCGTTCATTCCACAAAATATTTGCACTTTATTTGTTAAATCTCGTAGGGGTGAGCTTAATAGTAGCATAGTCTTTAATATAACGAGAGTAATAACTGACCGTTCCTAGAAATGAGCATAATTCAGATATATCTATAGGGCTAGATGTGGAATTTAAAGATGATACTTTTATCGGATCTGGTCTAAATTCTTTTTTTGAAAATGTGTCCATAAAAAATTCTGTTTTATTAATCTCACACTTCTCTACATTTAATGTGAGTCCAGCTTCCACCAGTTTTTGACATACTACCCTTAAAGCTTGATCATGTTCATCTTGTGTCGTACCAAACACTAGTATGTCATCACTGTGGTTCATAGAATTTTTTACTGGTCTGCTCACATTTTGTTTTAATAACGTTTTGAAAGATTTCTGACGCTGAGCAATTCAATCTTCTATAATTGAATAAGCATAAATGAGTGGAAAATGTAGTTATATACCTTGATTGTTCATCAATTCGAATTGATAATACCCTTTAGCAAGATCCAATTTTGAAAATACAATTGCTCAATTGAGTTTGCTGATCATATCGTTCAGATGCGGTCCAGGATCTCTCTCTCTCTCTCTCTCAATTGCCATATTCAGTATTCGCATGTCCGCACATTCTGATTTTATCTTTATTTTCTTGGAAACTAATACTATTTGAGAAAACAAAGGCTTTGGACCAATTGCTACTTCAATAATATCCTGTTGTAACAGTACATTTATTTCTTCTTCTACCATAGCTTGCAGATGAATTGAAACTCTCTCGTGCTCTTGTGCTACAGGTGTAACTGCTTCATTTATATGCAAGGCTATAGTTTTTCCTCTAAGTTTTCCCAAACCTTTAAATAAAATCGGAAATTCTCTTAATATGGGATGCTCTGTTGTAATATTAAGTAATGGCTAGTAGTCCCATTATTTGAGCAGTTACATTACTTAATAACCAGGGACCTGGTACCTCCCCTTTCAAAATATGTATTTCCTCTTTACTAGATACATTTCCATGTGACAAATGTTCTTCAAATTTTGCATTTTCCTCGTTCATCATAAGTAATTGTTCTGTTTGCTCAGAATCTTCGGGATTATTATCTTCTAATACTCCCATTTGTCTCACATGCTAGATATTTGTTTTTTGCTGCTTTCTCCAACATTTCTCGTTATTTTTATTATCTTGTTTCAGTCGACATACACTTGCAAATTGATTTAATTTTCTGCATTTTTGTCCCAGTGCCACACATGTATTTGATTGTGGACATTGCAATCCACACCTATAGCATAGTTCTTTTCTACTTTGTCTAAACTCTGTATTATCATTTTAATGTTATCCTTCTTGACCATTTATCGAAGGTGTTCCATTGTTTTATTCTACATTGCTCCATGTTTCTTTGCTCAGGCTTCTGTTCGTGCCATTCACAAAATAGTTTCTAAGTCATGTTTCTTTCTAATTACAATTCCCTAAGATCCAGTGATTTACGTCCTTGTATACTTCTTAGTCTTATTGCCTCTTCGTTAAGTTCCTCAAATTCACAGAACATCACTAATTTCCGTAGTCTTGTTACATATTCATCAATAGTTTCATCCTCTTCTTCACAAGCTTTATTAAAGTTATGTCTTTCGAAATCTAAATTTCTTGGTGGATCAAATCTGTCAGGCTGGACTGGACTACGGAAACGCCCTCTACGCAGGAACGACGGCTAAGCTCCTGAGACGGCTGCAACGCATCCAGAACGCCTCTGCACGTCTTATCCTCGACATCCCCCGACGCAGCCACATCACACCCCACCTGAGAGACCTGCACTGGCTCCCTGTCAACAAGAGGATAACCTTCAAGCTCCTCACCCACGCACACAAAGCACTCCACAACTCCGGACCAGCCTACCTCAACAGACGACTCAGCTTCTACACCCCCACCCGCCAGCTCCGCTCGACCAGCCTCGCCCTCGCCACAGTCCCCCGCATCCGGAAAACGACCGCCGGCGGCAGATCCTTCTCCCACCTCGCTGCCAAGACCTGGAACACCCTCCCCACCAACCTCCGACAGACCCAAGACCTACTGGCCTTCAGAAGACTCCTCAAGACCTGGCTCTTCGATCAGTAGCAGCACCACCCCCCTCTTCCCCCAGCGCCTTGAGACCCTCGCGGGTATGTAGTGCGCTTTATAAGTGACATGATTGATTGATTGATTGATTGATCGAAACATTTAATAAGTCCTTTGTATGTATTTCTTTCTGAATCAGGAAATGTTAGTTATATCCTGTACTTCATCACCTACTAAATTTAATAATAGATCCTTTGCTTGTTCATCTGTACATTTCTTACGTGTAGCCTTTAAAAAAAATTAAACTTTCCTTTTCCATTTTTACCATCTTCGGGCTATAGTTTGTTGATCTGTTAAATCAAATGATAGAGGTCTCCTAAAAATTGTACTTGAAATATTTTCATCCATTTGTATGTTTGATGATGTTGAACTCCCTTCAACATTTTATTTTACTTTTTTATTTGCTAATTTATTGTTTGCACAATGCAGGTTAATGTGTTTTTTGTTGTTTTGGGACTGTTCTTTTTGACATGAAATCCACTTATTTTGATATAAATTTGATATTTGCCTGACCTCAAAATTGCGTCTTTCACAAACGTCTATGGATAAATGCCTGACTTCAAGATGGCCACCGAGATTTTGTTTTATCATGTTATGCCTGGTTATAAAATGGCCGCTAACTTGGACATCATCAGATCTCCTGTTGTTTGTTGTGTGATTTTACCGCTGAAAGCACCCGAGTCATCGACAATGCTGACTTCGGTTAATTTAAAGGTATGCCAGACCTTCTTAAATTAGTTTAGCGCATTCTCGCTACAGCGCGCTTAACGGAGCAGTTGTTGACAAAGGAAGCAGTCCTTGTGTTGTCTCTGTGTTGACAAGGAAAGCAGTCCTTTGCTGTATGTTGCGGAGGGCGATCAGCGCTCGTCGCCAGTTTGTGATGATCCAAAACACATGTGGCTGCACTCAATTTTTATTGAATCAGCCTACAGCTCATTCATCTGCATCCTAACATAACTGCTACTACAACTGCCACACCTTGAGCATCAACATTCCACCATTGATGTCATAGTGACTCTGACATCATTCACACCATAGGTATATTGCTACAGTTAATATAGGTTTTTGTGGACATGTGGACAACTTTACTAATCCTGCTGTGTGTGTAGTTATAGAAATGGTAAAACAACCCATTTTGCCATAGCCAGTATGTCAACCCATCACATGGGAATAGGCTACTGTAGGTAGCATGTTGTGTATTTGTTTATCCCTGCATCCATGTCAAGAACAGTGTTCCAGGAGAAAGGGAATGAACAGTTTCTCAATTTAATTTGTCACATGTGAGTTACACTAATATTAATAGCCCTTATCTGGTTGCATCAGACTACTCAGTGGATCTTTGCCATAGCAAAAAATGTGGCAGCCGGCCATGTCAATTTTTAAATCATTGAACTTTGAGGAAGGTTCATACACGCTCATATGAAACATTTATTGGTACTGAGATCTCACACACAATTTGATTTTATTGTATGCACTTCTAAAGCTCCACATGGCACTGAAGTACTTATTCACTCCACATGCAGAAATATTGCAAGGTATGCAAAAAATGCATATATGAACCGCATGACACAAGGACATATACTACTTAAAGGTACAGCACTTAAAGTTCTAAGGTGCCAGCATTTCCTCTTTCCAGGTGTGGTGTACACATCCCAGCCTTACTTGAAATTGTGGCTGGGATAGGCTACTGGGATTTTAACTTTTGACTAGTAAGTTACTTGTTATTTAAAGTAGTCAGTGCTACCTATTTTGTGCCATTTGCTTGTGTGATTGCATGACTGATTTCTACTGCGCATTTACATTCTTGAACACTGAATATTGTTGTCTGAGCTTTTCTATTGCTGGTTCATTGCAAGAGCCACTTCTACGTGTAGCTGTTCAGGATATGTGGAGGCATTTGAAACAACCGTTGATTAAATTTAAATCTGGAGATGTGTTCTGATTGTTTAGTAGGACTGTGCTATACCTGAATACCACTCATTTCCATTGCCTTAGATTTCAGTCCAATAGCCTTTGCCATGAAAGCTGGATTATTTACCAGTGAAAAATTAATGCATTCTAAATCTTAAAATCATTTGGTCCCTAGAAGTTTTGTTTGACTTAGAGCTTGTTAAAGCAGGTCAGTTGCTTTCCTTGAGGCAGGAAATATCAATCACCTCTCATATAAACAGGAGAGCTACATAATTAAGTGTAAGTATTCATTTTTCACATTTCACTTTATAAAGCACTACCTTTGTCAAATGTCTCGCAGTAACAAATAATTCTTGCAGTGGTTCTTAATGTACATCTCAGTAAAAGTTCAAGTAGGTTTACATTTGTCTCCTTTTAATTTTTCCCTTAGTATCAGCAGCTGTACTATAGTCAAGATGAGTCAAATAGAAAGAACTATGATGCCTATCGATTGAATTTGCAGTCTCCACACAGCTATGAAGATCCCTACTTTGATGATCGAATTCACTATCCTTCTACAACAGATTATGCCACACAGTGTGGACTGAAATCAACCACCAACTATGTAGACTTTTACTCTACGAGGCGCCCATCTCATAGAGCAGAACAGTACCCAGGATCCCCTGACTCTTGGGTGTAAGAACAAAGACCAATGAAAGGAGTTTGTTTCTTTTGAAGTAAACTTGGATACACAGAGACCTTTTTCTGCTGTTTTGTTGGTGGATTGTGAATGTGAATTTAAAGGAGGATCATGGAAGAGTTTTTATGTTCAAGGAATTATTGAAAAGAACAGACACGATGGCTAACTTTGTTTTGCTATGTTAGGTGCTAAATCTTATTAACTGTAGTTGTATAGTTTGGTGAAGGTGCGGGACAGGTGATGAAAGGTTTGAGATTGAGGAAAATGGATCTGAGAAATGTGTAGGTTGAGTTAAAACTGATTTTTTTATGTGAATAAATTCCTGTTCTAATAGTTTGTACAGAAGACCAATACAGATGCCATTCTTTTATTGCTTCTAAATGTTGAGATTATATGCTATTATGTCTTGAAAATTCTTTCTTTTTGTAAATATGAACACACCATATTGGTTAAAAAGTGCCATCATTTGTACTCCTGTGGGTCATTTGAAACAGATTTAAAAAGTGTACATCTTTGAAAAAATGAAAGCTGTTAAAAAATTAAAATAAAGATATCATTTTTGTTTTTTAAAAATTGTGTACTTTTGAACATCCAAAAGCAATATGTCTATTTTGCCATTTCCCTCCTTTTTCAAGGAATGTTTCACTGCCATTTGTTACGCACATAGAAAAATAAATGTGGGTGCTTCATCCATAAAAAGTAATTCCAATTCATTTTTTTATTTTATTTATTTGACCCTTTTAAGAATTACAGTACATACATTTCAAGTGCATTTTAAAATACTCCAGCTACTTTCGGTATTGTTAATGGTCATTTTTGTGTTTCTGTACACCTAATGCGTTTTCATTTCCCATGCTTGCAAAAGAATCCATTCATTTTATTAATCTAGTACTGGAGTGTGTTTTGTTGTTGTGTTACTCACTTTTAATTTGAACTTTCAATTTGTTGCCCACAGTTTATCTATTTGCTTTTCTGAAGAAACACTGTGTGGGCATATTGTGCCATTTTCATTTTTGCTGTGGGGATCAAAAAACGTCCCTGCTTAAATAGGCTCACTGTGACAAAATCTGCAATGTGCATTTCGGGTCTTTTCTCATTAGACGCTTTAAGATTTATTT
Organism: Calotriton arnoldi; assembly: GCA_963921515.1. NCBI lineage: Eukaryota > Metazoa > Chordata > Amphibia > Caudata > Salamandridae > Calotriton > Calotriton arnoldi. The sequence goes on along the minus strand of CAWUFW010002143.1, from coordinate 406,920 downwards.
TCCTCTTTTTGTGGACATCAAATAGTTGAATATTGACAAAATTGCCCTTCCTGAACTTGGCAGACTGTAATTTCCTGTGGAAAACGGAGTTCATTTGCAAAATGGTTATCAGTGCGCAAATACCAGATCTTGGATGGCGCAACGAGTATGTTGATCTGTGTTTTAAAACCTGGCTTTCTTGTTGCATTTTTCATTGTGTTCTGTATTGTAAACAATTGAAAACGAATAGCAAACTAATAACCATGAATGTGAAACTGTTGATCAGTGTTGTGCTCATTCAATTAATACTTTGTACATGAGACATAGAACATGAACACATAAATTGACATTCCGGTACTGTACCTATATCAAGGTAAGTGAAGGTAATTGAACAGAATCGAAAAGACCGTGATCAGGTATGAAGGTTTAGATGATGTATGTTAAGGTGCCTGAGGGTTAGCTGGGAAGTTTCGCAAGGCATTGCTATTGTATTTGTCGGATTAATATCTGAGATGCAAACCACTTCTAATACAAGGCTCTCAAGTAATTTGTTAGACCTTCTAAACACAGCAATAATGGCCTAGTAGGATGCATGTTTGAAGTCTGGGTAGGGGCAAATGACCCTCCTGTCCCCTCAACATCAGGGTACGAAACACCTTCAGACAGCACCAAGAAATGTCACTGGCTGTGGTTTCTTTTTTGCCCAGCAGTGTGATAGTAACTGTGTGCCTACAACACAGAGGTAGCAAATATGTACAAAGTGCGGGTTATACCTGACACAGAGTGTTGCCAGTGAATGGGGACGACTATGGTGACGTCTTAGTGTGGTAAAAGGCATCTACTGGTTTTCATGATCACCAGGAGGAACCTTCTTCCACAGTTCATCATCATCAAATTACTTTATTCGATTAATACAATATTAATCATAAAAGTTCAAATATACATCACAAATATAAACTATAAAAAGACCATTAAAAACAGTTAAAAAAACAATTAAAAACCAATTCATCACAGCAAATATGCAGTTTCCTGGTTTTCAGCTACAAACATAGAAAGGAGGCAACACAAAAGCAGGTTAAAGGGTCGGGCAGCATTCGTAAAAAATATAGGGCCGATCGACATTGCCTAAAATTAAGCTTGCGCATAATTGAAATTAAAAATCTCTCACGCTGATCACAATAAAATTTACAAAAACAGAAAATGTGCAGATCAGTTTGGAGCGAGGAACCATCACATGGGCAACATGAGAGGTCATTAGTAGAATAAGGGCCAGCAGGAAAGCCCAACATGCACGTAATGAGGTTAAGGCGAAACCTTAGCAAAATGAATCTGTGACGAGGGTTTGTTACAAATTCCAGATAGGATGGTACCCCCTTGCCTTGCATTGGGCCCTCAAGATATTCTCTGACCGTGGGTTTACTGTTCTGGGTAGTCACTCTCGCCTCATTAGCGAATTTTTAAAAGCGGGCTTTTATGGCTTTTTTTTTATATAGACACGTATTTTTCTGGGGTTTCGTACAGGCTTTCTAAATCTAAAGTGTGAAGAGTATTTTTAACATACGCTAACCACTGTATGCTCTGTGTGTGTTCTAGTGATAAACAGTCCATAATAATTTTTTGGGTGAGAATCCCAGTATCTCTTCTCCATATTGAGTGCCAGAGGAGAATAGGTGCTACATTTATTTGAGCGGTGATATACGGGATATTCAGCTCATGATGTAAATTAAAATTAGAGCAACTGATGTGGGGGCTCATCATTGATTTCCAAAAGGAGTCTTCTATTGTTTGTATCACCTTTACATTAGCATAACCCCATACACCAGCACCATAGGAAGCTACTGCACTAGATTTAGCCCCATATACCTTTTTTACTATATCTAGATGTCTTGTGCCCAGCTTTTTAGAAAACGAGTGAATGGCATTAGTGCTATTTTCTAGCATGATCCTTCGATTCGCCACCATAATAATCCAGGATGATCTATAATCAAAGGTCACCCCTAAGTATGAAAACAACTCCGTCTGCACCACTTTGTGGTCAGAAATAAAAAAGGAAGGGGGGTTCTTCACCTTTCGGGCTGCAATTAAAATAAAAAACTTGGCCTCATTTGTTTTAAGTCAAGACTTTGCATGAATTTTACATAAGTGTCTAGCAATTTCTGGAAGGCCCTTCCCGTACGTGCAATCAAAACTGCATTGTCTGCGAACAATAAAATTGGAATACCGTCTTATTTTTTCAAGGGACGTCTATGGCTGATTCAAGCAATTGGGGCTCTACCCCGTTTGTATATATAGAAAACAAAAAAGGGGCAAGAAAGCACCCTTGGCGGACCCCCCTGGAAATTTGAAACCATCTAGTGCACTCCCCCTTATGCCCATACCGTACGCAGCCTTCAGCCTTCGAGTACAACTGTCTTATAAAAGAAATTATTTCTTGGTCTACCCCTATTTCCTTCATGATCCCCCACAGATGGGAATCGGCAACGCAGTCGAAGGCTGTGCTTAGGTCTATGAAGGCCATGTATAAATTTCCTTGCTTAACATGGGTATACTTTGCTATGAGCAGACTCAAGTTAAGACATTGGCCTTGGGTGCCTCTACCTTTTTTAAAGCCATATTGGACCGGGATCAAGATGTTATTTGTCAGTGCCCAAGCCTCCAGTCTGTTTAATAGCACTCTACCCATAAGTTTCGCCATGCTATCCAGGAGGAAAATTGGCCTATAGTTTCTAGGATCAGATTTATCTCCTTTTTTGACTATTGCGTTAAACACGTTGCTGAGCCCGGGCCCCCAGAGAACGGTAGAGACAGTAAAAACATCTGTTGGGGTGCCATCTAGACCATGAGCCTTATTGCTAGTGTATTGTGCCAGGGCTTCACTTCTCTCCAAATTATTAAAAGTGAGAGCAATATTAGATGGAGAGACGGAGTCCTCGCACAGCTCCCGAGTACCCTCTCTCTTTCCATTGAAGATTTTACTAAAATGCTCCACCCAGGAGCCTTCATCCACATGATTGTCAAGGTTGGGGTCTGTATTTGATTTTTAAAATGGGGCATTAATCGTTGCCCAGAAATCCCTCGCGTTATTTGTGGCAGATGTTTGGAGCAGTTTTTCCCCATGCTTCTTCCTTCAGTATCTTTAGCCTATTCTTCCTGGCCGTGGAGTTCCTTAGGCGAGCCTGTTTGACCAGGATTGGGTCTTTTGGCACACACTTAAGAATTTGGTATAGGTGAGAAAGTGCATCTGAAAGAAACACGTTAGTGATAGATTCCTTACCTTAGAATTACCCCCAGGCGTCAGACTGGATCCGGAAAGTTTTCGTTAGCAGTACCTCTGCGCATCGGAAGGTGGCGTCGGTCGGCTCCGGCGTCGGTGTCGCCGGGATGACGTCGCGGCAGCTACTTAGACACCGCCCTCGCGCGCTGACATCAGTTCTTTCTTTTTCCGCGCCAGCCAGCGCAGATCCGGGAAGAGCGGTACCTCAATCATTTTTTGACTAAGTTTTTCTCGACTTTTGTCTACGTCTTTTTCGAGTCTCATGACTCCGTAAGGTACACGAGGGATGCCAGGATTCAAGGCCTGCGGTTCCTGTAGTCGACTGATGTCGGTGACTGATCCGCACCGTGTGTGCCTTTTCTGCCTGGAGCACGACCACGACCCCAAGTCGTGCCCCGACTGCCGGTTGTTGACGCGAAGGCTTTGCGGGAGCGGTCCCGAAAGCTGCTTGAACGCCACCATCAGTCAGGATCGAAGTCTTCGCACTCTGGGTCGGTTAAGCCGAAGCACAAAAAGAAGTCGAAGAAGCATCGTCGCTCTTCGACTTCTCCTCGTCGGTCGGCTGACCCGACGAGGCCCGCGGGTGGTGCCTCTCCCGCGGCTCCGCGTGCTGAGCCCGAAGAGTCGACTCCGGGTTTCCCTCCCTTTCCGGGACCCGGGGCGACTCCCGCCCAGCTTCGTACTTTCTACGAGGCGATGCATGCCATCTTTGGGCGGCCCGAATCCGCCGGCGCGCCTTCGGGCCCCGCAGACTCGGCTGGGGGGCCGGGACCTTCATTGCCGGCGGCTCCGGCCCCGGCGCCGCAGGCCCCCGTGGATCCAGGCCTGGATCCAGATCGGCGCTGGTTGACCTTATCACACCTCCACCGGTGCCGCTTCCGACGGCACCACTACCGCGCCCGGCGCCGGCCCCCCGGCCACGGAGCCGGACGGGCGTCGACTGATGCCGGATCCGGCGCCGGGCGGGGTTTTTGTGCCCCTGTTCACTCCTGGAGTCCCTTTTAGGCCAGATTGGCACCCAGAGGAGGAGGAGGATTGGGAGGGGTCAGGGGACCCTTTAACGGAACAACTGGAACAGGACTGGAGAGAGGACCTGGGGGATGCCAGTGGTTTGGACACCTCGCCAGACCTTGGCATGCGGTCTCCTCCTACCGTGGCTACGGAGGAGGGAGCGTCTTATGCAGTGGTGTTGCGTAGGGCGGCCGAGGCTCTCCACCTCGAGCTTCCTACGGTGGCAGTCAGGACTAACCTCCTGACAGAGGTACTTCAACCGGCAGCGAGCTCTTCGGAGCCCCTGCTGCCTTTTAATGAAGCTATCTCAGATATCCTTTTGGGCACTTGGTTCAAGCCCACCACAGGGGCTCCTGTGGATAGGATGATTGCCCGACGCCACCGCTGGTCTCCGGGCGACCCCTTCTTCCTTTCCTAACACCCTTCCCCTGAGAGCTTGGTGGTCCAAGCCTCGACGTCCCAGAGCGCCTTCCCTACCGCACCCCAGGATAGGGAATCCAAGAAGCTGGATCACCTTGGGAAGAAGTTGTTTTCTTCCTCCAGCTTAGGGCTGCGGTCGGTGAACACCGCATGCCTCTTGGGCCGTTACTCCCACTCTGTGTGGGACTCGGTGGCGCAAGTGCTGCCTCAGTGTCCGGAGGAGGCCCGGACCGTGCTGTTGCTGAAGGGAGAGACGCAGCTAAGTTCGCCATTCGGTGTGGGCTAGATACCGCCGACTCACTGGGAAGAACGATTTCCACGTCGGTGGCAATAAGACGCTACGCCTGGTTGAGGACGACTGGCTTTTCGGGGGATGTCCAGAACACCCTAATGGACATGCCTTTTGATGGCCGTCGCCTGTTCGGCGACAAGGCGGACGGTGCATTGACGCGTTTCAAGGACTCGTGGGCTACGGCCAAGTCCTTGGGTCTTTCCACCCTGCGTCCTGTACAGTCTGCTTTTCGCCCCTTTCGTGGCCACGGAAGGGTGTGCCCCACCACGTTCCCTTCAGGGCCACAGGCCGGCGCAGAACTTTTCATCCCAGCGCGGCCGGGGACGTGGGAACCAACGCCGTGGTTCTGGGGGCCAGCGGGCGGGCCAGTCCACCTCCACCCCCTCCGCCACAGCCTCCAAGCCCTCCTAGTCTGACATTTCAGGGCCACCAAACACCAGTGGGCGGCAGGATTCGCCATCACCTCCCCCACTGGTGCACCATCACGTCGGACAGGTGGGTTTTGCAAATTGTCCGAAGGGGCTACTCCCTCCCCTTCGAGACTACCCCTCCCCTTCGAGACTACCCCTCCCTCCATGCCACCCAATTACCATCGCATATCGGAGGATCACCTGTCCCTTCTCCAGCAGGAAGTTACGGCTCTCTTGGCCAAGGGAGCCATCGAGCGCATTCCTGTCCCAGAAGTAGGTCGTGGTTGTTATTCCCACTACTTTCTGGTGCCCAAGAAGGACAAAGGCCTGCATCCTATCTTGGATCTCAGGAACGTCAACCGTTTCCTCCGGAAGGAGAAGTTCAAGATGTTGACCCTGGCTCAGGTCTTGTCTGCCCTCGACCCTGGAGACTGAATGGTAGCGTTGGACCTGCAGGACGCTTATTTTCCCATCCCCGTCCTGCCGGCCCACCGGCGTTACCTGCGGTTCACGGTAGGCCACGAGCATTTTCAGTTCACCGTGCTCCCCTTTGGCCTTACCAGCGCCCCTCGGGTGTTCACGAAAGTGGTGGCGGTGGTCGCAGCTCATCTGCGCAGATCAGGGGTTCCAGTCTTCCCCTATCTCGACGACTGGCTGTTGAAGGCGGGCTCGCCCCAGGCTGTCGTCTCCCACCTCCAGACTACGGCTGATCTCCTGCACTTGCTGGGGTTCTCCATCAATGCGCCGAAGTCGCACCTGATTCCCTCTCAGAAGCTCCTCTTCATCGGAGCGGTTCTGGACACAACGCAGTTTCGGGTTTATCCTCCCGAACAGCGAGTCTGGGATATTCGGGCTATGATTCCGATCTTTCAGCCTCTATCCCGGGTGTCAGTCAGGAAGACCTTGAGGCTGTTGGGACTCATGGCCTCCTGCATCCTGCTGGTCGATCATGCCAAGTGGCATATGCGGGCTCTGCAGTGGGACTTGAAGTTCCAGTGGGCGCAGCATCAGGGGAACCTATCCGATTGCGTCCAGATCTCGGAGGGCACTGCACGACAATTGCAGTGGTGGCTCACGAACCAGGATTGGGTCAACGGCAGATCCCTCTCCCTTCCCCAACCAGAACATACTGTGGTGACAGATGCATCCCTTCTGGGATGGGGTGGCCACATGGGAGAGGCGGAGATCAGAGGCATGGGCTCCACATCAACCTGGAGCTTCGGGCGATCCGTCTTGCACTCAAGGCATTCCTTCCCTCTGTCCGGGGAAGAGTAGTGCAGGTGTTCACAGACAACACCACCGCCATGTGGTACTGCAACAAACAGGGCGGGGTGGGGTCGTGGACACTATGTCAAGAGGCTCTGTGTCTCTGGACATGGCTGGAACATCAGGGCATATTCCTGGTGGTTCAACACCTGGAAGGTTCCCTGAACGCCAGGGCGGACGAGCTCAGCTGTAGGTGCATGATGGATCACGAATGGCGTCTTCACTCGGAGGTGGCGCAAGGACTCTTTCAACAGTGGGGAGAGCCTTGGTTAGATCTGTTCGCCACCGAAGAGAACGCTCAATGTCAGCAATTCTGCGCGTTGGAATTTCCAAGGCGGCACTCGCTAGGCGAAGCTTTTCGTCACGAGTGGAGTTGCGGTCTTCTGTACGCCTTTCCGCCTATACCACTTCTGCCCAGAGTGCTGAAGAAGATAAGGCGCGACCAGGCCCAAGTCATTCCTGTGGCTCCGGATTGGGCACGAAGAGTATGGTATCCCGAGCTACTCAGTATGGCCATCGATCCTCCGATTTGTCTGCCTCTTCGGGAGGATCTTTTGTCGCAACAGCAGGGGACGGTCCTCCACCCAAACCTGTCCAGCCTCCACCTCCTTGCGTGTAGATTGAGCGGCGGCAACTGACGTTATTTGACCTGCCTCCCGAAGTCTGTGATGTCATCTTGGCAGCCAGGCGTCCCTCCACTAAGATGGTATACGCCTGTAGATGGAACAAATTTGTGGCATGGTGCACAGCAAAGGCTGTGGATCCCCTTTCTGCCCCTCTTTCTGAGGTTCTCTTGTTCCTTCTTTCTTTGTCCCAGCAGGGCTCTGCTCTGGGCACTCTAAAGGGCTATCTTTCGGCCATTTCTGCCTTTCTCAGGCTTCCTGATCAACCTTCTCTTTTTAAGTCCCCTGTTGTTAATCGTTTTCTGAAAGGCATAACGCATCTCTTTGCTCCGGTTCCTTTCGTTGTGCCTCAGTGGGACTTGAACCTGGTCTTGACCTTTTTAATGTGTGCTCCCTTTGAGCCACTTCACAACTGTCCTCTTCGTCTCTTGACGCTTAAGACTGCTTTCCTGGTGGCCCTCACTTCTGCTAGGAGAGTGAGTGAGCTCCAGGCTCTTTCTTCTAAGCCTCCATTTCTGGCTATGCATCCGGACAAAGTTGTCCTACGCACTCGTCCATCCTTTCTTCCAAAGGTGGTTACATCTTTTCATATTGGCCAAACCATCACTTTGCCCACCTTTTTTCCGCCTCCGCATCCTTCGAGAGAGGAAGAGAGGCTCCACCGTCTGGACCAAAAACGTGCGCTCTCCTTCTACCTAGACCGCACAAAACAGTTCCGGGTGGATGACCAACTCTTTGTTGGCTACGTGGGCACCAAGAAAGGTCGGGCTGTACACAAGCGGACCATCTCCAGGTGGGTCGTCTTGTGTATCATGGCCTGTTACTCTTTGGCTAAAAAGGAGCCTCCAGTTGGGTTGCGCGCCCATTCCACTAGGGCGACGGCAGCCACCACTGCTTTGGGACGGGGAGTTCCTCTAAGCGACATCTGTCAGGCAGCTACGTGGGCATCGCTGCACACGTTCACCAAGCACTACTGCCTGGACAGCCAAGTCCGGAGAGATGGCTTCTTTGGCCGTTCTGTTCTCCAGGACTTTCTGGTGTGATCTTGGTTCGCAGACCCACCACCGGGGTTGGTATTGCTGGGGTATCTATTCTAAGGTAAGGAATCTATCACCAACGTGTTTCTTTCAGAAGGTAAGTAACTTGTGCTTTAGTGCAATTCTTGTCGAACCATTTCTGGCCCTTACTTTTTAGGGACCCACCACTCTTCGAAAGATTCTTTTTTACTTCTAGCAAAATGGCTTCAAAGGCCACGATAGTACTTGGCGGGTCCGGGTTTAAATCCAGGCATATTGCTATTTCCTTAAGCCTACTAGACACTACCCGAGGGATAAGAACTGCATTGTCAATGTTCGCCCACTTAAGTGTTATCACATTCTTCCTTGCAACATAAGGTTTTTTATGTGAGATGTTGGAACCATGGATACCTACCCAATACATATGACAAGATACGGCCGCATGATCGCTGAAGCCTGAGAATTTAACCGTATTATTACAAAAAGCCCCTCTCAGGGAGGCTGAGGCTATTATAAAGTCAATCGTGGAGCTATTTAGAGTAGAACGGAAGGTTTCTAACGGATGGCCGGTGGTTTCCGACAGAGGGTTCATTATCTCCAGATCTTCTGTGATAATGAGCTTATTTAATACATTCCCATAATGGTTGGGGCAAAAATGCACACTACCCCCTCCATCCTCATCTGTTAGGCCACAAATTGAGGTTAGTAAAAGGGGCAACACTACTGCATCTTTTTTGCACAAACTAATTAACCTATTCATGTTTTCCTCCACTACGGATACAACCTTGTATATCTCGCCCTGAATAAATTGTTATAAAAATTAATCCACAAAATAGTGTTGCCACCGGGACCTTTAAGGTGCAGCATATTAAAATATTGACAATCATTGTAGGAGGAAAGTACTTCAAATCTCAGGGTATTCTTTAAAAGTGTCACAATCCAGCCCCTCGCCCCGACCAGAGTTTGAAGCAATGATGGGGGTTAATACAATCTAAAACCATCTATGTAAACAGGTCCCACTGCCCAAGTCTCTTGCAGGCAAACTAGATCAAAGGTGGAAAAATACTTAAGCCAATATGTATCCAACTATTTGTGTCCCAGGCCTGCAATGTTCCATGTAATAGCTGTAAAATTGTCTATATCCTTTGGCAGAAGGGCTTGGGTATCTGAGCGCTCCGGAACACCATTAGCTACTACGTTTTGGGACCCTTCCTTAATTCTCCGGTAAGTCGCAGGCATCCATGTCCGACAGCGCCAAGAATCGGTTAAAAGTTGGTAAAAGTGGTGCAGTGTTTTCTCCGCACCGCGTACATGATTGGGCATCCAATAAGGGTAAAATAGGGTTGTGAGCCCTGTTTCCATTTGTACCTGGCGGATGCGTCGACAGGTTATAAAAAAAAAGCCAAGAGGTAGGGCAAATATTTGTGTCGATGCTGTTGGCATATTAGGTAATGAGTGTAATAGTTTTTCTGCCATGGCTGGAGATTTAAAAGTTAAAACCACACAGTCCCCCATAATAGATTTCACTTGTTTACCCAGCCAGGAAACTCTGCGTGCCATTAAAATTTTAAAATGTCCCACTGACCAATCATTGGTAGTTTTATAAATCCAGTGTCGAGCTTTGTGGATTAATTGGGTGGTGGTTTTTATTTGGTCTCTTTTTAAAACGGGTGTTTGCCAAAATAACCACATAGGGACATGCAATTGGTGGGAGGTCTAGCCTCGGCCCCTCCCCCGTCCTTTGTGTAAGATGAGGGCCCCCTAACCTTATGGCCGAATTGACCTGTTCTGTGGGTCAGGATGGGATCAAGTGGCCATCGCTGGCTCTGCTACTTGGCTCTCGGCTGACGCCAGAGATAAATTGGCAACATTGAACAGGGGTGGAGCCTGAGTTAAAGGTGCCATGATCTGAAGTTGTGGTTTCGCCAGGGGTGGGGGGTTTAAGCTATTGTAGGCCATGCCGTTATTATCGCCTACTGGGGAATGTTGCATCGGCCCTGTGGAACTCCCTCTGGGCCCAACATCTCGAGGTGGCACATGTCTCGTTACTGCCAACTCCATTATTGCCTTTTCAATGGATTCTAAATGTAGGCATATTGGAGATAGGAGCTCGTTAAATTTTTCAAGAAGATCGTCCAAAATCAAACCTTTGGTGGCATGACGATCGGCTGAGGTTGCGGGTTCTCCATGTTACCAACTAACAGATTTACTGGAGCTAGTTTGCATTTTCTTGGTCTCTTATAGTTATTGATGCAAAGGGTTTTAGAAGCGCCCCTCTTTTATAGACCGGTGCTACAACAAGTGGTATTGATCCCTCTGGCAAAGGATTGGCAGTGACAATTCTGGTAGAAGTGGAAGGGCTGGTTACGGCGATTTGTGTGCTCAGTGTCTGACCCTCGTGGAGCATCACACGTGTCATGTCCCTATTTGTATCGTCATCCATGCCCGTCGATAGTCTCCTCTCCACACGGGCAATCTCTATGGCTATGGCTGATGAAGCTTTTGCTAAAAAGGTATCTAAAGATGTAAGGGTGACCTCTTCCGCTGGTGGGTGGGCTGTCTTCTTCCTCCCCATACTTTCGTTTTTCACCATCTTTAGGATTCTCTTCCAGCAAACGTTAGAAGGGGGTGGGGCCCAGCCCACCCTCTTCTGAGTTCTGACAGGCGTGGACGGGCCCGGCCTTGGCCCGGGCGTGTCCCCACGCGCGTCCCGCTCCGCGGGAGTGTGGCACGTTTTTCAGCGCGAGTCCTTCTTGCAGGGGCTGATGGGAGTTGGTCTCCCCAGCGGTGGCAGACCATGTCCCAGCACGGCTCTCCCCCAGCGGGAAACAGGTTTGTTGGAGGTCAAAATACCTTGTTAGATTCACCTGAGCAGGCCCACAATTTCCGACTCCCATCTGTTTGCAGTAGCCAGAGGCACTGCCACAGTTTGTTGTAGACAGTGTGGAGAGCTGGATGTCAATAGACCCTCTTTGAGTCTCCATATTTAATGCCTAGAGACTGTAACTTGGTGAAAATGTGTGCTGCGGACTAACACTGTGACACAGGAAGAGCAGTTATGTTGAGTGTAGGATCTAGATGTGGTAGAGAAACCATTGTGCATTATCAAATAGTCACAATTAAATTACTGGTTCAAGAAAGCTACCATACAGCTCGTGTTTTTATTTCTATTCATTTTGGGAAAATAGACACTACAGAACTACTGGTCTGCGTCTTATCTGGCTGACTATATGTGCATCACTGATTAGACCGGTGATGAGTATATTGAACAAACGTGGTTATTTTAGATTATCCATGTAGTTACAACAATTGTAAGATACAGGAAACATACGTAGGCTCGATAATGGTAGTGGCACAACATCAACGCTCAATTCATGTTTAATTAAAAAAAATCGAATTATGCCAAGTGCTGCGATCCCATGGCCTTTCGTTCATTATATATTAAAAGATACATTATTCAGTCAAAGCCACAATGACCCGTCATTGAGTGCTTCCAAAACAAAACCCCATAAAGCTCATCTTAAAGTACTTGAGCAATTATGGCGGCCATGTACCTTAGAAGCATATACTTAAGTCCACCTTGGCTCAGCAAAGAATGGTGGCCTCCACTGGATTGCATTAGAATTTGATGCACATAGCTGGGCACTAACGCGTTTTCTTGGGGTGTAATGTGTTGGCAACTTGTGAGTTCTGTTGAAAGTGTGAACCTCTTTAAAGTACAGAGATTACAAGTCTTAAGACATAGGAGTCGTGATGTAGTGAGCGACCAACATGACTGTCGCCATGAAGTAGTGTAAGTGGTACGCTGAACAGGTGAAAGCGCAACTTTGCAGTCTGGAATGACCATTTGTCCAGCCTCATACTGCAAACAAAATATCACAACCGAAACCTTCACTGACTGCCGAGCACACACTAAAGAAATTGAGTGGTGAAAACATAAAGTAGTCATAAACAACTGCACTCTTTCCTTAATGTGAAGGAAAGGTGCAAAACAAAATAAAAGATAAATCACCCTAAACTAGACCATGAGATTTCAGTCACTATGCTACTATGTGATTTGTGTCTTGATTCAGTTACCTTCCTCGTCTCAAAGTGGCCGTGTTAGAACTTGTTTATCCGATAGCTCCGCACAGAGCACACACAGTAAAACAAAAATCGAGAAAGCTAATTGTGAAATTACGCTGAAGAGAACTGTTGCATCTCTGATTTTGAGTAAATAAAGAATTATTAATGTAATGTTTGGCATCAGGGCACTTTTAAAACCTTCATGTGTCTTGGTGATGCATCCACAAGTAACCTTCACCATGAGGTGGACATACGAAACTAGTATTTTAAACTATAACATTCTTTACATAATTTTTTCTATGTACTCCTTATGTAGACCTTTGCTTTATTCGCCTTTGGAGTGGGATGGCTATCTCTTTTTTCTTTTTTGCTCTTTTGCTTAAACTTTCATTTACATGTGGGCGTGGCTACGGCAGCCAAACTGGCAGATGTGATTTTTTATTTATTTTTTGGCTTCAGCTCCCGACCTGGTCCCCTTGGAATCTATCCGAATCATAAGGAGGGCCACTTTCCAGTGCCATACGAGTCGGCAGAGAGAGTGCCAACCTGGAATGCATGCCTGTATTGCTTAATGGGTGCCATCCAGAGAGAGATCTTCCCCCACCATGGAGCCTCCTGGCTTAGGCCTATTTGCGGGTCTGACCTGTGCCCAGCCCCTCACTCCTATGACTCCTAACTCGGATGTTGGCTTCAACTGTGGAGAAGAGGGTGGCGACCTTCGATGTGAGTGGTCTTGCGTTGTTTCCTTTGGCTCCCCGGGTGCCTAGCTGGGCTTGAGATAAAGATCCCACTAATGCCCCAGGGCCCGGCTTGCAGGATAGCGAGGTTAAAAGAAGAATTTGCCCTGCTACCTTGTTGGAAGATCGTGGCAACTAGGTCCTGGCGTGGCCTTGGCGGCGGAAGTTGTGACTCGCTCTCACCGGCTGGGGTCCTTTGGGAATGTGGAGCAGAAACCCCCGGACAACTGTGGGTGGTGTGCCTCTGTTGATCAGCCTGCATGAGACTGTTGCCAGATGAGTTGGACTACCAGGAGGCCTAGTGATTATGCTGTGTCTGGGATACTGGACTTACTTTGGGGCCTGGCGAGAGGTGAGGAGTGGGTGGCAAGGGAAGTGTGGTTAGAGAGCCTCGACCACCCCACCCTCACTTGAACTTCACCCTGCAGACTCTTGTGGCAACTGAATGAGGAAGGGAAACCACAGAAACCTGTTTTGGGATCCACGTTTCTCATCCACTTCTAGTGCCCCCACTAGCTCCCTACCCCACCCTTACCTGAACTACACTGAGAGCTTCAAGTCCACTGGATGATTGAGCACTACAGGCATCTCTCTCCTGCAGACTAAGAAGTACTAACAAGCACATCCCTGCCCTGCTTCCCGTGCTTGCACATCTCTGAGGAGGGTACACATTTCCACCCAACTATCCACCTACAGCACACCATCTAAGTAATCATTGGCATCTAACTTCTAGCATTCTGAGATGCACAGCATTCCCCACATGGATGCAGTCGTCGTGGACGGCTCTAGCACCCTGCTTGCGTTCTGTCACTACTTTTCTGTCCACTGGGGCCTGAGGGGGGGTGCCCAACATCATACATGCAAAGTTGCATTGAGAATCATTATTGATTTATTAGGAGACTGCAAAGCTGCTGTCGCCAGCAACAACAACAAAAAACCTCTGTGAGGCTGGTCATGGAAAGCGGGCCTTCGAGCCAAGGAGGGACGTGCTCTAATCTGGTCGATAATCATTCCTCATCAAACTGCAGCCTAGGGCATAGCCTACAGCAGCTGACACACCATAATACATCCTTGAAGCAAGTGTCATAGGAATGGGGAAACAGAAAGCAGCCAAACTGACCCTCCAGTCGCCCACGGCCAGCCATACATAACCGCAAGGCTGCGGGTCTTTCACCCATGGATCCACCAACATTCCTGTCTGCTGGCACTGACAAACTCGATGCCATCCTAAGCGCAATCAGAGCAACCAGGATGTCTCTTGAAACCAAATTTGATACAGTGTAGCTAGATGTGGGCCAACTTCAGGACGACCACAAGAAGTTAGTTGACAGGGTGGTGCAGTAAATGTACATTGGCTGGGCTACAACTGCAAACATCCGAGCTTCAGCAGCAAATCCATAAACTGGTGGCTCACATGCACTTTTTAAAGGGCAGGGCTGAGTATACTGATGGACGTTTTCGGTGAAGTAACATTAGTGTTGTGGGCCTGCCCAAGGGCTCGGAAAGACCGAACGTGGTGTATTTTCTGGAAAAGTGGACCAAAACAGTTTCTCCACCCCACAAACTAACTGCCTTTTTACCGCTTGAGAAGTACTGGCACAGAGGTCTCCCCTAGGCTACTCACCTTCACCTATTGTAGCTATGTTGCTTCACTTCAGGGACTGCAACGAGATCTGCGAGCGGCCAGACTTGCTACCCACCTCTATCTAACACTCAAGCTCAAGATGAATGGCAGTCAGCACTGGTGATGTTGCATCATTCACCAAAGCACCAATGTCCATAGATTCTGGCCAGCCAGATCCTTCAAATGAAAAATTTATTGATTTGGTTTAGACAATCTTGTTCCCGTGGTTTGAGGCGTTACTCTCTAATTGTTTTGATTACTGTGTACATCCTTGAGTGATGAAGACAGCATTTCATCCCAGGGGGTCTCTGTGTTCCTCTGAATCCCTCCCAATTGTGACTCCACAAACAGTAGATGATCTGCTTTAAATACATTACAGCTTGTTTTTCCTGTTTACTCATGCTTTGCTACTTACAGGGGCACATTGACACATTGTTGACTGTATGTTACATTTGCCATTTCAGAGAACACCAATTACTGATTTAGCCTCACAATTATATTTTGCGCCCGTTATTGGCTATTACATACTCCATTCACATGCTACCAGATGCATCACTACCAGCTATCTCATGCACCTCTATATTTGAATGGGGCTCCCTTATACTCACACGCTGACCTCTCCTTACAATATCAGCAACTTTCTTGTTGGATCATCATACCTTGGATTCTGGTTGGGGATTTCTTCTGTGTTCTAGACAACAAATTAGACGGATCATACCCTCCTTCCTCAATCCTCCATGACACACAATGCTAAGGAGTTTTCTGGCTTGCTGGGCCAGTGGTCTTTAGTGGATATATGGAGGTAGCATGACCCAGGTGTCAGACTCCACTCATTCTACTCACCCCTGCATGATAAACATGTTCGTTTAGATCGGTTCTGAATCACTCTGCCCTCTGGGTGCCCAATCAGACTATCACATGCAACTGTTTCTGATCAGAATCAGTTGTTGGTTTACACTGGGGGTGGTGTTTAATCTCCAACCCTGGCGCTTAAAAGACATAGAATACCACGCTGCCTGATTACTTCGAAGACAATCTTGGTGCAGCTTTTTCCTTAACAGTCTAATGGGGAGCATTCAAGGTTGTGGCCAGGGTATCTGTATACTGCCAGTGATTGGTGCCTGTAAAATCATTGATAAGGAGCTGCGCACAGCGAAGAACTCTTTACTTCAGCTAGAAAAAAGAAGATACATTAGGTCCCACTCGTAGACATACTCTTGGAGCAGCACACAATGTGCATTTTTCCCTGCTTGATCGGCTTTGCTACCTCAACCGCATACTGCGTATGCTGCCTGAGCACATGTGGAGTGGGATACGGTGAGTAGGTTGTTAACATGGCTTCTTGACTGAGAACACGCAAATGCTTCGATCTCCACACTTAATGCAGCATCAGCCATCATATTACACACGCAACATGAAATACACAAAGCTTTCTACAGCTTCTATCAAGTGTTATCCAGTACCACTCATCAAAGACCTGACACTGTGATGGAGGTATTTAGGTTGAAACATTGTTGCCCCCCTGTTCTAAGAGATAAGATGGAGACACTCATCACTAACTATGAAAACAAATCTGCAAATGTGGACCTGGTCATGTGGAAAACACCTTGCACTGATAGGTTCCCACTAGAATTTACCAAACCTTTCCAGAATTACTAGCAGCAGAGAGGCTGTGGCAACAGATGTGAGATTGCCCTCTACTCAGAGAGGCCTTGATTGACTCAATACCCAAAGCCAGCCGAGATCCCTGTAGCCTTTTCTCATATAGGTTGCTGGCAATTCCTAACGCGGACTACAAAATCCTCAGCAAAAGTATGGCTAGGGGAATATTACAGGTACTCCCGGACTTAATTCATCCGTACCAAAACAGTTGTTCCTGGGAGAAATACCACACTTATCGTTTGCAGACTGTACAGGCTTATGGAGGCTGCTTATGTATAAAAGACTTTATTGCATGATTAGTTAAAACCTTTGCAACAAAAGTAAATGGCATCAAGTCCCAGTTTACATGTTCCATTAAGTTGCCTCTTTTTAAAATACATACTTAAAACAATAGGAGTTAAAAATCATTGAGACATATAAGGTGGCCAGTTTTACATGTTACTAACACGGTGGTGCTAAAATGTAAAGTGCATACATGTGTAAAGGTAAAAGTCGGGGAGTTTACATCGTTACTCTAATGGAAGAGTGGGACAGGATTATGTAAAAGGTTGATGGGAATAAATAGGCAACTGCTATGCATAACCCTATAGTGTAAGCTGGGACGTGTCTGATAGTCAGTAGGAAGGGGGGCTTTCATGGGGCGTGTAGTTGAAGGCCCGGTATTGGCCTAAATATTTAACAGCCCTTCGCATGCATGATCCTGTGCCTCTATCTTCCTCGAGAAACGGTGAATGAATTGGACCAAGGCACAATTTAGCATGATATTTGATGGGTCGAAGCAGGCTGCTTCCCTGCAGGATCTTATATCTTTAGCAATCCACCCCCTTCGTAACAGGACTCTCATATCCTCTAGAAAGGTGGGACACAGGCACAATACATGTATTATGTCCTCTTTTTGATGATTACAGAGCCGACACATTGCCTGATCCTTGCCCCTTTTCCAAGCTGGGAGATAACAGGCAATCGGGATTACCCCCAGCTTCATGAACTGTAGCTTTGTCCTATCATTGTAGGGGTTGTTTAAGTAGCACTGAGGCTTCAGTTGTTTATACGTACGTAGTGTCATCCAGCCATCTTTCCGTGCGGAAAGGCTGGCCCTGTCTTCTATTGAAGAAAGCCGTTTTGTGCTGATTTTTGCCAACCTTTTAAATTCCTGATGACTGGTAGGTGGGTGCCAAGTATGCTGAGGTCTTGGGTCAGATAGGGGTTTCCCACCGACGTATGTTTTGTGGCCAATTCGATCCATAAATGATGGGCCAGGGTACCTTCCTTTGAGGCCCTGAGCTTGTGGCAGCTTATTCCAAAGGCCGTCTTGCGAGCCAGCGCCTGTCTACAAATTCTGAATTCCAGTCTTATTTGCGCTGGTGATGTATAGGAGGGGAGATGTAAACCTGTTCTTTAGATCTTTATGAGCGTTTTGCCAAGTGTTGCACTCTCCTGCCCATTCAGAGCTTCGCTCCCCAATGTTAGGGTTGGAAGTACCTTCACCTGAGCTACCTGTAGAATCGGTGCAAGTGTGGGACCTATCTGAAAGAAACAGTTAGTTATAGATTCCTTACCTTAGAATTACCCCCAGGCGTCAGACTGGATCCGGAAAGTTTTTCGTCAGCAGTACCTCTGCGCGTCAAAAGGTGGCATCGGTCGGCTCCGCGTCCGTCGTCGTGGTCGCCGGGATGATGTCGCCGTAGCTACTTAGACGCCGCCCTCGCGCGCTGACGTCAGTTCTTTCTTTTTCGCGCCAGCCAGCGCAGATCTGGAGAGAGCGGTACCTCCAGTCACTTTTTGACTGAACTTTTTGAGCGACTTTTGTCGAAGTCTTTTTGAGGCCTACCGATTCCTGGTGCAAGTAGGGATGCCTGGCTTCAAGGCTTGCGGTTCCTGTACCTGGCTGATGTTGGTGACTGATCCGCACCGTGTGTGCCTCTTTTGCCTGGAGCGCGACCACGACCCCAAG
This sequence comes from Calotriton arnoldi, assembly GCA_963921515.1. Classification (NCBI taxonomy): domain Eukaryota; kingdom Metazoa; phylum Chordata; class Amphibia; order Caudata; family Salamandridae; genus Calotriton; species Calotriton arnoldi. The sequence goes on along the minus strand of CAWUFW010002143.1, from coordinate 388,587 downwards.
TCGTGCTCCGACTGCCGGACCATGGCTCCGAAGTATTTGCGGGAGCGGTCCCGAAAGCTTCTTGAGCGCCGGCTGTCGGCTCCGTGCCGCTCGAGGTCCCGGTCGCGAGGGAGGTCAAAGGACCGGTCGCGGAGCCATCACCACTCTCCAAGTCTGCGCACTCCGGGTCAGGTAAGTCGAAGCACAAGAAGTCGAAGAAGCATCGTCGCTCTTTGACTTCTCCCCGTCGGTCGGCTGACGCGACGAGGGATGCGTGCGCTGCCAGTCCCGCAGCTCCGCGTGCGGAGCCGGAAGGGTCGACTCAGAGTTTCCCTCCCTTTCCGGGACCCGGAGCGACCCCTGCCCAGCTTCGTCAGTTTTACGAAGCCATGCATGCCATCTTTGGGCAGCCAGACTCTGCCGGTGCGCCTTCGGGCCCCCCGGACTTGGTTGGGGGTCCAAGGCCTTCCCTGCCGGCGGCTCCAGCCCCGGCGGCGCAGGGCCCCCATGGATCCAGGCCTGGATCCGGATCGGCGCTGGTTGACCTCATTACACCTTCACCAGCGCAGTTTTCTTCGGCACCGCAACCGACGCCGGTTGTTCCTTCAGCCGGCGTCGACCTCCGCCTCCATCCTGATGTGGACACGGAGCCAGACCGGCGTCGACCGACGCCGGATCTGGCGCGGAGTGGGGGTTTTGTGCCCCTGTTCACTCCTGGGGTCCCTTTCAGGCCAGATTGGCACCCAGAGGACGAGGAAGAGGACTGGGAGGGGTAAGGTGACCATCTGACCGACCAGTTGGATTATGATCCGGACTGGAGAGAGGACCTGGGGGATGCCAGTGGTCTGGATACCTCCCCAGACCTTGGCATGTTGTCTCCTCCTACCCTGGCTACGGAGGAGGGAGCATCCTATGCAGTGGTGTTGCGTAGGGCGGCTGAGGCTCTCCACCTCGAGCTTCCTACGGTGGCAGTCAGGACTAACCTCCTGACAGAGGTGCTTCAACCGGCAGCGAGCTCTTCGGAGCCCCTGCTGCCGTTCAATGAAGCCCTCACCGACATCCTTTTGGGCACGTGGTCCAGGCCCAACACGGGGGCTCCCGTGGATAGGATGATTGCCCGATGCCACCGCCCGGCCCCGGGCGACCCCACTTTCCTCTCCCAACACCCCACCCCGGAGAGCTTGGTGGTCCAAGCCTCTACTTTCAAGAGCGCCTTCCCTAACGCACCACCAGATAGGGAATCCAAGAAGCTGGATCATCTTGGGAAGAAGGTTTTCTCTCCCGCCAGCTTGGGACTGCGGTCGGTAAACACTGCATGTCTATTGGGCCGTTATTCCCACTCTGTGTGGGACACGGTTGCGAAAGTGCTGCCTCAGTGTCCGGAGGAGGCCCGGACCGTACTCTCCCAGGCTGTTGCCGCAGGGAGAGATGCAGCGAAGTTTACCATCCACTGTGGGCTGGATACCGCCGACTAGGCAGGACGATTTCCACGTCGGTAGCCCTTCGTCGCTACGCCTGGATGAGATCAACTGGCTTTTCTGGGGATGTCCAGAGCACTCTTATGGACATGCCCTTTGGAGGCTGTCGCCTTTTTGGCGACAAAGCAGACAACGCTCTAGAGCGTTTCAAGGACTTACGGGCTACGGCCAAGTCCTTGGGCCTCTCCACCCGCCCTGCGCAGTCTGCTTTTCGTGGCTACGGGAGGGGTGCCCCACTACGTCCCGCCCAGAGCCACAGGCCGGCGCAAGCTGCACAACCTTCACGCAGCCGGGGACGTGGGAACCACCGCTGTGGTGCAGGGGGCCAGCGAGTAGGCCAGTCCACCAACCCCCCTCTGCTGCAGCCTCCAAACCTTCCTAGTCCAACTTTTCAGGCCCATCAATCGCCAGTGGGCGGCAGGATCCGCCATCACCTCCCCCACTGGCGCACCATCACGTCGGACAGGTGCGTTTTGCAGATAGTCCGAAGGGGCTACTCCCTCCCCTTCGAGGCTACCCCCCCGGCCATGCCACCTCAGTACCATCGCATGTCGGAGGATCACCTGCGCCTTCTCCAACAGGAAGTTACGTCTCTCTTGGCCAAGGGAGCCATCGAGCGCGTTCCTGCCACAGAAGTAGGTCGTGATTGCTATTCCCACTACTTTCTGGCACCCAAGAAGGACAAAGGCCCTCGTCCTATCTTGGACCTCAGGAGAAGTTCAAAATGTTGACGTTAGCTCAGGTCTTGTCTGCTCTCGACTCTGGAGATTAGATGGTAGCGTTGGACTTGCAGGACGCCTATTTCCACATCCCCGTCCTGCCGGCCCACCGGCGCTACTTGCGGTTCATGGTAGGCCACGAGCATTTTCAGTTTACGTGCTCCCCTTCGGCCTTACAAGCGCCCCTCGGGTGTTCACGAAAGTGATGGCGGTGGTTGCAGCTCATCTGCGCAGATCAGGGGTTCCAGTCTTCCCCTATTGCGACGACTGGTTGTTGAAGGCGGGCTCGCCCCAGACAGTCATCTCCCACCTCCAGACTACGGCCGACCTCCTGCATTCGCTGGGGTTCTCCATCAACGTGCCGAAGTCACACCTGATTCCCTCTCAGAAGTTCGTCTTTATCGGAGCAGTTCTGGACACGATGCGGTTTCGGGTCTATCCTCCCGAGCAGCGAGTCCAGGATATTCGGGCTATGATTCCGATCTTTCAGACCATATCCCGGGTTTTGGTAGGGATGACCCTCCGCCTGATGGCCTCCTGCATCCTGCTGGTGGATCATGCCAGGTGGCATATGCGGGCTCTGCAGTGGGACATGAAGTTCCAGTGGGCGCAACATCAGGGGAATCTGTCAGATTGCGTACAGATCTTAGAGGGCACTGCACACCAATTGCAGTGGTGGCTCACAAACCAGCACTGAGTCAACGGCAGATCCCTCTCCCTTCCCCAACCAGAGTTCACGGTGGTGACCGATGCATCACTTCTGGGATGGGGCACCACATGGGGGAGGTGGAGATCAGAAGCCTCTGGTCTCTGGCGGAGTCCGGGCTCCACATCAACCTTCTGGAGCTGCGGACGATCCGTCTAGCACTGAAAGCATGCCTTCCCTCTGTCCGGGGAAGAGTAGTGCAGGTGTTCACGGACAACACCACCGCCATGTGGTACTGCAACAACCAAGGCGGGGTGGGGTCGTGGACCCTATGTCAAGAGGCCCTCCGCCTCTGGACATGGCTGGAACATCAGGGCATATCCCTGGCGGTTCAACACCTGGCAGGTTCTCTGAACGCCAGGGCGGACAAACTCAGCCGCAGGTGCATGATGGATCACGAATGGCGTCTTCACTCGGAGGTGGTGCAAGGTCTCTTTCAACAGTGGGGAGAGCCTTGGTTAGGTGTATTCGCCATCGAAGAGAACGCGCAATGTCAGCAATTCTGCGTGTTGGAATTTCCAAGGCGGCACTCGCTAGGCGACGCGAATAGAGTTGCGGTCTGTTGTACGCCTTTTCGCCTATACCACTTCTGCCCAGAGTGCTGAAGAAGATCAAGCGCGACCGGGCCCAAGTCATTCTTGTGGCGCAGGATTGGGCACGGAGAGTCTGGTATCCCGAGCTACTCAACATGGCCATCGATCCTCCGATCCGACTGCCTCTTGGGGAGGATCTTCTGTCGTAGCAGCAGGGGACGGTCCTCCACCCGAACCTGTCCAGCCTCCACCTCCTTGTGTGGAGATTGAGCGGCTGCAGTTTTTGTCATTTGACTTTCCTCCAGAAGTCTGTGATGTAATCTTGGCAGCCAGGCGTTCCTCCACTAAGACGGTATACGCCTGCCGATGGAACAAATTTGTGCCATGGTGCGCAGCAAAGGCTGTGGATCCCCTTTCTCCCCCCCCTCTCTGAGGTTCTCTTGTTCCTTCTTTCTTTGGCCCAGCAGGGCTCTGCTCTGGGCACTATCAAGGGCTATCTCTCGGCCATCTCTGCCTTTCTTAGGCTTCCTGATCAGCCTTCTCTCTTCAAGTCCCCGGTTGTAAATCGTTTCTTAAAAGGCATTACTCATCTTTTTCCTCCTATCCCTTCGTAATGCCTCAGTGGGACTTGAATCTAGTCTTGACCTATTTGATGTGCGCTCACTCTGAGCCGCTTCACAACTGTCCTCTCAGACTCTTAACTATTAAGACGGCATTGCTGGTAGCCATCACATCTGCCAGAAGAGTGAGTGAGCTCCAGGCTCTTTCATCCAAACCTCCATTTCTGGCTGTACATCCGGACAAGGTTGTCCTAAGAACTCGTCCATCCTTCCTCCCAAGGTGGTCACCTCCTTTCATATTGGGCAAACCATCACTTTGCCCACCTTCTTTCCGCATCCTTCGAAAGAGGAAGAGAGGCTCCACCGTCTGGACCCAAAACGTGCACTCTCCTATCTGGATCGCACCAGACAGTTCCGGGTGGATGACCAGCTCTTTGTTGGCTACGTGGGCGCCAAGAAAGGTCGGGCCGTACACAAGCGGACCATTTCTAGATGGGTTGTTTTGTGTATCAAAGCCTGCTGTTCTCTAGCTAAAAAGGAGCCTCCTGTGGGGCTATGTGCCCATTCCACCAGGGCGACGGCAGCCACTACTGCCCTGGGACGAGGGGTCTCTCTGAATGACATTTGCCAGGCAGCGGCGTGGGCATTCTTGCATACGTTCACTAAACACTACTGCCTGGACAGCCAAGTCTGGAGAGACGGCTTCTTTGGCTGTTCTGTTCTCCAGGACTTTCTGGTGCGAACTTGGTTCGCAGACCCACCTCCAGGGTTGGTATTGCTGGGGTATCTATTCTAGTGGAAGGAATCTATAACTAACTGTTTCTTTCAGATGAACAAGTTACTTTCCTTCGGTAACTATATATCTGTAAGAAACATAGGTTAGTTATAGATTCCTTACCGCCCCACCCATCCTCCCTGTTCTGCGAACTGACTTCTAGGGTTAAGGACATCATTTCAGGTCCCTAGTTTTGTGCACCAGTGGTCAGTGTCTTGCATGGCTCTGCGTTTCTGGCGCGAAAAGTCGTGTACAGAACGGACGTCAGCGCGCGAGGGCGGCGTCTAAGTAGCTACGCGACGTCATCCTGGCGACCACAATGCCAATGACGGACGCGGAGCCGGCCGACGCCACCTTTCGACGCGCCGAGGTACTGCTGACGAAAAACTTTCCGGATCCAGTCTGACGCCTGGGGGTAATTCTAAGGTAAGGAATCTATAACTAACCTATGTTTTTTACAGATATATCGGTACTGAAGGTAACACACTGGGCACTAGGTAATCACACTGATCACAAAACCGCCTTTCTGCAATCCTGATCAACCGCGATATGACCTGCGGAGTCCCAGTACGGGAGTGATCTAACATGGCGCCCGGAGATCTACGCGACCACACTCGGATGCCGGGAGCCAGGTACTGTGATGCCGCATGTCTTACACCCCCACCCCTCCCAGTAGCACAGTCCTGTCGGCTGGTGCCCGGGGAGCTGCAAACTAGCGCCTAGTGCTGAATGAAGTGCTCCGTAATACCAGCGATTACCGCCCCAACCAGCAATATAAGCCCCCACCCCTCGACCCTCACTCCTAAGTGCCTGCCGCTTCCACAGGGTTGAAATCCGCCGCTTCGACCCATTTCGTGTTCCCGCTCTGTCAACATCGCACGCCTGCAGCTGGAGAAGGAGGAGCACTAAAACTCTATCGGCAGTGTCCTCCGAGATTCTCAGCAGATGCTCTCCTGAGGCGGTAAGTGGGGGCGCGTAAAACAGCCTTTCACGACCTGAACTCTGGTTTTTAGATTCTGCTAGCGCCTAATTTAACCCCCATTAAACTCGGCACTTACTTTCTAAGCGGATCCCACGGAGCCTGACTCTAAAATGGCGCCCACCAATGTATTTTCACCAGAATGGGAAGATATCCCATCTGACAAGGGGGTCCCAATGTTCCACTAGGACAATGGGCTTAGCTGAGGAAACAATCCTAAGATCTAGAGACAATACCACCTACAGTCTTGAAGATCAACAGACTCGATTTGCCTGACTTTAAGATGGCTGCCAAGCTACACTCCCTATCCTGCCACCCTTGCCAGCTCCACCAGCCCGTCTCTGGACTCTAGACTTTTGGTCCCTTCCTGATCCTCATTTTTATCTGCCGGAGTCCGAAATGTATGACCGATTCCCGGTGGAGCTGCTCCGACAGCTATAGGGGAGACAGGCTCTGGCACACCGCTATGGCCGTCACCTACCCAGCCGGACCTCGGACTTATGTCTTGTCTCTTTCTCCGCTGCTGACTCCCTCCCGTGGACTCCCTGCTCTTTTTCGTTTTTGTGGATCTTGTTTTTCATGGTCGCTAATAACTCCTGTATTGAATTTGTATCCTTTCTGTAATTAATGTGATTATTTTTGTAATTTGTAACACGCTGTTTCCTTATGTAGAGCGCTCTGATACCTCCGGGTCTAGCCAGCACTATATAAAACTCAAATAATTTTTTTTTTTTTTTAATAACTTGTTCTTTAGTTTTATGTATGCAGATCTGAGAGTGAACGATAGTGCATTGCCTTTCTTTTTTTTATTTCAGTCATCTAGCTCACATATCTGCCATTATCACTGAAAAGGACTCCTAGGTTCTTGTGGCAGTTGGTTGCTTCTAGTTTCTCCTGATCAAGAGACCAGGTTGGCTTTTGTGTTCTGGCAACACGAACCGCAAGAATCTTGGTTTTCTTTTTGTTTATCAGCAGTCCATTCCTATTGGAGAATATGGCGGTTGTGTCCAGAAGACATTGCAAACAGATCTGTTTTGCTGATGAGAACCAGGTCGTCTGCATAAAGTAGATTTGAGAGGCAAAGGCCACCTAATTTGGGCAGGTGAGAATTTACTGAGTTAAGGACCGCAGACAAATCAGATAGAAACAAGTTGAATAGAGTGGACGCGAGAACGCAACCTTGCTCGAGGCCTTGTGTGGTGGTTATAGGCCGTGACAGGCGCGATCCGTCCCCAATTTTGATTCTGACCCATGTGTCATAGTGCAGTAACTGCAGAGCCCTGAGCAAGGTATCCGGAATGTTGAGGAGCGCAAGTTTCTGCCAAAGCTTCCCCCTATCAACCCTATCAAAGGCAGATTTATAATCTATGAAACCCACGTATATGGGACAGATGTTAGATTCAGCCTGGTTAATCAATAAAGAGAGTGCAATGAGGTTCACTGTTGTCCCTGTGTGCCTTATGAATCCAGTTTGATTTGAGGTATGATTTTACTTGTCTCGGCCCATGATTGTAAAGAGTCCAGCAGCACGCCTGGGAAGTACTTCGCTTCATTATCGATTAGAGCTATCATGCGATCGTTCCCGGGAGACTTTTTGTCACCCTCTTTGAAGATTGGAGCAAGTATCGAGCCATGCCATGAGGGGGGGGATGCAGTTCTTTTCCAGAATGGATGAATAAAGCGGGGCTAGTTGGATGGCCCAGAATGCTGGGTCATCCTGATATAGAGCCAGTGGAATTCCACCTGGGCCTGGAGCCCCCCCCCCCATCCCTGCGTTCCTTAGTGATTCGTTTTTAGATTAGGGCCTCAGAGATGAGGCATCCAAAGGTAGCCTGATCGTGGCTCTCTGTTGAGACTTCCAGGACACTGCTGGCCACTGAGCCTTCCTCCTGCGCGTGGAATTGATCTGGTGGTGATTGAATTTTGAAATGTTTGGGTAAGAAGTGGTACCACGCTGGCTCTGAGATGTTGTAAGAAGCCACCTTAGGGAGGTAGACCCCCCAAGTCCGTTTATGGTGCGCCAAACGTTTATGGAATTATTTGTATTGGTTTCGTACAGTAGTTTAGTCCAGAAGGAGTTCCATTTTTTCCTTTGGTTTTCACTTTTTGCCACCTTCAGATGTTTTCGCGCCTCCCTTAAGTTGCTTATTATTTTTGAGTCCATTGGTGACCTTTTGAGACTTCTCCACAGCCGATTGATCCTTTTTTTGGCAGTCCTTAATGGATGACTGGAACCTGCTCCTTGTGAGTAAAGCTTTGCTTTACCCGGTGCCGGTTTTGCAAACCGGTCCGCCAGTTTTTTGGTAAACGTTGACCAGTTCAAAACTGGGTCTCCCTCTTGTTTATGGATGTTAGCTAATAGCAGTTTGGCTTTTGCGACCAGGGTTGGGAGGGAGTTGGCAGAGCACTTGATACATTTGAGTTTAATTGTGTAGCTTTCTAAGCTGCAGCGTTGTGTGTCTAACCTGATGTTGAGAGTGAGCTCTCGAGGGCGATGGTCGCTGTCCATTTTTTCGCCAAAGCCGAATGAAGTGATTAGGGTCAGTAAAGGAAGGCTGACAAATGTGTAGTCAAGTAGGGAGGCCCCAGTGTTGGTTAGGTATGAAAGTCCATGTCGTATATTGCTCTACGTTAGAGATGAGCACAATAGCATTACATACATCCTTCAGGATTTTGTTAGAGCCTTGTGACTACATTAATTGGACTAAAGCCTGCCTTTTTCCAATCTGCCTGAACACTCCGGTGGTTTGGAGAGACCTAAGGGACGAGATTCTCAAATGAGAGGGTGCATCCTACCGGTACTTTGGAATTAAAATCTATCATACTGATGAAAACTAACTTGAAAGAAACCTTACCAAGGCGGTGTCGGAGGTGCGAGTACAGATCCAGTTTTGGAGAACTCTTCTACTCACGGTCGTGCTCTGTCCCAAATGATGATGATTCCTTGTCTCCTGTACTATTTCACCAACCTCCCACTATATTTCCCAGGGAAATTCTTTTGGGAGTTGGACATGTTACTAGAAGACCATGCATGGCGCAATTATCAACGCAGAATAGTGGTAGATAAGCTATGGCTTCCAACTGATGAGGGAGGGCTCAGGCCCCCAACTATGAATACTATTACTGGGCCACTCGGTTGCAGTGCGTGAATTTGTTTTCGGGCCACTCATTTGAAGATACCGGCTCAGTGCGTAGCCCATTACAGCCAGAACATTTACTTGGGCTTTGTCTTCCATAAGGTAAAACTAGAAAGGGGCACCCTGGATTGCTACTCATAGCTCAAAAGTGTTTACACATAAGCTTGCTCATTACTAAAGACCAGGCGCTCTATGCGCCAGCTATTCCTCCCTTAGGCATGCCGAAATGTCCGGGTTATTTATTTGCAGGCGAGTTAGGACACTGGAGCGCGGTTGGCTTTACAACACTTGGTGATCTCTTTCAAGATGGGCAGCTCTTAATATTTTAATCCACTGTAGAACAGTTTAGCATTCATAAGGGACAATTCTAGAATTACAGTCATTATTAACCCATATCAGACCACCTGGGGCATTGCCATTATGAAGCCTCAAATACACACCCTGATACAAATTGTGTATACGATGGAAAGTAGTCTCAGGCTAATAAGCTGGTTCAATAGGGCTTTGAGGAAGCATGCACAGAGCTTATTGTAGGATCTAACTGAGGAGTGGGAGTCTGAGATAGCTAGCGTATCACATGACCGATTATGGGACAAGGTTTTTATTTGCATACCCGCACACAGTCTCGCGTAACGCAAGAGTCGAGTACATTGAGCCTGTATCGCTTCTGACAAAATCAATCAAATGTTCCCTCAAGCCAAGGTCTTGTGCCTGCAGTGCAGTGGAAGTGGATTTGCAACATGTGCTGTGGAGTTGTCACCTTAACATACTACTGGATTATAGTCCCTGATACACTTTCTGCTGTTAATGGTAGCCCCAACCTTAGAAGCTGGGAGGTCTGCACCCCGAGCCTCTTCAAATGCACCAATAGGCGTTAGCTGGCTGCCCGCTTCCTTGACTTTTTACTGTTAGACAAGGGAAACATGACATTGAAATGGAGAGCGACTATACCGCCTACAGCAGTGGCTAGCCGCACTGAAATGGGTGAAGCTGAAAGCAAAGCTCTATGACTAGAAGAATTAAAAGGCCTCCGGAAGCACCCAGTAGCTAGTGGATGGGATGACCTGCTCTTCAATTTTAAAACTTTTGCGAAAGAGTATAGTTTCCCACTGGAGCAGCTAACAGAATAATTGCGGGCTGCACTGTGAGGGGCTCCCCAAAGGGCGGTTTCACTGTTCCTTAAACCTACGCAGAGAGCAAAGAGTCCAACATTGCCTTTTCAGGGGTTACTGCTGTTTGCTTTGATCGTGCACTGAACCCCCAACTGCAGCAAGTGCTTATGACATATCGCCTAGACAGCAATTCTATATTCCCCTAGCACTGTGTCTGCATCTCAGCTGTGAGCCTTACTATCACACTGTGACTCCCACCTACCCTACCTGCATGTCCCCTATTTAGAGTTTTCTTTTTTTGGTTTGTGACATTTTAGACAATATTCCATACATATGCACATCAACAGTGACAATCTGTAATAAGCCATGATGATGTTGTGTCATGTTGTGCTAACCACATATTGATGTTTCCAATGCACAATTGTAAAAAATACATGTGTTTACATACATAGTTACCATTTCGATTATTAGATTCCCATGGATGAAAAGCTGCTGTTTTCTGTTCAGCGCTGGGACGCCCCTTTGCCGGGGCAGCTATGCGCTATATAAAACCGCATAGCAAAGACTGTTATGGACCTAAGCATAGTAAAATCTTTCGCCTACAATCAGAAATACAGCAGTAACAATTCATCAAATAAAATCAAATGCTTCCTTCATAAGTGCAGGTCTGGTAAATCTGGCCACAACCAACACCATCTCACAACTCAACGCTGATCTGACATATCTGGCAGAATCCTGGCTCACTCCAGCTGGATACTGTATCATTAGAGAGGACAGAACTCGCATCTCAGGAGGTAGTATTAAACTTAGCCATCCTCATTCCCTCATCACCTTTAAAATACAAACTCCATAGTATTCATCCTTCAAGAATGCCATCAGAGTATCACCAAAAGAAACCAACTACATCTACACCATTTACCGATCTGAACAACACAAAACTTTCATCACAGAATACATAACATTACAGCAAATATACTCTCAACAAACTATACATCAGTGACTTTAGTATCAGCAGCAGGAACAATAAGGACCACCTCTTTTGTGAATTCCAACAATTCCAAAGAATGACAATCTCAAACAAATTTGCACATTCCCAACCCACAACAAAGGTAAACTCCTAGACCTGATAACCTCGGGTGTCCAAACATCACCTCCAACAAGCCCCTAACTATCTGTTGGTCTAGTTATTCTGTGATACCCTCCAGTATCTCACCTCATCATCACTCAGTCAAAACTGAAATAGGATAAACCAACAGAAAAGGTGCATAAAATGGACCTCCAGTCCCATCCGAACAATAAGGCAACCGACCTATGGTCTGCATAACTGTCACGACTTGCTCCCTGAGTTCTCGTGTCCACCACCAGGGGGCTGAACTGTGGGACTATCCAGTGTTCTAATAAGCTTCCAGACCCTCCCCTTCATGTACACACTGACTTCCAGCCATTTGGACTCTACTTGGAAATGGCCGTCCTTTCCCAATCCATGCCGGGTTTTATGGAAGCCAGCTTGCTCATGCCGGAAACTCCATTACCTAGAATTCCCTGCTCACTGCTTCGTCTCCACCCCTGCAGGCCAAGGATGGGTGGAGGAATTCAGCTCACCTGTGGCTGGCTGCTGCTAGCCTGCTCACTCCTGATGCATGTGATTACTGTGAGCTCTTTTAAGCCCCAGCTCCCTTCAGGCCAAGGGTGGTCATTGTAGCTGTGTACCGGTGAGACCGATCCTTGTTTCCATTGCTCCCTGAGCTTTTGCTATCTTTGTTTCCAGTGTTTCCTGAGCTGTAGCTATTTCCTGTTTCCTTGAACCAGTACTGCCTGCAGTGCTACCTTGACTCCTGAAGCTTTAGTAATTCCCTGTTCCTGAACTAGCACTGCCTGCAGTGCTACCTTGACTCCTGAAGCTTTAGTAATTCCCTGTTCCTGAACTAGCACTGCCTGCAGTGTTACCTTGACTCCTGAAGCTTTAGTAATTCCCTGTTCCTGAACTAGCACTGCCTGCAGTGCTACCTTGTTTCCTGTGCTATAGTTAGTCTTTGTTCCTGGGCTTCAGCTATTTCTTATTCCTGATTTGCACTGCTTGCAGTGCTCTCTTGACTCCTTGTTTCCTGAGCTGTAGCTATTTTCTGTTTCCTTGAACTAGCACTGCCTGCAGTGCTACCTTGACTCCTGAGCTTTAGTAATTCCCTGTTCCTGAACTAGCACTGCCTGCAGTGCTACCTTTACTCCTGAGCCTTAGCTCAATTCTTGTTCCTGCCCCAACACTGCCTTCTATGCTACTTTGTTTTCTTGATTCCTGAACCTGCACTATTCTAGTATACCTTTGTAGCCTCCCCTTCTGTATATCCTTTTCCAGTCACTGCCTTTCTTCCTATTTCCTTTGTTCCAGTTCCTAGTTAGCTGTCTTTCTATTCTGCTGTCTTGCTTCTGTTGCCTTGTATGTTTGTTACCTGCTTTCTGCCAAGTGTGCCCTGTGAATTCCTTCCTTTCCTGTTAAGCACTCCTGCTTGCTAGCTCCTTGTCTGTTGTGCTTGTGTTTAGTTCTACCCCCTTGCTGTTACTGCCTTGCGTGTTCCTGTTTGATCGCCAGGATCCGTGGGCACAGCTGACTACCTAGGTGGTGTTTCTTGTTCACTGTGAGTATTGTCTTTGAGTTGCATTTATAACATCACTATAGGTATAAGCTCCACAGACCCTGCCTTTGCATTCATATCCTATATGTGGGTATTTGCAGTCAGTATCTGTAACAGCAATTGTGGGTGAGAAACTTACTGGGCTTCAGTCATACCGTGTGGAGCTCCTAGGTGCTTTACCCCACACTCCCCTTTATTGTTAATGTTGTTTCATATATATGTCTTGCACATTCGTCCTGGGTGTAGTTTTTCTGAATGCTAAATTACTTCATAAGTGCCTGTCCTTTCTGGGTCTTAGCCATCTTGTTCACTTGTACAGGCTTCCCCTTTGGATCCCTTTTCCTCCTCTGACTTCTTGTGTGATCCTGGGCAGCACTGTACTACTCTTTCTGTGTACGTTTCCTACCTAATCCCCAGTCCTTGCCCAAGTCCCTGACTTTGTTCCCGACATAGTCCCGGACAATACCAGAGAAGGTAGACAGTAAATCAAACTATCTGAAAACCTATGAATAATAAAACAGTTCCTAGCTATCGTAATGGAAAGTTTCAATTCTATTAAGGACTCGGAGACGAGGATTAGTCAATTCTTTCTTCTATTTATTAACACAGCAGCCATTTTAAAACATTAACAAAGTTCATCAAAAACTTCATTTCCCATAAACCATAGGGAACATGCAGAGACAGTCCTTAGCAACAGTCCACCAATCAGGGGTCAGCCTCGCGTATAACTCGCATTGTCCTTCGTCGGAATCCCTTTTTCTTCCTGCGACCATGCCGACAGTTGGATGCCCTTATTCTGGTTTCGCGGACTCCGATCCTGAAAAAGAGAGACTTGTGATTGCCAGGAAAAACTGAAGGAAAAAATATCCCTAAAAGCGATCATCTTAACATCATTGTCAACGCAGAAGGAACCAACTTAACTGGAAACTCAGTTTCTTACACCCATACGACGATCCAATAAACCCGGGTGGGTCATTCCTGATCTCAGGGTGGGCTAATCCTCACCTCCAAGTCCTTAATAGAATTGAAACTTTCCGTTACGATAGCTAGAAAGAATTTTCATTCTATGTCAGGACCCGGAGGCGAGGATTAGGTAGGTTCAAAGCTTATCCACTACCAGAGCCGCAATGGAGGAGACTGGTTTGAAGTAGAACCTTTTAAAGGTTGAATCCGAAGACCAGTCTGCCGCATTGAGAATGTCCTCCAAGCGGGCTCCCAAGACAAAAGCTTTTGAAGCCATCGCACCCCTCGTCGAGTGCGCTCCAAAGACCTTGGTGTCAATACCAGCTTCCGACATCAGCCATCTAACCCACCTGGCAATAGTCGGGGATGACACAGCTCTGAATGGCTTTCGCAGAGCTATCAACAATTGGCGTTCCCTGTGGGGACCTAACTCTTCCGTCATGCATTTCTAGGCTTAAATACATCTTACCACACATAATTTAGGTACCTCCGGGAAGGCTGGGTAAGATAAATCTAGACTGACATTTAGTCCTGCGTGACACATGGAAGGTGACTCCATCAGGCGTAAAAGAACGACCCGTGACATCTAGGGCCCGGACGTCGGAAACTCGTCTACACGATATCAGACATAGAAGCATTGCCAATTTTGCAGATAATTGTTTGCGAGAAAGGTATTTGTTGCTCGGCCAAGCCGTCCAAATATTGAGGACCTTGTTCATGTCCCAAAGGACCGAATATCGTGGCTCCGGGGGGAGCGATAATCGAATTCCCCGAAGGTGTTTCCTGACTACCGCATGTTCACCCACTGGGAGGCTCGCCACCGTGGTGTGGCCCGCGGAGATAGCAGAGCGGAAGGTATTGATAGACCGATAGGCCAGGCCCTCCGAGGCTAGATGCGCCAGAATATTTAGGATATGGACAATGTCTGCCCCCACGGGATCCAGGTTTCGTTGCAGAAACCAACCCATCCAGCATGCCCAGGCTGAACGATATCTCTTGACTGTTCCATCCGACCACGCTCGAGAGAGAGGTCTGCAGCGTTTCTCGAAAGGCCCGGAACTTGCCATCGAGTCCTGTAATCCTCCATGCCATGAGAGGCAGCGAACCGGACGTCACCAGCGGGTGAGGATTGCCCGCTGGATCGCTCAGGAGATGAGGCAGCTGGGGTAGTCGGATTGGAGAACCCCAGGAAAGTTCCATCAGAACTGGAAACCACGCTTGCGACTTCCACACTGGGGTGACTACCACCAGATTCGCCTTTTGCCTGAGAACACGAGTCATCAACCTCATGACCATTGCGAAGGGGGGAGGGTGGGGGAGGCATACCCCAGTTCCGTCGCCCAATTCTGGAGGAAGGCATCTGTGGCCGCCGCCTCCGGAACCGGCCTCCAACTGAAGTAACTGGGGAGTTGGTGATCCAGGCGCAACGCAAAAAGGTTGATCGAGAAAGGTCCCCATAGCTCCGACAGAGCCCGAAAAAGGGGGGGAAACAGTCTCCACAGACTGGAGTCCCGCAAGTGCCGGGAGTGCCAGTCTGCCACCTGGTTGTCCAGGCCCGGGAGGTGTTCTGCCGTCACCGAGATCTGGTGATCGAGGCAGTACTCCCAGAAATTCTTGGCCAGATCTGCCAAGGCCTTGGAGCGTGTGCCCCCTACATGGTTGATGTAGCGCACCGCCGCCACATTGTCCATCTTGAGAAGGACACAGGCTTGTGCTCTGTCCCTGGTCCAACAACGAACCGCGAAAGAGCCTGCCGTTATTTCCAGGCAGTTTATGTGCAGGGATTGTTCCGAGGCGGACCAAACGCCTCCGGTGGTGAATTCTCCACAGTGGGCACCCCAACCAGAACCGCTGGCGTCGGACTCTATCACGAGATCCGGTTGGGAGCCGAAGATGGCATGGCCGTTCCATGCCTCCATGTGGACTAGCCACCAATTGAGTTCCTCCTTGGCCTCCTCTGATAGGGGCACCCGTTGAGCGTACGAGAGGCCTCTCCGTAGGTGAGATGCCTTGAGCCTCTGTAGAGCTCAAAAGTGTAGAGGACCAGGAAATATAGCCTGGATTGAGGAAGACAGGAGGCCGACCACCCTGGCAATGCTGCGCAGGGAGGTCTGAGACTTCTTTAGTAACTGTCGGACCTCGTGCCAAATTTTCACAACCTTCCGGGACGGGAGGTTCAATGTTGCTCTTACCGAGTCTATGACAAAACCCAGGAATGTGATCATAGTGGAAGGAGAAAGACTGGACTTGGTTTGGTTGATCACAAAACCCAGCGATTGGAGGAGCGACACCGCGGAGAGCACCTGCCGGCTGAGAGTCTGAGGGCACTGATTCATGAATAGCATGTCATCCAGATAGACGATCATCCGAATTCCCTGCCCCCTGAGGTGTTCTATCACTGGATGCAGGAACTTGGTAAAGCACCAAGGGGCCGAGGAGAGACCGAAAGGCAGAGAAGTAAACTCGAAAGTCTCGTCCCTCCATTGGAACTGCAGGAAACGCTGAGGAGGGGAAAAAATCGGAATCATCAGCTATGCATCCTTGAGATCCAACCTGACCATCCAGTCGTTGGGGCGCAATAGGTCCCGTAGTAGATGGATACCCTCCATCTTGAAGTGGCGATAAACCAGCCACTCGTTGAACTCTCGAAGATTTATCACTGGGTGGTAGCCCCCGTCCTGTTTCTGAACCAGGAACAGATTGCTCAAAAAACCTGTTGGGCAGAGGGGAGGACCTGCAAACTGCTCCTTTCCCCAGCAACTCTTCCACCTCCCGCTGATTGAGACAAGCTTCCTGCCCCAAGAAGCAAAGTTGTTTGGGGGGCACCGGTTGAACGGGCGACCTGTAAAACTCTGTGGAAGCCCTGAACCGTCTGTAAGACCCATGCATCGGGGGTCAGGGACCTCCAATTGTCGAGAAACTGAGCCAATCGACCCCCCAAGCAAACACATGAGAGTATTGAAGAATTCACCGTGGGTAGAGTTGTTGCCGCCCCCGTGGGGGCCGATTCGTTGTGCCCTCTGACGGCCACGTCCTCTGGTCGGGTAGAAACCTCCGAGAGGAGTCCTGCCATTGTCCTCTCTGGGATTGTTGACCTCTGCCGGCGGCGCCTTGGAATGAATGGCCAGCCGAGCACCCCCTACCGCGGTCAGCCCGGAGGAAAAACGCGCGTTGAAAATGCGATTTACTGTAGATTGGGCCTTGTCTAGTGAATTGAAAGTAGACACAAACTTACTGAGCTCCTTGACGAAAGGATCTCCGAACAGCCCGCCTTGAGCTACCTGGCCCGCTTCTGAAGTGGCTAACTCGCCCAACTTGGGATCTAACTTGATCAGCAAAGACCTGCGCCTTTCGGTAGAAATCGCGCAGTTGGCGTCACCTAGAAATATAATCGCTCTCTGGGCCCAACTGTCAGGCTGGATAGGGCACCAGAGGCCTTAACGTCTTCGCCATGTCAAATTTCTTGACAAGCGGGCAGGTAATATCCAGGAGCTTGTCTTGGCAAGCCCGCCAAGACCTGTTGATTCCCTTTTTGGGATCTTTAATGTACTTGGTCAATCCGGGCATCGATTTCAGGTGTCACCGCCACCTTGCCCTCCAAAGAGGGGTGCGGGCACTCTGCCTGTAACCTAGAGCGTACCTCCTGGTCCAACGGCTTGCGTAGCCTGCTGGCCACGTACCGCGCCACCTGGTCCGAGGGTACCCATTCCGAAGAGCGGGGGTGCAAAAGCTCATCTGGATCCAGAAGATCCGATTGGCCTTCACGTGTGGGCTCAGACGGAGGAGCGGGAGAGGGGCGCCATGACCGCTGATGGTCCGACTCTCCGTCCGACCCCTGAGGCGAGTCGTCAGATGATTGGGGGGAGTTTTCCCTGTCTACGCTCTCTACCACAGGGGATTCCTCCTGTGTGTCCGACTGCGGGAGGGGGGCAGGTCTAGTGTCTAGAAAGGCCTGCTTAAATCTGGCGAAAGCGTCCAGATCAACCCCATCACAATCGGCTCGCTTGCGGGGTTTATCTGGGGGAGCATCAGTGGCCCACTGCTGAGGTTTAGGGGCGGAAGGCCCCGGGAGGTCTTCCCTCTGAGGGAGGGGTGGAAGGCACCTTTGTGCCAGCTCAATGAGCCGCTTCTCAAGGGGGGCCACTGCCTCCGAAACTGCCCTCACTATAGAGGCGTCCACCGTGTCGCAGAAATCATCCGTGACGGGGAAGTACTGGACATCCTCCTCCTCATAATAATCTTCCTCCTCCATTAGTAGGTTTTAAATTAACAGTTGAGGAGGGTAGAGCAAGGGTGGTGGGATCACCAGGTAAGAGGGAGTCGGGTAACACTGGAGACACTCCAGACAATATGGGTACCCAGAAGGGTGGGATAGCAATGTGCGCTAAGTACTGAGAGTTAACACAGGCCTGTATAAGAACAAGGGGGAAGAGAAACCCCCAGGCCAAAATCAAGCCCTCACAGCAGACTGTCACCCTTAGCAGTAAAAACGGGTTTAACTAACCGCCTGGGCAAGTCTGCACACTGTAAGCAGCCTTCACGCTGCCACCTTACCCCGCAGGGTGTCAGGCTCTAGGCCGGCCGGGACAGAAGTGAGAACGCGGGTGGAGGCGCTCAGCATCAGGCCGCAACTGACGTGCTCTCCGCCCGTGTCTCTGGTGAAATGTAACCGCAGGGAGGCGCACCCTCTAGCGGCCGGCGGATCGCCGTGCCTCCCTGTCCCGTCACGCACACACAGGAACTGCCGCGAAGGGACGACGAAGCGTTCCCGCGACCGTTATTCAGCGCGCCAAAGCTGCAATCTGTGAAGAAAAACCTGTCAAATACAGTGGCAACATCCGACAACGGAATCCCACGTCTACACGCATTAAGGCAAAGCAAATATGGTAAACAGTAAAGAGGGGGGAGCGAACTGCACACTTATCTTAAGGCTGCAGCAGCAGCGAAGAAAGAGGGATTCCAATGAGGGACAATGCGAGTTATACGCGAGGCTGACCCCTGATTGGTGGACTGTTGCTAAGGACTGTCTCTGCATGTTCCCTATGGTTTATGGGAAATGAAGTTTTTGATGAACTTTGTTAATGTTTTAAAATGGCTGCTGTGTTAATAAATAGAAGAAAGAATTGCCTAATCCTCGCCTCCGGGTCCTGACATAGAATTGAAACTAGCTTGAAGAGTCCGGGCAATGGGAAACCTCCCAATCGAACCCACACAGCAAAATAAATAAATCAGATGTTCGAGGGTACCACCGTTAGCACATAAACCACATCTGAAAGTGAATGAGGACAAAAAATATATATGTATATTTTTTTAATGAAATGGGTAAGTCTGGCTGACTGAATGAAGAGTTTGTTCAAAAGTGCTATGGCAGAAACACTTGACTCGCCAATAAATTAATACCTATCACCATTCCTTTTGAACTTAGATGACAACTCCATTGTTGATTACTACAACAATAACATGGTAACAAATGATTAACTGATGCATTATGTAAAGAAAAGAAAAAAAAACAGAACAGCCCTTAGAGGAATGGAGAACAAGTGGAGGAAAAATACGCACACTTCAAAGCACTCGGAGAACCGAAAAAGCAAAAAAAAACACAAATGCCTTAATCCTGGCCGCCAAAGCAGCATTTCTTCAGACATTGAATCAGAAACCACTAAACAAACCCAAACAGTTGTTCCAAATTTTTTTAATTTTTTTTTTAACTATAACACTTCACTGCTAAAAGCTATACAATCCTCAGAATCATCATTCCTGACCGTGCATCCAAATCCTTAATGGTCTCCCACCCCATCCAAATGAATAGAGCCAGTTCTCCTCAGGAACTAAAGAACAGTTATTAAGGATAGTGAAAGCACTGAAGTCCACATTCCACCTTGAGGACCTTTCACCTGCCTGTATCATTAATCCGAATTTCAGTCTTTTGCTTAAACGTGTTGTCACATTGTTTAATTAATTTCTGCAGGAAGGCAAGTTCTGTGACTAGCTAACACTGGGGAAAATCGTGCCTCTGCTTTAAAAAAAAAAGTTTCAATCCGAATCTGCTGTCAGATTACAGATTAGTCACAAATCACCTCAGACTCGGTAAAGCAATCAAAAATGTGTAGCCAGTCAACTCTCTTCTTCCATTGAATATGAAAACCTGCTAGCAATTTATCAATCTGGCTTTCAGAACTTTCTAAGTGCACTGTAATATGAGGACTAATTCATGAACTAGATAGTCTACAATTACATATATGTGGTCTCGATCATACGACACCCAACACCGTATATATTATGTATACCATTGTATAGTGAACAAATTATAAAAATATTTTAAATAAAAGAAATCATTTGCCTTTTGGAAAGGTTACAGCACCAAAACAGCCCTTTATGATGTTCATCACTTGTTGGCTAGTGGAAAGGACGGTCTTCTACGTTCTTGTTCCATCTTTTGACACCATCAACCGCCAAAGACTTGTCAAAACCCTCTCGTCTTTTCAGACACTGTCTTAAGCAGGTTTCTCTCTGATAACCAGCAGAACATAGATGGTTAGAGTAAGAAAAGGCTGCTCTGAGAATATTCAGGTAAAGTGGACTTCCCCAGGGTTCCTAGCCCCTACTCCATTTAGCTTATACATGGAGCAGCTGTGTGTCCTGATAGAGAAGTTGATAATGTCCATCTACCAATAGGCAGATGACACACAACATTATTTACAAATTACTAACTTGTATGACGGTCTCACACTACTAAACTGGCATTCAAAAGTGGATATCAGTAAAATTTATGAAGCTAAATTCCAAAAACACTCAATTCATACCTCAAAGCAGTTAAGTACCTCAAAAACAACACAATTTGGATAGTAGAAAAAATGATTGGTTTTGCACCCAAGCTAATACTAGATTGTGAATCATTAGGTTTCTGGATTGCCTCCAAGTCCAACATGAAAATTCACATTGATCACACTAGTAAATCGGCTCAAGCAGTGCTCTTTACTTTCAAACACTTAAAACCTCTACTGAAGCAGACAGGTTTCCATTCCATTATCCAAACAATAATCATCCCCAAATTAGGCTATGGAAATGCACTACTCGCTGGTGCCACCAAAACCTTAGTGGCACCACTGAAAGCCATGTTCTATTCTGCTGTATGATTGACCACAGATTCCATCAATTTCAACCACAAAACACCAGTCCTGAGAGACCTTCACTGGTAACATCTGGAGGTAAGGATACACGTCAGACTCGCTTGCCTGACTTTTAAGTTCTAAAAAGTCAACACCCCGCCTATCTTCACCCATGCCTTCACATCTTTGTTGGGACCAGAAACCTAATGAGTAAATAGACTTTTTGACTTGAACTTCAAATTAAACCCAGCAGCTACCTCATACATTTCTGGGGTTGTGGCCCAACTATGGAACTCTTTTCCAGAAGACATCAGGTGTCTACAGGACATTGGTGCTTTTCGAAAGAAACTAAACAGCACTCTACATCCTTTACTGTAACATCTAAATGCCTTCTTTCCTCTACAACCATGTGAACTTACCAGATATCATCTTCCCTGAAAGATCCTTAGCGCTCCCATAATATATTTTTAATTTTTCTTTAGAATTTCTCCTGCTGTTCAAATGTTTTTTCTTTTTTCCATTCTAACTCGTCCCACTCTGAAATCCTTTTTGAATATACCAGTTGTTTTGTTCAGGAGGACACCAATCTTTACCTCTAAAGAAACCCTATGTATCCTCAATCCTCCAATTAACACTGAAAACACTTTTTCCTCCTCTAGTGGAAGTGACCCCTCTTTCCCAACTAAATTGCCTCCCACAACTATATTCATGCTCTTATGTTTTTCTATTGAGCTGCTTGAATAGACTATTTTCATATGCATAGTTCAATGCATCGCCTGGACTATGTGTCAGGCCAGGCTATACTATGTAAAGCACTCTTACACCCTTCAGGTGGAGAAGTCTCAAATTAATAAATGAGTTACTTTTATCAAAAATGTAAGAACTTAGTACATAAAAAGTTCATCCACTTGATACCTGTTTTCATCAGTATGGACTCGCTGGAAAGGCAGGATGGGCACCTTGGATGACTCTGATTGGGGGGGACGCGTACATGTCCCCCAGAGTACTTGTCATCTCCTTGAGACTCCGGTTCATTCAGCTCCAGTACCTGCACATGACTTACTTAACACCACTGAGACTATGGGATGAGGGTAGACTGGCAGCACCATCTGTTGTCGGTGCCTGGAACCATATGCGCACTTCTTTCTTGTGGTGTGGGAATGTCTTCTGATTGACCAATACTGTGGGTAGTGCTTGCTGTTCTTTCACAGGTGTTGGGGACTCATCTGGACCCATCCCCAAAGATGGCACTGCAAAATGTTGAAACTTCTCATCTCCACTGCCTTTGGTCAACTGGATAAAGCAATGGACTGGCGTGCCAAACAAGAACAAACTGTTTATGGGTCAAGGGGATGCCCTATGAAACATGGGAAAGTATGGGGGGAAGTGGTTGGTACACTGCGGCTTGGACTGAAGTCTGATAGATTCGTATCAAATGGTGGGATGTACATGAACCTTTCTCCCTATGATCCTGATGAGTACGATGTATGTTCGTGGTATCGTTTAAAAAACAATAACATTTGGTTTATAAAAAAAATCACACACTTGAGGGTTTTCCCAGATTCTATTAACTTGAGTTTGACGTTCTTATCCTCAGCTCTTTTGATCAAAACATTCCTAAGTTGCACCATTACATGTTCTAGGTTTTATTCTCACTGCAAAGCGAATGGAACACTCTTCCTCGTCAAATACAGATTTGCTGTTAGAAAGGCACATTCTTGCTTACCAGCATTGATCATTTTAATGACCAAAGATCCATGCTTCTTATCCTGTATAATTGTAGTTTGCACTTCTGTGTTCCTCCTATTTTGTGAGGGTACAGCTTTCGAAAACCCAGGGATGCTAATCTTGATCTACTCCTAGTTTTCCTGAAGGCACAATAAGGTGCCCGCATAGAAGTCCTGAGCCGTCTGTTCTATTCCAGTCTAATTGTATTCAGGGATGTTTTACTTTCTTCTTTTTTGGATTCAAGTTCTAAATGTTTCTAAGCGGAGTGTATAATATACATAATTACATCTCTTCTGCTGCTGATCTAGAAATGAACCTAGTTTTCCTGGCCTACAACCCTTATTACAGTCTTTCCTAAGTTTCTTCTTGACTAAATCATTCAGTAGATGTTGTGCTTACTTGCTCTCTTGCATTCGAGCCTAACTTGAATGGTTAATTGCCAAATAGCTTAAACTTGGAAGAAAAAGTTCCTTTACCTTGCATAGGTCTCATTTTTTATTTTTTTATTTCTTTATTCGTATTTTGTGGGGTAAACAAAGGATACAACATACCTTGCATAGCTCTCATACCCTGTATTAACTATTTGTCATTTACTGGCTGGGACTAGCTTCTCAGCTTGACAACTGGGAATATTCAATAAAGCCTGTGAATCTGTGAAAGCTATTGACACCAGAGAACGGCAATTAAAGGAAAATAACAAAATTCCATGTCACAATTCTTGATCTGCCCTATTTTAATGTTCCCCAGATTTCCGAATGTGCTTTAACATTTGAATCACTGAGGCCTAGTTGTTTTCAGACCTTGAGTTTTGTCTCAACCTAAATTCAGTCAAGCTTTTTCATCCACCTTCCATTTGTTTACTATATCAAACGCCAATGTACTGATGCTCAATTTTGTAGAATGATTCAACTTTTACGTATTTTAAAGTGTTACTTTAAACCCATTGTTTTAATTTTTCTTGCACAGACAATGACATAACATGATAGAAATTATTTGGTAATTTGTTTAAGGTGTTAAAATGTATTGTAAGCACAGGGTTTTAGATGCCATTCTTAGGCCTGTAGCTCTAGCACACTGCTTTTGTCTTTGCGTAAAGATGTTCCCTTGCAAAACTCACTTAGAACCTTAAGATTATAGATGGATAAGGTGAACGAAGAGACACTGACAGGTACAGATTGCCCATATAAAAATCAGTCATATGTCAAGATTTCTTCATTGATACTATTAATTGTATTATTGTGACTAGCGTAATGCTCGGTCTGTACAGTGACCTTTCTCGGAAACACATTTTGTAGTTCCTTCCTCTTTAAGGCATCTGGAAGAATATGGCTCCCTATCTCCCTGTTTGTATTAATTGGCTTGAGTTGTACCCCTCTTCCCCCCCATGCCAGCATTGGGTGTGGCGGACACTGGGAGGTGACATTTACTGTTCTATGTCTAGTCCTATAATATTGGGCACAGTGCAACTTTCTCCCACATAATCCAGGAGGCTTATTTCCCATTCGAACTCCAGGCCTGCAATATTTTGGGGAATACTGAAAATTCCCCAGGCGTTATACGTATGGTTGAAAAGTAGTACATTTGCATTGTTGAAAATCCTGCCCTGAAAGCACCAGTTATGGCATAAAATATAGGAATACCGATCTTCCCTGCCCCATGGGCACTGGTGCGTCAAGTGACACCTGGACTCAAACTGGCACATGATCTGCCACGTGACTAATTTTGTCTTCACCTCTCACATGCTCTTAAGCAGTCTTTTGGATGGGAACAGATCCTCGGTCCTCTGGTTTTGTGCACAGGTGAGAAGAAAGTAATGTCTCTCTCTCCCATTGCCTGAGAAACCAAATATCTGTAAAAACCCCAATTAAACAGACCCCGTTTAGGGCAACTACAGATCTGGAGAAGTTCCTTTCCGATCTGGCCAACCCTGCATTGACTGTCATATTGCTATCTGAAGCCGGACAATATTTCCTGCTGCAAACCCAGCAAGGGTTTTCACTACCTTTCCAAGAAGTCACCTTCCTTTGATTTGAGGCATACATTGTACTTCAAGCTAGCTTTAACTTTACCAATCTTGCCCTCAATAAGGTATCCTATATTGAACTTCAGGCCAGCATTAAGTTTACCAGTTTTCCCCCTCGAGAGAAATGATTGCCCCTGCTAGTCTGCCACCATAACTTCCACCATAAAGCCAATAGCCCTATGAATGGGGTATGCTTGTCCCCTTTTAATACTTGTTGCCACCATACATTATTGCATTGTCTCTGCCGTAGCATCCATCAAAGCATGAAGTTAAGATGTCTGTGAATTGTGCATTGAGGATTTTCAGATTGATACTCACTTGAGACTTTATGGTCTTGTCATTGGTTTGTTTCCTTTCTGCAGTTGTTAAATTCCTAAGGGCCCTGTCCCACCATCCTCCTTCCCTTTCTTCCTCCTAATAATCTCTCCTGTCTAGGCTCCTAATATCAGAAATAGACGTTCATGCTCCCTCCCATTCCCCTTTTCCTTCCTTCTCTGATGTAGATAAATCCTTTAAATGAAGAGTTAAGCTGATTCACCAAAGGTTGTTATGATGCTGACCACTAAAAAGGTGTGCTTACGAATGTCTTCTGCAGAGCTTTGGGTATTTGTGCTGCCTTGCCCCTTTGGTGTTTGTTGACAGCCCTGTATGTAGTTTTCCCCTCACTGAGCTACCCCTGAGATCGTCAGGTTTCCCCAACTTCATCCCTTGGCAAGGAAATCAGTTTTGATAGCCAGAGGAGTGTGTCCTGGTTCTAGAACTGCTGCAGTTTTGATTCCAGCCCATGTATTTCTGGTGATTTGGGAGCACTATCTGAGAGCTTAAAAGCTGGATGCTCATGGGAGGGAGAACAATCCTAGGCTCTGTTACATGATGATGAGGTTTCAAAGTCTCTTAATGATCCCTAAGTGCCACATCACAGAGGGGAGTGACCAAGGACAGAGAGTCTCCCCTCAACTTGGCTGGGAGTCCTATGTCTGGAGGCAAGTGTCCTGCTCAGGGGACGATCCCTCAGAGGAATGACGTTTGCTGGGAGACTGGTAATCGGAGGTGCATCTTTCAGGACCACCACCCACCAGAAGTCCCCTGGTGGTCAGTTAATTTGGCACTTATTCCACAGCTGAAGACTTGGTAATAATATGATTGCTAAACTGATGTCAGTGAGCAGGGGTAGTGCCTATATGCCGCTCCTTGTTGTCACATCTGGAAGGGGACAGAGTTGGCACAGATTCTAATGGCTCCATCTCCTGACACAGAGGAGCTATTGCAAAGAGTTTTGTGGATCCAACCTGGTGCCAGAGGGGGCAGGATTGGGGGGGCGGGGCAGGATTGGTTAAGAGGCAACAGACTTTAAAGTTTGGTGAAATACCATAGAGAGGAAGATAAACGAAATGAAAGAGAGGAGACTTGATGGTAAGTGCCTTGTCAGACAAAGTGTAAAAAATTCCTGTGGTATTGATAACCATCCTTCAAATCCAATCTGGTGATCTACCAGTGGGCCTGGAGAGTAAACCTCATGTAATTAATTGTCTCCAACTTTAAAATCATGGTACTTTCACAAGACATTGAAATGTATTGGATTTATAAACTACCTATGCTTAGTGTCTTTGTTTTTGCACCAAGAAAGGTTATCTTATAAGGAAGTGAATTTAGATGACTAGGTTCAATAGCTCATTTGAACAAAATGTCTACCACCTCCTGCTTGACCAGAAGAGTGGCCTGCTGTGAGTGGGGGTGAGATTGTCCACGGGAATATTGGACTGAAGGTGCCAATAATTCCACTTGGAAATCTTGACTTGACTAGAGGACCCTAAGTCCAAAGTGATGTTTTTCCAGTTGTGAAAGAGCAATGCAATGCTTCATTTTCATCCCCACCCGTTTACAGAGGCAGGAATGTGGACACTTAACACTTTTTGGACATCTCTAATTTTACCTGAATTCAAATGTTGATGGAAGGATCTTCTGTGTTGTGGGAAGAAGATGGGATGATAGTTTTTTAAACTCTGTATAACACTTCAGAGGAGTGGGAAGCTGTGAAAGGGAACCCTCAGCCTCCCAAATTACAACAAATAAGGAGGGTTAACCTTCTTTACTGAGATCCCTCTACTCTGAAAGATCATAAGTGGGATCTGGGCATATCTTGGATATTTGTAGGATTCTTACCCAGGCAATTGGTGGGATCCTAGCATATCTTAGATATGTTTGTAGCATCCTCACCCAGAAGTACCACCTTTGGCATGCTTCATCATTGGATCCTCACCCACTGCACCTAGTGTGAGTGGGTGGGCTCAACGCAGTTTGTTAGCAGAGCACTTAACTAAGAATGAGGGATTTATGTGAGAATTAAAATTGCCTTCTGAGTCTTCTCATTTACTTTGAGGTCCTTTGGGAAGATTAAAAGCGACAAGATGTATCTGGGTATGATGACCCGTAACATCAGTGGGTCGGCATGTTTCAGCCTTCTGTGTGCCTCTAAGGGTAAGCAGGCTTTCTTCAGGACCAATGTATAGGTTTAATCCCTACAAACTGTTGTATGGAATTGCCAAAGTCTAACAAAGTTGTGCACATACAACTACGAAGCTTGCACTCATAATACAGATCATTGCAGACCTTTTCTTCTGTATTGTCTAGGTATTTAGAAACGAAGATATAGTTTATAACTTCATAGGGGTCTTCTCTTGCCCCATTTTATAGGATAACATCATGCTTAGTGTGCGCGTCAAGGCATGCACACATGTGAGATCACCCCACTCACACGCTTGCAGGCCGCCACACAGCATTTAAACAACTATAACATTTAAAAGACACACACAATAAGGAAAACTAACAAGTACATTAAACTGTGATTGCTTTAAAACGATTAGGTATTCAATTCAGTCTTATTTAGCCTTGTGTCTACAAAATTACAACTCAGAGCAAACTATTGACAAGTCTAAAAGTTGATAGACTTCGGACCCGATTTAAATGTTGGAGGTAAGCATACTAAATCGCGACAGAGTGTGCTTTCTGCCAACATGATGGTCCACCCACTGCATTTAAAAGCAAAAGGACCACTGTTTGACCTCCTTCTCCACCATGGCCAAACGTCTCTGACGGATTAAGGGCCATTGGAGAATTGTCTAAATTTCCATTTGCCTAATTTGGATGGACGGACATACAGCTGTGTTTTGACTGCCCATCACCGCCAGGCAAACCCTGGCGGAAAGGGGCAGTAAAAAACAAAAAATGCTCTCTTACTAGGGGAGACGACTCCCATGGCATTGGGGATGTAGCTTCCTCCCCAGCCTCAGGAGCATGCAAAGGAATACGCCACACACGGATGTTTGGATTGTACGTCTTGTTCCTCAGCATACATTCAGACACTACACTCTCATTACCATTAATAACCACACCTTAACACCTCCCAACAAGTTACGTAATTCCTTGTTGAGTCTGCCCAGAACCGCAAGGGTCCTAGCGCACAGTCTCACAACACTACATCTCCCCACTTGTAAAATAAAAAGTACAAACAATAGTCACATCATATTTCTTCAAGAAGACGTCGAAGCGCCCACACTATTTGGCCAGTTCGTCCGGTATGAGATGGTTGAGATGCACTCTTATTTTGCACCAATGTCACAGGTTCTGATGCTTGATCGGGACTGTTATGCGGGGTCGCCTCATTCATAATTGCAGGAGCTGACGACCATTGAGGTAGGTGCTTAAAGTGTGGCAAGTTCCATGTGATGGACTTTCTGGGACGATTTGCAGTCACCATATGTCATTTGCACGTCACAATCCTCAAAGGATCAACAGCAAACGGAGTGCCTGTTTTCCGCTTTAGTTTCTGCTTGACCAGGACCCAGTCACCTTCATCGAAGGCTGTTTCCTGAGCTTGTCGATGACTAGCGGCATATGTTTTCATCTGGCACTTCCGAGAAGTGTCCGTGATACGAACCGTATCAGCATTCAAGGATTGATCTACTGTCTATTGTTGTAGTCTGGTTCCAATGGCTCTCCCAAATAGCAAAGTGGCAGGACTCTTACCTGTTGTGGAGTGAGGAGTTGAACGATAGGCACGGAGGGCTTGACATAGGGCCTGGTTTAACTTGATTCCCTCCATAGATGCTTGCTGAATTACCCCTTTGAAGGGAACCAATGAATCGTTCCACAACACCATTAACTTGGGGCCACAGAGGTGTGCTCTTTTGATTCTTGACATTTAGTCTGATCAGAAATTCCTTGAATTCTTTGCTATTGAATGGCAGACCATTGCCAGATTTGAGGATGGAGGGAATATTTTTAATTAATCTTAGTCATCAAAAGGTCAAGCATGCTTCTTCCACGATTGAGTTGAAATTGTCTTTGAGGATAAGCATATTCTTATCAGCATTAGTTGCAGCAATGATCTGTTTGATGGATTGTACTCTGGCGTGCTGGAACTCACAATGAAGTTAATGTACTCTTCAGCTATTTTGGATGTCGAACTGTGCCTCTGTAACGGTACTCATGAAAAGTAATCAGCAGGGTTCTGATCTTTAACCGGCTTGTGCACAATTGCATAGTCTTACTTTTGCAGTCGCAATCCCAACCTCCCAATGCAAGGAGGCATCTTGACTTTCGGGTTTCCAAAAATAGTGAGCAGTGCTTAGTGATCTGTAATGATAGTGAAACGGTTTCCGTATAGAAACACATGAAAATGTTCGCAGCCCCACACTACAGCCAGACTCTCCTTCTCTGTTTGAGAATAGGCACGTTCTGTGTCAGATAGGCTTCGAATTGAATAGGCCACAATGTGTCTCTGAGCATTTAGATGACCGTTATGTTGAGCAAGGATTACCGCCAGCCCCACTGAGCTCACATCGACTGTGATTTCAGTATGTAACTTGGGGTCAAAATAGGCCATCTTGGTTGCATTTTCAATCACGTTTTATTCTTTTGAAACTTTGATCACATTCAGCAGACCACTGGAAAGGAACATCTTGCTTTGTCAAATTTCACAATGGGGCACTTACAGTAGCAAAGTCACGAATGTACGTTGAGCAATAACTGGCCATGCCTAAGAAAGATTGCAGCATGGTGACATCTAGTGGGGGGGCAGGTAGCTGACAATACTCGCACTTTATCTGGGTTAGGAGTCATTACCCCCATCAGAGAATATGTGCCTAGAGAATTTGAGTTTGGTCTTGTGAAACTCACACTTTGCTGCATTTAGAGTGAGACCTGCATCAGCAAGTAATTGACACAATTGCATAATAGCCTTGTCATGCTCCTTTTTCATTGTCCCAAATACCAGTATGTACTCACTGTGATTAAAAGCATGCATGACAGGTTGAATTATTCAATGTATAAGATCCTGAAATATTTCTGCAGCTGACAACACTCCAAAACTTAACTTCTTGCATCTGAAGCAACCAATATGATTGAAAGTGATGTATCTGCAGTTTACTTCCAACTCAGGTTGATGGTATCGCTTGTTCAGGTCAAGATGGGAGAAGACTTTGGCACCGTTCAGTTGCATGATCATGTTCACTATGTGTAGACCAGGATGTCTTTCTCTCTCTGTTGCTTTGTTGGCCTGGGGCCTATCAATACAGATGTGCACTTTACCTCCACTGTTCTTTTTGGGCACCACCACTATGGGCGAAACCCATGGCGTAGGACCGATGAAGCGCTCAACGATGTCTTGCTACAACAGTGTTTCTAGCTCTTTCTCAACAGCTTCTTGTAAGTCAAAAGCGACTCTGCGATACTGCTGGGCAACAGGGCAAATGTCCTCATTGATGTGAAGTGACACTATTATTGTCTTGAACCTGCCTAGGCCATGAAATGACAGAAACTGACTCACAACTTTAGATTGAGTGTGGTGGTTGCAATTGAGAGATAGCAGTCTCATGTCAACAGCGGTGGCAAAACTGAGTAGGCCTGCACTGGACAAGGATCCTTGAAGAACGTGAATCGGCGCTTGCACTTATATTGTTTTGTGTTTCATTGTCTCCATGAATGACCCTTGACTCTGCAATGGTTTAGAAGCAGCCAGTGTGTATACTTTTGTCTTTGACGGGTTGAGACTTGGCACAGGAGATAGGCTGTTAAACCTTTCAAATGGCATGATGATAATCGACCCACCACTGTCTATGATAAAGGTAATGGGCAACCGTTGATCTTTATTGTAATCTTGGGACTATGTCCAAATGAATTCTGTTGTTTTGTGTGGTGGTTCGCCTTTGTCTTTTGTTCTTCATTGCAAGCAGCGAAACCTATATGTGCTTGTCGTTCCTTGGTCGATGCCATCATCGCACATCCGTCGCCTTCACTGGCGCTCGACAATGACGTTGAGGAGCCTTTGTAGGATGAACTTGATGATTATCGACTTTGTCTGGTTTCTACTTGTCGTAGCTGATGTTGCTTTTGGCTTTGTGGGCGTGGCAAGAATGCTTCTGTAACCTTCTGCCGTCTATTTTCTCTTCTTGCTGTGACTTAGTTACTTTCTCTTTAGCTGTGTAAACCATTATGAAGTGATTTTCTTTACTGCAACCTTTGCACATTTGTCCTATGGCTGGACATTTGCCTTCATGGGGAAATGAAAACCCACATCAGAAACACAACTTTTTCTTCTTTGTAGACGTCGACTTGCGTGCATCTACCTTGTACTTGTGCTTGCTTTTCATGACCAACGTGGATTCATTTTTCGCTGTTCAAGCTTCCATATTAGCGGCTTGTTGATCTTCTCTTTCCTCGTCTCGTGCAGTCATTAGTACTTTCTCTAAGCTGAGTGTCTCTCTCAACATGCGTCTTTTAGAAGAGTCTAAAACACAGCCATCTCTTACTCGGAGATGTATGTCTTCTTCATCATTAAATTGACTAAACTTGCAGTGTTTGATAAGCACATCAGGTCTTTCAACAAACTCATCCATTGTCCGTGGCGGACGGTAATTTTAGGGGGGAGCGGATGGACAGGACACAGACACACACACACACACCTTCACATACACACCTTCACTCCACTCATTACCAAATATTCAAACATACAGGCAGAACTGCACTAAACATCATTAAAAAAAACACACTTACCTGCAGCTCTGCCTCGGACGTCCCAGGAGGGTTGAGACTGTTGCTTTCCCTCATTGGTAGACCTTAGATCAGCCAATGAGGGAAGGCAGCAGTCCCAACCTTGTTACAGAGTGGGATGGGTTCAGTGAGGCTGCTGATCCCCACCCGACTCTGTGACGAGGTGTCACTGATTGACACTTGGCCCGGGTCAATTCAGGGCTTAAACTGAAGCGCCCAGGTCTGAGGCAATGAGTGACATTTCCCCTCGTCATGAGGGAGAGGGCCTTGAGGACCTTTGCTGAACTGAGGAGGTCACGCCCACAGGAGCCATGACATCCTCAGGTCAGCAAACTTCAGCTGAGGCCGCCAGGAGCCAGCACATGTCTAGCTCCTGGCTGCTGACCTGAAAATGAAGTGTCTATCAGGCTGACATTTGCTCAGCCTGAGAGACACTCTTCTTGAGGAGCAAATGATGAGGGGGCATGGCTGTCCATAATTTCACCAGCTTGCTGTTGCGCTTGATTGAAAATGTACCTTTCACAGTCGACATTCGGCATCGGATTAAACTTGGCTTCTAACACTTCCTTGATTTGACGGTATGATACTGCATCTGCTTGTGGTATTTTCTTTATCACTTCTTTCACTCCATCACCAGCAAGATTCTTCAAGTACTTAATTATTTTCTCGTCTGCTTCTTGCACTGCGTCTATGAAATCATCAAACGTCTTGATCCATGCAGTCCACCTGGCGCCAATATTCTGCTTCTTGGCCGTGTTGAATAGCGGTGGTGGTTTCAAGAATGCAGCTGCACTGTACTTCACACTCCCATCTGTAGCCATTGAAAAATTATTTCACTATTCCGAAGGGCTTTCGGTGCACTGGATGCCACTTTCTGCTGCGCATGTATCGGCCGCTCAACGGCCTGGTTGTCACGCCCGATTCGAGTTTGTGTGGCACTTCCCTCACTCTTGCTAAGTACGTTTACACTTTCGTACCTGATTGTCACTACCTTTAGTGTTTCTCTTTGTATCGATGATGACTCTCTGTTATGATGTGGCTCAATATCTCTTCTTTTGGACTCACAAGGGGTTTTCTGGCGGGCTTTTCAAATGCGCTCCTCCGAAGGGGCTTCAACTGCTTTGAGGGCCGTATATGGGCTGGACAGGGGCTGAAACTCCACACACGCAACGTCGAACTGCTTCTCATCGACTTGAGTGCACGCAGCACGCATGAGCAATTTGCTGTAGTGTTGCTAACTCTCAGGGAGGGCAGTCTCGTTTCTTTGGGGCACAGATCTCCCTACTCGTCGCCAGTTGTAGCATCTTCCACAGCCTCGGGAGCATGCAAAGGAATACTCCACCCACGGAGCTCTGGATTGTACGTCTTTATGCCTCAGCATACAATCTCACACTACACTGTCATTACGTCATAACCGTTAATAACCACATCTTAAACTCCCCCCAGCAACGTATGTAATTCCTTGTTTAGTCTGCCCAGAACCGCAAGGGTCCTAGTGCACATAGTCTCAGGACACCACAGAGGGCATTGTTTTTTTAAAACATTTCAGATACAAAGCCCCACTTTGGGTATTTGTATTTGAAAATAAAAAAACTTAGCAGTACAGCTCTGTCATGTTTGACAGAGCCAAAGGGCAAAGTTTCAATGCATTCACAGGAACCAACTTGACAGTGGTTCCTGTGAATGCTAGAAATGTCCGTCTACCTGACCAACGTTTCTAAATCTGTCAGTTGGACCTCCACCAGGGCAATGGAGTGTTTTTCGTCCGTTGCCCTGGCAGAAAACAGCCTGACCCTCAAGGATTAAATTGGGCCTTTCATTTGCAGAAGGGGAAGGGATCTAATGAAGTGAGCACTTTTAACCACTGGGTTACACAGTCTTCACTAATATGCTATATTGTCCCATGTCATATTTGTTTGGATATTTCTCGCCTTGTGGATTTCAATATTCTGGGCTGTATAGAATTTCTAGTGGTTTTTTTGTGTTTTTTTGTAATTTGCTGCGTTTCTTTGGAGCTGCAGATCCCTCGCACCTACACTTAGGCATAAATATCCCCAATGATTGAGTTCACTATTTCCATGTGTAGATTTACACCTAAATGGGGACACCTAAACATTAGTTCAGAAGTGAAACGTTACTATTAGTAATGTTTTGCCAGTTTGTGGAGATCTTTGCCACTAGGGCAAAGATCTCTGTGTAGAAAGAAATCAGGAATTGAAACAAATAATTTTCAATTCTAACTACTGCATGGCTTAGCCTGCACCTGGGGATGAGAGACTGAGGCATCAATGAAAAAAACATAAAACTGAGTGGTTCCTAAACCATTGATAATGTGTCCCATCTGCACCTGAGCCTAGGTCCATCGTGTATTTAGGACGCCAATATCAACAATTAATGGGAGGGACAGCAGTTACCAGGAAGGAGGGGGAATGCAGTGCCACACTGTTAAAATGCAACTTAAATCAACCTTCTATAACTTACCCATCAGACGGCTTAGTATTTAGTTCTGCTATGAGATTAAAGTATTTTGTTTTTCCATAAAACATACTCACTGGGATGGACATTATGCTGTTTTGTCCGTTTGATAACTGTTGAGTTCTGAACTCTACAATCTCCTTGAGGAGTATGTGACTGCGCTACCCTGAGATTCAAATGTAAAAGGAGTTGCGCTTGGCCCAGTTTGCAGAGCCATAGTGGGGCAGACAGAGAACATTGAGCCACTGATCCCTTGTTCATGAGATTAAATCAGTGCGAGGGTTTGTATATTCTGCTTCTTATGTTGCTCAATTTCACACTGTATTTTCTCTCTCTATTTGTAGCTTCTCAAAAGGCTCCTTCTTTATCAGTGTCTTTTTAAGAAATTTTCAGACATGTGTATGTGTGTAACATAAAGAGAATTCGAATCAAGTTTGAATTATATTAAACAATGTTCCTCTCCTCCCGTTATTCTAGAGCACCTTCGCACCCCCTTCACCTTCCTCATCTTCTTGCCAATTAAATGTACTTTTTCAATCATTGTTTGAGCAACTTCGAAAGGGTATATATTTATCACTCAATAGTTCTATCTAGTCCGATCTTTTCCTTGAGGCACCCAATTACAGTCATTTCCATAATCATCATCTAATATTCAGTATTCAAATAATTGTTAACGTTCTCAATCTCACTGGGTATTTTTTGGGTCTGGCGTTAGCAAAGACCTTTTGATTTTACTAAAAGCATATATATATATATTCACTGAAAAAGCCATAGGTTTCAGGGACGTTATAGTTAGAAATTAGCATTTAAAAACCCATAGAAATTCACTGAAAAAACCTGCGGTTTCAGGGACGTTATAGTTAGTTTGACATTTCACTCGTACAAAACAAGAGAAATTCGGCCATTATAGTTAGTTGAACTAACTATAACTCGCGCCGCCGCAATGCATTGCTGATGACATTACATATTACATCACTCATGACATGGTCAGTGACATCACTGATGACATCTCAAATGACATCACTGATGACATCATCCAGTGACTGAGTGTTTCTAAAAAAGTTTAAATATGTTTTATATATACACCAAGGTGTATTGAAGAATGAGTGGGTGTATGAGTGTCTGAACCTATTAAGGTGCATGACTGACTGTATAAGTGAGTGATTAAACGTGTCTTACTAATACATGGGTGACTGACTAGTCTGTATGAATGCCTGTATCAGTCTGTCAGTTGGTGTGTAAGTGGCTGCTTGGGTTGGTGAGTAGCTACATGAGTGTCTATATGGGTTTTTGATTGGTTGTCTGAGTACCTGAATGGGTGCCTGAGTGTCTGTGTGGGTGGGTGGGGTGTGTGTGACTTCCTGCATGGATGTGTGAGTGGGTGATTCACTGGGTGTATGGGTTCAAGAGTGCATCTGTGAGGGGCTGTATGGGTGGGTGAGTGTGTGTATGGCTGTGTTGAAGAGTGAATGGATGTCTCAGTGGTACATGTGTGAGTAACTACATATGTGAAAGGCAGTATATGTGAGTGTTGGAGTACATAAATGATTATATGTGAGAGTGAGTGATTGTGAGAGTGGCTGTATGGATGAGTGTGTGCTTGTGTCAGTGATTGCATAAGAGAGTTAGTATGTGTTAGTATCTGTATAAATAAGTGAGGTGGTGGGGCGTGGCTTGGCCAGCAGTGATGGCGGACGCGTGAGCGAGGAGCTCCGCATCAGCCTCGCTATTATCCTGATTATACGCACAGCCGGGGCGGAATTTTGGCCCATCGAGTTCTCGGAAAGGACTGAGCATCAGTGGCAAGGCTCGGACGAAGTGGAAAGCGCGGCCCGGCCGAGCTCCAGCAGGGACCGTGCAGCGGCTCTGAGGTGCCGAGCTATCACAAAATGGCCACGGAGACGAAGCGGCCGAGCGAGTAAACAGCCGTGGAGCGTCGAGCACTGGACTGCGGGCGTGAGGAGCACTGTGGGGGTCCTTGTGCTAACACGGCGAATCGCGGGTGTCGGTCGTCGCCCTGACGGGGCTGGAAGCCGCAGGAGTGAGGAGGGCGGCCGAGTCCGGATTCCATCCCCCCTCCCGCTGCAACATGGAGGATTGCCTGCTGCCTGGGAGCGCTGTGTGCGGAAAGCCGACGGTGGCAAGAGGGCCGTGGCCGGAGCGGTAATTGGAGGCCCCAACGAGTGTGGATGCTTCCTGGGTCCCTGGTGGCAGTACTCGGACTTCTGCATGGACTTGGGGCCTACGCGAGCGGCCCAGCGGGAAAGTGCGAGCGGACGGCTCGCTGTAGGTACACAGGGCAGGGTGCGCTGAGGGACTGTGCGGGGGGCCTCCTGCCCCGGCTCTGTTCAGCGGTTCTGGCCTGTGGGATGCTGTCCTGGGGAGCCCTCCTCCATTGACCAAGGCCCCTGCTTGGAGCCTGTACTGGGGCAAAAACTGACTGTTGTGGACAGCCTGGGAGGAAGAGACGGCGCTGATGACTGGGAGAAGCCTGGGAGAGGACGCGTGATATCTTGGCGGGGACCAGCGGTCACCAAAGGACCTATAACTCGGCTGATGGCCTGCACTGCAAACCGGAGTGGACCCCTGGTGTGCCTGCATACATTGTCCTACGAGGACGCCGCCTAGCTTACTGGGGGTAAGATTGGGTGCTCGAGAGGTGCTGGGCCATCTATTAGGCAGCACGGTCGGGGCCTTGCTGGTGTCCCAGAGGCGGTGGAGGTGCGGAGGTGACCGGGCCTTTCGATTGGTGAACTGTGCTTGTGGAGGGCTCGGAGAGGGACGCGACTTGCACCCTGCAGGGGTGCCCTGGCAACAATGGGCAAACCTAAAGGCCGCCAGGTAGGGGTGCCCCAGGACCAGGCGGATGAACCACGGGGGCCGGAGAGCGGTGCCTCGGACGACCCAGTGCAGAGGCAGTTGCAGCAGATCCTGGCTGCCATAGCGGATACAAAGGCGACCCTTCACCAGGACATTAGCACAGTGGCAGTGGGGCTTGGCCTTTTGCGCGATGAACACAAGAAACTCTCTGAGAGGGTTAAGAAAACTGAACTCGAGATCGCGGAACTAGCGCCAGCGCACAAAGATGTGACGCAGCAAGTGCAGGCCTTAACGGACAGGGTAGCGACACTAGAACGCAGAGCCGAGGATGCAGAAGGACGCAACCGGAGGAACAACGTAAGGGTCGTGGGACTGCCGGAAGGATCAGAAGGGGGCGATATGGTGTCGTTCCTGGAACAGTGGTTCAGAAATGTAGTAGCTCCGGAATGTCTCACAGCCTTTTACATGCTTGAAAGAGCCCACAGAGTGCCGGCTCGACAATTGGCACTCGGGCGGCCCCCGAGACCGGTGGTGGCCCGTCTGCTTCATTTCAGGGACAGAGACTTATTATTACAAAAGGCGAGAGCAGATGGCCCCTTTACTGTGGACAATGCTAAAGTCACATTGTTTCCGGATTACACGATGGAGGTGCAAAGGAGGCGCGCCTCTTACATAGCGGTCAAGAAGGCATTGCGGGAAGAGGGCCTCCAGTACTCCCTGATGTTCCCGGCTCGGTTGCGTATTATTCTGGATGGAACTACTCACTATGTCGACTCTCCTCAGGAAGCTTGGGACTGGCTGGAGAACTATAGAAAGGAAACGCCGAGGGATGGGGCCGTGGAAGGGATGCGAGACCGGGGACCCGCAAGACCCGCGCCACAACGTCGGCGTACCCGCAATAGGACCCAGATGGAGCCCACGTTGACACAGACGGCTAGGGAGCGCGCAGCGGCGCTGCAGGCAGTGGTGGAACTGGCGCAGGTCCAAGCCCCTGCATCGGGTGAAGAGAAGGGTGACTCCACTGACGGCTCTGTTGGGCAGGATTCGGACTCATCCTTAACTGGCGAGGAGTGGATGCCGGTGGTGACACCGCAGACAGCGGATGACATAGCCTGACGCGGATGGCCGCAGACCCGTACCAAGCTGGAAGTTTGTGAACTGGTGCTGCTAGCGATGGAATGGTGGATGGCCCGGACTGGGGAAGCTGTTTCGAGGCTGATGTGCACTATTTGGGACTTATTTGAGCCAGTTGCAATCCCCAACACCTCTGAATTCGTCAGAGGGCCTTTGAGTGTGTTATTTTTGTGGTTTGGATGGGTACTAGTTTTGTAGTAGCTGTCCTGGGGTGGGGGAGTTGGGTTTGTTTCTTAGTTTCAGGGGATGTTAGGGCCAGGCATGTCACTAACCTAACTCAGAGGGTTGCTATCCTAACACAGTTGGACTGGGTTCTCCAAATGATTTGAAGTGTATATCCTGGAATGTGCGGGGCATGCATTCTATGTGGCGTCGCCAAAAGCTTCATGCATATTTAGTGCGGAGAGGAGTGCATATTGCGCTGTTACAGGAGACTCACTTGCAGGCGCAGGAGGGGGCAGCGTTGCAGCGGCGATGGCGAGGTCAGATGTACTACACAACCTATTCTGCCTTCGCCAGAAGGGCACTGGTTTGGGTGAGAGCGGGGGTGCCTTTCCAATGTAGAGAAAAGCTTATTGATCCAGAGGGCAGATTTGTCGTGGTCCTTGGAAAGCTAGATGGGCGTGACATCGCTCTGGGTAGTATATATGCTCCCAACGTGGAGCAGCCCGCCTTTTTTGCACAGTTGTCCACGCAGTTGGCACCTTACCTTACCGGGTCGGTGTTATTGGGAGGGGATTTTAATTGTGTAACAGATGTGGCTTTGGACCGCTCCCACCCCCTAATGCTCCCACTTATAAGGTTGCAGAAGCTAGGAGGTCTTGGCAGGCCCGATGGGGCCTGGTGGATACCTGGCGGACCCAACATCCGGTTGACCGGGATTATTCCTATTTCTCTGCTTTGCACGACCTTCATGTGCGCCTGGATGCATTGTTGTGTACTCCGGACGTACAGGCCGGGGTGCAGAGCAGTGAATATCTTGCCAGGACGTTATCGGACCACCAGCCAGTATATCTTCGGATGTGCTGGTCGCGAATCCGGGCACGGATACCTACTTGGCGGCTCCGCCCAGAGACGTTGGAGGACCCAGTGTTTCGGGAGGTGGTGAGTATGTCCATCACCCAATACTTTGAGGATAATGGGGGAACTGCCTCCACGACATTAGTGGAATGGGACGCCTTTAAGGCGGTGCTTCGGGGGCGCTGCATGTCTGAAATGGTGGGAGTGCGCAGAGTGCTGCTGGCGGCAGTAGAGGAGGCTGATACCCACTTGCGGGATGTTGAGAAACTGCGCCCTGAAAATCCTGATAGACAGCAGGACCTGGAAGAGGCAAGGGAGGTACTGGCGGGGCAGGTGGAGCGCCTAAGATGCTTTGACCACAAGGCGTATCTTACACGCACTCATGTTGAGGGGGATAAGTCCGGAGCCTTGCTGGCCTGGCTGGCCAATCCAGCGCGCAGGGGGTCGCCAATCTTGGAGATTCGAGATCTGCAGGGAGGTGCCTGCTTCACTCAAGAAGGAATAAACAAGCTGTTTTACGCCTTCTATAAGGAGTTGTACAGGAGCAAGACTACTAGGACCGGGGAGGACTTAGAGGGCAACTGGAGGGTGAACAAGCTGAGGTGCTCGGCGGGGACGTCGAACTCAGGGAGGTGCGGGCGGCTATTAAACACATGGCGCGGAACAAAACACCGGGAACGGAAGGGCTCCCGATCAAGTTTTATGCTACGTACTCTGAGCAGTTGGCGCCGCGGTTGGTGACTTTATATAATAAGGCGCAGCACCTGGGCTATCTTCCTGTGTCCACAAGAGAGGCGGTTATTATACCGCTACTGAAACCTGGTAAACCGGCGTGGGATCGAGCGGCATACCGATCGCTCTCCATGCTTAACACGGACTATAAGATTTTAAGCCGTATTCTAGCTACCCATCTGCTGCCCTACATGTCAACCATAATCCATCGCGACCAATCTGGCTTTATTCCTACTCGGAATACGGCCTCCAACGTTCGGAGATTGTTGCGCATACTCGAAGCGGACTCTTACCCCAAGGCCAGCGCTGCGATATTCGCAGTTGATATAGAGAAGGCTTTCGACAGTTTGGAATGGCCCTATCTCTTTCATGTCATGGCCCGATTTGGATTGGGGGCAGATTTTATAGCATGGACGGCTTTACTTTATAAATCCTCTACAGCGCGGGTCCGGACGGGAGGGGTGATATCGGATGCTTGCGCTGTGACCAGGGGCACGAGGCAGGGATGCCCACTTTCCCCTCTTTTGTTCGCATTGGCCATGGAGCCATTGGCGGCGAAAGTTAGGACTGGGAGATATTTTGAGGGGCTGCGGGTACGAGGTCAAATACATCATATAGCCCTGTATGCGGACGATCTGCTTATGTTCCTGGGAGACACAGAGAGAGAATTGTTGGGAGCAAAGGTGGTACTGCATGAACTAGGGGAGATGTCTGGCCTCAGGGTTAATTGGGCTAAATCCTGCTTATTCCCCACTGATGGTAATAGATGCGAGGTGCAGGACACAGAGGGAGTCCGATGGGAATGTAGATGCCTCCCGTATCTGGGGGTCCACATATATCACTCCAGCTCTGATGTACTGGAGGGCAACATCGTTAGAGCGGTGAGAGGCCTGGCGGGCAGTTTTGCTTTTTGGGGAACGCTGCCATTGTCAGTAGCCGGGAGGGTATCTTTGCTTAAAATGGTGGCACTTCCCCGACTGTTGTATTTCTTCGGAACCCTGCCGGTTTGGATACCAGCGCGGATATTTAAACAACTTACGTCCATGATCACGGGATTTTTATGGGGTAATGGGAGACGGAGGGTCTCCCTGAAAGTACTGATGCGTCCACGGTCGGAGGGTGGCTGGGCGGTGCCGGACTTTGAAACCTATTATTTAGCTGCGCAGCTGCAGTGGTTGACACAGCAAGTGGCGATGACACTGCGAGGCGTGGGGAAGGAGAGAGGGGGAGTCCCGGGGATGCAGCAGCTCTCTCGAATAGTGTTGGATCTTCCTGTTCAACTGAGTGCCCTACCTGCGGACTTCAAGACAGCAAGACAATGTTGGAGGCGGAGTCTCAAGAGGGCAGATTTGAAAGTGCCGTATGCCCCTGATATACCACTCTCTATGTGTGAGGCGCTTCCCCACGGGGTTCTTGGCGGGAGATGCATGATTGGGCTGAGAGGGGGCTGACTACTCTTGGGGATCTATATGAGGACGGGACTATGTTGCCCTTTTGTGCATTGCAGGAGCGGTTTGAATTGAGAGGGGGGGACTTCCTACTTCATGCAGCGCTCACTGCGGCTATTCGTGCGCATTGGGGAGAGGGTCAAGCGGAACCTAAGGTTTCTTTAGGGTGTCAATACATAGTGACTGCAACGGGGAGGTTTAAAGCAATCACGTGTCTGTACAAGCGCATGACTCTTGAGAAGCTACCCCCTTTGGGCATACTTAAGCACAAATGGGAGGCTGACGTAGGGAGAGAGATTCCGGAAAGGACTTGGGCTGAGATAGTGGAGCGAGCGTGGAAGAGCACCAGAAATGCCCGCTTTCAATTGCTCCATTTCTATGTTTTACATCGTGCTTACCTCGCCGGCAATAATCAAAACATATTTTAACACTGACTCAGACGAATGCCCACGGTGTCGGGGCGAGGGGGCAGACTTCCCTCACATGCTTTGGGAGTGCCCGCTCCTGGCTAATTACTGGAATGACGTACTTGCACTATAGAAGGCGGTGACGGACAGGGAGCTAGATCTGGCGTTGGAGACTTGTATACTGCTTTGGTTTCCCCACACAGCCAAAACTAAGATCACCAGCAAGTTTATAGATATGGGGTTGGTGGTTACCAAGAGGGAAATCACGACGCACTGGAAGGCGAGTGGGCATCCGAGTTTAGATCGATGGAAGAGAGAGTTTATCAAATGGGCGGACTGTGATGGAATGATTCGGCTACAATTGGCAAAGAGGACTGGGAGTGACAGAGCATTCGAGGTAGCTAGAGCGTGGGAACACTTGGTGGGACTATTGAAAGAGCCAGACGCTGAAAGTGATGATGACACTGACCCGGGAGAGCTGGTAACAGGGTAGTCCCTTTATAGCAAATAGAAGTAGCCATGTGACCCCATTAGAGATATACAGGATAAGTGAATCCAAAGCGACAGCCTGTACAAGGTTTTATTGTTTATCTTTTGGAGACCACCGGTTACGCATTGCTAATGGTTATTGATGAGTACAGAGTAATGGGGGATGTGACATGCCTGGAGGGAGGGGGGAAGGGAATTTAGGGTTAGGATAGATTTATTAGGAATAGTGAGGTTTCTTATTATGGGCCCCATTGAGTATTAGACGTTGCTCCCCTCGTTGCCTGTTTCTTATTCTTCAAGGACATTGCGGAAACGTGCCTTAAAGATGTGCTGAGATCCTCTGCTCGCACGATTGTATATTACGACGAGGGGAGGGGGACTAGGCTTGTGATTTGGGAGAAGTCAATGTCTTGCTTCATAAAACCTAATAAAGTTTGTTTAAAAAAAAAATAATAATAAATAAGTGAGGTGGTGTGTGTATAACTGTGTAGGTGAGTAAATGGGAGTGTGATTGATTCTTTGCATGACTGGCTAGCAGTGTGAGTAACTCTATGGGTGAGTGGCGGTGTGTGAGTGTCTGTATGGGTGTAGAGTGCATATGATAGTGGCTGTATTGATGAGTGACTGCATGTATGAGTGACTGTATGGATGAGGGAGTGGATGTGTGTGTGTAGACCTAGGAATCAGTGAGTGGGTATGTAGTAACTGGTATTGGTGTGTCTATGGTTTCGAGAATGGCAGTCTGTATTTTAGAGTGGGTGTATCAAAGGTTATATTAGGGTGTGAGGAGGTGCATCAGATTATCACATGGATGATGTCATCAGTGATGTCACCAGTGATGTCATCTGAGATGTCATCAGTGATGTCACTAACCATGTCATCAGTGATGTAATATGTGATGTCATCAGCAGTGCATTGCGGGGACACAAGTTATAGTTAGCTCAACTAACTATAACGGCCGAATTTCTCTGGTTTTGTACAAGTGAAATGTCCAACTAACTATAACGTCCCTGAAACCTGTGGTTTTTTCAGTGAATTTCTATGGTTTTTTTAAATGCTAATTTCTAACTATAACGTCCCTGAAACCTATGGTTTTTTCAGTGAATTTCTATGGTTTTTTAAATGATAATTTCTAACTATAACGTCCCTGAAACCTATGGTTTTTCAGTGAATTGCTAAGGTTTTTTAAATGCTAATTACTAACTATAACGTCCCTGAAACCTATGGTTTTTTCAGTGAATTTCTAAGGTTTTTTAAATGCTAATTTATAACTATAACGTAGAAGTTGCGTTTGCAGAGTGGTGCAGAAAGGGGGCTGGCCCTCTGACCAGCGTTCAGAAATTCCGCTGCGTAGGACTTACAGGCGGTACCAGGAGGGCTTCTTGGCCCCAAAGTCCCTCAGGAGTAAAGTGGACTTCATCCCCCAACCCGTAGTGTGCCAGGAGGCGTGTTTGCAGAGTGGTGGAGAAAGGGGGCGTGGCCTCCAAAGACCTCTTAGCAATCCCACTGTGTGGGACTTACTGGAAGTAACAGGAGGGGTAGTCGGCCCCCAAGGACATCTTTGGGGGCCAACTACCCCTCCTATTATCTCCAGTAAGTCCCACACAACAGGATTGCTAAGTTCTCATAGCAGGCCACGCCCCCTTTGCCCACCACTCTGCAAACGCACCTCCTGGCACACTCTTGGTTGGGGGATGAAGTCCCCTTCGCTTGTGGGGGTCCTTAGGGGCCAACTAGCCTCCCTGTTACCTCCAGTAAGCCCCACACAGTGGGATTGCTGAGAGGTGGACACAGGCCATGCCCCCTTTCTCCAACACTCTGCAAACACGCCTCCTGGCGTGCTCTTGTTTGGGATATGAAGTCCCCTTGCCTCCTGAAGGTGCCTGGGGGCCAACTAGCCCTCCTGTTATCTCTAGTAAGCCCCACACTGCTGGATTGCTGAGAGTGGTCCGAGGCCACGCCCCCTTTTTACACCACTCTGCAAACGTGCTTCCTGGCTCACTGCTGCTCCGGGGATGAAGTCCACTTTTGTCCTGAGGTCCTCAGGACACAAGAGAACCTCATCGCACCACCAG
This sequence comes from Calotriton arnoldi, assembly GCA_963921515.1. Classification (NCBI taxonomy): domain Eukaryota; kingdom Metazoa; phylum Chordata; class Amphibia; order Caudata; family Salamandridae; genus Calotriton; species Calotriton arnoldi. The sequence goes on along the minus strand of CAWUFW010002143.1, from coordinate 344,506 downwards.
CAGTGCGCCAAGAGGCGCGTTTGCAGAGTGGTGTAAAAAGGGGCGTGGCCTCGGACCACCTCTCAGCAATCCCACTGTGTGGGGATTACTGGAGGTACCTGGTGGTCTAGTTGGCCCCTAGGGACCCTTAGTATTAAAGGGGGCTTAATCCCCCAATCCAGAATGCGCCAGGAGGAGCGTTTGCACAGTGGTGCAGGGAGGGGGCGGGGCCTCCGGCGAGTTGCCGGCTTTTTTAAATTTGCTTTTTGGAAGGGGGGCTGTGTGGCCCCCCCTTCCCTTTATTATTTTTGGGCCCTGGGGACCCCACCCCCCAGGGCCTGAGCATTTTTTTTTTATTTAAACGGGAAGGGGGCCGCGCGGACCCCCTCCCATGGCCGATTTCAGTCCGGGTACCCCATCCCTCGGGGCATGGCCACATATTTAATTATTTTTTTAAATTATTTTTAAGGAGGGGGGCTGCGCGGCCCCCCTCCTGAGGCCATTATTGGCCCCGGGGCCCCCCCCACCCCCACCCCCCCCCCGGGCTTTGCCTCCATTCTTTTTTTTTTTTTATTAAGGGAGGGGAGCGTGGCCCCCCTTCCCTGGGCCACTATTGGCCCCAGGGACCCCATCCCCTGGGGCCAGCTCTCACGTTGGGGACCAAGGGGGGAGCCCCAATGCCCCCACGGTCCCAGCCAGCTCCCCGCCTCCTGCGGGAGCCGGCATTGCTTTTGGGCAAGGGGAGCTGCTGACATGCAGCTCCCTTTGCCCAAAAGCAATTCTGCTTTGTTTCTTGGAAGCAAGAGTAGGTTTCCTGCTCTCGCTTCCAAGAAGCAAAGCAGTGGTTGCTATGGCAGGGTGGGAGCAAACGGCAATGTCCCGGGGTGGGCACCCCAGGACATTGCAGGACCCAGCCCTGGGGGGTGACGGTCCCCAGGGCCATCTAGGGCTCCAGAAGGGGGGCCGCGTGGCCCCCCTCCCAACTGATTAAAGCCCTGGGGAGGTGGTGGTCCCCAGGGCCCGCAACGGACCCCCGCATTTTAATCAACAGTGCCCCGGGGAGCTGGTGGTCCCCGGGGCGGTGTGGGGGGCTCGAGCCCCCCCACACTTTGTTTTTGAAAGTGGCCCCGGGGAGGTGGCGGTCCCAGGGGCTGTGGGGGCATGTGGCCCCCCGCATTTAAATCATGTAGCCCTGGGGAGGTGGTGGTGCTTGGGGGGGCCCACGAGGCCCCCCACCCAAAATAATATAAAGCCCCAGGGAGGTGGCGGTCCCTGGGGCTTAGGGTGGCCCGCAAGGCCCCCCGCCCTAAAATAATTAAATGCCCCAGGGAGGTGGCGGTCTCTGGGGCAGCGTGGGAGGGGCAGGAGCCCCCCACACACATTTTCTTTAAAAAGCCCCGGGGATGTGGTGGTCTCCAGGGCTGCGGGGGCCCCCGCGGGGCCCCGCATATAATTTCCTCATTGCCCCCGGGACCTGGCCCACCCAGGGGCTCAAAGAAACGAAGCATGGGAGCCCGTGCTTCGGTTTTTTTAATTTTTGCGGCCGGATTCGCGCATTGAGCATGAATTCGGCCGAAAATATTTTTAAAAAATGCTTTTTTGGGCCCTGGGGTCCTTGTGGGACTCCCTGAGCAGGCCTAGGGGATCAGGGTGTTTGTACCCTGCCCCCTTTTCTTGTTTTTTATCCTTTTTTTTTACTGTTTTCTTGTGACTCGGTCTTACCGAGTCACAAGATGGCTGCAACACTTCCTGGTTTGGAGTGTTGACAGCCAATCAAAATGAAGCTCGTGCTCGGCAGGGTTTGCGAATCCTCTTCAGCCACCAGATATCGATATTTTTATATTTTGAATTTCTCAGGAACTACTGAATGATTTACACCATTTAAAGCAAAGAGTGCACTCTGGAACAACAGCTACCTCTCTGCCAAATTTGGTGTAATTCCGTTCAGCAGTTCGGGCTGTAGCCGCGACAAAAGTTCCTATGGATATTAACATGGAGAAAACGCGTTTTGGGACCCCCTTTTTTCTCAGCCCCCACTTGACGAATCACCCCAAAACCTTCAAGACAGGAGCTGACGGAGCGCCCCATGAGTTTTGAAAATTTCGCGAAGATTCGTCAAACGGCGCCAAAGATATTGGCAAATCAAAAAACGCTTTTCCTATGGAAACTAGGTCCTAACTATAACTACCTACTGGCGACCGCCAGGTAATATATATGTATATATATATATATATATATATATCTTCAAAACAATGCCCATGCATTCAGAGGCGCCACTCCTCCAGCCGGTGATTTGCAAAACCTTTATTTATTTGGCAGAACCCACTGATGGGTGAGATCGCACGAGGGAGAACTCCAAGTTCCAGCAAGCCTTGCTATTGTTTGCACCGGAGCCAGCCCACCAGGGGGCGAGTAATTGCTATTTAAATTAGTTTGACTTGGCGCTCTCGTGAATCTGCCTAAAACTGCTGTGCCAGCCCGTGAACAAGGTGTAGGAACACTGAAACGCGTAGGGCTTTTTTGAAAGGAGTTTTGGGAAAGAAATGCCGGTTTAGCTGAATTAAAGGACTCTGTTACAAATGACGGGGTCCTGCTTGTTCATTGTGTGCGTCTCTAAGCAAGGACAAAAGTTGTTTGACCATATATATATATATATCACAAAAAAGAGTTGCCCCCAAAGGACGAGCCACCACACAGGTAGGTTGAATCTCTGTTTTAATCAGGAAGCTGCAACAGAGTCAGCTGGATGTCTCGCACAAATGGAGCCTGACGCGTTTCGTGCTGGAATGCACTTTGTCAAAGGCGAGTTCTGAGCAGCGCAAAGCATGATGGGCACTGTTTTAAACCTCTGGCACCCGCCCAGTGGCTGCTGGCTACGCCTGCTGGTACCTGTAGTGCTCATTAGTGTTCCTTCCGTAAGGTGCTCTGCGCTGCATCACATGTGAACAATAAAAAACCCCAGTGGGTTTGCGTAGATATCCCGCTGCACTAGGCTGCCCAGTGAAACTTCCAAAACGACCTCCTGTCCCATTGCTGATAGCCAATAGCTTTGCGCTGCTCAGAACTCGCCTTTGACAAAGTGCATTCCAGCACGAAACGCGTCAGGCTCCATTTGTGCGAGACATCCAGCTGATGTGAACAAGGCCGCATGTCTGGCGGCCGAAACGCGTCTTTGGACAATGATGGTTAATTAATAAACACCTTGCCACTTCAACTGCTGTGGAGTCTGTGTCCTTGTGTAGTGCCGGTGTGACTGGACACTCTTGGATTTTCATGTATATATATATATATATATATATATATATATATATATATATATATATATATATATATATATATATATATATATATATACACACACTTACAGTGGTGTTCTGCCAGCCCTCTTCTTCCTCACATCAGCCACTGGCTAATGTTTGTGTGAGTGACAGCATTTCACTCTTTCTCAAAGAACACATCCGTACACAAAGTAGTTCCCATGATGCCAGAGGCTACTATGGCAATGCACGCATTTTTAAACGAAAAACAATTTTATTGAACTTTTAGACTCTTTTTTTAAATATTGGTGAGGGGCCAGGAACTCCCCCTACAACAACATAAGTATTGGCGAAGCCAAAATACTGGCAACCAACGCCAGACCTATTGGATTGGCCAGTGCTTGTTAAGTGTAACCTTTAGTTATTCTGTGACCTCAAAGGGTCAAAGAGCTTGCACAACTTCCTCCTGTTCTCCAACAAAAACCTGGCCCAAGAGCCTGCTACAAAAAACAGAGCCTGCTATAGGAAGCTGCTATAAATCCAGCAAAGCCGAAGTACATCTTATGCATGAGAGTTTTTTAAAGTAACAGAAAAAACACTGGCCACAAAAGCGCCACTACTGTTAATAGACAGGCAAGAGAAAAGAAAGTAATTTTGAACAGTAAATGAACACATAACACAGCATTTCTCTTCTAGCCTACATTTGAAAGTCACTGCCAATGAAATAGCAGTGACTCCTTCCATATAATTCGCCCAAACAAAGCCTAACGCTTCATGTTAAGCAGGAAGTTTTTATTATTTTGGAAAATGGGACTGAAACATGAGAAGAAATAACCTCTCATAAATCATAACTTCAACTCTTACGAAACATGAGGATTTGACGCATTTTGGAGCAACATGAGCTTACCTCATGCATTCCACAGCCAGTAACTGGCTAACCCTATAGTCCATTGTACCCTATTCCTCCTGAAATCCTAAAAAGAACTTCATTGCACAGGTGACGGGAAAGGACTGTTTTTATCATGAGGTAAAGAACATTGTCTGGTTATTACAGGCCCCAGAAGCAGTACTATCCCCTTACATTACGTATGATAGAAAGTGACTTTTCTCTAGTCTAGAAGATGTGCTTAGGAATATCTATCAGTAAACTAACACCCAGCATGGCTGGCCCTGTTGTCTGCATCCTAACAGCCAAAGCCATATAATCACTTTGGGTCTGCCTTGTCACTTCAGTTCTGTGCAGCTCCTAAAAAAGGCAGTGAAGTTCACCAATAATAAACCCAATGGCAGTCTTTAAAATGGCATAAAAGCTATTTCTTTTGCATTGTGTTGTTTGGAGATCATTTTGTTTTGTTTGACTCTCATTGGCAGCCAGTACGTGAATACCAGATACACAACCCGTTTTTCACTGCTATTGTGTCACAGCAATGAGAAAAAAAATATGTTTTTCTACTACTGTGATATCACACGAATTCCAGGCCAAGCTTTCAGAGAGTCAGTCAGTGCGGTACAAGCCCTCTGCTCAAATGCCTTTGGGCAGGGAGGAAAGCTGTTGTATGAGGGTGGCAGGAGGTCAGAGACATCTTTTTGTATATGAGTTGGGGAATGAGAGGCAGTTGAAGAGAGGGTGTTGTAGGTAGATGGCAGGGCACTTTTTAAATTTGAGGGACCTAATCACAAAGGCAAAGTTACACGCGTAGATTTACTCATGTGTAAACTTACTTCTACACCTAATATTAACTTTATTCATTTCCAAGTGTAAATTTACAACTAGGTACAGACTTACATGTCTCCCCTCCCTCAAAAGTAGGGGTGAAGCATGCTAGTACAGGATTTAAAAGGTTAAAGTTACCACTAGTAACTTTCCACACATAGGCGGAGATCTCCATAATCAAAGTGGAGATTTATTTATAGGAAAGTGTAGATAAAAATAATTGTTTAATAAACAAGAAATTATAAATACTTGAAGGTAAAATAAAAATGTAAATTACCCTAATATAATTATTAGTGATCTAGAACTAAATGAATAAAAGGTTATGGCACAGTAACTCATCAAATTAAATGTTTATTAAATTATTAGCTAAAGAAAATATATAAATGTATAAATATTATTATTTAAAATCATTTTTAAACGCCCCGCCCTCAGTCATTTTTATATGTAGCTATTATTAGATAAATTTAATTAAAACGTAATTGTTTAATTAATTTTAATTTGTTTGAATTTTTATTTAAATTTAAGTTTAGAAGTGCAGTTGGGATGAGCAATAAGCTTACTGTTTTGTATGTGGTTTTTTGTATTTGCAAGTCCCTCCCTAAATCCCTCTTTACCCCTCTCTACTCTCTTTCCTTTTAAGTAAATATTCCCCATTTTCCAGGGACTCACACAACATTTCTCCCACATTTACTACTAAAACATATACCAAAGTGTGCGAAGATCTCTGCAACTGGAACGGAGACCTCCACATGGAAAAGATAGGAGAGCCGGGGGGTCTTTGCACGTAGACTTATGAATAGCATTTTTTCTTACATGCGTAGTACAGTTGTAGTACTACTGAACGTACTACAAAGCGCAGCTTGTGAATAGGCCAGTGAGTGGGGGAGAGGAGAGTAAATGCAGATGATGTTAAGGGTGGTTGGTAGGACTTCAGGTATTTTTTATATATTATTGGGACACACAGCTTATTCTGAGAGTGCTGTGGAAGTGTGGCATGGATTATTTACTTAATCTTGGGTGTGAGGGGGTAGGGATGGTCAGAGGGTGGTGGAGGTTAGTGGTGTTACACTAAATGTAATGCAGGGCAGTTGACTGAGGTAGGTGGCATTGTTGTGTCTGACTCCCCCATGACTCCTCTACCTCTGTTGAAAACAGGAGATCATTTGGGGGGCATACATAACAAAGTTGTAGATAGGTAATACAGGGATGGTATTCTCCTCCGGGTTCCACTTTACATCTCTCTTTTTTCTGCTTTACCTACACTACATGAACATGATGCCCTCTATGTTCCTTCAATAAAATTATTAAACTCCCAAAAATGATGTCCTCTATGAAAAAGAAGTTATTGAAAGATTTTTAAAAAACTTGCACACTCTGTTGTGTGGTATGCAGGTTTTTTGTGCCTGCTCTCGCCTGCTACATTCCTTTAGCTCTGCGTTGCATGGTCCTCTGAAGGCTGTATTGAACCTTGCGTGTCAAAAGGATTTTCATCTGTATCTGCTTACTGTTCTTTTTCAAAGTGTAACATGTTAACAAAAAAACATTTGATTTCAAGACCTAGCGAGCTCGTTTGAATTCTTTCACATTAGCAACTTGTGGTTATTAATTATGGCGCGCTCATATGTTCCTAAAACTAACATAAACACAAGATGATATCTGTCATGCATATTATATCGGGATTTGTCAGTTTTTAAACGATTCCATAAAGAATGCCGTTTTTAAAATTACCTTTCAGCCAAAGTTATAAATTTAGGCAGGGAGGACAGGAAGCTGTAGTTTATGGCACCGTCGTGTTCATTATAACTCTGTACATCGGCTATAGCGATAAGACGGGGATAGATTTATGCTCCCCCATAGATATCTGACCTTTCACTATGTCATTTTGCATGATGCAGTCCAGAACGTCTAAATCCATAATGCTGACAGTGCGACTGTATTTTTCTCACATCCAGCATTCTAATTCAGGTTCATTTTCACATAGGAATTGTCTTTATTCATTCTAATCTGGCTGATACAACCCGCCCTAGTCCCTAAAAAAACTTCTGTTGCAAGCCTGTTGTAGTTTGAGCTCAAACCTAAATTCCATTGAAATGCTACAGTTGTGCTTAGCTTGGCAATTATAACTCCTCAAATGAATAGTTTCTAACATCATCACATATGACAACAACCTCAGGCAGTAACTAGTTCTGTTGGCACAAATTATATAGAGTAGAAAGCCTACTGAGCAGATGTTGCCAAAGATAGTGCACGGAGACTAAACCTGCAGTGACGTAACGGGTATGTGTAAAGCGCCTGTTCACCCCTTAAAGTCGAATAACAAATGTCTATTGTTATGTAACTCAAAGGTGCTCATTTTATCTGAAGGATGAAAGGCTGAGTGAGGCCGCTGGGATTTGAACTTGTGCGATGAGGTCGCAGTCAGATCTCTGGAGTGGATTCAAAAGTCCACAATCAGCAGGCCGGCTCTGTACCACTGTCAACAATGAGATGTCCTTATTCTTTGACATCTTACCCAAGACAACTTGGGTTTTCATATGAACAGCCTTCAATACGGTAGTCATCCCTATGTGCAGAAGAAGTTGATATATGGCACCCAGGGGAGGGTAAGCCAGGGCCTCTTGTTGTGGCGTCCCAACAGGAATGGGGGCGGGGGTCTGAGCTTTGATCTCTAGCAGAGAAATGCATCCGGTCGGGGAAGCCACAATAGAGGGGGCTGAGGTATGTGGAGAGCTACTGGTCAGAGCCAACTGTGTCCCTTCAGGATCCCATGTTAATTCTTCACCCCTACCCAGTGGGGGCGTGGGATTTCTTGCCCCTTGATCCATGGCCACAGAGGCAAGATCCTGAACTTGGGCAGTGGCAGCCTTCCGATCCCACTCAGTTTCTTGGAGGAAATCACTGCCGAAGTTGAAATATCCAGACCCCTAGAGGTCTGCCCCCTGAGAGATATTTGCCTCCACGGTTAGTTTAACAGTTTGATCTTCTTCTTTCTCCTCAATCTCCTCCTCCTCCTTCTCATCTGCTGTTGGACCAGTCTGAGAGGGAAAAAAGGCCGTCTGGTCTTCTCCTGTCAGTCCAACAAGATCCAGACCCCCAGCCGACATTAGCAAGGGGTGTAGCAGGGACTGCGAGCACTGAACCACGTGATCCTGTCCCTCTACATCTGAAGCCTGACAGGTTGCACCATCCTGCTTAACCAGCCGAGGCTGGACCTCTGAGGCCAAGGGGGCCCCCATCATCACAGTAGGCTCCTTTGCGTTTGCAGTTTTCTCTGTGGGGAGAAGAGGGATAGTGGCTTGAGTATAGGCAGGCTCGAGATGTTGACATCCTTTTCTCCCACATTAGAGGTATCTTGTGGTGTTACCAACACACTTGGAAGAATCAGTGAGATGAAAGAGTCCAGAGTGCGCTGTATTCCTGACAATGCGCCTCCTCACCCCACTCAATGGCACCAAGGGTATAAAAAATGCCTGACATCTCTTCAGGCTCAATGACATGGCTAGACAGAGTAGGGCTACCCCCAGCTTGCCCCAGGCTGAGGGAAGCTGACACCGATGATTGGGCAGTGTTTGTAGTCCCCCTCAGGCCGGTGCAACTGCCTTGGGTACCTTCTGCTGATTTACCAGGAAGGATCCTCTTCCCCTCTAGTTTAGGTGAGGGGTGTGCAATCCGAGTCTCTGTCTGTTCTCCTTTTCTTAGCCCTCCCCTGACTGGCATGGTGGCTAAGACAATCAAACACAGAATATACTGCAAAACCAACACAGATACCTCTATAAGCTGCCTGGCCTCTGCCCCCGCTGTGCGCAAACAAGTGCCGTGTGACCAGATCTCTGAAACAGTGGAAAATCGGGGGTCTCATTTGGAAATTATTTTGAAAAGTTCGCAGCAAGAAGAAAACTGTAGCTGCTTACTGTACTCCTCCCAGGAGCAGACGACTTTTTGCATGTGTCAGCTGTGTTGATGCCCCGCTTGAAAGTCACAATGAAACACTGTCCGCTTCCATCCAACCTGTCTCCCTCCTGGAAAGGCAGCTCCTCTAGACCCTGCACCAAACGCCATCTTTCTGTAGGGGAGCTCCGCTTTGCCAGTGCTGCACTCCCTTGAGGCAAAGGAGCCAGTCACGTGGTTCTCCCCTGTCCTCACTGAGGACTGCAATTCCCTGAATGGAAGAGGCGGGGGCTGACAGGCATTGCAGAGCCAGCAACTGGAGCGGCTCGGAGTTAAAGATGCTGAATCACCAAGACGTGAATAGGTCGCCACAGAGGGCCGTGTCAGGTAAGTCCAGACTAGCCCAGCTCTTCTCAGCCTTCAATCCGGGAACAATGAAGGAGAGTAAGCCCCATAACTGTTCAGGGCCACCGGAGGAGTTTGAGCCGCTGACCGCCTAGCCAAGCGCAGCCCTCCTCTTTCTCCTCTTTCTTGGGGCAATGGAAGTTTCACAAGAGGGCCTCCAAATGGAAGTGCAGGAGAATAGCTCAGTGATCACTCAACATGACACCCAGCTTACCACTCTTTTGTCCAGGGTGGAAGAGCTGGAAAACAGGTCCTGTAGGAACAGCTTGCAGGTCCTGTGGGGGTCCCTGAAGGTACGGAGAGCCATGACCCAAGAGGCTTTGTGGTCCGCTTGTTCAGAGACGCCTTTCCTGCCCTTAATGACTGAGATTTCGACTGGTTGATCCAGAGGGCACATCGATTTCTATTCAGGCCTCCTAAGAGCCATCTTGCTTTCCTCGGGCTATCCTGGTTTACATCGTAACTTTATTCTTCGTCAGGAGATTTACCGTGCTGCAACTCCCAAGATGCCAGCTAAAGCCTGTAGGATGAATTTCTTTGTTCGCTTTGACTTTGGTCATCAGACGGTGGTGAGGCGCTGGCAGCTTCGTGAACATATTCCAGCCTTGATTAAGCTGGGAACCATTGTCTCACTTATGGAGCCGGCAGCTCTGAGAATTCGAAAGGAGGGCCAGACCTTCTACTGCTATGAAGGACTGAAAGTCCTGGAGTTGATAACTAAGTAGCAGTCGGCTGAGATGCTGTAGGTCTATTTATTAAGCATGAATGCCTACTAACACAGGGCTTTCCCCTTTTCTTGGTTTTCCCTCTTCCTTCTTTTTCCCTTTTTCTTCTATTTTTGTTTTTCTTTTCTTTTTGCAAGTATGGGATCTTGGTGTGCCTGGTTACTCTCCTCTGGGCCAGGATGGGACCATTATGTAGAGAATGGTCCTGTGAGGGGTCAATCGTTGTTCGCTCTCGGATAAACGGGGGGGCTGGAAGGGCTGAAGGGGAACTGGAGGCATCATAATCTTCTTCTCTGTCTGTTATGATCTCTGGCGTCTGGTGTCTAAAAATCACAGGGTACATCTGTATGCTTCCTTACTATTTTTTAATATTTCATTTTTTTCTCCTTTGCCTTTCGTGGTTATTGTATTATCTTTGGACATTTAGGGGGTGAGGGTGTTTTGACCATCGGGCAATCTTAGCCTAGAGTCGGAACAGATGGCCATCCTGGGTGGGAGGTTATTGGCCCTTTTTTGGGGGGCATTGCTTAGGTGGGGGTGGGTTGGTTCGCCAATATGGGAATCTGGGGAGTGGGTTGTTTGGGGGGTTGAGGTCAGGGTTGGGTTTTTTTAAATTAGTTTCAACTTAGACTGGCTCTAAAGGACATGGTTTGGAGGGAGGGAAGATTTTGACAAAGTTAGCTTGAGAAACCCAGCATGTAAGGAAATAATTATATTTGCTAGTTGTTGTAACAGGTAATTTGGTTATGAGTTGAGCTTTCAACTAGCAATATGTATGAGAGGTAGCAGGGGGAATGTTAGTTGTATCTGTGACAGCAGGTGCCCAGGCCAGCAACTGCACATTTTGTCATGGAACATCAATGGGATTAAGTCACCTCATAAGAAGAAACTTATACGAGAAGAGCTGAATACCCTTAGGCCACAAATTATTTGCCTCCAGGAGACACACCTTTCCGAGACTGAAGGTGCTTTTAGAAAGGATCTCGGCTTTAGCGTCTTGTCTCTGTCATGTTTCACCTCCGCTCAGAGGGGTGTTGCGTTATTGGCTCGGGATAGTAAATGGGCCTTGTTAAGTCAGGTGGTCAATGTAGGGGGCCGCTGGCTCCTGGCTATGATCCAGAAGGACCAGATGTCTCTGACCATCTGTATAGTTTATGGCCCGAATACTGATGATTCGGGGACATTAGACCGATAATTGAATGAGCTCCGTCTTTGGACACCACCTTATATTGTTTGTGGTGACTTCAACGTGACATTATGCCTCAATAGGGATTCCTCATCTCAGACTTTGCCTCTGGAATTGGCCGACTCCATCATGTCCTCTGGGGTCAAATCTCTCCTTATCTCTTTATATGCCCTAGTAGATTTATGGTGCTTTGAACGACCTAAGGAATCTGGTTTTACGTATTGCTCGGCAATAAATCTTAGTCCTGGATCAATATGTTCCTAATTAGTAATACATTGGTGTCAAGTTCTAGGATGTTGCTTAATAGCAGGATTATCTTGGATCATAACTTGTTATCCCAGTTTATACAATCTTGTGGGCTCATTCAAGCACCAGGGGGCGGGGTTGGACTTTTGAATGCAAGCTTTTGTTGGATACTGGTTATATTGACTCTATGACCTCCCATCTGTAGGTGTTCAACATTGGATCCGCTTCACCCTTGGTAGTTTGGGAATCCTTTAAGGCTTCATGCCGGGGTCAGACGCTGCAGATCTCGGATCGTCAGTGAAAGGCTGCTATAGGAGCAGAAGTTGAGGTGCGTCGGACTCTTGATGTGCTAGAGTCTAATCTGGGTGTCAGCATTATTGCCAGTGATTGGTCTGAGATTTTGCTGGAGCAGCCTGTGGTGTTGCAGGTGACACTTAGGAAGCAGATTATAGGGTGGTTAAAAAGTATCGGGTAAGACAACTGTCCAGCTTTGAAAATAGTGAGAAATGGGGCGGACTCTCTCCTTCAGAATAAAGGAAAGATCGAATGCTAATCTTATTCAGAAGATTAGGGAAGAGAAGGGCAGTTCTATCAAGCCCTCTATTGGGAAGACTGTGACACATCTGCTGATGTAATTCTTCAATTCATTGGGCAGCACTTGCAAAATAAATTAGGTCTTGGGGAAAGGTTGCGGCTGGAGTCCCCCATCATGTTATTGGAAGTTGAAACTGCTATTAGTGCCCTAGCTACAGGGAAGGCTTCAGGCCCGGACCGAATGCTGGTAGAACTTTATGCTACCTTTATTTATATTTTGGCTCCGATCCTTAGGGATCTTTCCATACGTTTGAAGAGTCTTGTCAGGTTCCAGAATACAAGGGTGAGACAATTATTGCCATTTTCCCTAAAAAAGGGAAGGATCCCACATTTTGTGGTTCATACCGTCCCATTTCTTTAATAAATGCGGATTCAAAGATTTATAAACAAATCTTAACTAATCGTCTGTCTACTGTCATTACAAGTCTAGTAGATGTTAACCAACATGGATTTATTCCGGGTCGTGACACAACATCCCATGTTACCACGGCTATAACGGCTCTGGAGATGGCCTCTATTCTGAGGGAACTGGTCGGTTTGATCTTTCTTGATGCCAAGAAGGCCTTTGATCAGGTCTCCTGGCCCTTCCTCTGGGGGCGGTCATGGAGACCACTGGTCTAAGCTCTGGTTTTATCTCCAAAGTTCAACATCTCTATAGAGGGTTGAAGGCAAGGATTTGTTGCTCTGGTTCTCTTTCTGATACCATTACCATCTCTAGAGGCACCCCGCAGGGGTGTCCTCTTTCTCCTCAGCTATTTGCTTCATATATCGAGCCCTTTATTCAATATCTAAGGTTGGCTGAGAAGATACGTCCTCTGAAGGTGCATCATCTTGAGGTGAAGGTTTTTGCATATGCAGATAATTTGGTGGTTTGAACAAAGGCTTAGAGGTAGTGGTTATTAAGGACCAAGTATTCGGGCTAGTATCTGGCTATATGATCAACCCGGATAAGTCGCAAGTCTTATCTAACATCACTCCTCCTGGCTGTGACAAGAGATGGGTACAGTTGGTCATTTATTTAGGTGTTACCCTATCATTTTAGATGAGGGACATACTGGAGGACAGTTATGGTAAGCTGTACCAACATTCGGCTAATATCTTTGTCAAATGAAATCATCTTCATTTTGGGTTGATGGGTCACTGTAATCTTCCAAAAATGATTATTCTCCCATGGTATCTTTATTTTCTTCGCTGTAAGCTGATTTTTCTGCCGGCTGCATTCTTTAGTAGGGTGGAGGCTCTTTGGCAGAGGTTCATCTGGAGTTACCGAAAACCAAGTTGCAAGATTCAGGGGGATATGTACAATAGAAGTGGTGGAGTGAGGCGTTAGCCGTCATGACTTAACGCCTCACATTGCCACTTCTGAAACGTAAGGCTGCACTAAATTTACAACAATATGGTGCAGCCTTGCGTTGCCCCCTGCGATGGCGCTACACTTAGCAGTGTAGCGCCAACGCAGGCACCCTTGCACCATAGTGCAAGGGTTGTCTGCATGCAGGGGAGGATTGATTATGTGTAGGAAGGTGCCCCTTCCTGCACATAAACAATCCTGAAATGCCATTTTGTCACTTTCATGTGTGCTGCTTCAGGCAGCACACATGAAAGTCACAAAATGACATTTTTTTTAAAAGATTGTTTATGTACAGGAAGGAGCACCTTCCTGTCCATAAACAATCCATGGCATTTTGCTTTTTCCATGTGTGCTGCACTAGGCAGCACACATGGAAAAAGCAAAAACGAGGAGAAATAATGCATTTCTCCTAGTTTTGCCAAAACCTGGTCTTCATTTTGGCGCTGCCTCCTATGTACGCTGCCCTTGTACATAGGGGGAAGCGTCAAAATGAATGGGTGTTGTGGTGGAACGCCCACCGCAACACCCACAGCCCACCCCTTTCACGCTAACCATAGCGTGAAAGGGGGCCTTATTTACAAGGCAGCGCTAAGCCATGTTAAGTAGCTTAATGCTGCCTTGTAAATAAGGCTAAGCCCCTATCACCACCACAAAGTCGATAAAAGTGATGTGGTGACGATAGGGGCTTGTACATATGCCCCTCAGTTTCTTTAACAGCCCAAGGAGGACACAAAGGGTTTCTCTCCCAGTGCTGCATCTTTACTTTTTTGTTTCTTTCATCGTCCAACTTCACCTGTCTTTGGGATTGGGGGGCGTGGCAACAACGGGGCATGTTCACTGATATTATGCCTTTGGGGACTCAGTAGTGCCGGGTGTCTAGATTATCAACACTATGTATTTCAAACGGACCCGATTTAAGACCTTGAAGGTTTTTCACTCTAGTTGGTGCTCATTAAACCGAATGTTCGGTGAACGTACGTAGGCTATAACCCTAACTTGCCCTGCTATGTCCATGATTGTTATCATGAGAACTGGGAGAAGGCAAGACTCTTCACCTTGGGTCAACTTTGTGAGGGTGGGGTCCTTTCATCTTTTGAGAATCTGCAGCAACAGTACTCTCTCCCACATACCAGCTTTTATAGGTATCTTCAAGACCGACATTTTATATCTAGACTTGATCACAATGAGTTACATGTTCACTTAATCGTCTGTTGGACATGATAGTGAAGGCCCCAGTAAAAAGATATATTAGTTTGGTTTATAAACTAATTTATTGGCACGCCTGGGATCAGATAGAGGATCCATTCCAGATCAGTGCCATTAAATGGACCCTTAACACAGAAGTTACTGCAGCTGAGATCAGACGTAGCAACATGCTGGCACAAACGGTTCTTAATGTCTCTCTGGTTAAGGCGCATCATCTTAGATCTGTTAACAATTTTTTACTATTCCCCACATCATCTTTATGCTTTCAAGCTTCGGGCGGATGACTGTTGCTTCTGCTGTGGACGGGAGAGTGCTGACTCCATCCAAATTTTGCTTCTTGCCCAGTTTTGCACATGTATTGGAGTTTTGTGTTTGGTAAAATTAATAGTATTTTAAACCTCCGTGTGGTGGCTGAGCCGAAATTGATTATTCTTGGGCACTCTCAGGATATCCCTTCTCATCTTTCGGGTCTGTACTTTTTTGCAATTCCTCTTGCTAGGTTGGTGGTAGCACGGTTCTAGTTATCTACCGTGACTCCCGATCCTTGAAATTGATGGTGGAAATTTTTGAACAACAGCATGCTGGAGATGACTTTGGTCGAGAACGCACCACATCGGTCGATGCTGGGGATGGTTTGGGATCCAATGTGGCTCTGGATGACTGCGTACTTGCTGACCAGGACACTTCAGATCCAGCTGGAAATTTGGTTCATCACCATTCTGCTCACTCTCACAGTGTATAATGTACTAATGTTTTTTTTTCCATAACAAATTATATTAATTTTTATAGGTATAAAATGGGGTTGCCCGACATATATATTACAAATAACAAGTGATATTGAGAGTACCATGTTTTTAAATTCCTAAACAATTTGGCCTGTGAAACATCAGGCCAATCAACTAATAAGTCGCACCGAACTTTACTGATTGCCCACAGCTGCGTGTAATGAAATGCATGTCGATCCACACTCAAGGTTGTCTGTCTATGGCATATTAATGTGTCACACATGTTGCTAGGGACTTTATGGAGGGTTGGGGTGTGGCAGAGAGGGTAAATCAATACCTCGATATGATACCCAGCCAGACCAGATCTTTCTGTGTTTCTGCGGGCAGCCCCGAGCTTGGAAGACTACAATCTCGGCACCCATACATCTATTCATAGCTTTTTTCCATCCCCCCAAACTTGGCGGATCAGTCGCCTTCCACTTCTGGGCTATGTCCCTTTTGGTCAGTGTTAGGCCCAGGAACAGCAGATGTTGTTTGTAGCGGATTCCGCCTATCTCTTCGGTACTGTGAAGCAACAGCAATCTGGGATCGTGTGGAATGGTCCAAGTCAGGACACGCCCAAGACATTTCTGCCAAAATGGTTGTAGCGCCTCGCAGCTCCAAACCGTATGCAAAAATGTGCCCTCGGCCTCTGCGCAGCGGAGGCATTTGGGAGACTGGATAACACCCATTTTCCACAGGCGGGATCAAGTATAATATGCGCAATGTAGATATTTAAATTGAATAAGGTGGTATTGCGAAGAAACCGCCGCATTTCGGGGACTAGCCAAGGCCTTGGTCCAGTCATCATCGGTCATGGTCGGTAGATCAATCTCCCAGGCAGCTCTGGTCTTATGTAGTGTATTTCGTGTGTGGGTGGTCAAGGTCTGATAAATTTGTCTGATCTTGTGCGCCGCTAGGTCTCCCATTAATAGACGGCCTTCTAGGGGGTGAAACTCAGGTAATTCCTCTAGTTGACAGATTTGGGGGTTTAGGGCGTGTCTCGATTGTAAATATCTGTAAAATTGTGATTTATGTAGCTGAAACTCAGTTTGTAGTTGGTGAAAGGATTTAAGGGTGCAGCCTTGCATAATGTCGCCTAATGTGGAAATTCCATGGAGGTCCCATTTGTGAAAGCCCGCCAGTGCGGTGACAGAGCGTATATATGTGGCCTGCCATAGTGGGTTCGTTTGTGTCAGCCGTCCCATCCAGCCCATGGTTTTCACTGTGTGTCGCCATAATTGTATAACTATTTTGCTGGCTGGGGGGGAGGGTATCTAGACTTATCTGACTATAGAGGAACTTCTGCAGGGGAGTGCCCTCCATTGCCAGCCGTTCCACAGCATAGGCTGGGTCCGATTGTGAGCTATGCCACTACTCATTAATGACTAAGGGATGAGATGCGGTGTAGTATGCATATATATCCGCCGCTGCGATACCTCCGCAGTAGGTCGACTGTGAACATGTGTTTAGAGCCAACCGAATCGCCCCACCCTGCCATACGAACTTATTAAGGAGTGCATTCAGTTGAGTGAACCATGAGCGGGGGATGTTGTATGGAAAGTTCTGTAGCCGTTATAATAAGCGAGGCAGAGTAACCATTTTAAAAATGGCTGATTGACCATATAATGATAGGGGTAACTGTGACCAAAGTGTGGTTTCTTCTCGAACCGCTGGGAGCAGTGGGGTGAGATTGTGTGTCCATGAAGTCGTAGGGCATGATGAAAGGAATACCCCCAAGTACTTAAACCCCTCGATGGCATTGGATAACTGCGCGTCCGAGGTCTGGCGTCTCTGGTCGCCACACACCGTGTAAAGTACAGATTTGGAGGGGTTAGAGCCTAAACCAGAGGTCTCTCCAAATACACGCAAGATCTGAAGGATACGGGGCCCAGAGGATCAAGGGTCTGTCATGAAAAAAAGGACATCGTCGGCATATAGTGCGATTCTGTCGGAGCATTCACACGACCATTCAAACCCGCGAATCAGCGGGTCTTGACGCACCCAAGTGGCTAGAGGCTCTATCGCCAGAGCAAATAGTAGCGGGGATAGGGGGCAGCCTTGCCGTGTGCCCCGATGAATGGAAAAAGGGGTTGACCGATGCCCCGCCACTCGCACCGAGGCCGAGAGGTCCGTATATAGCTGTTGGATAGACGCTTGAAAAGAGGTCCAAAGTTGATGACGTGAAGGAGTTTAAAAAGCTAAGTCCAACTTAAGGAGTCAAACGCCTTGTCAATATCGGCCAGCAGAACGACCGCAGGCCGACCTAGTACTTGGGCCTTAGCGAGAGCATTGTGGACCAGTCTGATGTTATGTCTAGTGGATCGCTGTGGCATAAAGCCCGATTGATCTGGATGGATGAGATCCTGAATGCACGAACGGAGGCGATCAGCTAGGACTTTGCCGAGGAGCTTAGGCTCAAAATTGTTTAGATGAAAAATTATTTAATTTGTGTCTTATTTTGGGGATTTTGTTTGCCTGCTTTGAAATTTTCTCTCCCCAATGCCGGGGACTGTATGATTGTGCCATTTTTTGATTCGTAAGTAAAAATGTCCTCAGAGAGGTTAAATGGAGGAGAAAAACTGCTGCAGTTACATTCACGTGTCATTTGGATATGCCAGTTCCCTCACCATGTGTAGCTGCTAGACATGACATGTGGCAATGTCCTGAGAGCAAAGGCTTGGAGCATGGCCTTTTGCTAAAGTCTATGCCTAGTAGTTTAGCCTCCACTACCCTCTGAGCAAGGCGATTGTTCATGCAAAGTAGGCTGTGGGCACAGAGTCTGAGTGCACGCCAATCCACACGCTTACTCCTCCAGACCCAGCAGTCTGCAGGTTATGGCCTCGACCATACCTTGCAGGTTATAGGCACAGAGTCTGGTAATGTCATGTGCTCACTCACTCCATTTACCCCCCGAGCTCTCGGTGTATAGCCTCCCTGCAATTAACCTGGTAAGCCAATCTTCACCCACAATCAATTGAAAATAAGGATACTTTTTAGACTCAATATAATAAAATTCCAATCATAAATGCACTGCTACTATCAACCTGCTATAACGTGCACTGGAAAATGGGCATGTCTTTCAGTCAAGCCCTGCTCACAGCACATACTTGTAGCTGTGGCGTAACAATAGCCCTCGCAGCCCACGAAGTGCGGGGGGGGGGGTAAGCCTGGGCCGTGAGCGGCAGAGTGCGTTATCTCGCGCCGTTCGCGCTGAACTTTAGCATCGGGTGTTTGCCCCATGTTGTAATATCTGCGCAAATGGCATCACGCACAGCGCAAGAGGGCGCTGCTTCTTTCTGCCGCTCGAATAAAAGTTCTACTCGAGCTGTAGCTTCCTCAAAGTGAATGGAAGGTTTCTCAATGCGAGCTGTAGCAACCATCCGCGACCGCCCGCATTGAGAAATCTCGCTGGGAAGCGGTCTAGCATTGGATTTTCCTCGCTCCCGCTCGCCAACTTACTGTTGGCGAGCATGAGCGAGGAAAAAACTCCGCTCCACAGAGATGAGTTTTTCAGAACTCTGTGAGATCCGCGGAGTGCGAAAAACTCCACAAACTCCACAAACGTAGTAGAGTACACCGCCCAGGCCAAGGGAGGGGCCCTCCTGCTCTGTGCAGGGGCGGGCCTGAGACCTGACTGGGTCCGGAGCGTGGGGGGCCCCAGTGGTGTAACATAATGCCCACAGCCCCCACGATGCGGTGGGCCCTGAGCTCCAGGGGGCCCCACTCAGCAAAAGTTGAAGGTGGTGGCCCAGGAAGGGCGGGGGCCCTTAATGTACTTTGAATGGGGGCCCCTTGAAGTTTTGTTACGCCACTAAAATTTGGATTCTCAAACAATCAGAAGATCAAGGACAGTCAAGAGGAAGAGAGTGACAGATTGAGGGATAGGAGGACAAGCCAGGAAGACCCAAGAGTCAGGGCCAGACAGGCCTTTTATACCACCTGGCATTTCCCTGGTGGGCTGGGGATCTTTGAGGCAGGTTTTGAAAGTCCAGGGCTGCTCCAGGTGCCTCTGTCACTTTTGGCAGCTTACCAGGTTAATTACAGCAGGCACAGGGAGACTTCAAGAGAGGAAGAAAGAGAGGGAGGGGAGGGGAAGGTAGAGAGAAAGTAATCAAAGAGAGAAGGGGAGTTAGAGAATGGATGGATGGAAAGAGAAATTGCGCGAGGAGCCAAAGGGAGCAGGGTTTGAGCATTTTGCCAGGGCTGCTCTGGTTCCCCAGTCCAGCCCTGCCAAGAGTTTGGATTCGATTAAGCGATGGAGGTTGAGGCAGCGACGGTTATCTTCAATGAGTGGGGGGGTGCTCCCTCCTATTTACGCATCACCCAACATCCGCATACGGCATTTGTTTTAAAATGCTAAGTAACACCAGTAGCAATGTTACTTACCATTTTAAAACAAATGTGGAAGCCTGCCCCAGTCCTGCCTGCCTGCCTGTGATGCTCCGAGTCAGACACGGGCGTCATGCAGGACAGACAGGCAGGTTTCTTGTGAAGTTGTGACACATGCACTTTGCGCATGAGTCACAGTAAAGTTTAGTAAACTGGGCTGACATGGTGGCAGCCCGGTAGTCACAGTTTTGGCCCTTTTGGGGTCCTGCCTGCAAATGACGTCAGGCAGCATCATAGTCCAAGGCAGCCTCGGGCGGGTACAGCATAAGCCCTGAACCTCCTCAGGCTGCATTGTTTAACCCTGGCAATGACAACCCCTCACCCCGCCCTTTGACATGTTGTCACCGCCCTGCAGTGTGCGCAATTGCAAGCCGAGGCCCACCGGGCTATGGAATGGCAACTCAGCTGGGATAATGCCAGATACGTTTTAAGGCATGGGCAAAGTGGGCTCTGACCCAGGGCCCCAACCTTTCAGGGGCCCCCTGATACAGCCAGCTCAATTCTGCAGAGTCTTGCCCTGATTACCGTAATTAATTCTTAAACAGATAGTTTTAAATACCGTTTTCCTTTATTTTTAATGTGGGTGTGGAGTCTATTACAGACATCTTGCAGAGAAATGTTGTGTTTCATGCAACATCCTTAAAAAAGTTTCTTTTAGATAAAAATGACCTCACAAATGAGAAATGGGAGGGGGGGTCATAGAGATTATTTGCATTAATATTAGTGAGCTGCTGTTGTGTTACAATACTGAAAACACACATCACTATCCCTGAATATTAGATGTAAACACATTTAGAATTTGAATGAGTGTGCCTGTGCACTGTCTGTGACATGGCCAACTGGGCATGAACAAGCTGAAATTGGATCATAAATTCAAAGCTGTCCTGAAGAGGGGCCCCCAAAATATATTTGGCCCAGGTCCCCCAAAATCCTTAAGATGTCCCTAGATAATGCACTGGGAAGACGTCCGGTACGAGCCTGGCTGTTTTCCCCAGCTGCGACAGACCCCTCTTGCTGCTTCACGCAGCAGCAGGATATTTTTGCCATGCCAGAGATTTTTTTTTTTTGGAATGATTAAAACTAATAATTTTGGGGCCGATTCACAGAACTAATCTGAGACAAAATCCTAAACTTACTACTTTTGGTATTCTCAGAAGGCACTTACGATTTATGGTATTCACAGAAATCACTTACAACTACTAACTTTACGTCCGCACTCGGGCTGGAATTTCCGCACCCAGAGCGGAATTTCCACACCCGGGGCGGAATTCCTGCACTTGGGCCGAAATATCCGCATCTGGGCCAGAATCTCCGCTATTGGGCCGGAATACCCACATTTTGGCCGTTTGAGCATTACCATCAATGCTAAACACCTGTCTAAGTTCCTACCATCCCCCACCATGCATCAGCTGACACACTGCAGCCCAACAGCCAATTCCAGCCCTGCAGCACATATGAAAGCAGAGCAGACACACACAAACTCTTTCAACATGTCGCTGAATGTGTTTATTGCTCTGCCACTTGCCATGCGGCAAGAAAACTTGAGGAGGAGGAGGAGAGTAGAGAGGATCTTCAGACAAAGAATCAACCTATTTGGGATGTCCAGCCAAGATGTCAGGGCCAGATACCGTTCCCCTCCAGAAGTCATCTTGGAGATGGTATGTGATTGGGAGGAGGAACTTGACTCTGTGACCTGCTGCTCCCATGCCATTCCAGCCTATCTCAAGGTCCTTTTTGCCCTCCATTTCTTTGCGACGGGATCATTCCAAAGGGTCACCAGTGATGTTGTGGGCATCTCCCAGGCAAGCCAGTCGCGGTGCTTGCATCAGGTACTGAGCTGCATCAATTCTAGAGCCCACCTCCACATACGAATGCCCTATGCACTGGCCAGCAGACAAAGGGCAGCTAGGGATTTTTATCTCATCTCTCACTTCCCACGTGTGCTGGGTGCAATTGATTGTACCCATGTGGCCCTTCAGCCACCCCGCCGTATTGCACACATATTCTGCAACAGACACCGATGGTATTCCATCAATGTGCAGGCTGTTTGTGATGCCAGTAGGAGATTCATAGATGTGCATGCAGCGTTTCCAGGCAGTACCCATGACAGCTTCGTATTCCGCATGTCACCTCTTGCCTGGCGGATGGCTGCGGGAGAATTTGACAACATGTGGCTACTGGGTAGGTACCAAGCACTAAAAATGAGTGATATGTACAAATGAAAGGGCTTATTTACAAGCCCCTTGCACTGCCGCTACGTCACTTTTTCCCATATGAAAAGTGACGCACTGTCGGCGCAAGGGGCTTGTCAATAAGCCGAAATGTATGAATGCCACCTTACATTAACAACCATTGTACAATAAGAATCACCAAGCCACATACACAGTCTCAACAGACACTGCATGTACCAAAGTATAGATCATGTTCTGTTCAAATTTAAGATGGAAATGTAACCTATTGCCCTATCTTCCCTTCTCAGGCGATGCTAGGTATGCACTCTCCCCTCAATTCCTTACACCTTACAGACATCCAACCACTGTACCTCAGCTTAGGTACAATCGGGCACACATAAGAACTCGAGCTATCATAGAGCGAACTTTTGGTCTGTTGAAGTCGCGTTTCAGATGTCTTGACCGTACAGGGGGTGTGCTGATGTACTCCCCTGAAGTCGTGTGCAAGATCATATTAGCCTGTTGTGTTTTTCACAATATAGCTTTAACGCATGGCTTACACATACCTCTTGTACCTCGGCTAGCTCTGAATCCGGGCAACCGGGCCATTGCACATAACCGAGGTCAGGGTATGCAAGTCCATGATCAGCTGGTTGCCACGTTTTTCGCATGAGCAACCTGTTGTGTCATGGACAAAATGTGGTTTGCTGTCTGTTGTCAATGATGAAAGTTGGATAATTATGACTCTGTCCAAAAATTCCATCCTGAGACTACTTTGCAAACCACACTAACTGTATGTAAACCACAGCTGTTGACAGGAGTCGAAAGATTGACCGTGCATCAGGTCATGTGCCGATGTCCGCAATCAGTGTAGTGGATGTCCCTAAGGAATCTATTGACTCAGAGGATGAGATGTATATGTTCTGAGAGACCCTCCCGTACCTTTTGACAATGGGTGTCTGTATTAAAAAAGTGCATAACTATAGCATTGTTGAGTTTTTGCCCCCAACTGATTTGAATCCACCACAAATGTTGGGCCCACAACGTGAGTGATGATGTTCTGGCTGAATCTGCCACTATGTGTCTGGGATACACAGCACTGCTTCCCCCTAATTTACTGTAACACAACAGACAACTCTTGTGTTGAGCACTAAATATGGACTACATGTACCATAATGCAAAGTAGAAGAAAAGTAAACTGGGGTGTGATGTTGTGCCAGCCCAAATCTCATTACATGGTCTGTTCCCCCTTTTGTTTCATGTCTATGATTTTCTCTTACACTCTCATTTCAGGTTTCTCCGCTACAGAATAACAGGGTGGCAGTGGATTTGATCTGTGATTGTGGATGAATCAGAATGAACACAAAATGGCTGCCGACTACTTCCTGTGATGTATTTCCTGTCTCCCACTTCCGGTCTGTCATTTCCTATATAAAAGAATGGGTTCCGGTTCGATTTTGCAACTTCTGGCACAACTGCGCACTTTCCGTATGCGGAGCGTGCGCCGCGTATGCGGACCCGACGCTCCACAACCAGAAATTACGTATTCGGGCCGTAAACTCCGAAATTGAACCGGAACCCATTATTTCATACAGGAAATGACATACAGGAAGTGGGAGACAGGAAATACATCACAGGAAGTTGTTGACAGCCATTTTGTGTTCATTCTGAGTCATCCTCTCTCACAGATCCGATCCTCTGCCATCCTGCTGCTCTTTTCAACCTTATTTCCCCCAAAATGGCTGAGGGTTATGAAGAGAAATCACCTCCTTTCAGTGAAAGGGAATTAGACATCTTAGCTGGGGGGGGTTATACTCAAATATCCTCAGCTATATGGGGGCCCAGAGGACCAGCTGAGTAATGCAGTGCGGGCCAGACTGTAGGCCGACATTGGTGAGCGCTGCAGTACAGTGGGCGTTCACACCAGGACGGTGAGGGCATGCCGCAAGCGCTGGGAGGACCTAAAACGCTGGGCCCGGCACAAGGCAGAGGAGCTACTGGGCCAGTCTTCCCAGCACCATGTGCATCGTCCCCGCCTCTCGCCACTGTACAGGAGGGTCCTGCGTGCAGCTCATCCGACCCGCCATGCTCAGCTGGAGGAGCATGAGCAGCAGAGACCTGGTAAGTGCATTATATGAAATATGTGTCTGGAAGTATTATGTGAGTGAAGACAGAGCTATACCATTGTGTGTCCCATGCCTCCATTCACCTATTCTGTGTCTATGCAGCAGTCATCATGAAGCAAAAGGCTCACTGTAGCGCGTTGACTGTACAGGGCAGAGTGCATTCTGGGAGTTGTAGTTTCATCATGACAACTGGGGAATTGAGCAACACAGATGCATTTGTACAGAAATTTGCACTGCCAGCACCACTAACAGTGAACCAAGGGAATCATAACTGATGGGTGCATTGGATGAGGAATGGTACAGACACTGTCCAGTGTGTGTATGAGAGGCCAATGGGTATTGGATGCTGTGACTTGCATTGCTTTCGGTGAGTTTGGGTTCTGATTGAGACAGATCATCATGTGCCATGGAGTCAAGACAGACTTTGAGATCCTTGCCTCACTCTTAAGTGTTTCCAATTTTGCCAAGTGTGTCCACAGACACACATCTTACCCCCAGTGGCTTGTATGCCATTTTTCATGTACAGGTAGCTGTAACAACGAGCCACTACTGTTCACAGTGCACAGCACTACCTGATCAGTCTCCAAAGCCAATATGTGGCACTGGATTGTCAGCTTTTGTGAGGGAATATCAAAAGGTTAGACTCACAACTTAGCAAACCTAATTGCCCAGACCCTATATGGATGTGTGACCCCCAATCTGCATTAGTGTTGTCGCATACAGTGCTACACAGCAGATAACATTTGTCCAGACGTAAAAGTGCAGAGACTCCATATCACAGGCCCTTTTCAATACCATCTGGACTCTCTCTGATCTCCTTTTGTAGACTGGGTTTGGAACCTGCCCATGTAGCAGTGACAGGACACACAGGTCACAAGAATGCCAAAGTTGAGGGTTGGCCAGTACAGATGTGCAAGCCACCAAAAATCTTGTGAGATGTCCATGTCAGACTCAAATCAGGAGATGAAAGTGAACATACACGTAATTTAAGCTCATAATCACTGACAACTGTATAGTGTGATCAGAGGAGAACAAAGTCTGACCTTGGCTCATCTAGGTATGTGTCTTGTCCTGACATGTGCAACCACTACATAATGATTTGTCTTACATTTCAGTGGGCTCAGCTGGCCAAAAGGAACAACAGCAGGACCCGGTTTGGAGCAGGACATCTTTGGTGCGCCGGCGGCTACGACCTCTTTCCACCAGTGAGGAAGAAGAGGATGAGGCGGGATCCTCAACATCAGGAGGCAGGGGGATTGCGCCCACCCGGACTGACCAGGAAGACAATTCTGGTGCTATGGACCGGGTGGAAGCTGAGGACATTGAAGTGGGGGGAAGAACTGGACACCTCTGGCCGGGGGGGATGGAGAGCTACTCTCCCCAGGACCATTCACTCGTTAGTTTTGGCAAGGTGTCCCCGGGGCAGGCCACTACGCAACCTGGGCCTGCCATCAGCCCCTCCCTAACTCTAGAGGCCCCCATTCCATGGGGGCCTCCAGCTGCATCCCCTGCAACCAGTCCCCCTCATCGTAGCTGCCAGGTTGACACCAACATTGGCTCCGAACCTGAGGCACCACACCCCTCATGTTCAACCCAAACCCCTCCCTGTGTTGTTCCTTCTGTGGCTGTACCAGAGGACTTGATGTGGGCAAGTGAGGGTCGGCCAGACAAGTCCTCTCGCATCATGCTGCAGATGTGTCTAGAGGTGCCATAATGGGAGAGGAAATTGCCCAAGCTCTGGCCACCCTCACTGCCAGTGTCAATTCCCTGACTGCAGCCATGTCGCCTTTCGTATCCCAACCTCCTTCCCACACCACTGTCAATGTCTCCCCCTGTCTGTTGCTCCACACTGTTTTCCCCCATACTCCTCGTGTGTCCCAACACCGTGTGGTGCCTGTTCCTGCACCGGCCAGCCAGGAGCCCGCATCGGACTCAGAGAATCTGGACATTGTGGTACTAGAGGATGACCAGAAGGACACTTAACCTGTTGGACAGATTTTTTTGTGGACAATTATTTACTTTTCCCCTTGTAAATAGACTGGTTCCCCTGACGCTCCCTGACGTGTTATATTTATGTTGCCCCACCCCAATCCAAGTTCCCTACTCCTTCTGCAGTAAGAACATCATTTGTTTTCCTTTCTCCCTTCCAAACGAACTGTTGTTTTTCTAACCCCACACTTTTTTTACATAAAATCTCATTTTGAATCATACTTTCTCTATCTTGTTTAACTTCATTGTGAATGTCTTGCACAAAATATGGACAAGTATTTTGGAAGTCATCTGCTCTGCATATGAGGGCTTGCTGCAATGATGGGGTTACACTTGTACATGTGTCACACACACACATACATGCTCACATCTCCAGGCCACCAAAATTGGTGAACAGTAGCCTATCAGGACATGATATGCAACAGAGTTTTGACTTGTGAAGAGAATTTCTTTTTATTTACACATATTCACACTGGTCAAAAAGTTCCTGGGATGTGATCAATGGGGATCGTGCTTGCGGCTTTGCAATTTCGGAGGTGAGGATCGCTGTGAGGGATCATGTCTGGGTTGACGCCGAGGTGCAGGTTGGTGTCGTGCATGTGCCTGTACAGGGTGAAGTTCATGTGCAGGGGCGGATGGTGTCTGTACATTTGGTGTTTGTGCATGGACAGGGGGTTGTTGTGCAGGTGGTGGTAGTACCTGTATAGGTGGGGGGAGTGCCTGGATAGGGGGAGTGCCTGGATAGGGGGTGGTGGTGGGTGTGTGCCCTTGCTGTGGTCCTGTGCAGTTTGTGGTACAGGTGTGTGGGTGTGATGTGCTGCAGGCAGATGTGATGGCTCCCCTCCCTGCGTTGACCGTGAAAGGAGACTTTGGATCACTTTCATCATGCCGTCCATCATCTTCATGGCCAAGGCATGGTGTTTTAAACTCTCTTCCCTTTGGATAGATATGATGTCTCTGATATTCCTGGACATGTCTTGCCAAGATCTATCCATCCTATCAAAAACATGGGTGTGTCTGTCCACCACCTGCGGGAATTGGCGGAGGGCCTCAGACATGTCTGACAGGGTGGCCCCTATGGCACGAATGTCCTGCCTCACATCTGCCTGCTGTTGGAAGAAGTCCTGCTCCCACTGGGCACCATGGCCATGTGCAGGCCCTCTCAGCAGGGGTCGGCCATGGATGAGACCACCAGGTCCAACAGCAGGGGGGAGGGTGGCATTTGGAAGCCTGTGGACAGGAGAATGGTGCCCAGGGGATACCTGCACCACAACAGGGTTGGTACTTCCCTCAGATGGTGAAGAGAATGCCTGGGATACACTGTATGGGGAGGAGTGTGTAGGGAACCACCACGTCTGTCCCAGCCGGATGTGAGGGCTGTGAGGGCTGTGAGGGAGTGATGTCTGTGTTGGGGTATGTGTGAGCTGTGGCTGGTTAGCTCTGTGCTGGGGACAGGCAATCTTTTGTTTTGGAGGAGGCTGAGGCACTTTGATGGGCGGAGGGTGTGAGGC
Organism: Calotriton arnoldi; assembly: GCA_963921515.1. Classification (NCBI taxonomy): domain Eukaryota; kingdom Metazoa; phylum Chordata; class Amphibia; order Caudata; family Salamandridae; genus Calotriton; species Calotriton arnoldi. The sequence goes on along the minus strand of CAWUFW010002143.1, from coordinate 317,002 downwards.
CTTGCAAAATGTGGGCGATGTGGGAAAATTTCTGTCCATGGCATCAGAATCTTAATCCTCTGAGAGGATGAACAGATATTCACCATCATCGTCCAATCCTTCATCCTCCTCAGGTGCTTCCTCTTCCTCCTCTTGCGCAGTACTTGCAGCCGACATTACTGCCTGGAGGAGCAGTGGATTTTCCCCTTTGATTGCCCGTCGCCCAACACTGGTGGAAGGTCCATTCTCCTCATCGTCATCATCATCTGGAACACAGAGGTTGCAACAGGATAAGTAATTGACCTAGTATAAGATGTGGTGCAACACAAGGGTTGGTTCTACTGTACTTTGCATCAACAGATGACGCACATGTGACCTGGTTTGGGTACCCCTACAAGTGACAGCTCACACCATAGCACTGAGGGGTGAAACGTAGATGTACATTGCACAAGCAAACTCACCAGCTCCAGCCACAGCTTTGTGTCCCTTTGCGATCCCCCCTGATGTCAACTGCTGAACCATGCTCCTCATAGGTTTTATTGACAAAGTGGTCCCCGATCCAGCAGCTGTAGAGGGAAGTGACACCATTCTCAATCATCTGCATTACTAATTTACAAATAGGCACATGTGACACTTATGATATGTATGTAACTTTGTAAACACCAACCGCAGATTCTATGCAGAAGGGGATTTTGATCTTTGTCATGGTTTTGATAGGGACACACTTCACGCCACATTTACCTGATGGACATGTGCGAGAGGGTTTCACTGCTGCAGCCAGGATGTCTTGCATTCCCCGGGATGGTGTTGTACGCTGCACTGGTGTTATCCTGTCAGCAGCTGTGATGAGACATACATGTCCATATTTCAGTACACCAGATGGTAGCCTTGAGCTAACATGTATATGTCATTCTCAATGACCATTGAAAGGATATTTCTGGACAATGTGCAGCATGTTTACCTCATGGACTTTACATGTGGGCCCCTGCTCACATGCCGCAATTGCCAGATGTTACCTCCACACAGCACTGACAGCAATGAGATGACACATCAACAGACAAACGTGTATGAGAAGGTTACTGATATTTGAAGGAAGGGGAGAAATAATCAGGACGCCACCGCATTACATTGATTACACCTTCACCATTATGACTAACATGTCTCATGAGTATGATGTTGTCTGTTGACAAGTTGAAAGGAGTGTACATCCACAGGCTGACCAGTTTCACATTTGCACATCAGTTCAAACATTGCATTGCAGAGTTCATATGTGAGATGTGCAATAGTCAGGTACATTTTGTGTGTCATTTGTGCTTCCCTACCCATGAAGTCACAAAGCTCATTTTGGATTGAGAGATCACACATTTGTTATGTCCATCCTTTGAGTGTCCTCTGTTCCCATAATCCATTTCCTACATCATGGTAGAACTAAGCTGACAAAGGATGATGTCTTGTACCGCAGACATCCTAACCTCATATATTATACACTCACTTATATAGGTGGATACAGTAGAAGAGGAGGCAAGCAGAATGCAACATTTGACTCAGATCCCACATTGTGGGTAAGTTGAGAAGCTTTGATGGTTGCCGCCTACACTGGATTTGTGTTGTGCCTTTCAGCCAAGAGATTTTAAAATGTAACTTCCTGAAGTTTCACCGTAGCAGCCCATATATCCATCACAAAAGTACACAACTGGCATCAGTGCGAGCCTCATGCACACCAATTTCAATATGATTTGTCCATGGGAATTTTGCTAGGGAGTTTTCACATCATTGAATTACAATCCAGTTGTGTCTAGTACACTTCATATGACACTAGATACTATTTTTATGTCCATTCTGCACTCACTTGTCATACATTTTGTGTCATCCTTTCACTAGCCACCATGGTGTGATCTGGTATATGGTTCATATTGGCATATAGGCATATAGGCATATTGTGATGCAGGACAACAGTGATGTAAAACACATACAACATACAGCGGAGATTAAAGGCACATTTCGTGAGCATTCAGGTACTTTATTCTTGGGTTTACTTACCATGGCCCCGCACCTGCCCAGTGTGTGGTCCCTGACCAGATGTCACAGCCAACCTTGTATCAGAAGTCAATGTGGGTCTTGGAATCTGGGAGGACATCATTGGACCTACAATGATAAGTGTGTTTGCAACTTTACATTTCTGTTGCCACATGTGATGCACCCAATTTCAGGCACAAAGGATGAGCACAAGCAGTGTGGGCCCTACCGTTGCAGAAGTGTGTAGCACTAAATATCATGAGTGATCACACATTCAACTTATAATGGCCCCACTGCCTAGAAGCAACGTCTATCAAATTGACACAACAACAATTCCTGAAGTAAGGTCCACTATCGTGTTTTGTTAATGGCCAAACAACATGCCATCCGATTATAACATCTATAACCAGCTGGGTGGACTGGACTGGACAAATTGATGTATGGAAAAAACATTCTAAGTTGGACAGTGGACGCATTCTCAATCCTCCTGACAATTGAATCTCACTTCTTGTTCATCATTGTTATATTTGTTAACATTGGATTTCTTGATTTTGTCTACAAAAACAATTACAATCTAGGGGAGGCTCCTTTGTGACTTGTTGTGGCACTCGATTCCAGGATTGAGTTCACAGTTCTAGAACTGTTGGTGGAATACATGTAATGTTCAGAAATCACAAAGGTATGATGAGCCTAGATATGTTATATTGTGTCTTTCGCTATTCACAAATCTCATTTGCTAAAGGTAAATGTCCTTTGAAAATTCCAATAGTTGTAAAGCTAGTTTTTCCTCTCAGGTTACCTTTGAGATTCGGACACTCTATGTCCCTCTGTTGTCTGCTGACAATGTATGCATTTTGACCATCTCCTGACCAGTTTGACTTACCAGTTAGTGAGGGTGGTGTGCGTTGCTCTGGATGATGTTGTTTCCTCCCAGAAGATGCAGGGACCTCTGCTACTGTAGTTTTTTTTATTTTAAATCTCTTTATTAAGTTTCATATGAAGCCATAAAGCCGCCCACATTCCGCCTCGCAGGGCGCATAGCATAAAAAAAAAACAATTTTTAAAAAAAGGAAAGGGGAAAGGGAAACAGAACAAAAAGAAGAGAAGAAAAATAGAATTTTACCACAAGCAACAGGCTTGCGTCAAATGCCGGTGGGTTACGGTGCAGAATGAGGCATCTACGATCAGTCTAGTCACAGTTCAAATATCTATTCCTACAGGTGCTCAAGTTACATACAATTAGGGGCAAGTTGGGACTAGGCAATCACATTCGGAGTATGAGTCAGCAAATATTGCCTGAGCGGCTCCCATATATCCTTTGGCCTGGATACAGCCGGTAACTCTTCAGCGTACAATTCAAGAGTCTCTTTACAGTAAATTAAGTCCTTAATCCAATCCTTAATTTGCGGCTTAAGTCTGCTCTCCCAGGTCATAGCTACTCTTCTTTTGGCCAGAAGGAGAGTAATTCGAGCATATCTACCCAGCACTCCCTTGAGCTGAGGCACATAACAAAGCAAGCATGTAACTGGTGTACATTGAATCGTGACCCCTGTCATAGTGTGTATGTGACTTAGTATTTCTTTCCAATAAGTAAAGACTGCTGCACAGCACGACGCAAGATGATAAAAATCAGCCTCATCTTGCCCACATCTTTTACATTTAGCTGAGTCCCAAAGCCCTATTTTGTACAATTTAAGGGGAGTGTGATACACTTGGTGTATGAACTTAAAGTGAATAACGCGGAGATTTCCGTTGGGCGAAAGTCTCCCAGTGAGAGTGCATATCTGTTCCCAATCTTGTGTTGTTAGTGGAGATTCCAAGAAAGAATTCCACCGTTCGAGGCTTTTATCCACCCCCCTCAGTGTTTCCTCCTGCATCGCTTTGTATAGTTTAGTAATAAGCTTCTTTTTAGTGGGAGCTACTATCAGAAGCTGCAGTGATAGTAGAGAAGGAGGTTCCTCTGGAAAGGACGTGTAGTGACTGCGTATGGCACGCCTGAGGCGATAGGCCGTGTACTGAAAAAGCGGCGTGGGATTGGTGATGAAACCCAACTCAATGTCACCGATATACGAACCATTAGGATATAAGTCGCTCATGTGCGTGATTCCCACTTCCTTCAAGGCTTTAAGAGGACCAGCCTCCTGTGTCACCGATAAGGCTGCGTGTCCAGCCAGCGGGAGTGCCGGTGCGTACAGAGGAAGCTTGCCAGCCATCCGTCCAATGATCTGCCACGCCGCCACCGTGACATCGATAGTGTTGATCTCACTTTTTGGCGTCCCCCTGTGGATATGTGTAATTATTCCTGATAGTGGTGTGGGGTGTGCATCACCGTCCTCCACTGCCAGATGTGGGGTATAATCGTGTGGTTTGAACCAGTGATAAGCATATTGTGCCTGCGCACATAGATAATAAGTATATAAATCTGGGGCCCCCATTCCCCCTTTTGTGTACGGGAGCGTCAACGTGGTCCAACTGATCCTAGCTTGCTTGCCTCCCCACACTAGTTTTAGAAGTTGTGTTTTAAGCGTAGCGAAGAAATGTCTGGTGAGGCGAATCGGTATGTTACAAAACAGATATAAAAAACGGGGTAGCACCACCATTTTAATCACCGCAATACGGTCTGCCAATGATAAGGGTAGGCGATTCCACCTCTCCACCTGTTTTTCCAAGCTGCTGTACGCCCTCCCATAGTTTTCTTTAACAACAATCTCTAGATCACGGTGCACCCAAATACCCAGGTACTTAACGGGTTCAGCTGTCCAGACCAGGGGGTATTCCAACGGGGGGGATCGGGTACATGTCGTCAGTGGGACTACCACGGACTTCTCCCAATTTATCATTATGCCAGAGAAACGACCAAATCGGACGTATTCCCGTAATACCGACGAGAGGTGGGTCCGCGGGTCACGTATGAAAAGGACCATATCGTCTGCGTACATAGAGATTCCGACGGGTCTGTGATTAAAATTAAGCGCTGCCTGTCTGTGGCGCTGTCGGATGATACAAGCTAGTGGCTCCATCACTATGGCGAACAAAAGTGGCGACAGTGGGCACCCTTGCCTGGTGCCCCGCTGTATCCGCAACGGTTCTGAAGTGAGCCCGCCCACCCTTACCCTCGCCGATGTGTCGGTGTAAAGTATCTGCAACCAGCGCAGAAACACATTAGGAAGCCCTACTCTTTTCAGAATGAAAAACATATAGCTCCACTCAATGGAGTCAAATGCCTTTGCGGCATCGAGCATGACCGCCGCCGCCTGTAGATCAGTATTTAGTATATGATACATGGCGAATATTGTGCGGAGGTTGTTAGATGTGGAGCGTCCTGGTACAAAACCAGATTGGTCAGGCAAAACCATGGGCAGTAGCGGCTGCAGTCTAATGGCAAGTATCTTTGCTAATATTTTAGCATCTAAATTGATCAACGACAAGGGGCGGTACGACTCACATAGCGTTGGGTCCTTATCTTTTTTGAGGAGAGTAATAATAAGAGCCTGCCTAAGGGACGGAGGCAGAATCCCAGATTCATGAGCCTCCGCATATACCTCCAGTAGGTGCAAGGCAATGAGATCCATATACCGCTTATAAAATTCAGACGTAAGCCCGTCAGGACCGGGGGCCTTGCCGTTAGGTAAGGACTTAATCGCCTCCTTAATATCAGATACCTCTATAGGTTGACTTAGATATGCCCGATGTCCGTCCGCCAGCCACACGCAGGCTACATCATCAAGATACTCAGCCAGAGCAGTGTCGTCACGCATTCCTCGTGTCGCATATAGGTCACCATAAATTTTTTTAAACTGTTCCACTATGTCTTGTGGCCTGAAATGAGTCACCCCCTGATCGTCCACTATATTAGTAATGTGATGGTGTACAGAGCTAAAACGCAGTCGCTCAGCGAGCTTCCTACCCGGTCTACCAGCTTCACCGTAAGCTCTGGCTACGTGTCGGCGCAACAGATAGCGCGCTTCAGACTCTGCCAGCGCCTCATACTCTTTCAGCAGAATCTGGAATTTGTCAAGGGGAGCTGCGGCTGGGGTACTTACATACTGAGTTTCCAACTCGCTTAACTGCTTTTCAGTCTTTGCAAGTTGACCCCGGATATCTTTCAAGATGCCAGAGGTGGTGCTGATACAAACCCCGCGGATTGTGACTTTAAATGCCTCCCACAGGAGAGCCGGGCTGTCCACTGTCCTCACATTTAATTCAAAATATTGTACAATTGCCCGATGTATAGCATCTTCGTACACGGGGTCAAGCAAAGACTCCGCCCGGAACCTCCAAGTGAAGGGGAAATGTGTATTAGTTGGAATGCGAATCTCAAGCAGTACCGGATTATGATCCGAGAGGGTGCGTGGCAAGTTATTTGCCCCTGTCACCCACCCATTTGCCTCCTCATTGACTAGCCAATAGTCTAGACGCGACCAGCTATGGTGAGCTGGAGTAATATGCGTGCCCACCCTAGCAGAGGCGTTACGTAATCGCCAAGCGTCTACCAAACCCATCTCCAGCATAGCGTCCCGAACACACTGCGCTACTCTGATAGTGCGCGCCCCGCGCGGGTTAGATCTATCTAGATCTGGATCTAGATGTGTATTAAAATCCGCTCCCCAGAGGATAGCTGTCTCAGGCCACTTCTGCAGATCTCCCAGTAATTGTACAAAAGTCTGCGGGTCGTCCACAATCGGACCATATACATTAATTAGCGTGATCAATGTGTTTCCCAGCTTGCCCTGTACCATAGCCCAGCGACCCTCATTGTCAGTTTGTGATAATATGGGGAAGAACGGTATTCCTTTTTTAATCAAGATGAGGACACCTCTTGCGTATGTAGAGAATGAGGAGGCCACCGTGTACCCCGCCCATCGTAGTGCAATATTGGTTTGTCGGTGTTGATTTAAATGTGTTTCTTGCAGGAAAGCAATTTGGGTTTTGTGCCTCTCGAGAAATGCCAATACCTGTCTAATTTTTTTAGGAGTGTTGAGGCCGCGAACATTCCACGTCATACAATTGTATCGCTCACCCATCCCTGTATCTGAAACGTGTGATCCTATACTGATATGTGAATGCACTCATGTTTGACAAAAGCACCTGCCAATCCACACCGGTTCTGGACATTACTAACTTAACAGAAGCGTCAATTTCATAACAAAATCCCCTCCACCCACTTTGGCGGCCCCAATTCGCCAAAGCCATTACCCTTGGCAACAAACCCACCCAACAACAAAATCAACACACTCGGAACTTGATGGGGTATTCCCATGAGGGGGATCATAGTGACGCCTACCGCTCCCAGTGGTATGTGGGAGGGGGCCGCCATCAAAGGTGCGGGTTGCTGCTTATGACCCACCCGCGATTAGTTATGTGAACTTATTTGAGTGACCAGAGCGGCAAAAGATGCCCAGCCCGGCGTAAGTGGTCCAGCCCCACGTCTTAAGCCACAGTCTAGTCGTGCACAGAGTGCTGCCTTAAATATTTACTCCATCAGACCCCTAATTACCTGTTTCACCCTGTTATGGATTGATTGAGAAAAGGTGTATGAGCAGTGTAATTGGAGCCGCAATGTCCCACAGACCTTGTGATAAGAACATTTAACTGATGTGACAGTGTCCTACAATTGTGTCTCACAGCATGCATAACATTTAAATCTAAAGCGAGGAGGTCCAGTGAATCCTGTAATCAAAGACAAAAATGAGAAAGGAGACATGCAGTACTAATCGTCAATGTCAGATGTGTGACCGGGAGTCTGCTTTTTGCGCCGTAGAGTCTTTGCATATTCCATTCCTGACTTTGGGTTGCTGAAAATTTTAGCCGCGTCGCCCGCCCCGATTCGAAGGCGAGCGGGATATAACATGGCGTAAGGCACCTGTTCTTGCAGCAAGAGTTTCTTGACGCCGTGGAACTCTTTCCTCGCTGCCTGTACTGAAGCCGTGAAATCAGGGTTGAAGGAAAGTTCATTGCCTTGATGTTTAACTGTGCTTTTTTGACGAGCTATACGTAGCACTGTGTCCCGGTCTCTGAAATTTAGTAGCCTTGCAATAATGGGCCTCAAGGGAGCCCCTTGGGGGGGCCGCGCGGCGAGAGATCTATGGGCCCGCTCCACTACTAACATGTTCGATAGGTTCTCTGGGCCACATACGTCACGAAACAGCGCTTCAACATACTCTTTCAGCCGTCCCACATTCGTTGACTCCGGCAGACCCAAAATGTGCACATTGTTGCGCCTCGATCGCGCTTCAATGTCTTCGTTCTTATTACAAATGAACGCCAGGATTTTCTCAATGTCCAATGTCTTAGCTGCTACTTGCTGCAATCCATCCTCGGCGTCAGATATTCGTTGTTCTGCCTCACCCAGTCTCGTCGCCTGCTTATCCAGTTTAGATGACATTGTGTCCATGCGACCATTGAGCGCCTCAATCTTGCCATCGATGGACTGCAGGCTGGCTTGAATCGCTGCAAGGGTTTTCTCCAGTGCGGTTGGCGCCTGTGCAGCCGAATCTAATTCAGAATCCGATGCAGCGTTTTGCGTTGATTTGCCACTCTTGCGCAGATCAAAATTCAGCCGTGACTGATTTCTTTCCGGCTTGCCCATGGTGGACGAACCAGAGGAACACCGTGGCAATAAGTGCAACAATAATAAAACTCTCGCCCCAGGCTGGTTTTATCTAGCAGGCCTACCTTTGGATGAATCGGCACTCACAGTTATTGCCCCCGCTGCGCAGGGCCGACCACACACCAGCTGAAGGGCAGAGTTCCCCCCCACGCGTACTCCAACAGAGCAGAGGGCGTCGTTATGACCGTCTGGGTAGGTTACCGGCACAGCCCTATCCACAACAGCATCGCAGCCCCAGAAATGAGGCCGTATACCTAGGCCAGAGTCTCGTACCCAAGCAGTTCTCTCCTTCCACAGGTCACGCAAACCTCAGTTATGTGCACATTGAGAGGTGCTCCGCCGCCCCCAGCTACCTCGGCAGGTCCTCGCTTGGTCCCCCTCGTATCCGCAGTGGAGGCCCTGGCTCACGATGCACCGCCCTCAGAGCGCCAGCAATTTGCCACGTTGCGTCCCTAAATTGTCCGCATGAAGGATTAATCGGGGCTTGAAATTCCACAAAAGTCCCAGGCTGGGCACTGGGGGAGAGAACCTGCCCTCGCGTTCTGCCCAAAGAATCCTCCGGTCCTCCCCTACTCGGAGTCAGCGGCCATTTTCCGAGGTGGGGCCTAGTGCACTGGCCAGAGCAGGGCGCTCGCGTGACACTCACCCCCAGCGTTCTCGGCAGTCGGCAGCTGCTCGTGCGTCAGAGCCCCGGTGGGTGCACCGGGCCGTTCAACCACACTCTGACCCTCGGCGCCGCTCCTCCTCAGTGTTCTCGCTAACCCCTGGTGGGGGTCAGTTGCATCATCCGCCTCACTCACATATAGCGGAGGGCTTCACCTTGAGTCCGCTCAGCGCCGTCCGGCCATCATTGTTGCCGATAGCAGCCTCCGTCTCATGTCGCACTCCTGACCCCCGGATCGGACCACAGCAGCTGGAAACCGCACCGGAGGACAGCTCACCGCTCCAGCACTCTCATCCGACGCGTTTAACTCGCGGTCGGCCACAGCAACTCAGGATAATCTGCAGGATAAAAGCGGCGGCCGGCAGAGCTGCACTACTGTGCTGCCATCTTGCCGCGCGCCAAGCCACGCCCCCGCCTCTGCTACTGTAGTTGTTTGTACTCTGGCTGAATGTGTCAATAGGTGAGAAGAGAGAAAAGTCAACAAATGGAAAATGTACATGTGGAACATGTCGGACATTTCCTCATATCTTCTGCATGCTAACAGTATTGTGAAATACTGCCACGGTCGGTGCAGGTAGGAGCAGTGGGGCGTTGGGGATGTAATGGCGTGGCAGGGTGGGAAATAGACAACGGAATATGGGAATGAAATGTTTTAAAATAAGGATTCTCTCACCTTCTGGTTTGTGATTTTGGCAGGCACAAGGTGAGTTACTTTTAGGATAATTTATATTTATTTTCCCTATTCTGTTGTCTGTTGATTTTCCTCTGCACCGCACCCCCTACCCCCTTACATTCTTGACTGACCCAGCCGCGTCTGGATAAGTGGAAGGGGCACTTTGACAATTGCTACTTAACAGTGTTAGGTGTATACGGCAGCAGTACTGGGCCCATGTTTTAAGTAGTGGGAGAGGGATTTGCCATTTCTGATACAAAGGATTCTGGGACTTGTGGTGCAACATACAGAGGAAACACATGAGCCTCTGACTAACTATATTTTTATATGAACTTTGGACAACTTCCTTACTCACAATGGCAGTGCAACACAGACATTCATTTTGTATACTTGTTCTTGTAATCCCATTTACCTGGTACCACGTTGCGAACATCACTCACAGGCAGCCCAAGGAGCATGTGGGGGTGGATTGTAGTGAGGATATCCTCCTCAAGTGGGGTGAGACGTAGGTGGGTTCCAGATTGTGGGGCAGGGAGAATCCTGTTCAACTCGATCCTGGAGTACTTCTCCTTCACCCTCTTTTCGTCCTGCCACTTCTTCTTGATGTCCTGGACTGTGCGCCTATCCTCCCCCAATGCTGTGACAGCAGTGGCTAAATGCTGCCATAGAGCTGCATCCTGTGTGCCACTGGTGTAGTAAGGTGGGAGACCATATAGGCGTTTGTGGTGCCTCACAATGAACTCCACAATCATGGTGGTCTCCTCAGTAGTGAAGTTCTTCCTCCTCATTTTGTACATTTTCCAGTAGCAATGAACAGCAAATGAAAACAGGAACTCTCTGTGGCCAAACTTGTTCCTTGAATGTGTGCTGCTTTTATGTGGTTTGTGGTGCTGGTCTTGCAGTTAGTGTTAATTGACTTTAGCTGGAGCATGGTGGGGGATGGTAGGCACTTGAAATGATCATCAGACCCAAATACGGGTATTCCGCACTCGGAGTGGAGATTCCGGCCCGGGTGCGGAAATTCCAGCACAAGTGCAGGAATTCCGCCCGGATGCGGAAATTCCGTTCCGGGTGCGGAAATTCCAGCCCGAGTGCGGAAATTCCAGCCCGAGTGCGGACTTAAAGTTAGTAGTCGTAAGTGATTTCTGTGAATACCATAAATCGTAAGTGCCTTCTGTGAATTCCAAAAATAGTAAGTTTAGGATTTTGTCTCAGATTAGTTCTGTGAATCGGCCCCAAAGAGGTTACACACTAACTTACTTAGGGTCGGTTTCTAGGAGCAGAGGGACTGGGAGATGAATTTCTCAGCGTTTTCCACAAATGCTTGCCAAACTCACTTCTTGCTTTCTCAAATATGCTTAAAAATGCAGTTTGCTCACTCTTTTTCCAAAACTTTCTTGGGGGAGAACCTCCCCGAACCCCCCTTATGATGGTCAGGGTCGCTCGCTACGCTCGCTCGCCACCGGGCACTCATCTAGAACTTTTACGACCCACCACTTTCAGATGTCACCAGCCTCCACTGGGGTGAGGTTGCCTGAAATAATGTATTAACCATTTGATATATAGGGGCTGATAAGACAACAGGCCAGGGATTGCAACAGTCTAACTTTACAATTTGACCAATCACATTAAAGGCGACTTTTCAAACAGCAAGGATGCCTGTAGTTTGCCCCTCGATCTACCATCAAAGGTTGATTTTCTTCAATTTGACCCCAGTATTAAACTGCAAGGAAATGTTTTAGTGAAATACCACTAAAAGAGATTTTACATATCCGAGTAAAGGATACTGGTGGAAGAGGCGTTTTTAGTTTTCAGAAATTGGTTCTTTAAACACACGCTGTTAGTGTAATACTTTAAATCGTTTCACGTTGCATGAATTAACAAATGTGACAGAGTTAAACAAACAAAAAAGCTCTGCTGCTATGTTGGAGTGTGATGAACACTCCACCTTTTGTTCACATTGAATTCGCAGTTTCTAATCTCTCTAGGGTGTGTTAAGCACAACTGTGAAGCGGAGATAAACACTGGATAAAACGCAGAACTGAAGTCCCAGTGTCATTGTAAAAGAACTTCCTGAATCATTTTCATCAAAGAACCATGCATTTCCTAAAAGAAAGGAAGCTGTGTTTTGAGCTGAACAAAAACAGAGCTCATTGAGGCCACAAATAATTATATATTTTAGCAACCAAATCACAGCTCTGCAAGCACAGGAAATACAACTCTTTCCAGTGACAACAAAGGCAGCCTCAGATTTCGTCCAACGCATGGCTTCTTAGAGCTCTTTTTGTAACAAGAAGCTTGTAATATAAATATATATTTTTAATCTACCGAATACGTTGAATATAATATGTAGAATAATAAAATGGGCATTTGAAAAGAAAGGTATCCCACATTTTCAATGAACTGAGCGTTTTCTTGCCTGAACAATTTTTGCTACATGAACGTGTTGTCAGAGCATGCTTCATATCATAGCGACAGTATATGCTAATGGTTGGTCCTGTCGAGGAAAGCAGAATTGCTTTTAAACTTTTTCTTTGTCCTGAAAACTAGGAAAACCAATCAATGGTATATCATATCATAGTGACGTCACTATTGGGACTACTTTTCCTAAATAAATTATTTACACTACCAGCAGTCGTCCCTTTTCCCTGTCACTGTACCTCCCCTCTATCTCACTTCCGCTTTGCACGATATTGAGCTTTGTATTTTCGTAAGGATGAGAATCCCAATGAGCCCTTCTCTAACTCCAATTAGCTTATCATTTCTTTCCTTCTCTTAGTCCTTTTCTATTTAAAACTTTTTATTGTTTCATATACAATGACCAAATATTAACATAGTGATCTCGCCCAGTATTTGCAGTACACAATATCAGTTATCATGAGACTCATCCCATGGCCCGGATGGAGGGGAGAAATAATGGATACCAGTGCTTTTTCCAATTATTTTTATACTAGCATGGGAAAGAAATATAGGAGAGACCGGTAAAACACTGGCCAGGTGACAAATCTACTGGGCATTTGTCAGAGTCTTGACTATGAGAGCCAGGGCTTGGATGATGTCCTGCGAGGCCAAGTGTATGGTGAGGCTTAATGATTCAGGGGCAGATTTACAAGCCCCTTGCGCCGCCGGTGCATCACGTTGCGTGACGCACCGGTGGCGCAGCCTGCTGAGTGTTATTTACAAGAACAGGTAAAGTCACCCTGCGTGACTTAACCTGTGCTTGTAAATATTGCCCCTGTTCACGCAACACTTTGCGTGTTAGGGGCGTGACATGGGTGCACGCAACACCCATGTCCACTGATGCATTTCCAGATTTACGAGAAATCGTAAATCTGGAAATGCGTCAGAATGCTACGCCACCCTAGGGGTGGCGTAGCGAGGTGCAACGAGGAGAAATGTTTGCATTCTACAGCACACATTGGAAGAGGAAATCACCTCAATTGATTGTTTTTGTGCAGGAATGTGCCCATTCCTGCACAAAAACAATCTCCCCACGATGCAGGCATCCTTGCACCATGGTGCAAGTGTGCCTGCGCCGGCGCATGGCAGCAGTTTGTGCACCAGCGCAGGGGGAAGCACAGAGATGCGACATATTGTTGTAAATATGTCGCATCCCTGTGCTTCGAAACTCACTCAGCGCGGCGCAGCAAAATGACTTGCGGCACCGCGCTGCATTAGTTTCTTGTAGATCTGCCCCTGTGTTCATTAGAGCCTTGCTCGGTGTGGCTTGTGCATGTAATGGAGTTAGAATGGTAAGCAAGGAACACTCCAGCTCGGAATGTGTATGCTCAAATGCTTGAGTCATTGGCAGGGAGCTGGAGTTGACAGACGTCTGGTGGATGGGGTCTCTAAAGAAAAAATGGACGAGCAGTAACATTCTGCATATTAGCATACAAGTGAAATACACCCCAGATAAATAAGAGCATGGCACCACAGCTTCAAGTTACAACAGTCAACACTTCTTCCTTACAGGAGCGACAGTGCTGGCTTCCTACACCAAGCACTTTAGCAATGCACTTTCCTTGTATGCACAGCTGTGCACATCAGCATTGAGGAAATGCACTTCACCCCCCTCCCCCTCAGTTACTGTGCACTCCAGCATAGAAGCAGACACCTGGACTCTGTGCACGTCAGCGTTGAATACACTGCTGCAAGCACTTGCACAAAACAACGGCTCCTGTTGTGCGCAGCAGCAGTTGCAGCACCAAACTGTGAAAGGCCACAACAGTTTAATAAGCTGTGCACGTCAGTGTTGTAAGCACCGCTGAGTGTGCTTGCAGTTAAATGGGCTGTACATGCGAGCATCGTAAACACTGCTGTGTGAGCTTGCGCAACACGATGGCTTCTGATGAGCGAGGCAGAACTGATGCCCTGTTCCTTCTGATGAGCCCTGCAGAACTAATGACCCTTGATGCCTTTCCAGGAACAAATTACTAAAGGTTGTCAAGTGAGCGCATCACTGCACTGAATCCACCATAGCAAGATGGCCGCGACTGCGTGTGACGTCAACCCACACGCTGAGAAACATCCAATGACATGCTACATCACAATCGCTCCCAACTCATCCAGCGTTGACCTGCAACCACCTTAAACTAAACACTATAAAAATGGAATTCCTCTTAATCACCCCCCCAAACAGTCACCCGACATCAAAGAATGGATGAAGCAACTTACAGCTCTTAACTGCTTACCATGCGTTATAGACTCAATGAAATCTCTTGGAATAACACTTGGCAAGAACCTGAACATGCAGGAACACATCAGTACAGCCAACAAAGGAGCAAACTTCCATATGAACATCTTAAGAAAGTTAAATCCTATGCAATGCTGTTCCCGGCGCGACTTCGTGTCGAGGCAGAAGGACGAGCCTGGTTCTTCGGACAACCGGAGGCTGCTGCTGACTGGATTGAGAGCCGGACGGACCGACACCCGAATGATCGTAGCAGTGGTGACGAGACGGCCTCCCAGCCACACGGCTGACGGGGACTAAGTTGAGGTTGGGACTCCTTTGAACAAACTGGGTCCCGGGATGTGTTGAGACAGGTAACGGGGCCACACTGTTGCCGACACCCAAAGGGGGTCTTCTCCCAGCCTTGGATACTCAGAACTGTGGTCCATGACTCTTCTTGGGGACTACATGGCTTCAGTTGGGGAGGGGGGACAGGGGAACGGAGTGCTGCGCCCCTTCTTTATCTACTTTTAGTTAGTCAACAGGGCGACAGGCACTCTGCAAGTTTTTAATGGGCAGTTTTATGCCCAGAGTGCAGGGCAGCAGGGTGGGGGGTTGTTGGGTTGGGGGTTTATATTTGTTTGTGGTTGTGGTTCTAACATCGGCAATATGTCTTAAATCTTTCACAGAGGACACAAAGACTCCTTCGGTATTTAAGGAGTACTCAGTGGGACAAAAGAGCTAAAATACTGAGCTGGAATGTCAACGGGCTTGGGGATAAGATCAAACGCAGCGTGGTCCTTCAGTATATTAAAAGACAGGCCCCTGATATTGTCATGCTTCAGGAAACACACCTGGTAGGAAACTCCTGTAAGGCGATGCACAGATGGGGATACAAAATGGTAGCCCATGCGGGGTTCACAACCAGTTCACGGGGCGTGGGTATCATGATGAAAAACTCATTCCCCCTCGCTGTAAGTGCCACATGGACGGACGACCGGGGCCGATACATAGGAGTAACGGGCACATGGGAGGGGCGGACCATAACGCTCATGTCAGTCTACATACCACCGGGCCTGCAGGGCACAACATTTAAGGATCTAGGCGCTATCTTACTCTCAATACCGGACGGCCTATTAGTACTTGGGGGCAACTTTAACTCAGTAGTCTCGGGCACACTGGACCGTCACCCCCTGCGAGAGGTGGGGCCATCTTCTCGTTGGCTGCCGGACTTTCTTGAGGCCCTGGGGTTAGCAGATGGGTGGAGAACGTATAACCCGGAGAAAATACAGCACACTTTCCACTCTGGGGTGCATGACAGCCTTTCCCGTATAGACTATATCCTAGTCCCCGCCCCGCAAGTTGCCCACATCCACGAAATCAGGCACTTGGCCAGGGGCATATCTGATCGTTTCCCGGTATGGGTTCACATAGTCCTCAACCGAATGAGGGTGTGGAGGCTTGCCCCAATTAACCCATGGTACCTCCGTGATCCGATAATCCGTAAAGATCTCATCAAAGCCATAGATAACTACTTTCTAGAAAACGAGGGGTCTGTGGCCTCTTCCCAGACACTGTGGGAAGCTTTTAAGTCTGTGATCCGGGGTCATGACCTGTCCTTAATATCTGGAATGAAGAAAGACAAGCAGAAAGAGATCTCGGACGCTGAGGCAGAGATCTACCGGTTAGAAAGGGAACTGGAAACTGGAGTCACACCAGAGAAACTCCACTCACTGAGTCTCCAACAAAACGAGTATAAGGTACTAGTGACTGACAGGGCTAAAACTCTGGGGAGGGAAAAACTGGGCAGAATA
Organism: Calotriton arnoldi; assembly: GCA_963921515.1. Classification (NCBI taxonomy): domain Eukaryota; kingdom Metazoa; phylum Chordata; class Amphibia; order Caudata; family Salamandridae; genus Calotriton; species Calotriton arnoldi. The sequence goes on along the minus strand of CAWUFW010002143.1, from coordinate 300,577 downwards.
TACGATTTGGGAGACAAGGCAGGGAAACTAATAGCTTGGCTTGATAAAAAAGAGTGGGCGAGCAGACTGGTTCCGGAGATCAGGGATGACGGTGACGTTTCCTTAACAGATCCACAGGACATTGCCGAAAAGTTTGCCAGTCATTTTAGTGCTGTGTACACAGCCGTAGCACCATATACTGAAGAGGACTCTCATGAGTTACTGCGAGACATTAGGCTCCCCAAGCTCTCTGTAGATGACCTTAATTTCTTGGAGAGTGCCTTGACGACGGACGAAATAGCGCTGGCAATCCGATTTTTAAACCCAGGAAAAGCCCTTGGTCCCAGTGGAATCCCCATCGAGCTATACAAACTTAGGCCCGACAAACTGGCACCATATTTAAAATCCATGTTTGATGAATGCAGGGAGCGGGGGACACTACCGAGGGATCAAAGGATCGCCACCATAGTTACCATACATAAAGAGGGTAAAACTAAAACTGACTGTGCCTCGTATAGACCGATATCTCTCCTGAACGCTGAACCCAAAATTCTTGCCAAGCTCCTGGCCAATCGCCTGGTCAAGATAATTGGGGGCCTGATACATCCAGACCAGTCCGGCTTTATGCCACACCGAAACACAGCCTTGAACCTGCGCAGAGTCCACGGGGTGCTGGGTAGAGCAAACACGATCCAAGAACCGGCTATGATTGTATCCTTGGATGCGACCATGGCATTCGATACTATTGGATGGCCTTATCTCTGGGCAGTACTCGCAAAGATGGGGTTTGGTCCGAGCTTTATTCAATGGGTACGCCTCTTGTATAATGAGCCCATGGCGCAAGTGGTGGTTAATAACAAAAAATCAGTCACGTTCACACTCAGTCATGGGACCCGTCAGGGGTGTCCACTTTCGCCTCTCCTGTTTGCCCTAGCCCTAGAACCACTGGCAGCATGGATCCGGTGGAACCCTGTAATACGAGGACTACGTTGGTCCACGGATTGGGAGGACCGCATCTCACTTTATGCGGATGACATACTACTTTACCTTGCCTCCCCCAGGAAGTCCTTGGTGGCTGTGCTGGATATCCTGGCAATATTCGGTAGATATTCTGGATTCTCTGTTAACTGGAGCAAGTCCCTTTTGTACGTCCTCAAAGGGGACCCACCTGCCCCACCGAGCGGCTGTCCAATACAAATTAGTACAGTGGGCTTCAAGTATTTAGGAATATTTATTTCCCTAGACCTATCACTCCAATACACCCACAATCTTCTCCCGCCACTGCACAGGCTAAAAAGAGACACAACAAGTTGGAAGTCACTTCCCCTCTCACTATTAGGCAAAGCGGCCCTTTTTAAAATGATGTCCTTACCCCGTTTCCTATACGCCCTACAAAACTCCTTAGACCCTGTCCCGATGACATACTTTAGAGACATCGAGGGCCTCCAGAGGGACTTGCTGTGGGACGGAAAGCCGCGCATCGCCCTGAACAAGCTTACATTAGACTGGTACGACGGGGGCATCAGCCTCCCCGACATCAAAAAATACTATTGGGCGGCACATTTAGCGGACATCAATCACGGCACCTATGGTCGCCCTGATGACCCTGGCTATAACATGGATAGGTGGCTCCTTCCCGGGGGGAACTATAACAGGGCGCTCTACTCAAAACCCGATCGATATTCATTGACAGGCCCTACCAAACACTCAGTACACATTTGGCATGTCGCCACTAAATTCCTTGGATGGGGACATAAACTGACTTTAGCGACTCCTCTGTGGGACTCCGAGAAACTGGGTAGCCTAGGGAGATCGAAGGAATTTGACAAGTGGAAACTCATCGGGATCTCACGTATCAAAGACATTTGGCATAAGGGCGAGGTGAAGTCCTTTACCACTCTACAAAAGCAACATGAGTTGACCGACACGGAGCGCTTTAGATATACACAAGTCCGCCACGCATTACGGTCCCTTCTACCGAAGGGTTCCTCCCCTCCCGAGTCTTCGCCGTTGGAAGATAGAATACTGGATGGCCACTTACCCGAGAAAACTATATCCTTAATATACAAGAAATTGATAAATAATATGGTAGATCCTCTTCAATCATTGCGGGAGAGATGGATAAGGGATGGTATTGAAATGGACGATGACGAATGGCAGGAGGCAGTATCTTCCCCGAGAGTGGTTGCAATTCCAGCATGACTTAGGCTTGTGCAGCTCAAAATCCTCCACAGGGTATATGTCACAGGGCCCCGTTTGGTACAGATGGGGAGGGCTGAAGGGGGAGAGTGCAGGAGACGATGCGGCCACTTAGGAACGTTCATGCACATCATATGGGAGTGCGAGCACATACACTCCTACTGGCGGAAAGTGCACGATACAATCAATGCAGTACTTACAGTCCATCTTTACCCAGAGGCACGGAGGTGCCTCTTGAATATATGGGAACCTACAGACCTGAACGCTCACCAGACACAATGGGTCACACTGGGATTAATGCTTGCAAAAAGGAACATTGCACAGCTGTGGGGTGCGGCGCAATCACCCACGATAGAGGCCTGGGAAAAAGACCTTGATTGGTGCATGAACAGGGAAAAGACGGTCTACACGGCCAGGGGCTGCCCCAAAAAATGGTCCCGCATATGGAGCCCTTGGAACTCATATCGAGGGGATATATGCCAGCCGCCTCGTAGTATTGATCAGGATGATACCCTTACCCCGTAGCTTACCTCTATGATGTAATGTTGTGAATAGCTCTCACTTATTGTCTTCACTATGTACGGTTTTGTTGACTCCTCTGTACTGTATGTCTGATGCAGATGTATGTTAATAAAAAGAATTATAAAAAAAAAAGAAAGTTAAATCCCTTCCTCCACCTTGATGGCTTCAAATGAGCTGTCCAAGCCCTAGTGATTTCCAGGTTGGACTATGGAAGTGCAACCCTCTGTGGACTACCTAGACATAAGTTGGCTCCACTGAGGGCCTCCCTTAACCCTGCTGCAAGGCTCATCGCAGGATCTAAAAGAAACAACCATATCATTCCCGATTTGAAATCTGTAAACTGGCTCCCAGATGAGGTAAGGATACACTTAAAAATTGCATTCATGACCCATAAAGCCCTACACTTCAACACCCCAAGATACCTTGAACAAAAACTGAAGTTATCTGTTAGCTGCAGATCCTCTAGAAGCACCTTATTGTTGAAACCACAAAAATTGTCTAAAAAGAAAACCTTCAACGAGCCTTCTCTGGTATTGCCCCGAGAATCTACAACTCCCTGCGATCAGACTGAACCCTTCAACTGCATCATTCAAAAAAGAAGTCAAACTCTACTGATGAACAAATTCCTGACCTAGAACCCACAAACTCTACTCACCTGGCCTCGATATGGTGCAGTATCTACACTTAGGTCTATTGCTGGCTTGTTATTCTCTTGCTTGTCGAATATCGTACTGCCCCTTCTGGTTGTCTCCTTCCTGACCTGACCAATTATTACAACTTGTACTGTTCTCGATGATATTTTTGTTGTCTCAACCTGCTTCTCCTTCTTGACCATTTGTAAAGCGCTCGGATACCCTCTAGGGTCATGTTTGCGCTATAGAAAACTTTATAAATAAATAAATAAAAGAGGGACCATGAACAACATGAAACTTAAGAATGTCCCCCACAACTGAAATAGGTAGTAATTCAATTCAATTCAAAACTTTATTCGGCAGGATTGTGGCAGCCTTAAACTGAAAAAGGTAGAAATTAAAAGGAGTTTCCGATGGTGAGTGAGCTATTGAATCATTGTTTCAAGCGGTGATGGGGATTCTGAGTCTGAGACATTGAGGTATACTACTGTGAGGCCTAACCAATAATTCACTTCTCGCCGGAGAAACCATCACAAGTTAGGAATCATTATATTATGGTTACTTTTGATGTTTTTATGTTTGTGACGGGGAAGGGGACCGCTGTGCAGGGCTTTGAATTATGCTGAGGCTCACATAAAAAGACCAAGAGAAGTCATGCTGTTGTTAAAAACGTAACACCACCACAATCAAATAATAAAGCAGTGACAGTTGAACTGAATTGATATTGCATTTATACAGTGCTTACTACCCGACAAGGTGTTGAAAATTGATAAATTGGTATTGCTAAATATCATATTTCATATCATAACTCGCCATCTAAAAGTGCCAGAAATTGGCAGGCGATGGGAAAAAATTATCCAAATATTGGATGTCTACAGTAAACACACTTATGAACTAACGATCAATCCAGTTTCCCTCCAAAAGTATCATACATAGCGATCCCGACACATGAGGTTGGCTCATTTTGTGCACAAATAGAAATAGTGTAGTGTACAGCACTATAGGTACCACACACTAACGTAAAGCTAACTAAAATCTCAGTATATGCACTTAACATAGATTAGCTACATTTCTCGAGAGACTGCATCGACAAGCCAGAGACATTCTCAGAGGAACACATTATTAGAAAGGAAGATTTGAACATGTCATGGGACTCAAACTTAAATATGACATTGAGAAGTTTGATTCCCACTAAAGTTCAGATCAGATTCGACAACAAGGGACTGGCAGAACCCTGGAGAGAGTTAACTCTACAATGAAAAGTGTACAAGAATTGGGGGAGCAAATGGGAGGTATCATGCCTTTCTGAGCATGATCCTGTCCCGATTACATTACAAATATGAATTCCTAGCAATCACAGAAGAAGTTGGAAATCTTACTACATGCTCACTAGAGACCCCATCACTAGGAAGGACATAAAAGATCAGATGATATAATCATTTATTACCGGTGACAATGGGGAACTGGAGCAAGGGATGGTTATGGATGGATTGAGGTGGTAAAATAAATATCATACAAGTGATCCGCTACCCAGTCAAAACAGTTCTGTTGAAAATCCTCTAGAAAAACCTTAAGGAGATACAAGATCATCTGGTGAATTTTGTATGAGGGACTCAAGTTCCTTAAAAAAAATACCAAGCTGTAAAATAAAGGGATCCAAGCCTCCCTATCGTCAGGCATTGTTTCAGTGCTACAAAGATCCAAATCACTAACTGAACCACAGAGTATCCGATGTAAAATGATCCAAGCAATTTCTAAGATAATGTTGTGCTGCCTAACATGGGTTCAAAAACACAGAAGACCCTTTAATATGTATTTCTGATGGTTTACAGAAATGCTGATGTAAATATGGGATACGATTGTAGCCAAAAGGGATTTAAAAATGTAGGAACTTTTGAGTGTTTAACTAAAATGCCCATAAATATCAGTTGCTCATATTTAATGTGTACTGCTATGCTCTTTCAGTTTCCCGCTCTGTATTGGTTTTGAAATGCTAATAAAAAGAATTAAAACAACAAAAAAATATCACTTGTTCTGTACCTTAATTAATACGTGCATCCTGACATGGAACTTATTCCACTGAAACAAAATCATTATGATGTGTTTAAGTGTATTTTTCTGCTTAGGCTACCTAGGCCTCAGTTAGGCCTAGACGCCATTCTGTTAACAAGCATTGGCAAAGCCAATAGGTTTCGCCTATGCGAGACCTATTGGTGTGTCAATGTTTTTTTCCGAGCTGTTGCAGAGCAGCGCGGACTGCTGTGTGACATGGTGAAGGAAGTGACCCGATTAGGGTCACCCGGGTCACTCGCGACCACCTCTTAGCCTTCCATACAAATGAAGAGTCGGTCAGACAGTGGAGAATACAAATCAATATATGTTTATTCAGATACACTCAGTCTCTAGGAGTGTTGCATAGAGGAACTGACATCAGCAAGCATAACAATACATTTTGTACATTTCAGAACCAATGAAGGCACGCCCATAATGGAATTTCCCAAGCAGATGCAGCTAAACAAAGGAGTACAGAAGGATAGGTTTCGATTGGGAGGCCGGGAACATACTATCTCCAAGCCAAGGTCACTCTGCCCGTGCCCGCCACTAGACTAGTGGGAGAAGGCCTCTATCTAGTGGGAAAGGTATGCACTAATAAGAACAGTGTATTCATTAGCAAAACAAGGCCCAACCTTGGAGAAGCGATACTTTCCACAACCCCTTTTCATGAAGGGGCAAGAAGCAGTTTTCGAGCATGATTCAAAATGGCGGCTGAACTTAAAATGGTGCCGCGAATGCTAACTTACATAGAACAATGCACAGGCAAAGTAACGAGAACATTTTCATTTAAACAATGGCTTAAAATAAATAAAAACAAAGCGCTATGGCCGCATCATATCGCTTTTTTATTTTCTTTAAGGCATGTTGCACAGCAGCCTGTGCTGCTGCGCAACATGTCTAAAAAACGTTGATAAAATAAAACAAAAAAGACAAGAAGAGAGGGAACAAAAAAGTATAGGAAAAGAAAAAGGAAAATGAAAAGGAACATGTCCCCATAACAGACCACTAAGGGCATCAGGCATCACTGTTCAGGGATGTGTTTTTTCCCCTCATTGCTTCCTATCCCCAAAGCCGCCTCTGGTTGGCAAACACTGTGAAACAGCCTACTGCTGCATTCTGGTGATATAGGAGCAACAAATAAAAGCAATTAGCACGTTTATTGGACTATTGAGAGCGGGGGCACCAAGTCATATTGCTCAGACTGCAGTCAGTGTCTGTCAGTCAAGATTCTAGGCCCCATCAATCACAATCGAATAGTGACATTTCAGAAGGGATGAGAGAAGGAGGCGATAAATATTTTGGGAACAAAATTGTAAGTATTTCCTATAACTCCTTAAGTGCCTCTGAAGAGGTGTGCGTCCATTAGTCAGCTAAGGGCCAATAACTAGCATAATTAAATTACTTTGTGTTCCGCAATTTTAATTTGCCTTTCTTGTCAAACTTCTCAATCTGAGGCCTGACAAACTACATTATAGACAAGTTTTCAGTAATATTTTCTTTCTTCCCCTTACTAATTTCCTTTGTTCTGGATTCCTCCAGAATACCCCCTAATCGAATGAACGGTGGTGTCACAGAAAAGAAAGCCCAGTTATCTTCACTAAAAAGTGAGCTAAGTGCAAAATGTATTTTTAAAATTCATAAAAGCCACATGAGTGTCTTGCACAGGAGAGCCTTGCACTTACTACTTGAATTGGCACAGATATCAAATTAATACAACAGACAAGGAATATTATTTTCTTTTTTGCAGTTTTATATCGAGCGAACTCGAAGAGAAAGCATTGGAGTGCTTTACATGAGCAAAAAATAAATTACATAAGGACACATTTATTTTTTGTTTATAGGCATGGGAAAATTAAGTGATTTGCCTAGAATCATAGGATGTTGAGATGATGCCAAGACTCGAACGGGGTCCCTCAGTTCTAAAGTCAGCAGCTCTGCCCATTACGCCACATTGTTTCCTCTCAATGAAGAATGCCATTCCTCTCGTGAAAATTGTTTGTCAAGAAGATGAGCGTGGAGTGTAAAGTGAAGCCACATATCTGATGGTTTTCATTTATATTGTGCGGTTCGTTTCCTGCATTGTGTGAAAAGAAAAAAAACATTCTGTCTGCGCAAATATGTTTCCGACACTTTCCTGTAAATATGGTAACTTAGAAGCTGGGAAGCAAAGTGAGGGAGAAGTGCAGCGGTTGAAACAATGGACAGCGGGGGAAAAACACAGACAGTGAACAAATGTGAAAGGGGATGCCCCCAAATCGAATGAATGGTGGTGCAGCGGAAAAGAAAGCCCAGTTATCTTCAATAAACATCAAGTAAAGCGCAAAGCGTATTTTTTTTAAGTTCATAAAAGCCACATGCGTTTCTTGCACAGGAGAGCTTTGCAGTTACTGCTTGAATTGGCACAGATGTTAAATTTAAAATACAGACAAGAATTTTTATTTTATTTTTTGCAGTTTTATATAATGCAAACACAAACTGAAGGCATTGAAGAGCTTTACATGAACAAAAATCAAATTACAAGGATACATTCATTATTTGTTTATAGCCATGGGGAAATTAAGTGATTTGCTGAGAATCACAGGATGTTGAGATGATGCCGAGACTCAAACCAGGTCCCCCAGGTCTAAAGGCAGCAGCTCTGCCCATCACACCACATTGTCTCCTCTCAATTAAGACTGCCATTCCTCTCAGGTGAATTGTTTGTCAAGAAGATGAGCGCGGAGTGTAAAGCGAAGCCACATCTCTGACGGTTTTCATTTATATTGTGTGATTCGTTTCCTGCATCAAGTGTGAAAAGAAAAAAAACATTCTGTCTGGGCTAATATATTTCTGGCACCATAGTGCAATGAAAGGAGGAGGAAAAGTTCAAAGGAAGCAACACAAATCACTTGCAGCCGCGAAACGCTTGCTCATGAAAAAAGTATGTCAAAAAAAGCGGATGAAAAGGAGTACTTGAGCCAAACTCCACTGATAAGAAAAATACACAAGAAACAACAGGAAATAGCATGCTACAACTAACCGAAACCGAGGAAAACAAAGTGTCAAGCACATAAATGAATGAAAAGTAAGGGCAGGCTGTAAGCACCTTTTAAGATGTATATTGATTACAAGAGATTTCACAAGCACAATGCATGTGCTGTCCAGGCGAAACCTTAAAATGGATGCCGTATCATAATCAAATAATGTTTATTTCAGGGAAATTCCTTATAAAACAATGAATATAGCACAGCAATCTTACTATACATTCTCTCATAAAATACATAAAAATATATATACCGTAAAATCCAACAGCATTTTATCATAGAATACAAACAATTTCATTATTTCAACATGACAGTTTTGTTTTCGCAAATACCATGTTGCACATAGGACATTGGTCGCACTAAACACAATTGACCTTCTGGTGTCAGATTTCAGTAGCCGTAAACTCACTTTATACTGTAAAACACATAACAAGCAACATATAGGTGTAATCCGCTTTTTCCATTGGGCCAATAAGAAGTAGTGGGTATTCCGGTTCCTTCTCTAATAGGCACAAAGGGTATAGATCAGAGGTCGATGGAGAACTAATAGTGGACCAATTGCTAGTAAAACCTTTTAATGGTAAAATTCCATACCTTAATTTTCTATACAAATGTTTGGGAGTGTGAGGTATAATGTCATCTAAAAAAGGGCTCAAATTTTGGCACATTTTTAAAGTCCAAAAAATGATCAATTACGCGTCTTGATCTTGCTGAGCGATACCAATACTCCATAGCATATGACCAATAGCATGACCTAAGAAGGCTCCCTGCTCCCCTTGTAATGAAACTCGGTTTAGCCCACATCTTATGCAGCCCCTAAGTCATCAACCAGCATTTCATGTATTTGAAACACGGAGTGGCACAAGCACAATCCAGAGATAGAACATTTTGTAGACACTATCTATAATTTGCCAGTTCCTCTGTGAACCAAATTCCACAACAATATAAAAACACCCTAAGTTTTATTACATCAGCTAAGCCTCTGATACCCATATCCAGATGCAGTGGTAATGTGGGAGAACTTTGCTGTAAGTTAAGCAATTCTTTCAGAAATTTGTTCTAAACACATGAAAGTCCTGACACATTGTTACAATCCATAATTCAACACCATAGATGGCTACTGCCCTCTTTATACTTCCAACGTTGGTGAAACTGTTCTAGATCTTGTGGATTTGAAAAATGTTAATACTGCCAAGATAGAGTGATGAAGAGCTAGCTGACTTTTGGAAACTTGCAGGGACAAAGGCATGGTGCTGGAAAGCTTCACCCCCAGATATTCAGAATGTGGGACCCTTTCTATCATTGCCTTACCCACAGTACATGAACACCTCTGCGGTTTATTTGGCCTGAAGCTCATATATTTGATTTTCTGAGGATTCAGCTCAAGCCCACTATGATTGCAGAAGACCACAAATTGATCTAATAAAAATTGAAGTCCTATTGGTTTTAGATATAAGAAGTGTATCGTTGGCAAATAGCAAAGCAGAGATTTTATACCCAGCCATTTTAGGAGCATCATTACTGCAGGAGTTGAGATAGTCGATGACACCATTTAAACAGAACAAAAATAAAATTGGCGCTAAAACGCACTACTGTCTGACACCTTTGTCAATTGGTAAATGGTCAGTTAAATCCCTGTCATTCCCCCATCTGACCTGAGCATCAGTGTTGGTGTGGGGACAGATGAGTATGTTCAGGATATTATCTGGAATGAATCAAACACAAGGAGATGATGGACGGAGCGCTGAAACTTTTTAGACACTCACCCCCAATCACAGATCTGCGTTAAATCCCTCATCGTTCTTTAGCTCACTTCGCCACCCGAGTTCGGACCCAGCCATATGCAAATCAGTCTTGACCCTGTCCCTCGTGGGAACAGTCCAGCCCGACCTGCCAAGCCAGGTCTACCCTGGACCGGAAACAAGCATCCTGGGACAGGTTTTGGGGTAACGCCCATCATTAGCCAGGCTAGCTTGAATCCAGTGGCAAAATGAGCAATTCACCCACGTCTGGGCATACCCTGCCAACTTAGGGTGAACAAAGCAAACACAAGGAGATGATGGACCGAGCGCTGAAACTTTTCAGACACTCACCCCCAGTCACAGATCTGGGTTGAATCCATCATCGTTCTTTAGCTCACTTCGCTACCCCAGTTCAGACCCCGCCATATGCAAATCAGTCTTGACCTTGTCCCTCATGGGAACAGTCCAGCCCGAACTGCCAAGCCAGGTCTTCCCTGGACCAGAAACAAGCATCCTGGGTCCGGTTTTGGGGTAAAACCCCTCATCAGCCAGGCTAGCTCAAATCCAGTGGCAAAGTGAGCAAGGGACCCACGAATGGGCATACCCTGCCAACTTAGGGTGAACAAAGCAAACACAAGGAGATGATGGACCGAGCGATTAAACTTTTCAGAGACTCACCCCCAGTCACAGATCTGGGCTGAATCCATCATCGTTCTTCAGCTCACTTCGCCACCCCAGTTCAGACCCAGCCGTATGCAAATATTGTTGAACTTGTCTGGTGGTGTGATTTGCGAGGTGCTGAAGTTAGGGATTTTACAAATTAATATTTTTCCGTTTGTGTTGTGTGTGTTTAACCTGGATTAACGCTAGTGGGCCTGCCTTGAGAAGATTGTGTGTATTATTTATGGCATGCTCTATTGTGCTATGTGTATATAAATAGTACCTTTCATGTAAAAGTAAGTATTTGACAGGACAATCATTTATTGGGGATTGCTGGATGTATTTTGAGTTGTGAGCCTGTGTTAATTTTACAACCTACATTCTACCCTGAGAAGCCTTGGACTGCTTGACCCAAGCTACCACTGAGAATTAAGTACAGAAGGGGTACTTGGTCCAGTTGATCAGAGCTCATAGTAAGTTGGGACCTGGGACATCAGGAGAAAGAGGCCTCAACCACTACTATGTGTCTGTGTCTATGTGGGGGTACTTGTAGAGCGCACTGTTACTCCAAAGAGTGTCCTGGCGTTAAGCTGACCTGTAGTAGCATGGGAGAAGAAAACTTAGGGGCAAGAGAAAAGCCATGCTTTCAGTTTTTTCTGAAACAGGGGAGTGGATTCAATGCCTCTCAGATGAAGAGGCATTTTGTTCCAGTGGAAGGGCCCCAGGAAAGAAAGAGACTTACCTCCTAGCCTGGACTTTTTAAAACGGGGGACATTGGACAACAACAAATCGGCAGAGCGAAGATTTCTACGAGGAGAGTAGAAGGAAATCCTACGTTTAAGGTAACCTGGTCCTTCCCCGTAAAGGGCTTTCTGTGTGACGAGCAAAGTTTTAAAAATTATTCTTTTCCTTACAGGGAGCCAGTACAGGCTCCTCAGAAGGTGTGACACACGCAAATTTCTAGGGAGCTCAAAGATGGTACGGGCTGCTGCATTCTGGACAAGTCGAAGCCTGTCCAGCAAAAAGCCAGGCATGCCAAGATAGAGTCTGTTCCCATTATCCAGCCTGGATATAATCAGAGCTTGAATTACCTGCTGTCTGGCAGCTTTGGACAGAAGCAATTGCCCCGTGGACCTCTGAAAAGGGCTCTGACACTAGATCTATTGAATTTAATTACAACATGATCTGTTTTAGAGACTCTAGCATACCAGCATAAACAAAAAGGACATAAAAGCATCTGCTTGATTCCAGTGGCACAGTGAGCCCAGGACCCACGTCTGTGCATACCTGGCGCACTTAGGGCGACAAAGCAAAAGACACACAATTGATGGACGGAATTAATTGTTCTTTTTGCAATTGTCACCCCGAGTGGGACGGGTATGCCCAGACGTGGGTCCCGTGCTCTCCATGCCACTGGAGTCAAGCTATCCTGGCTGATGAGGGCTGAAAGCCCGAAACCGGTCCTAGGATGCTTGTTTCCAGTCCAGGGAGGACCTGGCTTGGCAGTTCGGGCTGGACTGTTCCCATGAGGCACAGGGTCAAGACTGATTTGCATATGGCCAGGTCTAAACTGGAATGGCATGGTGAGCAAAAAAACGAAGGATTTAACCCAGATCTCTTGACTGGGGGTGAATGTTTTGATTTGTTCTGCATTCCGTCCATCAATTGTGTGTCTTTTGCTTTCTCGCCCTAAGTGCGCCAGGTATGCCCAGACGTGGGTCCTGGGCTCACTGTGCCACTGGAATCAAGCTATCCTGGCTGAAGAGGGGTGAAACCCCGAAACAGGTCCTAGGATGCTTGTTTCCGGTCCAGAGAGGACCTGGCTTGGCAGTTCGGGCTGGACTGTTCCCATGAGGCACAGGGTCAAGACTGATTTGCATATGGCCAGGTCTAAACTGGGGTGGCATGGTGAGCAAAAGAATGATGGATTTAACCCAGATCTCTTGACTGGGGGTGAATGTTTTGATTTGTTCTGCATTCCGTCTATCAATTGTGTGTCTTTTGCTTTCTCGCCCTAAGTGCGCCAGGTATGCCCAGATGTGGGTCCTGGGCTCACTGTGCCACTGGAATCAAGCTATCCTGGCTGAAGAGGGGTGAAACCCCGAAACCGGTCCTAGGATGTTTGTTTCCGGTCCAGGGAGGACCTGGCTTGGCAGTTCGGGCTGCACTGTTCCCATGAGGCACAGGGTCAAGACTGATTTGCATATGGCCAGGTCTAAACTGGGGTGGCATGGTGAGCAAAAGAATGATGGATTTAACCTAGATCTCTTGACTGGGGGTGAATGTTTTGATTTGTTCTGCATTCCGTCCATCAATTGTGTGTCTTTTGCTTTCTCGCCCTAAGTGCGCCAGGTATGCCCAGACGTGGGTCCTGGGCTCACTGTGCCACTGGAATCAAGTTATCCTGGCTGAAGAGGGCTGAAACCCCGAAACCGGTCCTAGGATGCTTGTTTCCGGTCCAGGGAGGACCTGGCTTGGCAGTTCGGGCTGGCTGTTCCCATGAGGCACAGGGTCAAGACTGATTTGCATATGGCCAGGTCTAAACTGGGGTGGCATGGTGAGCAAAAGAATGATGGATTTAACCCAGATCTCTTGACTGGGGTGAATGTTTTGATTTGTTCTGCATTCCGTCCATCAATTGGTTGTCTTTTGCTTTCTCGCCCTAAGTGCGCCAGGTATGCCCAGACGTGGGTCCTGGGCTCACTGTGCCACTGGAATAAAGCTATCCTGGCTGAAGAGGGGTGAAACCCCGAAACCGGTCCTAGGATGCTTGTTTCCGGTCCAGGGAGGACCTGGCTTGGCAGTTCGGGCTGGACTGTTCCCATGAGGCACAGGGTCAAGACTGATTTGCATATGGCCAGGTCTAAACTGGGGTGGCATGGTGAGCAAAAGAATGATTTAACCCAGATCTCTTGACTGGGGGTGAATGTTTTGATTTGTTCTGCATTCCGTCTATCAATTGTGTGTCTTTTGCTTTCTCGCCCTAAGTGCGCCAGGTATGCCCAGATGTGGGTCCTGGGCTCACTGTGCCACTGGAATCAAGCTATCCTGGCTGAAGAGGGGTGAAACCCCGAAACCTGTCCTAGGATGTTTGTTTCCGGTCCAGGGAGGACCTGGCTTGGCAGTTCGGGCTGGACTGTTCCCATGAGGCACAGGGTCAAAACTGATTTGCATATGGCCAGGTCTAAACTGGGGTGGCATGGTGAGCAAAAGAATGATGGATTTAACCCAGATCTCTTGACTGGGGGTGAATGTTTTGATTTGTTCTGCATTCCGTCCATCAATTATGTGTCTTTTGCTTTCTCGCCCTAAGTGCGCTAGGTATGCCCAGACATGGGTCCTGGGCTCACTGTACCACTGGAATCAAGCTATCCTGGCTGAAGAGGGGTGAAACCCCGAAACCGGTCCTAGGATGCTTGTTTCCGGTCCAGGGAGGACCTGGCTTGGCAGTTCGGGCTGGACTGTTCCCATGAGGCACAGGGTCAAGACTGATTTGCATATGGCCAGGTCTAAACTGGGGTGGCATGGTGAGCAAAAGAATCATGGATTTAACCCAGATCTCTTGACTGGGGGTGAATGTTTTGATTTGTTCTGCATTCCGTCCATCAATTGTGTGTCTTTGCTTTCTCGCCCTAAGTGCGCCAGGTATGCCCAGACGTGGGTCCTGGGCTCACTGTGCCACTGGAATCAAGCTATCCTGGCTGAAGAGGGGTGAAACCCCGAAACCGGTCCAAGGATGCTTGTTTCCGGTCCAGGGAGGACCTGGCTTGGCAGTTCGGGCTGGACTGTTCCCATGAGGCACAGGGTCAAGACTGATTTGCATATGGCCAGGTCTAAACTGGGGTGGCATGGTGAGCAAAAGAATGATGGATTTAACCCAGATCTCTTGACTGGGGGTGAATGTTTTGATTTGTTCTGCATTCCGTCTATCAATTGTGTGTCTTTTGCTTTCTCGCCCTAAGTGCGCCAGGTATGCCCAGATGTGGGTCCTGGGCTCACTGTGCCACTGGAATCAAGCTATCCTGGCTGAAGAGGGGTGAAACCCCGAAACCTGTCCTAGGATGTTTGTTTCCGGTCCAGGGAGGACCTGGCTTGGCAGTTCGGGCTGGACTGTTCTCATGAGGCACAGGGTCAAGACTGATTTGCATATGGCCAGGTCTAAACTGGGGTGGCATGGTGAGCAAAAGAATGATGGATTTAACCCAGATCTCTTGACTGGGGGTGAATGTTTTGATTTGTTCTGCATTCCGTCCATCAATTGTGTGTCTTTTGCTTTCTCGCCATAAGTGCGCCAGGTATGCCCAGACGGGGTCCTGGGCTCACTGTGCCACTGGAATCAAGCTATCCTGGCTGAAGAGGGATGAAACCCTGAAACCGGTCCTAGGATGCTTGTTTCCGGTCCAGGGAGGACCTGGCTTGGCAGTTCGGGCTGGACTGTTCCCATGAGGCACAGGGTCAAGACTGATTTGCATATGGCCAGGTCTAAACTGGGGTGGCATGGTGAGCAAAAGAATGATGGATTAAACCCAGATCTCTTGACTGGGGGTGAATGTTTTGATTTGTTCTGCATTCCGTCCATCAATTGTGTGTCTTTTGCTTTCTCGCCCTAAGTGCGCCAGGTATGCCCAGACGTGGGTCCTGGGCTCACTGTGCCACTGGAATCAAGCTATCCTGGCTGAAAAGGGGTGAAACCCCGAAACCAGTCCTAGGATGCTTGTTTCCGGTCCAGGGAGGACCTGGCTTGGCAGTTCGGGCTGGACTGTTCCCATGAGGCACAGGGTCAAGACTGATTTGCATATGGCCAGGTCTAAACTGGGGTGGCATGGTGAGCAAAAGAATGATGGATTTAACCCAGATCTCTTGACTGGGGTGAATGTTTTGATTTGTTCTGCATTCCGTCTATCAATTGTGTGTCTTTTGCTTTCTCGCCCTAAGTGCGCCAGGTATGCCCAGATGTGGGTCCTGGGCTCACTGTGCCACTGGAATCAAGCTATCCTGGCTGAAGAGGGGTGAAACCCCGAAACCGGTCCTAGGATGTTTGTTTCCGGTCCAGGGAGGACCTGGCTTGGCAGTTCGGGCTGGACTGTTCCCATGAGGCACAGGGTCAAGACTGATTTGCATATGGCCAGGTCTAAACTGGGGTGGCATGGTGAGCAAAAGAATGATGGATTTAACCTAGATCTCTTGACTGGGGGTGAATGTTTTGATTTGTTCTGCATTCCGTCCATCAATTGTGTGTCTTTTGCTTTCTCGCCCTAAGTGCGCCAGGTATGCCCAGACGTGGGTCCTGGGCTCACTGTGCCACTGGAATCAAGTTATCCTGGCTGAAGAGGGCTGAAACCCCGAAACCGGTCCTAGGATGCTTGTTTCCGGTCCAGGGAGGACCTGGCTTGGCAGTTCGGGCTGGACTGTTCCCATGAGGCACAGGGTCAAGTCTGATTTGCATATGGCCAGGTCTAAACTGGGGTGGCATGGTGAGCAAAAGAATGATGGATTTAACCCAGATCTCTTGACTGGGGGTGAATGTTTTGATTTGTTCTGCATTCCGTCCATCAATTGGTTGTCTTTTGCTTTCTCGCCCTAAGTGCGCCAGGTATGCCCAGACGTGGGTCCTGGGCTCACTGTGCCACTGGAATCAAGCTATCCTGGCTGAAGAGGGGTGAAACCCCGAAACCGGTCCTAGGATGCTTGTTTCCGGTCCAGGGAGGACCTGGCTTGGCAGTTCGGGCTGGACTGTTCCCATGAGGCACAGGGTCAAGACTGATTTGCATATGGCCAGGTCTAAACTGGGGTGGCATGGTGAGCAAAAGAATGATGGATTTAACCCAGATCTCTTGACTGGGGGTGAATGTTTTGATTTGTTCTGCATTCCGTCTATCAATTGTGTGTCTTTTGCTTTCTCGCCCTAAGTGCGCCAGGTATGCCCAGATGTGGGTCCTGGGCTCACTGTGCCACTGGAATCAAGCTATCCTGGCTGAAGAGGGGTGAAACCCCGAAACCGGTCCTAGGATGTTTGTTTCCGGTCCAGGGAGGACCTGGCTTGGCAGTTCAGGCTGGACTGTTCCCATGAGGCACAGGGTCAAGACTGATTTGCATATGGCCAGGTCTAAACTGGGGTGGCATGGTGAGCAAAAGAATGATGGATTTAACCCAGATCTCTTGACTGGGGGTGAATGTTTTGATTTGTTCTGCATTCCGTCCATCAATTGTGTGTCTTTTGTATCTTGTAGATACGGCCCATTCCTGCCTTTTTATTTTGATGCACGGCACAGCAGCAGGAAGGCTTGCTGCGCTGCCGTGCGTCAAAAGTTTGTAAATGAGGCCCATTGTGTAAAAAAAAAAAGAGGTGACAAGCCCCTCTCATTTGAACTCACACTTGTATAGAGGAAGTTACCCCTATCTTCAATAACACACCACCACTTGAACAGCCAAATGTCTCTCCAAACATCAATGACATCAATCTCGTAGCAAACCTGCATCACCCTCAGCAATGGTTCACCTCCGCTGTGCTCCATCGCATCACCCTTCAAAAATGGGTCAACCCCACTGCCATCCATGGCATTACCCTCCACCAAGCCTGTAAAGTCCTCCTAGAAATGTTTTGCATTCAGGATCTCAGATGGATCAGACTCTTGCATCACTCATTCACAGATTTGTCTATCTCCATTTTTACAGCATAACTAATGGCAACATATTTTTATGTATGACCTTAATGGCATGCAGTTCTTTTTTAGGTTTAACCTTACTGACGTGATGCACCATAAATAACAAAATAATGTAGGTGTTTTCCCTGGAATGACTTGGAAAGAGAAACTGCTGATCGATTTGGTTGCCAGAGAAATCAGAGTATTGTTGTCATTCATAAGCAAAAGACAATGCTTAATGCTTCTGCTGTCACTGCAAGTTCAAAAAAGGTTCCCTGCATTGGCATTTGCACTCTCTAATGGAGCTGGCAAGATTGAGTCGAATGGAATTTGCACTTACCAGTTCTGGGAATTGGTTTGTCACAGTCTGGCCAGCTCATTTTCCTCAGGGAACACCAAGCAGTTGCCCTTGGTTCCTGTGACCCTACCCAGTCCCAAGAATGAACCGCCCAATGTGCGACCTCCTTACACCAACAAACCTTGGGGCCATCAGACTCTTCGAGGCACAGGGACTTTCATTCCACAGAGGTGCTGCAGGCCGAAGCCGGCACAAGAACCAGTTAGCAATGTTCACCCTGTGGGCCAAGTTACATATTCTGTTGTACCTGATGAACCAAGTCTATCTCTGAAACCCAGGACAGACAAGTCTTTGGCAATGTCTTTCTTTTGCAGAGAGGGTTGGGGAAGCTCATACCGTTTGCAGACATAAATGCTTGCTTTAACTATATACAGCTTTTTCATATTTTGCCACATATCCAATCCTTAATACTCATCACTTTAATCAGAAATCAGCCCACAACAATTGATTTAGATACAAACCTTTCTGTGGGACTCAAGTAAAATAATGACTGCTTCAGCAATGTATATATGTTCGCTGGAAAAACCAAAGGTTAAAGTGACGTTATAGTTAGTTATGGCACAAAAACCTTACTTTACAATAAATAAAAAAACTCAACAATTCACTGAAAAACAAAGGTAAGATCCTTCATAGGACATATTATTCACGGACCCTCCTACATAAGATTGGGAAAGCTGATACACCATTATGTACAAGAGGCTGCACACAGGAGGGAACCTTCTTTCATATCCTATAGGACTGCCCGGAGGTTCAGGGGTTTTGGCGGGATGTGGTTGGGGTGATGTCCCGGGTCACGTCATTGCAGGTGCCCCTAAATGCTAAATGGTTGCTGCTAATGGAAGAAGGGGAGGAAAACTGGCCCAGACACCAGAAAATATGGCTGGCAATGGCGGCCGGGGTCGCAAAACGCAACATCGCAAGGAAATGGGGAACAGCAACCCCACCACGTGTTCTGGACTGGGAGTCAGACCTTGACTGGTGTCAGAGGGTAGAAGAGGTGGTATATAAGAGCTGTGCCTGCCCCAGAAAATGGAACAAGATATGGGGGGCCTGGAGGGACTTTAGGGGAGTTAGACTGCAATCCTGTTTGGAGGAAATAACGGAAGATATGTGATTATATTAAGCTATGTATGCTATCCAAATTGCATACCATACTATCGTTGGCCAAGGCAACGCAAATAATGTACTGAACCTAATGGGAATGTCTTGAATGAGGAATGTGTCAGTGTCATTTCATATTGTACCCTCAGTTGTGATTCTCTCAGTCCTACCCTGTAAGATGAGCTTTGTTTCAATAAAAAGAATTAAGAAAAGAAAAAAAAACAAAGGTTAAAGTGACGCCACAGGCTGCCAAACCCCCTCTGCGCATGACCTTTGGCCATGTGTGGCGAGACGTTAGCATCAGTAGACTGCCACGTGGTGTGGGGTTAGCCGCAGGGCCGTGCCTACTGCACAGCCCTGCATAGAACCCCCCCTGCAGGCGGCCCAGCGCGGTATATGGCCTTCAGCAGGGTGCAGGCTGTGAGTAGTAGGGAATGGCCTCTCTGCAAAGATCTCTATACATGGAGAAGGCTTTTTCCTGGTAGCGTTTGGCTTTTTTTAAATAATTTTTTTCATCCGGCGGGACTGCCGTAGGAAACCTGGGGACTACACGCTGACCATGCTACGTCCTGTGGGAGTCCCCCTGGACTGTTGATGACACTTTATTTATTTGATTTCGGCCTGGTGGGGGGGGGGGGTCCCAATAGGATCCTCTACCAGGTCTAGGTGGGCAGGGTATGCCCACCCTGCCCCCTTATATGTCTATCTAATATAATTTTCAGGACTCTGGAACCAAGACCCGAGTCCTTTAATGGCAGGCGCAACATTCTGTTGTGGCCAGCCAATCACATCAGGCAGAACTCCTGCAGGGCCAGCCAATTAGATAGCTTTTTTGCCTGCGAAGACCTGCGAGAATCCCACAGGAGTACCAAGTCGCTAGATACATTTTGAACCTTAATTTATCAAAATCTACTGAACAGATTTACACAATATTATAAAAAGCACGCTTTCTGGATAAAAACAAGGCTTTCTGCCAAATTTAGTGTAACTCCATTTAGCCTTTTGGCTGTAACTATGTTTAAAGTTTCCAAGGGAAAGTGCATGGGGAAAATGCGTTTTGGGACCCCCTTTTTTTCAGCCCCTGCTTGACAGATCACCTCAAATCTTTCCAGGAAGGAGTTACAGTGGCTGAACCTTTTTTTTGGAAAGGTTTGTGAAGATTTGTTAAACAACTCCAACAAACCCAAAAATCTTTTTCCTACGGAACCCGGTCCTAATTATCACTACACAGTGGCACCTGCCACTGCGTAATGTAATATATATATCTTTATATATGTATATATCTATATATATATCTATATATATATATATATATATATATATATACATATATATACATATGAGATGGCTGCTGTGGTTGCTGCGAGAGCCAAATAAACATTAAAATTGCACTACTTGGGTCCGTGCTTCACTTTCTGGGCAAGGAAAGTTCAAGGTGAAGTGTGCCGCATATATATATATACACACACACATACACATTTACATATACACCCGCACACACACATCAAATGGGGCAAAAATTATAATGGAATTCCCGAAAAAGTTTTTTACTGACTTCTAAAATGGCATTTTCCATAGGAAATCTTTCGTCTCAGTATCAAGTTATTGAATGGACACTAGGAGCAGTATCCAGAGAAGAATGGTCAAGGAGGATGAATGGGGATGATGTTCTCAAGGGAGTGGTACGATTGATTTTGAAAGGAGGAAGGAGATTGAGTACAGTGGCAAGTTCTTTTATGGCTATATTTAAAAAATGTAGATGAACTATCGATATTTGGAGAAAAAGTATTATGAGGGGTGGTAAATTCATGCCTCCTGAAAGTTTGAAGAGGAAACTATATAACTTGGTGCGCAAGGGTCATTTGGGACAGACCCTGACAAAGAAAAGATTGATAGAACAATGTTGGTGGCCAGGCATGGACAATGATGTGGTAGTTTGGATGGAACGATCCATCCGTTGATTGCAAGGAAGGAGAGAAAAGGATAAAAGTAGCAAAGCAGATATTGCTGGGAGAGATGCGTGTCCCTGGGGAAGTTTGGCACAGCGTCTGTATTGCTTTTCTAAGTCAATTGGCATGGGCGAGTAGAAAGTTATGGTCTAATTATGATCAAAGTCCACTCCAAATGGTTGGTGGTGACATTTCTTTAAGAAATGCAGATTAAAGCATCCATAAATGTCCTAGAGAATGTTTTCAAAGAGGAGGGATATCCATCTGTATTTATCACGGACAATGCACTCAATTAATATCTCCTGAAATCAAGCAGTATTTGATATTTTGTGTTTTAAACATTCACGCACAGCCTTGTATAACCCACAGGCCAACTGTGCAGTAGAGAGGGCAAATCATATCATGAAGGGAGCATTTCTACTAGCACAGGCTAATAAGAGGGATGAAAGAAAAATGGTGAGTGAGTTGGTGTGGGCATATCGGGCAACAAAGAATAGTGTAACTAGTAAAGACCCACATGTCATGATGAGAGGTAGGAAACCAAGTACCAGGATGATCCCAGCATGGATGAAGCAATTGATTGAGGGTGAGAGGAGTGGGCCGGATAGTCAGTAAGAAAAGTAAAGGCTTTGAAAAGGGGATTTGAAAGCTGGAGATTGGGTGAAGGTGAAGTCTGGCCGTTTGGGAAAGGGAGTAACAAAACCATTTAAAGTTAAAAGTTAAAACGGTGCATGGTATTGCCCAGGAAAATGGAGAAGATGAAATTGGAGGAGAGTTGCAGTGTTTGAGAAGGAAGGAAATAGGAAAGTGTGCGAAGGGGTAGGATGTAGTAGTTTTATGATGATGGATGATAATGAAGTGCCAGTCATTATCAGCCTGTGCCTGGATTCATCACAGAACTCATTAGTGTTTAAATGTCTGCCTTCTCCGTTTTCTATCTATTGTAAATAATGATGTTAACCTGGCACAGTTACAGAGAGCCACATATGTAGGTTAATTTGAATCAATGTACAAGAAAACCTCTACCATAAGCTCGACCCAGATCTTCAGCAAGTTTCGCCAAGTGTTCAGCAATATAATATATTATAATATCCGCCTCCTGACTCTATGGCAATCTATTCTATATTATTTTATGGCAATTTTAATTGTAATTGCAGAAGATGTACATAATATACATGTTTAAACTTCGTTTCTACCTGTGTAACGGCATTGATCGAATACAGTCCTTTTTATTAAATTAAAGGTACAAATGAAGCAAGGTTTTAAAATCTATTTGCGCTTATAGGAATTTTACATAGACAAGTATAGTGTTAAGAAACATAAGTGAATGTGTAATCGGGATCAGCAACAGACCTACCGACACTCGGTGAAACCGATTAGAAACACAGAACACATTAGAAACCATCTACATGCAAAGTCATCCACAAGCAGAAAACTTTACAGTCTGCGGAAGACCCCCTTCGCCAGAATACTGAAATTTGACATGCATATGTTCCCAATATTAAGCTAAAAAACAAAAGCATTTTTCCAGGTTTCCTTTAGGAGACGTACTTTCCCGGCCTGTGATTACCGTAGCTAGATTGTATGTCTAGTACATAGCGCCACCCTGTGGTAAACCTTTTTAAGCCTTTAGTATGTTTAGTTAAAATAATATAAAACAGTTCCATAACTTTGAAAAGTAAATTTTCACTTTCCTCATTGAAAAAATATTAGTATGAGATGCTTCTGTGCGTTTGCCTGAATGGCTATCTCCCCACGTACTTGTCTGCTTATATATTTTGTTGAAATAAAGTTGCTGTTTCAACGTAAAACTTTAAAATACACGTAATTGTGGTTAATGCCCCAAAGAACTCTTACAGGACAGGATGTTAGTGCTCCACAGACCCCTTTTCCAATTGGCATCCGTGCAAGGTACACTCAGATTTCCTCTCTTCGACGTCCGTTAATTGAGCACCATTACTTTTTTTTTTAATAAATCCCAGAAGGCTCAAATTTGTTATATATTGACCAGGATTCGAATGATACTATTGAATATTCTTGAAAGCATCCAACAATCGTAGCGGTCCAGGTGCCAGGTCTACTTCTCATCAATTACTGAAAGTGCCTGTGTTGTTCACTGCAGTTGTTTAGCTGATAGGAAGCACTTGTGTGCCCGAATGAATGGATGAGAAAGTGCAATATATTATCACAGAGGCCGGGTGGTACTCTACATCCCTTCCGGCTTTTACTAACTGAAAACAAACCATCGGTTATTCAATGCACATATAATCTATAAGTCTCTGGCTTTGCACCGGGTTGGGGTGAAGTCCATACCTCTGGCTCTGACCTTCTCCCTCACGCCTGCCAGCCAGCTATGCAACAGAATGTCTTGTTACTTACCGGTAATCTTCATTACCCCGATTAGGATCCTCCCCGTCCCAGTCCTTACTACGTGAGGCAGTCCTGCCTCCACCCAGCCAATCAAAACGCCAGAATTCAAAGTTTACATAAGCCCCTCCCACCTACCGCCATGCCTGTTATCAACAAGATTCCGACACAAACACAGCGGGAGGGAGGGAGGGAAGAGGACTGGGATGGGGAGGACCCTAATCGGGGTAATGAAGATTACCGGTAAGTAACAAGACATTACCCCCTCATGGGTCCTCCCCGTCCCAGTCCTTACTACGTGAGGAACTCACAAGCAGAGAACCAAGAAGAAAAAACGCAGGACACCAGGGATCCATGCAAAAGTACAAAACTTTAATCAATAAATGATCAAAGAACAGCAGCGATCAAGATGCCAACAGAAAACTGTCAGCAGAGGCACGTAAAACAGCAAGCCGATAACGTTGCACAAATGTGTGATGGGACCGCCAGGTGGCCGCCCTACAAATCTCCTGGATAGAGACCCCCGCCGCCTCATCCCAGGAAGCCGACACAGAACACGTCGAACGACCCTGCACCTGAGACGGAGGAGGCAGATCCAAAGACATATAGGATCGGCAGACCACCAAACGCACCCACCGACGTAGAAGTGGAAACCTCCGTCCCCGTAGCCACACCCCCACAGGAGACAAACAGGGCAGGAGAAACTCGAAAATCCAGCGAACGTTGGAGGCAAAGATGGAGAGCCCCGCGAACATCCAAAGAAGGGGGAACCAGGGAACCACCCTCAGCAGGCAAATCAGGAAGAATCACCTCCTGCTGCAAATAAAATTTGGAAGAAACCTGAGGCAGGAAAGCCGGATCAAGCTGCAAAACGACCCGATCCTGCAGGAACTGCAAATAAGGAAACGAAATGAGCAAGGCACCCAACTCACCCAACCTGCGAGCGGAGATTATGGCCAGCAAAAAAGCCACCTTAGCGGACAGCCACAACAAATCCGCCTCCAGCAAAGGCTCAAAAGGGGGCAACCGCAGACCCCGCAAAACAGTAGGCAAATCCCAAGAAGGAACGAGAACAGGAGAGACCGGCCGACGAAGCCGAAAGACCCGAAGAAGCCGACTAACCAAAGGGGCAATAACCTCCAAGGAGGCCCCAGGACCCCGACAAGCACGAACCGCCGCCCACTGAGCAGACAAAGTGGAAGGGAAAAGGCCCATCAAAAAACCATCCCGGAGAAAATCCAACACAGAAGCAGGATCCCCCAGCACAGGATCCACCCCATGGGAAGAACACCAAGATACAAAGGAACCCCAATGTCGACCATAGCACTTAAGGGTCGAAGGGCGGCGTGACAACAGAATGTCACGAGCCACCACAGAGGAACAGCCCAAAGACTCCAACGTCAACCGATCAAGAGCCAAGCCGTCAGCTGCAAACGATGAAGAAAGGCAGAGACAGGAGCGGAAACTGAAGAGGAGCCGGACAGAAAGGAAGCCGGACAAACCGACCCTCCGCCAGCCACCACAGGAGAGGAAACCAAATGCGGCGAGGCCATAAAGGAGCAATCAACAGGACCGAAACTTACTCCCCCCGAACCTTCTGCAGCACCCTCGGGAGGAGAGGAATAGGAGGGAATGCATACAGAAGGCCCAAAGGCCAGGGAATCGAAAGAGCATCCACCGCCCAAGCCTGAGGACACAGGACCTCCGAACAAAACCGGGGGAGAAGAGTGCTGTGAGGAGAGGCAAAGAGATCGATCCAGGGAGTCCCGAACCGAAGACAAAGGGACTGGAACAGAGGAAGAGAGAGATGGTACAGAACAGAGGATGGAAGATTGCGGCTCAAAGCGTCCGCATGAAAATTCAACTGTCCCAGAATGTACACCGCCCTCAAGGCCAGCAGATGAGATTCCACCCAAGCACAAATCAAGGAGGCCAACAGGTTCAGAGATGCGCACCTCGTCCCCCCCGACGGTTCAAGTAACAACGAGCTACCTGATTGTCGGTACGAACCAACAGATTCGACCCGTGGAGATGAACCTGAAAGAACTGCACCGCCTCCCAGACGGCCGCCAACTCCCGCCAGTTAGAGGACCGGGCGCCGTCCCACCGACCCTTGGCTTCCAAGGACCCCAACGTGGCCCCCCAACCCCAAAGACTGGCATCCGTCGTCAACAAAAGAGGAGGCGGAAGACAAAACCGCACCCCTACACCAGATTGGGAGTGTAAAGCCACCAGTCCAAGTCCAGAATCAGAGCAGGAGCGAGAGGAACCAGAGACTCGTAACCCGCCCGGGAGGGGTCCCACCGAGCCAACAGATGAGACACC
Organism: Calotriton arnoldi; assembly: GCA_963921515.1. NCBI lineage: Eukaryota > Metazoa > Chordata > Amphibia > Caudata > Salamandridae > Calotriton > Calotriton arnoldi. The sequence continues at coordinate 275,021 of CAWUFW010002143.1, read as the reverse complement.
AAGGGTTTGAGAAGGAGGCGAGCCCAAGGAACCACAGCAGTGGTCGCGGCCATCAACCCCTGGACCCGCAACCAAACACGAACCGGGGCAGAGGGACGACTCAACAGATCCCGCAACAGAGACCACTGGGAAAAGATCCAAACAGGAGGGAGAAACACCGCCCCCAGAGAGGCGCTGAACAGACCCCCGCTGAACTGAAGCCACTGAACAGGATCCAGATGAGACTTCGTCAGATTCACCCTGAACCCCAGATCCTGGAACAGGGCCAACGTAGCCTCCACTGCCAGAAGAGCCGCAGGAAAGGAGGAAGCAGAGATCAAACAATCAGCAAAATAGGGAAACACGGAGAAACCCTGATGCTGCAAAACCCCCATAGCAGGAGCCAATACTTAGGTAAAAGTCCTGGGAGCAGCGGAGAGGCCGAACGGCAGAACCCGAAACCGGAAATGCATCCCCTGGACCACAAACCTCAGGAACCGCTGACTGACAGGACGGACTGGAACGTGAAAATAGGCGTCTTCCAAATCCAGAGAAGCCCAAAAATCGCCCTCCTGGATGAGGGGAATGACGGACCACAAGGTGACCACCCGAAAATGATCCAACCGCACCAACACGTTCAGGGAACGGAGACTCAGTATCGGGCGGAAGGAACCATCCGGGTTAGGCACCAGAAACAGATGGGAATAGAACCCCAGGCCCACACCCCCCACCGGAACCGGCACAACCGCCCCACACTGAAAGAACATGGCGACGCCGGACAGCATGGCAGACTGCCGCACGGGATCTCTTGACAACGAGGTAACCAGAAAACAATCCAGAGGGGGAGGGCCCCGGAAGGGAATATGGTAACCCCACCTGACGACAGACAACACCCACTGGCCGGAAATCAGAGCTGACCAACGATCCAGAAACAAATGGAGGCGAGCCCCCACAACGGCATAGTCACGTCTGTCCCGCACCAGAGGGATTCTGCTGCAGCCGCTGCTGCTGAGGCCGGGACTTACAATGGAACGCGGCCCCCCGACCACGGGCCCGACCATGAAAGGGCTGAGAAGACAAAGCCCCCTGAAAACCCAGAACCTGAAAAAATGACTTTTACTTAGGCGCAGGCCGAAAAGGCCTCAACAACTTCTTTATCTCTGCAGAGCGCTGTACCATTGCATTCAAAGCGTCCCCAAAGAGACGGGGACCCCCAAAAGGCAGCTTATGGACCAAAGCCATCTGCGCAGCCTCAAGACACCAAGGATTTGTCCAGAGAGACCTCCACCAGCCACCGCCGCCCTAGCAGCCGAAGAGAAGGCCCACAAGGAATCGAAAACGACATCCAAGAGGAATTGCGCCAAGACCTCCATTTGTGCCAACACAGAAGGGTCCCCCTGAACCTGAAGACAGTCAAACAGCTCCTCAAAACCCTTCAGCAGGACCTGCAAGGCATAGGCCGCAAAAGTGCTAGCACGCACCCCAAAGTGAGAAGCGGTGTAAGAACGTTTGAGAGCAGACTCCACCTTTCGCTCCACCGGAACTGCCAGGGAAGCCTCCTCCGAGGATAAAGAGGAAGAGGAGGCGGAAGCCATAGATGACAAAAGAGAAGTAATCTTTTGAATCGCAGGAAACTGGGAGTCAAAGGCCGCCAGGCGACACCGCCCCCCCAGAAAGCGCGGAATACCCTGCATATCCACCTCAAGCCACTCATTAGTCAGGATATCGTTCAGGACATCATGGAAGGGAAGGACAGCCACCACAGAGGCACTGTACTGTGCGTAAAACCCCACATCAGCCAGGGATTTAGGGTCAAAGGAAATAGCCTTAGCAGGCACAGGTGAAGAAGCCCCTTCACTCATGGTGAGCAAACCGGAGTAAACCAAACAGGAACTCACCACACAACAAAGGAAGTGCCCAGCAACCCCCACCAAATACTGCCCCCAAACACCAAGCCTCGTAACGTGAGACCGGAGAATGACAATAAAAAAGGGGCAGACCTGTAGTCTCCACCCACAGCCACAGAATGAAAGAACATGGCCGCGGGGGCCCGAACGCTGCACTAAAGCACCAGCGCCGGAACGACCCGGGGCCAGGACACCAGGAGAGCTCCCCGCCCCAGCCCAGCACATGAGCGGGGAGCGCCCTGACCCCAGAACAGGAGAGTGGCCGACCGGAGGACCAGAGCGGCAGCGCCGGGAGAAATTGACATTGCAAACAAATCAGAAGCAATAAAAATGCAAAAGAAACACTCACGGCACCGTCCAGAAGAAAAACCGGAACAGAGACAAGAACCGGGAGCACCAGCGTTCTGACCGCCGTCGGAGCAGAAAAAAAACAGGTATGGCGGTAGGTGGGAGGGGCTTATGTAAACTTTGAATTCTGGCGTTTTGATTGGCTGGGTGGAGGCAGGACTGCCTCACGTAGTAAGGACTGGGACGGACCCATGAGGGGGTAATGAGGTTGTTCTCTACACCCCTTTGATGGGTGCGACAGCCCCGTGGGCATGGGAATGTCCTCCCGGGTGCCCTTGGCGTGGTAGCCGTGCACCACCACATCGCGTGCAGGTACTTCATCTACTTCTTCCTTCTGGACATTTTCCGGTTCCACAGTTGGGGACCTCACTCGTTTGAACCAGGACACGTTGCTGGCAGCAGTTGTTTGACCCGGCTCGTCACTGACCATGGTCCCTTGAATGTCCATCACGCTCCAAACCTCTCTTTGAAAGGGTGTGTGGAATTTCCACCCAGGGTGGTGGTCCTGCATTATGACTTGGTCCCCACTGACAGGTCAGGGGTTGTCTCTCACCGAGCTAAACTGGCTTTGCTGTTCACACTCCTTTTCTGCTGGTTTGCCTGTACAATACATCCAGCGTTGCAGGTCGCCTCGGAGGCCCTGCCGGGATACTGTCTTTGGTGGCCCTTGGCATCAACAGGTCCATTGGTGCAGCTTGTAGCGCTGTGCGGAGTATGCCGGTAGGCTCCCAAGAATCGGTGGAGGCAACACCAGGGCACAAGTCGGGGGTACACGCAGGTACACGGCGTCCACCCACTATTTTCACAGAGTGGACGCCGTCCACCCTGCAAGAAGAGGGCCCCACTCAGATATGATGAACTTGTCCCGGTGTAATTTTCAGACACCGGGACAGATTCAGCAGCGCCTGCACGTTGTCTGCTTTCGTTTCCAGCAGCAGCGTGCAGAGGGCGAGGGGGGATTACATACTTCAGACTCCAGCTGGGCTTATAAGAAAGGCCGAATTTAAGGGGACACCAGGCCCCCTTTTGTTTCACTATCATGACGAGCTATCTGAGCCTCACACTTAGATGCAAATGCAAGGGGGTGGGAAACAAAGGCACACAGATTATCACTTCGCAAATACTTGAGAGGCATGTTTTTTACGTTGTTCAATCCCTGATATGCATGCACTGCAAGAATGTCAGAGGTGTTGGTCTGTCCCAGTATTTACATAAATAACAATTTACCACTATTTTGTTTTATTTCTTTTATAGCGCTACTCAGCCCAATGCAGGGTGTCAGAGCGCTTTGCATCACACCTACACATTATACATTGACAATAAATCATTTAAATGTGTAAATTAATGTACAAAATGTGTTACAAAACACAGTGAGGGTTACAAGGTGAAGGAGTCACATGTCCTTCATAGCTAACTGTGCTATATTAGAAGGTTTACAATTTACGAACTGCAAGTAACTAAAGGATCTCTGTGTTAAAAGCACTAACTCACCTAGTGTTGGAAAACGAGGCAGTATCTGTGAGGCCTGCACAAATAACATGTCACATTTGTCCTTCACTGGGAACCAAACACCCTAGTGTAGCGCCTGACTCTCAGAGGGTAGCGTTGCAGAGCAGTCTAAGGCTTACTCAAGGGAGGTGGTGTGGGCTAGTAATCGCCATTACAGGTGCGCAGAAATAACACTCAATAATTGATTGTCCAGTCTGTACTTTGCTTTATAAAAGTAAGAGTACATTTACTACACACACACACACTACTCAATACTATGCACCAATTTACAAATATACATAAGCTGTTGGAATTACTTTGTGACATTGCATAACATCTCCACCCCTCCCGCAGGGGGGGTGGGGTCTAGTACCACCACTCCCATGTATGCACACCATCTTGCCCCCTAATGCAGTGGGTTGACACAACCTGGAGCGAGGGCCTTGCCCACTGGCACCATCCCATCATCTCAACAAGCATTAAAAATAGGTAATCCTGCCCTGGGGACACATAACCCTGACTGAGCATTTCATACTGCCCATACAGTATGCACCCCTACCTCTCAGTAGCTAACAGTCTGGGTTGTTCCTCCCCTAACGCAGTAGCAAGAATACATGTTTGGGCATCACTTTAAATGAGGTACTTTTCATAGCTGATAACAGTTGTAATGCATTGCAATCACAGCCTCTAAAAGGCATCACAGGTAAAATCACAGGATTAAGCATTTATAGCCAGACACCCTAGCAGGAATGTCTGGCAACATAACCCCACTTCGCTTATGACTCCACCTTACACAGGTGCTTCACATTACACATGTGACTTTCAGTCCCTCTAAAAAGAAATAACATGGGTAAAAGCATTTCTGGTGCAATTACACCTCTTCACCTCCAGGGGATGCCCTCTTTCAGACATCCCCAAACTCAGCCCTTTACATTTCACTCTTTGGCGCAATCCTTAAGGCAACCCCCAGCTGCAGAACAAAAGTTCCAGCCGAGGGGAAGGTTGATTGCTGGCTGAGCCCTTGAGGGGTTATTCTTTCCAAGTCCCCAGAGACTTAGGGAGGGACTTTCTTCCTTCGTGCTGGGGGAGACTGCGTTGCTCCTGCAGCTCCCCCTGTACCTTGGCACACACCTCGTGGTGACCCCGTCCTCCTGGGGCCACCACACGCAGCAAAACAAACAGGCATTTTCCTGCAGGCCGCCCGGGCCGGCAAAGCATTATGGGGCGCTTCCTCCAGCCCTGTGCATATTATAGCAGCGGCTCTCCAGTTGGGTCGGGGAGAGCCGCGCAGCCTGCTTCGGCGGCCTCACGCGGCGTCTTTGCTTCGGTGGGGGCCCGGTCCCACCCGGACCCCCAGGTGAGTAATACAGCTCGGGGAGCCCACCCCGGCTGTTCCTGCTGTTCTCGGGGCCCGGTCCCACCCGGGCCCCTCGCACCTCCTCTCCGGGGCCCCGGTCCCACCCGGGCACCCCGCGTCCCATATACGTTGGAGGGCAGCTCGGGAAGCCCACCCCCTGCTGCCCTCGCCGGCCCCCGACTGGCCGGCACCCCCGCGTGCGGCCTCGAGAGCCGACACGTCTCTTCTGGTCTGCCCGCTCCTGCGGGCAGATGCAAGGCAGCCTTCGGCCGGACGGGTCTTCAGGGGAGTGCGACGGCACTCCCCCCGCCTTCCCACTGCCACGGGGGAGTGCGGCGGCACTCCCCCGTCCTCCTCGTCACTTCGGGGCCCGGGGATGGAGTCCTGGGCCCCCTACAGGGACACCTTCACGGGGAGCGCGTCGGCGCTCCCCGGCTTTACTTCTGGCATCGGGGCCCGGAGTTGGGATCCTGGGCCCCAGAGACATCGTTGCGGGGGGCACGACGGCTCCTGGCCCCCCGCAGGCATTTTCACGGGGGAGCGCAACGGCGCCCTCCGACTTGACTTCTTGTGGGGGCAGCCCCCGGGACCTGACCCACCCCGGGGGCACATCCAAGACCGGCGGCGGAGCCCCACCCGCTTCGTCGTCGGTCTTCCCTGAGGTCAAAGGTCGCCTACCTTCTGGGGGCATATCTCAGCCCCCAGGGGACCGATCTTCATGATCTTGGCCTCTTTTTGCTCCTGGTGGCGCTCCCCAGCCACTGGGAGCACTTTCCTTCACCCTCTTGGTCTCACAAAGGGGGGCTTCAGGAGGGAGCTATCTTCACTGGCTCCCTACGCCAGCCTTTCGCCTGGCTCTCCTCCTGGGCCTCTCTTCTCCTTGCGCAGAGGCCCAGGCTTCGGGTCACTTGTCCTGGTCTCCCCTTTTTGCGCAAGTCAGGGTTCTGGGCCAGTCTGGAGGTTCTTCCTTCCAGCTGCCCATGGTGCCAGGCTCCAGCACCAGTCATCCTCAGCAGACCACAGCCCAGAGAGAGCTCTTCTTCCTGTGCAAACTCTTTTTAAGAATTGGGGAGGGGGCTGGCAGGAAGTCTCTGTTTGCCCTATCACACAGCGACACATCACCTCTCTGCCCCTGCTCCCTCCTTCCTGCCCAGGCCTCTGTGTTTGTTCAAAAGGGCGTCGTCCAGGGGTCTCATGCCAGATGGTCTCTGAGAGCCCCTTCCCCCCTCGCTGCCTTCTCTCCAGAGCAGCTTGGTGCCTGGCACCAGGTGACAGCTGCTGATGGATGAACCTGTAGCTCCACCCATCTTCTCTTCTTGGAGTGGAGGCCTTCGCCCTTGGAATGCTTGTTGTGCAGGACTGGACCTCTGAGGCTACAGCTTGGAGAGGAAGGTCATTAATTTAGCCTGGCAGGGTCAGACCCCAGGCAGGCCCTGGTTATGAGCTGACTCAGAGAAATATGACATTTCTGGATGACCCAAAAGCAGTACAAATATGACTGTGGACTCTGCAGAATACTTCTTCTCACATAAGTTACAGTGGACTTTGGTGCGTGTCTGGAATTTGTAGGCCCCAGGAAAGTAAAACTAGCCCATGTGCTCCCCATCCTCATAGGAGAATAATGGAATAAAAACAGTAAAGCACACTGACTTTCCCTCAAATGTTTCTTCCCATTTTAGAAAGCCTATTCCATGTCACCACCCAATTCTGCATAAGTCCTGCCACAGCATTCACTTTGTAGCTGCTCCTGGGCTGCGCACGCCAGGAATCTCCCCTGCGCAGCCCTTACACTTGTGCACACGCATGTACACACGTGTTTGCATGCAACCAGCCCAGTGCCCCTTACTCTGGCGGCAGCGCAGTGGCCTACTCGCGCCAGGGGGACACCAGTAAAATACACATGCAGTCCCTTTCATCATGAGTTCACTGTGGGTGAGTCCCAACTTCTGAGGCTCTCCCACAGTAAAAACTCAACAAATAGGTGTTCAAAAAGCGAAAAATCCGGGCGGCTCAGATGGTCAGAACCACCTTCTAACACCTAGGTACATAAAATAAAAGTTTGTAATCTAAATTTTAGATAATGTGCTTTGCAGGAGACACATTAACCCTCTACACTACTTTGTCAAAACTTGACTAGAGAAAACACAGGTCTCTCCAGTAAATGCATTACCCTCCAAAGTTATTCTTACAGTTATTGTTCTTCCCTGGGATTTACTGGACCCACAAAGATCTCTGCAGCAGGTTCCTTACCCCATGAGATAGTTTAAAATGCATACTTTGCGACCAATTAAGCAGATTAGGTTTACTGCTACCTGTCTCCTTGTTTTCAACTTCTTTTTGTCAAAGTTTTTTTTTTTTTTAAAAAGGCCTAATTTACAAGAGACCTCACTTTTTCTGACACTCCGGTGGTGCAGGCCTCTCAATAATATCTTTGTGGCGACGCAAAACCACCCTCGTGGCTTTGCATGGCCTCAAAGATGTGGAGTAAAACAAAGCAGCGTAAATCAATGTGTTGCCTAACTCTACGTCAAGGAGGCATTCCATGGGTGTTGCGATGGGATTTCCCATGCAACACCCATGGGTTTTTCACACATTTCCAGATTAACAAGGATCTGACCTGGGAATGAGTCAAAACAGTGCGCCTTCCTAGAGGAGGAGTAAGTAGGAGAAATAACGTTATTTCTCCTCGTTTTGTCCTCTTTCTATGTGTGCTGCATTCTGCAGCACACATAGAAAGAGGAAAACGCCTCCATTGATTGTTTTTGTGCAGGAACAAGTTCCTTCCCACACAAAACAATCCTGCCAACAACACAGACACGCCTGCACCATGGTGCAAGGGTGCCTGAATTGTTGCTAGGCACTAATTTGTAAGCCTGCACATGCAGAAAGGACAGGAATGTGCCGTATTTGATTAATACTGCACATTCTTGCCCTTTCCTTTTGAAGCAGGGCAGCGCTGCAAGAAGCCTTGTGGCACTGCCCTGCGCCAAAAAGTTGTAAATGAGGCCCTCAATGTATAAATTAAGGCCCACATTTTGCGTCGGGGGTGTATCACTTTTTTGGCACAACCCAGATGCAAAATCTCATTTGTTAAATTGCATAATGTGCTAAAATGTACTCATTATAGACACGCGAAACATGTGGGAAGTGTTAAGACCTGATGTCACTTCCTGTGAGGTCATGGTTGAGATGTCACTTCCTCTGATGCCGTGATGTCATGCTGTGATGTCACGCACCATGATATTACTTGCATACTGCCTAACTTGGTTAGTCCCCCCACTTCTTTTTTTAGGACTTGTGCCCTGGGCAACACCCTAAATCTTCACCACTATCCACCCCTATGCGGAGCGCCCTATTCAGTGTGCGCATGAAGCGCTCCACCTCCCAGTTGGCCTAAAGCCACTGAGGGGTCACTTTCTGGTGTCTGATATTTATTGACGGCAGGTACTCTTTGAACTGCTGCCCCTGGAACAGGGGCCTGTTGTCTGGCTTCACTTCACCAGGGAGCCCCAGCATGACAGACACCTTCTCCAACACGGACTTTACCTTGGAAAATGCAGTGGATTGTACTACTTCGACCACTGGATACTTGGGGGGAGATTTACTAAGTGGCGTGTCCTGGTTATTCCCAGTGTTGTCAGGGTGAGGCGCCCACGTGGCGAGGGATATTCAGGGCCATTACACTTTCTCTCTCCAACGCGGACAGACCCTTGCTTATATGGTGTGGTGTCGGGTATGAAAACGGAAGGTGATGCTATGCTGTGCTCACTGTGCTCACTCGTGCTCTCGCTGGGCCGCTCCTTAATTCCGAGGATTTGCGCCCAGCCGACTTCTGCTCACCCGCAAGTGACTTTGTGGGGGTGGGCTCCTCGACAGGCCCTAGCTGAAGCAGTGCACGTGGCGTTGGGATAAGGACCCACTTCTGCCAAATGCTCCTTGCAGCTCATTGCGCCTCCGGCCCCAAAGTAAGTGCTGTGGGCGGGGCTGCTCCCCAAGAGCCGCAGGCATCGTGACCGGACTCGTCACCAGTGTTAGATGGGTGGTCGCAAGCCCTTGTGATAGGCCGCGATTGCTGTTTGCTTTGCACAATAATTAGACAGTCACACTGTGGGGCATATTTTCAAGGACTTACCGCCGAGTTAGCGGCACTTTATCGCAGCCAAAGTGGCGATAGATTTATCGCCCTATTCACAAGCTGGTGCTAACAGCCGACATCGCCAATTTTCCTGCGATAGCAGCCGCAAAAAACATCGCCACGGATGACACCGGCAACTAACGCTAATGATATGCAGAGTAGGCGATCCCGTGCAAAAACAGCGAAAACACCACTTCGCAACATTCCCAACGACCAGCCAGATCGGCGATAAGATCACAAAACATGCGATAAGGCGCGATAGCAGCAGGGATTTAACACCTGCTCTTACCTGGTGTTAAGTCGGACGACAACCTGCACCATAAAAGGGAGCCCAGCCCAGAGCCACACCTGAAGAACAACAATGCCATGGAGCTACTGATCATGCAGCTCGGAGCCCCAAGAGGGCCACAACACCCACCGCCACCACCGCCAGGACCCCCACCCCCCCAGGATCCCCCCCGACTACCACAGAGGCAGCGCAGACAAAGAAAAAGGACCTTCCAAAAACGCACCAGCCTCGGAGACTTAACGCCAAAGGAAGTCATTGCCCACTACAGGCTCAAAAGGACAACCATCCTCCGCATCCTGACCCTCATTGCACACAGGCTGACGGTACCAACACAGCGGAGAGCCAACATCCCTCCGCAGACAAAGCTGCTGGCCGTGCTGCACCTGTTGGCCTCTGGGACCTTCCAACCAACAACTGCCAGAGTCGGAGGAGTCTCACAGCCAGCCCTGTCAAAGTTCCTCACACCTGTCTTGGATGCCATCATCAGCTTGGTACCCCAGCAACTTTACTTCCCACACACTGCGCAGGAACAGCTGGAGACCAAGCAAGGCTTCTACGTCATAGCTGGCTTCCCGCACGTCTTGGGGGCAATCGACTGCACACATGTACTCCTTGTGCCCCCTGCTGCCACTGCACACAATTACCGCAACAGGAAACACACGCATTCCATCAATGCAATGTGCAGGCAATAGTGGACCACCTGGGACTCTTCACCAATGTCGTCGCCAACTACCCAGGCAGTGTGCATGATTCCTTCATCTTCCGACAGTCCATCATCAACCAGCGCTTTCAGGATGCCACCTATGGAAATGCACTGCTCGTCGGTAAGTAACAATTGAACACACCACACACCTCAACTCCACCAACATACAACTCACAACTCTGGGAATGCACACGTCACAAAATCACATACAACATGACAACCAACAGTCCCACATTCCAGACACGACAACACAACTCACTGTGGTAAGCTGGGCTAGCCATGTACACAAGCCAACAACGGCATGGCACCTCAGCCACACAATAGCAGAATGTGGGGAGAGGTGGGAACCAGCCATGTGCGAAGGAGGCAAGTGACCCATGAATGTGAATGTACACAATGCCAAGTGTGGCGCGGATGTGCTGGACAGACCTGAGAATGCAGACCACAGACATTTCCATGTCGACATACACTGCTGGTGTCTGGAGTGTACTGGACAGTGGACGCAACCATGTCGCCTCAGGCAGTGGGGAAGACCTGGGACATGTAGCTGTGCCATACCCCCCTGTAGGCGTTGCCGGAGTGGGCTGGCATACGGCAGTCCAGCGTAGGGGTGTGGATATTCACCCCGGGGCTCTGGGCGTGGTTAAGTGTTGGGCTGCCAATGTAGTACCTAATGCGTGTGTCTTTGTTGTGGTGTCTGCGCCACCCGTCCCGCAATGGACAAAGTTGCAATGCAACATGCCCCCGGAGTGCGGGCTCGGACGAAGGGATAAATGAGTGAGCATAAGCCCGCTCGGGGTCCGGGATAATACATGCCAACTGTTGTGTGTGTATCGCTATTGTCGCAGCATAAGCCAAAGGTCTTGCCTCGATCGATTTACGAGTTCAGCCAGCCATGAACTCCACATCTGTGTCTGCCCTATCCTTACCATAGGCCTACACACACGTGGCCGCCCACCTTCAACACACAACATCACAGTGTCGTTGTCAGGCTTGTGGACATGAGCAGACAGGCATGACGATGGTGTGCCGTAGGAGTGCAAGTGATGCAACCGCGCAGCGCACACAAGTAAATGGGCTCGGGGAGGGAGGAGCAGCAATGAGGCTATGTAATACACATTGATGGCGCTCATTTGCTACATGCAGTACATGTCACACAGGAATCACTATGACACACATATCGCACGCCAATGAACTGATGAGCCTGCCAACACATCATGCATAACCAACTATTGACTCATGTCTCTCTGCACTGTCACAGATGATCAGGGATATGCACTCTGCCCTTGGATGATGACACCCCTCCGAGCCCTGAACACACAGGCCCAGAGGCAGTACAATGCGGCTTAAAAACGCACCAGGGGCATCGTGGAACGCACATTTGGCGTGTTGAAGTCACGTTTCAGGTGCCTGGACATCACAGGTGGAAGGCTCCTGTACAGCCCAGACATCGTGTGCAAGATGATCGTTGCATGTTGTGTGTTGCACAACATATGTGTACGCACCAATGCCCCATGGTTACGAGTGTCAGATGCACCGGAGGATGATGAGGAAGATGAGGCAGGTGGACCACACCCCACTGCAGCTGCCGCAGGAATAGCCCGTAGGAACAACATCATTGACAATTTCTTCACATGAGGACGTCACATTGTGACAGTCCTTAGCAATCATGAGACAGTACAAAATGACCACAGGCACCGCATGTGCAAATAAATTCATTACAACACACATTCCGTGAGTTTCTGTATGTGTGCTGCAGTGTGGCACAGGGATCAGGGACATGATCCAGAGTCATTGTGGGTGTGCAGTGTGCTGTACTTAATTGTGCATGTGTGCCATTGTGCCCATCTCCCCCCAGTCCCTGGTTGGTACTCACCCTGTTGATGTTGTGTCAGGTCATGTTGAGCAGTGTCCCGATCCCAAACTCCTGGCACCGTATCCCGACTGATGACTGTGGCCGCCATTTCCTCAATGTCATCCAGCTCCTGGTGTGCCGCTGGTCCCCCACCTCCAATCTGCGTTGCTGCTTTCATGTTGGCATCGAGTTTCTTCTTGGTTTTGCCCTTCACATCATTCCAGCGCCTCTTGACCTCTTCCATTGTCCTCCTCGACACTCCGGCTGCATTCACGTTGTTCCCGATGTACTGCCATATTTCCGTTTGTGTTGCCGATGACACAGTGGCGGTGACGAACAGTTGTTGGTAGTGTTCTGTCACCTCCGTGACGATGATCCGGGTTTCCTGCGGACTGAACCCCGTCTTCATCTTCCACTTCTCCTTGCCCTTCCCCGGGGTTCCTGGCTGGTCGTCTGTGGGGCTTGTGGGGTTCGCGTTGTCATGTGCACTCGGTCCGGGTGCGTCCATGGTGCTACGCAGTTAAAATTTTTAATCTTTTTTTTTCTCTGCTTTTATGGTGCATTTTCCCGCATGTCGCGTGGGAATCACAGGCCTGGCGCTAGTTATTGCTGATTTTTGTTTCGCAATTTGGGACGTCGCAACTCTTTTCGCGTTAGAGTTTCGCATTTTTTCTGCGTCGCGTTGATTTTAATGCGGGCATTTGTCGCGTTATCGTAGGTCTATCGCATGGTGCCGCCGGGTTGGGAATACTGCGTTAACACGGTGTTATTTTCCCGCGATAGACTGCGATGTGAGAAGTTATGTTAAGCGATTTTGGCGTTAGTTAACACACGTTCTTGAGAATATCCCCCTGTGTTTGCTATCTTACAAGGAGTGACCATGAGACGAGTGGTCGCTCCTCCTTAATTTATGCCCTCTGGCCGCGCCCGGCCCTTGGGATGAGAAAGTGCTACATATTCCCATAGAAGCGGGTTGGCACTCTACACGCAGGAGCACTGAAGGCCATCTTGATTTCTCCTTTTCTGGAACCAGGTGTGCCTCTGCACTTTCCTTTTGTGTCAGCACCCCACCCTAGGGCCTCACATTTCTGTGTTGGTATGGCACTTGTATACTGTTATACATGGTCTAGTGTTTCTAGAACACTATGCCTCGTTCTTGTCACTGCATTCTAAGTTCTTGACTTGAGAGGCGTTCGGTTCCAAGTCAGTTATTGTGCTGGCTTGGAGGCGTCCGCTCTCTCTCCTGGAGAAGTGTGGCTCAATGGTTAGAGCGGCAGACCCTGATGCAGAGATCTGGCCAGGGACCAGGGTTCAATTCCCGCCTCGGCGGGTCTTGGGCTCAACTTCCTCGGACCTGATAATTCTCGCCTCGGTGCCTATTCTAATCATGGGTCCCACTCTGCAACTCTGGGCAATAGCTTGCTTAATCTCCACAACGGCCCCACCAGCGCTGGGATGCCTGGCTTCACCTTGGGGGTGCCCAGGAGTGGACATTTCACAGGGAAAAGCCAGGAAGGGTTCCACAGCGGTATGCGTTCAGCGCCAGGATGCCTCAGGGTAGCAGTGCGCTTTACAAGTACAAATTCATTTCATTTCATCGCTCTCAATAAATACTTGTTTCCACTACTTACCGGCGTTGGTGTGGTCTCCATCTTCAACAATTTGGCGACGATCGGTCAACGGACTCCACGCGCATTGGGAGAACCCTCGGCAGAGTTGGCGATTTCACTGGATACCCAAGAAGTTAACCACTTCCATTAACGTGTGGTCTTTTTGCATCTCATGTTCCCAATCCTTGGCACTAAAGGTTCCTTCCCCGACCACAACTACATCCTGCACTGAGGCGACAGCAATATCATCCTCTAAAATAGGTGTCATGCCCGTGGTGGTACGCCAGTCGACAGACAACCTGGAGAGACAATCAGCCTGTATGTTCCTCCAGCCCTGAATGTACTCAACCTGGTACTGAAAGCTCTGGAGTTTGGCTGCCAACTTGACCAACCTTGCCGAACCTTTACCAGTCCCTCCAGGGGATAAAACCTTTACTAGAGGTTTATGATCTGTCTTTAGCGTAAATCTCGTTCCCCATAAGTAGGTCCTGAAGTACTCAACTGCCCATGAGGCAGCTAACACCTCCTTTCTATTACCGAGTAGTTCTTCTCTGAGTCAGTCAAAGTCCTTGAAGCGAAAGCTACTGTTCTTTCCACCCCAGCCTTACTCTGAGAAAGTATTGCCCCCAGCCCTGTGGAGCTAGCATCAACTGTAAGGATGGAGTTGGAGTGAACATCAAAGGGGGTTAGAACATTTGCATTGCAAATTTCACTCTTTATGTTTTCAAAACATTCACGATGCACCTCCTTCCACTCAAAACTAACACCTCTTTTGAGCATTGCACGTAAGCATGCTGTCTTATCAGAAAAGTTTTTTACAAACTTAGAGTAGTACTCTATTAAACCCATAAAAGAACGAAGTTGGTCTTTATCCACTGGGGAAGGAGCAGATCTTATAGCTTTACACAAATCCTCTTTGGGACGGATGCCCTCTGCACTGATTGTGTACCCCAAATATTCTACTTGTTCTACCATAAATTTGCATTTGTCCTTCCGCAGAGTTAGACCTGCCTTGTTAAGAGTGTTGAGTACCACCTTCAAAATTGTATTATGTTCTTCAACTGTCTGGCCGTAGACCAAAATGTCATCTTGAAAATAGATAGTATTACAAATCCCCTTAAAAAGGTCTGACACCAAACATTGGAAAACACTTGCGGCTGAGTTCAACCCGAAAGGTAGACGTGTGAACTGAAAAGTACCTTCAGGAGTTATGAATGCCGTCATCTGCTTTGAATCCTCATGGAGTTTGATCTGGTGGTATGCGCTGCGTAGGTCGAGTTTTGAGAAAAATGTTGCCCCCTTGAGTGTGGTAACGAGCTCAGTGATATTGGGAAGGGGAAACAAATCTGCTACCACTGACTGATTCAAGGTGCGCAAGTCCACACAGAATCTCAATTTACCGTTGGCCTTCTTCGTGACGACTACTGACGAAATCCAGGGATCTGCTTCTACTACTTCAATGACACCAGAAGAAAGCATGTCTTTAATGAGGCTCTTAACCTCCTCTCTCACCACAATGGGAATCCGTCTGACTTTATGTTGGACTGGAATTGCGCCTTTTTTTAGGACAATTTGGTGGACATACCCTTTAAGTAGACCCAATTCATCTCTAAACACCGCATGAGCCTCCCCCAAAATATCGTCCAAACTTTCATCTTGCACCACCATTACTTGCATAGGTGCTCGTGGGTTAACAATAATATGTAAGTCATATTGGTGCACCCATCCTAAAATGGGTGGACCATGGTCAGCAACATACACTTTACCATGGATGGACCGCTGCGAAAAACTTATATTAGCCTCAAAATATCCTAGAATATCAATAGTCTCTCCTTGGTAACCCCCTGGAGATATATCTTTAGGTAATAGGCTTTTATGACCCCAGGTTTCACTCACTAAGCATTTGGGAAGAATGGTATATTTAGAGCCAGTATTCACCATCAACATTACCTCCCGCCCATCGATTATAAAACTTGCTTTGGGTCTGTTCATTCTTTTATCTTCGTCAGACATCTCTTCTTCAGAAACAATGACTAAAATCTTATCTTTATCCATATTATTCATGGTATCGCTCACCACTTGAACACTGGCAAAACTCTGGGTATTTTTGCTTCTACACCTTTGTGCGTAATGCCCCACTTTCCCACATTTAAGACACTCTTGACTGGAAGCAAAACAAAACTTAGAATCCGAGTTATGTAAATTACTCCCACATCTATTGCACATTCTACTGCTGACACTCCTTTGGTTCACCCCTACCCTCGCAGTAGACCCCTTCTTGAAGAACTTCCCTTTGTTCTTCACAACTGAAACGCCATAGTCCTCTTCATCCTTTCGTTCGTGGACAGAAACCTCACTTATATCAGTACTGTAATTCCTTTTTTCAAGCTCATTCATGCATCCCTCAGACTGCTCTATGACTTTCGCCAAATCAATAGCAACTTTTAGATTGGGGTTTTTAGCTGCCCACAAACGTTCTTGTATTTTCTTGTTACTACATTGGACTATCAATTGGTCCCTTTGAAGGTTCCGCCTTTCGGTATTAGGGGGAAGTTGCTCGGGTTGGCACATGAAGGACACCTGGGACAGACACTTACGCAGCGTCGCTTGAAGAATCATTTTTGGTGGCCAGGGATAGATTCTCAAGTTGTGGAGTGGGTGGAGAAATGTTCCTTGTGCTTAGAGGGTGAAAAGAGGTTGAAAATTGGCCAAAAATCAGGTGAGACACATATAGAGAGTCCCAAACTTCCTTGGCATACTATTTGCTTGGATTTTATAGGCCCTATGGGTGAGATGTGTGAAGATGACAGATTTGCCATAGTAGTTATTGATGTGTTCTCTAAATGGCTCATTGTTGAATTCACTAACAATATCACTACTGAGCGCACCATAAAACTTCTAGAGAAAGTGTTTAAAGAGGAGGGGATACCATCCACACTTATCACTGATAATGGCACTCAGTTAATCTCTAAAGAAATGCAAACATTCTTAAAGAGATGTGGCATAGCTCATCACCGCACGGCTCTCTATAACCCTCAGGGAAATGGCATATGTGAGAGAGCAAACAGAGTAGTTAAGGGGATCATTCAGATGGCTACAGTCAGTGGGAAAGTGGTGCGAGACTTAGTTGATGACATGGTATGGGCCTATCGCTCAACTTCACATGGCAGTGGGGTAAAGTCCCTGTTTGAATTGATGAGGGCAGGCCTCCGAGTGGCAAAATGATGCCTTCATGGATGAGACGCTTAGTCACCCCTCAACATCCTCAAGATATGGTGGATGACTTTGTTGTTTTTAGGTGTTGATTGAAGGTGGGCGATCAGGTTAAGGTCAAATCTGGAAGAATCGGGAGAGGACTTTCTAAGTTTAGAGGTCCTTTCACCATAAGAAAAATTCTCAAGCATGGAGTTATCCTAAACAATGGAGAGTGTTGGAATTTTCGAAGAGTGGCTTTGTACAAGAAATGTCAGAGCCACTTTCAGCCCGGGGAGGTTCTGAAGGTACTGGTAATAGTGGTTACCTGTTAGCACAAGACGTTGGGGCTTCGGGGGCTTCTCGGGCTCCACCGTAGGGGGGATTCCATAATTCCCTTGGGAGCTAATTCCTCCAGTGCTACCGAAGGTGACGCATCAACATCCTTACGTCTGCTCAGGCCTCGCAGACAACCAGCTTATTTAAAAGACTTTGTTTGTTATTAATTTTTGCTCCTTGTTTCTGTATGTATATTGCTATTATAGGAAAGGAAGAAGATGTGTTATACATGGTCTAGTGTTTCTAGAACACTATGCCTCGTTCTTGTCACTGCATTCTAAGTTCTTGACTTGAGAGGCGTTCGGTTCCAAGTCAGTTATTGTGCTGGCTTGGCGGCGTCCGCTCTCTCTCCTCATCGCTCTCAATAAATACTTGTTTCCACTACTTACCGGCATTGGTGTGGTCTCCATCTTCAACATATACCTGTAGGTAATACTCATGTTGCTTGCAGGAGCTTTGTTCTTCGTGGTGGTCGGCTAGGTTGGGTGCTCAGGTAGTCCATGCTTGGACTCTTCCTCTTGCTGGGTTTGGGAACAAGGCCTCATTCTTCCCAGAAATTATTGTCTTTTGCTCAGACACTGGTAGTGGTGTGAGCAGTTCCTCTAAGAGAGTCAGAACAATCCAAACTGATCCTGGGCAGCCCTCCACTTCCTGCCTGTTGTACATTTCTACTGAAACCTTATAAACCAAAGGAGAGGTGTGGATGTTGCACTACAATGCCTACAAATGTGCTCCTTTGAGTTGTTGACTTCTTTCCAGCATACGACCCTGCATCTAGAGTACACCTTCTAGTTCTTATCTTGTGTTCATGTTCTGGCTGCTTTTACCCACTCAGTGTAAGCCAGAAGAGCTTGTATTTTTCTCGCTGTGGGTGTGAGGTGCATTTCCATCTCTTATGTGGCACCGCAGACCTCCAAACCCAGAGACATTACACTGAGAATTGGTCCAGTCAAATGGACAAGAATCAATATTTAATCCATTATCAGTTTTTTACTTCTCACGCATTTTAGCACAGTTTTCCATGGGACATCATTTTCTACATTGCGATACTGTAAGCACAGATGGGGTGGTTTCTGGGAGGGGTTGCCCAACTTCGGCCTCAGACCCTAAGCACAACCGTTGACAGGTTTCTGACCCCTTTAGTTGCACCTTGCATGGATCAGCTTCAGGGGTTAATGTCTGCTATAAAACTGCGAAGTACTCAGATTGGTACTCCGCAGAATGAGAAAGTTGGTATTAATTAGATGTCCCAGATTTAATAGGGATTCTCTAGAGGTGAACAGATTTTAGGGCGCCTCTTGGTTCCATTAGTAGCAGTTTCACACTGATTGTGTCAGTACTACATCTCTGATCAGTAGCTTTGCCTCAAGTGAGCCACAGCCAATGATGAACATTTGCTAAAAAAATTTGGACATATTTCAACATATGTTTGAGCATCCTGATGCTTACGCTTCTGTTGAATAATGCGTGATATCCATCAGGGCCTGATGCACAAAATGACCAGTATTACTTGTTTTGAGCAATTAGGACAGACTCTTTGGGCAGCGGGAACACAGATGACCTTTCTTAGAATATATTAGGGTCATTGGCACAGAACGCAGATTGTTAAACGTTTGTGGAAAGGAAAGAGAGAAGAGAGTCCAACAAGTGCAATTGTATACTATGTCGATTTAGAAGATTGAGCCAGCAGTTGCTGCTGGAGCTTTCTCTTCTGACCTTGAGGAACCTATGAAGATAGGAAGTACTAGAAGTTAAAGGAAGATACTAACACATCATTTGGGATTATGCCTTCATTTTGGGAAGAAGGGACATGTTATTTCATTGTACCTTATAAGATGTACAAAGTGGATATCGTTCCGACCGTTGATGATGCAGTCAGTGGCAATCTGTACTGGTGGTGCCTGGCCATCGGCACCAGCACTCATTTTTGCGGTCCATGACTTTAATTTTCTTCGTCAGACTTTGACATAGAGAAAAAGAGGGGCATAAAAGCGAGAAAGGAGGAGGATGAGAGATATAGGTGATAAATAAGAAATGAAAAGAACCGACAAGAGTTAACTAAAGAGGTAGGAGGATAGGGTGGTGCAAAAGAGAGGCATGAAGTGGAATCAAACCTGGACACCATTGGTATTCGGCAACCTTTGGCAGTGCTGGTAGCAGGCTCCTAAAAAGAAAAACCTTGGATGCCTGGACTCTTTTTGTTCACAAATTAAGCACTTGATAGAATGCTGATATCTGGTCACAGTGACGATTAGCAAAAAAAAACACCGAGTTTTGGAACTCGTATGAAATGGTTTCATCGGATCTTAATTCCACTGCTGCCTGTTTTTTCGAGAAGGACTTGGTTTGTATTATATAATACAGAGTGGGTAAATTGATCTCTAGTAATGAGTTCAAGTGTTAGACATGAGTATTTTATCCGTTTTTGATCAACAAACAGAGTCCTACCAAAGTTGAGTAGAAAGAGATTGTATGAGGATCTGAAATTTGCAATCTGTTGTGACTTTTTATAAATCATTAGTGATCATGTAGTTGTCTTCAGGTACACAGACGTATTCTTCTTTTTATGATGGGTTAATGGACTAAAACCAGTATGGTCTGCTATTTCTTTGTAAATGGACTGTTGTCTCAACTTCATCAGCAAGATCACTAAAAAGAATCACATCAATGGAAATTATCTCCTGCAAGACTACCAATCCAGTGACAGCTATGTTACAAATCAAAGATCATGTGCTTCTGTCCACAGATAAAATGAAGACCCTTGCCTAGTTATATTGCTGGATGTCTCAGCCACCTTCGACACTGTTGATCATCCAATCTTCATCCACACACTGAAGCTTTGAATGGGATTCATGACCTCCTACGTATCCAACTGACAACAGTTCATTCACACTGGCTTCCCTAGGTTAAATAAAATACATATATTCTTCGGAGTGCTCCAGGGTTCCATTTTATCCCCATTCATCTTCGACCTCTATATGGAGCCCCTTGTGCCTCTACTTACAGATAACAGCATCAAAATTTACCAGTACACGGATGACGCACAACTCTACTTGAAAGTATCCTCAACTGAAGATATTCAATGCCTCAAAACACTGCCTACACCTCACTCAGACATTGATGGCCAGCACCTACATGGAGCTCAACCCCATAAAGACAGATTTTCTACTATTCATCAAGAACAAGGAAGACATAGTCCAAATATGGATCAACAACATGAACTTGGGCAGATTTGAAAACAAACTTCACCCAAAGCCAAGTCACTTGGATTCAATCCTTTTGGAATTTGGTGTCATCTGGTAATAGGGCTGGATTCTCCTTGATTGAGAACAACATTGCAGCCAGCGACTGGGTAAACCATTTCACCAACTTATTCACACAGAAGGGTGACTATCAGGCCCCCAGAGGTCATATACTTGGCAGCGAGGAGCCAAGACAGTGTGATGAAGATACAGGGGAGGTTGTCCTAAGTGTAACGGCGGAGTCACTAAGTCCCATCACATACACTGAAGAGCCTGATGACCTGCTGATACCAGCAAAGGAAATAAGCCAGGCAATATGGGGAATTGTCTTAAATAAAGCACCGGGGTTAGACAAAATCCACGGTGATCTGTACCTGAGTGAGATAGGTATCTGAAGTACATATTTTTCAGCAATTTTTATGGCTAAAATTAAAGGAACACCTATCCACCAGGGGCCGAAATCACCCCTATTTTTACAAAGGGTTCACACAACTCGCCTGCAAATTGCAAACCTATAAGTCTGATCCGCAGCTCTCATAAATTGTTCTGTAGAGTACTCCTGGATCGACTTCACGATTGGTTGTCAGCTGAGGCAGTATTGACCACTCTCCAGGTGGGATTTAGAAAGTGCCTTAGCACCATTGACCAAGCGTTTCCGCTTGCAGATGGTCTATAGGAAGACCGTCACCTTGAGTGGGGGGTCAACTTTATGTTGTTTTTGTAGATCTGCGCTCAGCCTTTGATCTAGTGCCCAGAACGACACTGTGGCAGGTGCTTGCCGAGATGGGGGTGCCCTGCTACCTGGTAGACATTATTGGGAGGCTGCATGACAGGAACTATGAGCAGGTAAGGCGTGGTAATGCTGGTGAGCTTACTGAACCTTACCCTGTCACCAGAGGAGTCAGGCAGGGTTGTGTACTTGCCCCCACTCTTTTTATACTACACATTAATTGGCTTGTCAAATTCCTGGACCAATGTGACAATGATGCAACCAGATTAGCAAACATGAAGGTTCGTGCTCTTATATTTGCCGAAGACACCCTTCTCCTTTCCAAATCCCCAATGGGACTTCGACAACTATTAGATCGATTTGAGTGCTTTTGTAAGATGAGGGGCTTAGAGATTAATGTAACTGAGACCAAGTATAAGGACCTGAATCCAGGGCACTCTACAAGGGCAAACCCAACATTATCAGGGGTCCCTCTGGAACTGGTATGTACTTTTGTGCTTCTAGGTATGACATTAAAAGAGCATATGGGATGGCAAGCTCATATCACACAGCGCAGGTTAAAACTGGAACAAATCTTAGGTGGAATTATTAGAATGGCATTAGGTTCCCAGACCTATAGACTTCAGGCTTGAAGGACAGCAATGTATGGTGTGGAACTATGGGGCCATTTGGGTATGACCGCACTAACTGTGGTCGAAAATAGGTTTATGCAACTGCAGGTAAGTGTCCCCATAAGTACTTTTTTTTTGATCACCTGCCAACTAAGGTATGTTGGAACGACGACTCGAAAGGTGAAGACTGGCATAATGGAACACAAGAGCACTATAAGATGAAGAAAACAAGTCACAAAACTTATCAACCACTTTCTGGAGAACGGTCACCAGGTGGAGGACCTGAAGTGGACAGTGCTCGATCAGCCCAACATTCCTCAATTTATGTCAGATATCACAGGGTTCTTATTTATCAAGGAAAAGAAGTGGGTGTATAGGCAGCTCAGTGACAGAGCAGGACTGAATGATGACTTCCCTTGGTCCTCTATTACAGCTAGCTAAACCAACAGCTACATGTACTGTACATTACCAAAATAACTGCCTTCAGCTTTTATGACAGTTGTTTATTCAGCCTAATCTTTAAGATATAGACAGCCCGCACCCTACCAGGTACATACAGTCATTCATTTCCTTTCCTTCTATACCTCACAGCAGATTTCCCCAACCTGATAGGCCACCTGTCCAAAGAACACAAGCACTCCAGAGCGAGACCTCCCTTCCCCCATCGTTATTATAATTATTTAATCAACCCCTGCTCATTGGGGTTTTGCCAGGAGGTCTACGAGTTCAACAAACCACAATGTCCATAATGACGTGACCGCACAACAGCGCAGCTTAGTCAGCATTCCATTTACAGTCTTCAGTCTAACTGGAGAGAGGTACACATCGCCTTGAGGCTCTCTTGCCCTTACATGCACCTATTATAGTCCCACGAGGGACTACATTTCCCATGACTGTGTCAAAGTCACGTGACCACGCGATAACGGCGTGGCCACATCAGTTTTCGTAATATACATGCAGCTTGACCGTGACATGAGGCGGTCACACTGTTCCCTAAAAACACACTGGTTCCTACTCAGTGTAAAGCGGGAACGGTATCTAAACGACGCCATTGAGTTCTCCCTTCCCTCCCAATGTGGCTACAAGGGCTTGTTCGCCTATGAACAGGTAACAAGATCATACCCACCCCCCTACTCACAAGCTTAACGGGTGAGCAATACATATGCTCTTTAGCCCGTCTCTCTTTATCTAACACGGGTGGGTGGTGTAATTATGGGTTTCTTATAAATCCAGAGACTAGCCCTTACATTGGATTAACCATAATACTGTGCTTTCTTTTGACGCCTTAACCGATCAACATATTTGGTTCCGACTCCATGCAGCACTGGACCGTTTCGTGATGGGACGGCTGAATAGGTTGTTTTCCCCTAGCCCTGTGGAGAGCAATGACTCCACAACTATGCAATACTGTATATCTACTCGGGTGTCTAATGGCACCCACACTATTCTCCCTTTTTATCAATAGAGTCGCTAAATTTTCAGTCACCGTCCCCACTGATGCACCGGTCTTAGCAGATAAAAAGATTCCAATTTTAATGTTCGCTGACAACACACTTATCATCTCAAAGACTCCCAGTGGCCTACAGCGTACGTTGTTATGCTTCAAAGACTTTTGTTCTCTACGAGGCCTAAAAATCAATGCAGCAAAAACTACATTTATGACTTTTAAACAGCACAGATCATTCAGGGGTAAATTAATTTTGGATGGGGTACCCCTAGAACAGGTAGACACATTCACTTACTTAGGAATCACCCTGGAGAAGGAAATGAGATGGAGGCCCCACATTGATACTATGATACTGAAACATCGCCAATTAGCCGGTGCCCTAAACAACTAATTTAAAACATCTCTGACAAAGCCAGTCAACCCGGGGCTGCAGATTTATAATGCGAAAGTAGTGAGCACGGTCCTGTATGGGGCAGAACTATGGGGCTTTGAGAAACTAACGCAGCTTGCCACAGCAGAAAATAGGTTCCTCCGATTGATAACCAGCCTACCACAAAGCAATCCTGTGCTACCCTTGCTGAATGACCTAGGCAGGAAAGCACTGGTAGACTTAGCCAGGATACGCCCTAACTTATATTGGCGCAGAATCTGGTGCACCCCGGAATTGGCCGCCTTTGCTGATGGGCTATGGGATGTCATTGAGGCAGATCACTTCCACAAAATCAGCTGGCTATGTGATATTAAAGGGGTCCTGGTTAGCATGGGATTGCCGAAACTGTGGGAAACTCCATCTAGTACCCAGTTCCCATCAAGATATATAATCAAGGAAAGATACTGGAAACTGATCAGACAAAACACCATCAGATCAAGTGACTGTACAATGCTGACGGGGAGATTTTTAACATTTAAATCTTGGCCAAGCCTTGAGCGTTACTGGGATGCAATCTTAAAACCCTTTGATCGCAAACTGTATTTTAAATTTAGAGTGGGTTCCCTTCCATTAAAGTCTTTTACTGCAAAATGGGCCACATCAGGTGACAACAAATGCCCCACTTGTACAGACCAGGAAGAAACCTATTCCCATGTATTGTTTGTCTGCCCCGCCTACGCTGGCCCCCGTAAAGTATGGCTCGCACAGACCTGCAAGAACCTGGGCACCAGACAAAGTAGCGTTGCCCTAAGAATTTTGCGTACTGATCCATCACCCCGCTACACAATCCCGGTAGCCAAGTTCCTGAGATGGATGTGGGCTATAAGATCACAACTTCTGACTGAAAATCATTGAACTTGGAATTCAGCCCACCCTTGGATGTGATGCCAGTATTCCACTCCTGAGCTCTGGCGTTGCCTAAAGACTCTAATGTTTTTATTTAATTCGTAATTACCCCTGCTGCTGCTTTCATCTCATGAATTTGTCTTTTTAACATACTGGGATGAGCTGACTCATGATTATTTGCACATGTTTTAAAAATATTTTAACCCATTGTTTTATTATTTTTAAACTGCATTTTATGTAACAATGCTTTTATGACATGTATTGTCGAAAAAAAGCTTATTGAACTGAACTGTATATCTACTCCTAACAGCAAGATTGGCATATATGGTATGTAGTTCTCCACTGAGTATAATACACGGGCAGGTGGAGACATCATAGGGGCCCTTCCCTCTCTAACACTTGTCCTTGTTGAAACAATCAGTATAAAGTGTGCCATGGTACTGTTTTACACACTTGGCTTATATAACATGGCTTTAATGAATGAGAATCCCAGTGTAATACTTGACAGGAATTGACACATAACGCCAGGAACCTGTGTTTTCCTTTTTCACGAAGTTCAGAAGGTTGGTTATTTCATTTTCACCTTCCTCCTCTTTACTATTAGACAAGGTTCCAGTATGCAGACTACATTGATATCTCCATGCAAGTGCATACACTGGACCTCTTTGTCTAGTTTCTCCTGTAAATATTGAATGCTTAGACGAGTATTTAAGGGACTACTAATTACCTCTCACCTCCTATGCATCTTTCAGGGCATTGATTTTTCCTAAGCCATATGCCAGGTTGAGGTGAGGCTTCTTTCCCAACCCCAATGGGTAAGCCCTATTCATTACAAATTCTGTAAACATGAAGCTCTAATGAAATGACAGTTATGGGTACTTCTGATCTATAGCCTTGGCATAATGAAAGTTTGCCTGTTGCTTTGCTTTCATTAGTTGGCTTCATAATAGAGCCACTATAACTGTCCTATGCTTTGACCTAGATTTTGCACAACTGTAATTATATATTTTCTTTATGTACACATTTTTAGGGACCATCAGGAAATCCCCCAAACTAAGACGAACTAAGGATCACTGGATGGTTTTGAATAATTTACAATTTTTTTTCACATTTGATAATCTACTTGTTACATATTTTTTAGCAGCAGCACTAGTTGGTCCTGAAGAAAGCCACTACACCTCTACCGGAGGATGACTAGGCTGAAACATGTCGACCACATTTTGACAGTAGCTATGAGTATATGCTCTTCCTGCAAATGCCCTGTTTTTAATCCTGGCCCAGGGACATACAAATAAAGGGATAATCCGTACCCTGGAGCTAGTTTTACTTTCACATATCTTTCTTTTGCGCTGCTGTCCCCACTGACCTTGAGCTCATCATTGTGGTATTTCGCATACCTTCCTCCACACAAAACATCTCTGACCTCCTCCCTCTCAGTGAGGGCATTGTAGCCCGTGCCATGACTATGCATCACGGCACGAGGAGAATCCCAGTGATGAAGCATGCTACCTTTGGTGGATGAGGGAGTTTGTCCTTTTAAAGGGATACTCCATGTGGCTAGGTCGCTCCTTGTGACAGTTCCTCTTGTTTCTTAGACCCGAGGGTTTCTTGTTTGTGATATGTCCTCATAAGTACTCCTTTGCTCCCTTTTAGGTTGGACTTTGGTCTAAGACCACACTCTGATACAGCGGGTTTGTGCCCCCTGCTCTATTGGAGTAGATTATGGGGGACCCCGGAGCTCGAGTCATACTGGCAAGGACTGAAGGAAATTCTCTCAAATGCCGGCTCCCGCAGTATCACATGTATACAGTGAGTGAAAACCACTTTGCAGGAGATAGGGTTACCCAGTTTAGAGAGTGCATCTAGTATGGCTGGGGATGTTTCTAAGGCCCTCGTCAAATCAACCTACAGGGCGTACAGGGTCTCCCTCCTTCATCTGTAGGAGACCCATGGCACCTTGACCGACAACTTTTTTTGTGGTAAAGGATACCTACATGAAGGGGGATTTCCTGGATGAGATCGAGTCTCACTTGGCCAGGCGACTCTACCTGCAGTTTTGTTATGGCACCCTGCCCCTTGGTGTTTTCATGGCCAAATGGTCGCATGCTCCGAGGGATCAGATAGGAGGTGCCCATGTTGTGGCACAGATAATGAAACCACTTAGCATTGTTTGTTTTTTTGCCCAGTTTATAAGAACCATAGGAGGCATTGGATAATTCCACTGTGCCAGAACCTGAGAGTAAGAGAATATAAAGCTGCTCTTAGGATGCTGAGATCTGATACTAGCAAACTTGCACTTACTCGATATTTTTATGGGAATTCGGAGAACGAGGCAAAAAATATGTGCTGCACTCATAAGCAAGCCTGGCGGCGATCTAGTTAACGACAATATAATGTAATGTGATGTAAGGGGCTCTTGTATAGCGCTCTGTTACACCAAAAAGTGTCCTGGCGCTCTGCACCTCAGAGGTTGATTGACTAGAAGACCAAAACCATTACTCCTGATTAAAGAGCCACATTTTCAACTTCTTCTGAAAGTTGGCAGTGGCTGAAATGGCCCGCAACTCCAGCGGTAATTTATTCCATGCTGATGGTCCTAAAAAGGAAAAGGACCTCCTTCCAGCTCTGGAGCGCTGGATCCGAGGGACTTTGGCCCAAAAAAATGTTGGCTGAATGAAGACATCTAATATGTAAAGAAACACTCTTGTCTGACCTATATCTCTTAGAAAGGCGGTCCACAAGGACTCAAACTGGCGGGCATATCAATATACTAAAACATGCATATAGACACAAAGATATGAAAATATCAAAATTTGTTTATTTATCTTTTTTTATGTTTTTTTAATTAATTAAACATATGTATTCATCATACTTTTTTAAACATCATATAATCATTGATTTAAAATTATGCATAAACACTAGTTATTTACAAACATACAGTGAAAAGTTATTATAAAATAACAATAACTACAGGAAATAGATTTTTGACTGTAGGAAAGAAAGATTTGGATACATCCAAGCTCAGTTAATTAGAACAGTAGATCTGTTATGGAACATATCCATGTCACATTATCAGAAAAAAACCAGAAGTTGACATCCGTCATTCATACAACACAAGCATACTCACTCCACTTGTACCCAACATACATACAAAACACTGAACATATAATAGCCAAGGGCTACAATTCTTATCCTAATTCCTCCTCAGTAGTATATTTTAAACAGAATTGATACGTTTGTCTGTTGACATTGTAGGTCTCATCGAACTCCCTTGGTGCAGGTCAACGCACGTTTCGGTGGATCATAGCCACCTTCATCAGGACCACTGATACAATGGGTAATCTGAGGGGTAAAAAACCCACTGGGTTTTCTGAAAGAATAATATTTGGGATTTAATATTTGTATTGTTTAGTCAAGATGAGTTTAATCATTTATATGCACCATTACTAATTTATTCAAATGGTGCCCGCCCGTAATACTAAGTCGGATAGCCCAGTTGTGAAGATCTCGTGAACAGGCTTGTGCAAGCGTTTTTATGTAGACAAACTGTGCTTCCCAGTGGCATGTGACCAGAAAATTTTTGGAAAGATTTGTCAATTAAAAAGAACAGTGATAGATCCCATATCTCCAAAATACCACTTGTGTATATAAAAAACACCAAATCCCTATATTCTTAAAAAAGAATATGTGTGTCTACGAAAATAATTAAAATAAAATAAAATAAAATGGAAAGCAATACTTAGAGACTTGCTACAACATATACCTGAGCACACAGCTTAGTGCCTTGTAGTCGATACTCCTTCTTTACGTAGTAATTAATACCAAGATGGACCACGAGAAGGAGTAACATATAACAATCAGTATCTGAGAAAGAAGAAAACACTCACCTTTTCAGATACTTTCTCGTCTGATTCAGATACTGAAGGTGTAGGTTTTAATGAAGATGAAATGTACAGTTCTAGAAATTTCAGAGGAGTGCACTCAGACCAATACTATCATCAAGGATCCAGTCCTTTTTTACAGAGAGGCAGAGCGAGGGGTCGCAACAGATACAATCGACCGGAAAGGAATCAGAGACAAGAGAGGAGTCAATATCAACAGTCAGAGCCTCCACGTCCTCAAATGTATATGAAGACGAGAAATCAACAATATTGGAAAACCTAGGGCGTTCCGGCTGGAATGCCATAGACTCTATTCCAATATTTAATCTTTCTAAACATTCTCTCACTGAACATGAAACTAGCCTATTGAGTAAGGGGCTGTCTTTTGTCCCCAGTACACAAAACAATCTTTTTAATCTGTACTCTGATATACATGCCTTTTTTCGGAAAGTCAGACTTAAAAAATTCTTCATGTCTAACATCCAGATAGATTCTGATTCCAACCGTTCTGGGTGCAAACCCCCCTCTACTTTTACACCTACCCTTGAAATGGTTGGCCCAGAAGTTGCTATCTTTGAGAAAACGGTATGTAATGATTTACAACGTATTACTAAATTTATCCCTCGAGCTGCTGCCAATATTACTTATCAAGAAACAAAGGCGTTGAAAAACCTGCAAAATAACAGCAATATCACCATAAAACCATGTGATAAAGCAGGTGGGATTGTGCTAATGGATACATTGCAATACACAGCAAAAGTAAACTCCATGCTACAAGTCCCAGAACATTACAAACATGTGAATAAGTCAGTTCTGGTAAATTTGAAAAACACAGATTTGTATTATCACTTCTGCAGCTTTGGAACAGGGACATATTTGTAAAAAAGAATGGGAATACCTCAATCATACTGAAGCTACAACTCCGGCAATTTATGGTGTCCCAAAGACACATAAAAATATAGAGGATCCTCCTCTGCGGCCAATCATATCATCTATCAATTCATATACTGAGCCACTCTCTAAATATGTGGACACCTTTCTCTGTCCCCTTACCACACAATATGCCTCATACATTCGCGATACTGCACATATGATAACTGAAATTGAACATCAGACCTTTAATAAAGATCATCAACTTTTGGTCACTCTAGACATAGAGGCACTATATACCAACATCCCCCAGGACCTGGCCATGGAGTCTGTGGCAGCTCTATTGGCCAGAGTACCTGGGGACAGGCCAGATAGATTTATTCTTGAGTGCCTCAATATTGTCCTTTATAACAATTATTTTGAATTTCATGATACCCTCTACCAGCAGGTGAGGGGGACTAGCATGGGTGCTTCCTGTGCTCCTAGTGTGGCAAATATCTTTATGGGCGAATTTGAACTGACCCATATCTTCAATGAAGTGGCGCCATTTTTTGAAAACATCGTGGGATGGCGCCGTTTTATTGATGATATTTTTTTCATATGGACAGGCGAAGAGACAGATTTGGTGGACTTTATTACTTGGCTGAATCTTAGTGATGTAAATTTGAAATTTACAGCGAAATATTCAAGAGAAAAAGTAGAATTTCTAGATATATGGATCTCCAGTTTGGATGATGCCATTACAGTGAGTCTTTACAGGAAGCCCACAGCCAAGAATACTATTCTTGAACATAGCAGTTTCCACCCAGCTTGCCAAAGAGATTCTATACCGTTTGGAGAGTTTTTACGTATTAGGCGTAATTGTACCAACAACAGAGATTATATGGAACATGCTGAACAGCTCCAAACACGACTTTTGGCAAGAGGATACCCCAAGCGTCTCGTCAGACAGTCTCTTAAAAGAGCGAAGTATTATAATAGAGATGCTCTTTTGTCAAGCGATAAGAAAATACAAAGAGACAAACTGGTTTGTGTGATAAATCATTCTACCATAAACCATAAAGTCAGGCAAATCTTGGAAAAAAATTGGAAAATACTTAATACTAATGAAGAAGACGAACCATTATCCAAACCAATGGTAGCATTTAGAAGGAATTCTAATCTAAGAGATAAACTAGTCCACAGTAGGCCTCAGAAGATAAGACCTCTTAAACAGACTACCATAGATGGGTTGCCGATATTAAAAGGTAACTTTAAATGTGGTAACTGTCATGCCTGTACAGCTGCAATTACTACTCAACATTGGAGCTATGAAAATAAGTCAGGCATACTTAAACATATGACAAACTGTAGATCTACTAATATAGTGTATTTCATCATTTGTCCCTGTGGCTTAGCATATATTGGAGAGACAGGAAGAGAATTTCGGACGAGATTCTCAGAACATAAGTCCGCAGTGAGAACACAAAAGTTACAAGCACCCATGGTAAAACACTGTATAGAACATCATCATACAGAGTCAGAACTCCGATGGCTTATTCTGGAGAAGGTTTTCACTAAACCAGGAACAGATATACAAAAACCAGAAAGATACGTGAAAATTACTGGATATTTACTCTAAACACAGTTAAAAGAGGCCTCAATGAAGAAATTTTGTGGATTGTCACATAACTACATCTCTTTTTTCATGATTCGATGAACATGCTGGAGGTTCAGACGCTACTCCATTATAGCCACCTTTTCTGGATAGATTGATTGTCCGTAACTTCTGACACGCTATATGTAGTAGTCTTCAATCTTAGATAACATAGTATATTTGCATCATCATATATTCTATAATGCCCTTGTAGTTCCTTTGATAGCTCCCTTACTAATAAAGAACTAGCAGTAGGCTCCATACTGAAGCATACTCGAAACACCACTCCAAGATGGAGACGCCAGACTTTATAAATAACATCTGTTCCAAAAATGACGGCATTGTGAACACTGACATTGCTTGTGTAAAGAGTTACTTACCAAATTTTACCTTTAAGAACTATGTGGTTTACGAAATCTTTTAAATAGCAGATGTATGTCGGTGTAACTACAAGAATATATGCCATTTGTAGAGGTTAGCTATATTAAACTATACCACTCCAATATGGAGATTCCATTCTCACTGTCTGTCGCGTCGCGCACTAGGAACACGTCAGCATGAGCGCGGACAGCCTCGATTTAAAAACGCTTTATCGGCTACCGGCGTTCTTCGTTCGGAGTCATAGAAAGTCAACTAGCAGCTTTGCTCGCCATCGTATGGAACCCTAAGTAAGTTTGTTGCTAAACAAATACTGAGTGATTCAGATGTATTGAGGGACAAGAGGGTATCAATAGATGTTAGGTTTGAGTGTAAGCACTCCTACCATCTCTGTAAAGAGTTTTAAATTAAATACAATAACGTTTAGAAAAGACAGATATAAATAACTGTGTTGTCAGGCCGTAAAGTGCAACCACTATCTGTTAGTCTTCTAAGATTTAGAACCTTTACACGCGGTGAAAAACATATCAGCGTTTAGTGCTGAGACATTATAAAATGAATGCCTGCCTACGTGTGTCCCTTAATGTTTATACATTGGGCAACGAAGGAGTTTACACGTCTACACAGAGGGATAGAATAGGATATTTATACCCAGTATTTCTATTTTCCCTTGAAAAATAGACAACAGAAGATAACGAAAATCCTTCCTCTGAGGACGGCTAGCTGTCATATATATTGGATGTAAAGAGAGCAGGTAAGATTGTTATCTACCCCTCTTCGCACCAATTTAATATCAGACAATCGTATGCATTGACATCGTTCTGAATAGATGTATCTTTTCAGATTTGACATCTACGGAAAAGTCTTCCACAGTATAAATTATACTCCCTACTAATCAGAAGGAGTATCGACTACAAGGCACTAAGCTGTGTGCTCAGGTATATGTTGTAGCAAGTCTCTAAGTATTGCTTTCCATTTTATTTTATTTTATTTTAATTATTTTCGTAAACACACATATTCTTTTTTAAGAATATAGGGATTTGGTGTTTTTTATATACACAAGTGGTATTTTGGAGATATGGGATCTATCACTGTTCTTTTTAATTGACAAATCTTTCCAAACATTTTCTGGTCACATGCCACTGGGAAGCACAGTTTGTCTACATAAAAACGCTTGCACAAGCCTGTTCACGAGATCTTCACAACTGGGCTATCCGACTTAGTATTACGGGCGGGCACCATTTGAATAAATTAGTAATGGTGCATATAAATGATTAAACTCATCTTGACTAAACAATACAAATATTAAATCCCAAATATTATTCTTGCAGAAAACCCAGTGGGTTTTTTACCCCTCAGATTACCCATTGTATCAGTGGTCCTGATGAAGGTGGCTATGATCCACCGAAACGTGCGTTGACCTGCACCAAGGGAGTTCGATGAGACCTACAATGTCAACAGACAAACGTATCAATTCTGTTTAAAATATACTACTGAGGAGGAATTAGGATAAGAATTGTAGCCCTTGGCTATTATATGTTCAGTGTTTTGTATGTATGTTGGGTACAAGTGGAGTGAGTATGCTTTTGTTGTATGAATGACGGATGTCAACTTCTGGTTTTTTTTTCTGATAATGTGACATGGATATGTTCCATAACAGATCTACTGTTCTAATTAACTGAGCTTGGATGTATCCAAATCTTTCTTTCCTACAGTCAAAAATCTATTTCCTGTAGTTATTGTTATTTTATAATAACTTTTCACTGTATGTTTGTAAATAACTAGTGTTTATGCATAATTTTAAATCAATGATTATATGATGTTTAAAAAAAGTATGATGAATACATATGTTTAATTAATTAAAAAAACATAAAAAAAGATAAATAAACAAATTTTGATATTTTCATATCTTTGTGTCTATATGCATGTTTTAGTATATTGATATGCCCGCCAGTTTGAGTCCTTGTGGACCGCCTTTCTAAGAGATATAGGTCAGACAAGAGTGTTTCTTTACATATTGAATCCTGTTTCCCCCTTACTCTTGGACCTTCAAAGTAACCCTAGTACCTTTGTTCCTTATACATGAATGAAGACATCTAGACAGAGCATAGGGAATAATCCTTGCTCTGAGGTACCCGGCACAAGACTGATGGAGGTCCATTTGAATTAGTCGATTTGTGGCTGGAGGTCTGTGCCCCTTAATCAGATGCAATCAAAGGAATAATAATTTCCAAGACTGATGTATGTAGTTCTTAGTAGGCAAGATTTGCCATTTTAATTGCTTCTTTCCAACAGTGATATTACACGAAAAACAACGGCCGACACGTGTTTCGCCTGATGGCCGATTGGCCGAGGGCTTTCTCAAGGCGAAGTATCAGAATTGTGGTCCTATAGCTTCCTTTCAGGAATAGTAACAACATAGTCTTTGCGGTCTCAGGAACAACATTTTTTATTCCCATCACATGAATGGCCATGTCCATCTTTACTGATTGTGAGTGCTATAGATTGATGAACTTTGTCGTTTTATTTTCTATGCTTGTAATGTTTTATTCCATGTTTTTAATGTTTTATCTTTTTTATGTGCTTTTATGGCCCGAGTGCTGAAATAAAGATCTTCTGACTTTGATTCACCCTAGACTATGATGGCTTAGTACCAGCTCTCTCTACTGAAGAAAGTGAAACCATTCTTCCCACACAATGACTTCAAAACTGCTGTTCAAGCCTTTATACTGTCGCATCTGGATAGTGGTAAATCCCTGCTCAAAGGCCTTAGAGACTCCACACTGCACCCCTTGAAGGTATCATGCACACTTCGGCATGCCTCATCAAGGGCCTGAAGAAATATGACTACATCACCCATGTCCTGATGGAAGCCCACTGGCTCCAGTTCCCAGCCTGCACCACCCTCAAAAACAGCTTCATCATCTATAAAGCCACCATGACTGGCTCCCCCGCCTATATGGCTAACAGGCTAACTACCTCTGGTACCTCTTGGCATAATTGCAGCAAACACCATCAGACTAGAGATGAAGCAGTGCAAAAAATAAAAAAACAAAGCACCATGCCTTTTCCATCTTTGTAACCATGTTCTGTAACAACATCCCTGTCTCACGCTATTCAACAACCCTGGAGCACCCCCAACCCTGCCCCAGTTTCGGAAGAAATAAACACTTCTTTGAAGAACACAACATCACAACAAAGTAACAGTCCATCTGGTTGAGCTGGGAACTAGGGGTTTTGAGTTGCTACATATTGCCTTTTTGGAACAGGGTATTGGAAAGTACAAACGGACTTGTAAAAGTATTAAAAATGTAAGCGGATGTTTTCTTTTCATTGTTAGAATGAAAGATGTTTATGCCTTAATTAGGGTTGGCAGAGGATGGTGAAGGACTTTTATAATAGCGCTTGACAAAAACATGGTTAACAGGGGTATTATTGTGGAATACAGCTGGGTCAATATGGGTGGCAGGAGAGTGCTGTGTGGTAGTATGGTGTGCTTTGGTTTGGATTGTTTTGGTTATTGTCATAGAATTGCTATGTAATACCTTGGTTGATTTTCCTATGTATAATGAGATATTAATATGTAAGTGTTGTATGGCATATATGATCTAGAAATTAAATAAAAAAGAAGTAAGTCATTTTCCACTTTCAGAACTCAGCTTATCCTCCAGTTCCTTACTGACTGCTTTCTTGCCTCTCACCTAATAAAATTAGGCATCAACAAAACAAATACCATATATATACATACGTACAATGCCACTGTGCTATTAAATCTGAGCCTAGGGCAGCTGTGGTGTGGTGCTCACATATATTCCTTGTCTGAATGTGAGTAAAATGTACATAATAATTATCTGAACAAAATTGTACATAATTGTTTTACTGCTCCTTCAAATATCACCAGCAGGAGTATAATTGCTTTTTGTTCCCAATAAGACTTTAAATCTTTGACCCTGTATTGACTATAGAGAAATAAATCAAATCAGTTGACAGAAGAACATGCAATACACTGCTGAAAACATTTTCTTATTTATCACTCCAAAATCTTACATATAAAATGCTTTACATAGGTAAATGATACAGAGATCATCTAACATTTAACAAAATCTAAGAGCCTGATTACAACTGTGGTGCAGTTGTGCCGGCTATCCGCCGGCACGGCTGTACCAAAGTCGTGCAAGGGCTGCCTGCCTTATTACAAGTTGAACTCGTGTAAGGCGGACGGTCCTCTGCCTTTCCCACTGCAGTGACAGAAAAACAGGCAAGGCAATGGGAACTGCAAAACTGTTTCAGCACGGCATGGACGGTGACATCCATGCCGTGCTGGAACTGGGGATGCAAGCATATAGGGAGGCACTTGTTGTGCCCCCCTAAATGCATCCCCATGGCGGGGGGGGTTATGGGGGCCCTGTATGGCCTCTTTGTTCCTGCACTGCCAGCCTTTTCATGACGAGGCTCCCTCGTGGATGGCAGTGCAGGAACTCATAATATGCTCAGCGGGACTGCGCCAGTCCCGCTGACCATGTTACATTGTGGCGCAGCTCCGCCCCCGCCATGAAACGACTCGCAGGCGGCGGTCCACCGCCGGTACGACTTTGAAAGTCGTAATTCAGCAGATGATGGACCACCACCGCCAGTCGGAAGACCGTTGCACTCGTAATCAGGCCTTAAGTTGGTGGTGAAGGTAGATTCTTGTTAAATATATGACAAATCTGACTGTATAAAAACCTATTTTGTGCTGCCTGGAAACCTTATCAGTAGTTGAATCAGTTCTGCTGAACTCTCCCCTCCTGCTAATTATCAGCCCTTTGATGAGGTACAAAATACCTCCCCGAACAGAGACAATAGACCTCCTGCCACCAGAAAGACTGGGGAGGATTGAGCCATGGCCACTTATCCTGGGAAAGAGGGTACAGGAGCACACATTACATCACAAAGGATAAGGCTGGGCCCGGCCTTTTCACATGTTAGTTCAAGGAAGTTCCTAATATGAGGAGCCCTTTTCCATTAGGACTTTTACCAGGCATCATGTCATAGTTGGGGGGAAACGTGTTTCCAGAACCAGTCAGAGATGCTTTGGCTCGGGTGGAACCTCACTTCAATAAGGAAGCCCCCTGGAGAAATTTGGGAGCTCAGATGTCCTGCAATCTTGGAACACCCCATAGCAGACTACTGTTGGATGGTTTGCAAGTAAGTAAAGAGGAAATCCTGAAAAGTAGGTTGGCTTGTGGGGAGAATTTTTTTTTTGTTGCTCAAAATCTGTTTGTTGAAATTTGTCAGTATTACAACACTTTTGCGGTATAAAGAAAAAGGGCACTAA
This sequence comes from Calotriton arnoldi, assembly GCA_963921515.1. Classification (NCBI taxonomy): domain Eukaryota; kingdom Metazoa; phylum Chordata; class Amphibia; order Caudata; family Salamandridae; genus Calotriton; species Calotriton arnoldi. The sequence goes on along the minus strand of CAWUFW010002143.1, from coordinate 238,431 downwards.
GAAGCGTGCACATAGCATTGGCAATACTTACAGAAAAAATTGCATTAAATATATTGAAACTAGAGAAAGACGTGTATAAAAGCAGAGGATGCCGGGAAAATGGGACCGCAAATGGGCAAAGTGGAACACATATAGAGGCAAAATCTGCATCTTCCCGGTACACAAACTAAGTAGGGCCGGGAGGGGCAAGATACACCGGGTGTGTGATAATGAATCTATATGAGAACCGTAATGTATCCAGAAGCATGCTAAACAGAGTACTATTTATTGTGGCTATATATGTCTTAAAAGCTACTTCGCCTAAATGCTGTATGACTGAAATGTTTTCAATAAAAAAGATTTTTAAAAAAATATATATATTGAAACTTTCACAAACAAGAGGGTAAAGAAAGGGCCTTTGGTATGCCAATGTGCTTCTGAATATAAGGCAATGAAGTCCCAGGAGAAGGGCATGGTGCTTTGCTCCCGTGCTGCTGTATGCCTATTCAGAAAGTGCAACAAGAGAACAAATGGGGATAGGGAGGAAGGGGAGTAGGGGAGAGCCAAAGAGGGTCAAGAGGTCTCCAGCCAAATATCCTTAGCAGTAGAGGTGCGGAGGGGAAGGGGGACTCTAAGTGTATTGTGATCTCCTCTCTGCAGGCCCTCGGAGAGGATGTTCCTCCCTATCCCAGCGAGTCAAACAGGTGAAGGGTGCAAAGCCTGGGGGGTTGAAAGCATAAGAATTCTAAGTGGGATCTATAATCAATAAGAGGCGTCTATAGGCGCAGGAACGTTTTATCTGTAAAAGACAATATGTGTGTCATCTGTTCCTTGCAATGGTGTGCCAAAGCTGTGTAAACATAGATGCTGCTGAAGGGGTGGAAGGAGACTTCCAAGCTTGAGCTATTAGCTGTTTGGCTGCAGCACTCATGTGGAGTATGAGATTGTGGGGATTATTTGAGGATTGGGTTTGGAATTGCCATAAATCAGTAGCATTTATTATAAATCTGACCTCCCACCACCAGCTCTCCCAATTGTAACTGGACTGGATAAGAAACAGAAGAAGGAAGATATGTATGGATCTCTTTGTGAAGAGAACTGAGGTATGGCCTGCTCTCCTCCTGAACCCAGATACTGGAAGGGCTCTTCAAGCGTCAGTTGGCGGGTTTCCTTGGAGCATCATGGACAGAAAAAAGGCTGAAGTACTGCTCTCATGTGTGGAAGAACCAGCTGACAAATTGAAAGTACTGCATTGCACCTTGTTGGAGTACTTGCTGGGGTGGGACCTGAGACCTATGAGCAACCCCTGGAAGTCCAGGAGCTGTCGGCATGATCAAGAAGATGTTTTCTAGCACCTGTTTAAATTTGAGGCTATTTTAGACCTTTGGAAGACTGAGACAAGGTACTACTGCTCCCAGGAAAGGTACAACTTCAGACAGGCAATATTTTCAGGTTCATCCCATAGAGATCTTTTGCCACTGAACAAAAAAGTCTTCATGGTACCTCAATGTGAAGGTAGCTGGCTTCAAGGAACCCTACCCAACACAGCATTCTTCATTGCCCCACTGCAAAATGTCAAGCTCCAAACAAAAAAATGGCTAATTCTAAAAATAAAACTTGAGATGTGGACATGGCAGCAGAATTAGTTAAGGGGCAAGTAACCCTGTGGCTAAACTTTCCATGTTTATCTCACTCAGAGAGTTGGGCATCTAAACTGAAGGCTTGAAAATACTAGCGACCAGACTTCCTGGTGTGGTGCGCTCTTTGGTACATCATGACCAAAATGGGTTTATTCCAGGCCATATTAGCAGGCATTGCCTGTGGCATCTCCACCTTGTTCTTGCTAGGGTGGATGAGATTGCAGCGGACTGTACACTGCTACAGCTTGACATGGAGCGAGCATTTGACTGCACATTTGCCATTCCTGCTCTAGGTGTTGAACAAAATGAACTTTGGGTCCTGTTTCTGTAGATTTTTGGATGTCTTGTATACTAAGCTTCGGGCACAGATTCATGTGAACAGGACTCTCTCACTCCCTTCGGTATAGCGAGAGATACTCAGCAGGGCTGTCCCCTCTCCTCATTGTTGCTTCCACTAATTGTTGTACCCCTGGCCAAGTGGATATGAATAGACGATCGAAAGGAGGGTATGAGGTGGACAAATGACCGAGAAGCCAACTTCGGTGATGAGTATCGAACATAGTTCTCCTTCTGTATGAGATGAAGCAGGAGCTTCAATCCTGGTCCTCCCAGCGATTTTCAAAATGAGCTCCCTACCACACCTATATGTCCTACAAAAGTATCCATTTCTGCTTCCGCTAATATTTTCTGCAGACTTACAATCCCTGATTAGTTGCTTTCTCTGGGGAGGGGCAACCCTGCAGGAGTCCTTTGCTAAATATAGACACTATCCTTATACAGGTGTACTGGGAGTTGCATATGTGGGCCTCAAGCTTTTCCCAATTAATGATTGGATATTTGGTGATAGGAATGATCCACCTAACAGATTGGAACAAGGCCTCCTTGACAAATTCAATTTATTTCACTAACTATATGGCAAAACAATCCCCAGATTGATCACAGTAGTCACCAGAATGCTACTTTTATGCTGGCATGAAGCATTAATACATATTTAGGGGCCGATTACGATGTAGGTCGGAAAGGCTCCAAATGGCATTCGGTTCGTCCAAATCCGTGTCGCAAGCCTTGTTTCTGACCGACCGATTACGATGGTTGGAAACCGTCAGTCCGACCCGCATTTGGAAACACTGAGTCAGTCGGAGCTGACTTGTACGTCTCTACGGACCGTGTTTCCGACCAAGCGATTACGATGTCGGATTCGGATAGCCTTTCCGAATCAGTCTGTACGACACGGATCGGCTGTTGGAATCTGACTTTGGGGGCCTGTAGGAGGCCCCCCTTTGCCCGGAGGCCTGCGGTTGGGGGCCGTGGGGGTACCCAAGGGACCCCCTTTCCAGCCATGCACAGTGTGGCAGGCACAATGGGGTGCCTGCCACAGGATGCAAGGTTTTCTGAAGCCACCCTGTTTTTCAATGGGAGCCTATGTTGTCGGTCGGAACACAGGCTCCCATTGAAGTCAATGGGAGTCCGACCGAACGGTGTTCGGAAACATCGTAATTGGTCAGTCGGACTCCCCCAATTCGATTCGGTCGGAAACCATTCCGAAACTGAGTCAGCCGGAATGCTTTCCGACCAACATCGTAATGAGGCCCTTAATGTTACAAGAAACCTTCAGCTAAAAGCTTCCCTGTGGCGGAGCATTTGGCTTGCCCAGAATGCCGGACTGATCAGCTTCCACCATTGGGACATGATAGGGATTTCAACACTAAGGGATATGAGCCGATATGACTATATTAGGTCCTTTGGCTTGGCCATAGACTTACATCTTCAATTGTTGAGTAAGACTGCACCACACAAGTTGAATTCTCCAACTTTATTCTTAAGTAGATTTTCGTGAAGAAAGGGCCAACACGTCCACTCCTCAAGCCAGGTACAATTCAACTGTCACATAGTTAACATTCTAGGTGACACAACATTCATTCTACAAGTGACACTAGGAAGAACACCTTCCATACTGCACGTCATAGAATGAATGCCTAAGTAAACACAACACATCTTCTTCCTTAAATAATTAAAAACTAGACATTAAAAATAACAATTAATAAGATTACCCATACAATTTACTACATTGTAAATTCTACATAGGAACATGACATCTTAACATGGAACACTGACTTAAGTCTACTTATGCAACATAATCCAGCAAATATGCAAGTCGCCTAGTCTCTCTTCCAGACCTACTATTACACGGTGGTCCTGATATAGTCTGACCTACACCACACCCAGAATTAGGCACACCTTTATCGCTTAGGCCTTCACTCTGCTTACCTTCTCTATCAGCCATGTTGTGTCTTTCCACTCCCTCATTCACTCCATTACTCAACTGATGTGAATCCAGCCAATGATAATCTCTCTTTTCCACCTCTTCCAACACCTTCTTCCTATTCTCTTTACACCTCACAAATCTACTCATATGCCATACCCAGCCGTCAATCAACCTTGCAGAATTAGTATATATCATAACCACTTCCAATGGTTCTGAATACTTGCTCTCTCCTTTTTTCACATTAAAAGGTAACTTAACACGCACAATCTCCTCCTTTTCTAACTGAACATCTTTAGCACCAGTCTACTTATCTTAATATTCCTTGTACTTCCCTTGTGCTTTCTGAATGTTTTCTTTCACCACTTTAGGTGACCACTGCTGTAATCGTGAATTTACCATCCAGGTCTGGTTATTTTTCGTGAAAGGTCTCTACCTCTCAATATGGTGAACGGGCTATACCCCATGATAGTAGGAGTAGTGCCATACATCCACAACATTTTTCTTATGCTCACCAACCAATTTGAATCCTTACACTTAGCCAATTGAGGATTCTTGCACTACACGGTTGAACCTCTTCACTTCACCATTCCCACTGGGATGATAAATCGAAGTCAATTTATGTTCTACATCATTCCGTCTGAGAAAAGTCTCCATTTCTTCACTTCTAAACTGCACTCCATTGTCTGTGATGATTCTTTTAGGTAATCCCTCCCTCTGAAAGATTTCATCTACAAATGACATCACATTTCCAGCATTGGCAGTATTAGCACATTTCAGTTCAGGCCATTTGGAAAAATAATCTATGGCCACCAGTGCAAACCACACCTCACCATTGTTCTCACTTATAGGTCACATTATATCCACTTCTATAGTTTCCTATGCCATCTCAGGACGTGGCATGGGACACAGGGGTGGCGTCAGTAAAATTTGGATTTTATCTGCATTCTCACATAATTCACACGATCTGATAACTCTTTCAATTTCAACATCCTGACCCAACCACCAATAGTTCTCTTTGATTCTCTTTTTGCTCTTAACAATACCCAGATGTTCTTCATGACTCAACTTAATTATAGTTTCTCTTAAACTCTTAGGAGGTATAATTCTAGATCCTCTAAAAATATTTTCATCAACCACCGACAATTCATTGCGCATCTCCCAGAAACTCTTTAACTCATGTGTAAGTGTTTTTTTCCTGGCCATCCATTTACAATGAACTCCTTTAGTTTCTCCACAGTTCCATCCTTCATACAAGCATCCTTCCGTCCTCTGTGAGTAATAACATTCATCACCTCCCCTCCAGTTCATGCCACACTCAGTTCTTCCCGACATTCAAGGGGATCCGCTTCCAAAGGCAGGGGCAACCTACTTAGACAATCAGCTACTTTATTTCTGTCATTTCCACAAGATAATTCAAATTATACATGTAGTCCATAAGTCTTAAGGACATTCTTGCTATCCTAGGTATTGCTTTGAGTAACCTATCAGTAGATAACACCTTCAATAATGGTTTCTGGTCACATCTTATTCCCACATGAAAACCCCATACAAAATTCGGGAAGTGTTCTAACCCCCACGCAATAGCAAAAGATTCCCTCTTTATCACTGAATAAGGTTCTTCTGCGGGGTACAGTGCCCTGGATGCAAATGCAATGGATAGTTCATTACCTTTAGCGTATCTTTGATTTGACACCGCCCCAATACCTTTGTTGCTAGCATCAGGCTTCAATACACATTCAAGCTTCAGATCAAACCCATGTAACTCTTTTGCAGTACAAATATTGTCTTTTATGCTCTCAAAATCATTCTGTAATGTAGCATTCCATTCAAATGTACATTTAAACAAGCATTTGCAATGCAATCGGTCTCGCCTTTGGGACCTTATATGTATTTAGCTATGTAGCACATTAGCCTGGGTGCTGAAACATCTACTGTTCTTTAACATGGAGGGAAAGTAAGCACCAAACTGCGTGACATGCCAGGTATGGGAACACAAGGAGAGAAATATTGCGTTTCAGCGGGAAATGGTATAGTCCAAGCTCTGTTTTTAATATAAAAGCAGGGCCTTCGGTGGTCATATCACTGAAAATACAAGATTTGGAAAAAATATTATTCTCTACGGGTGCTCGTGGAAGACAATTTCTATGGACTGGAATCTAGAGAATGCTAAAGTGATACTGGTATTTTACTAACCTCTGCTGGTCGTTTTCTATCAAGAAAGTTAAATAGAGGCAGTTGCCAGAAAAATTAAAAAAGAAAGTCCCTCAGCAGAAAGCAATTCTGGTATTTTACTGACCTCTGCTGGTCATTTTCTATCAAGACAGTTAAATAGAAGCAGTTGAACAGAAAAGAAAGTCCCTAAGCGGAAGCAGACAAGTCCTAGGGCTGATCTCCAGAGCCCTCAAAGTACATACACATATAAGTATATACTAAAGTATATACTAAAGTATATATACTAAAGTATATACAAGAGGTCTCGAATGCTCAACCTAAAAAAATAATTGATGTAAGTTGAATGTTTTCTCTGAGAAATTCTGGACAAATTTAGCATAAAATTCCACTAACCTTAAGAGTGACCTCAGTCCATCTTATGGTTGGGTGCAGGAGAATCCCTCACAGCCTTCAACAACACCTTTTTGAGTCTTGTACCATCCATTGTAATTTCATGTCCTTGGTAGCCTAAAGATTGTACCCCAAAATTGCATTTAGAAAATTCAGCCGTTAAGCCACTCTCTTTTAATTTCTGCAATACCTCTTCCACTCTCATGTCATGTTGTTCCCTACTCCAAGATCAGTATGCCATCTTGGAAGACAACAGTGCCAAGTATGTGAACAAACAACTTGTGCATTAGTTTTTGAAAAACAGCTGCTGCTGAAGCAAGTCCGAATGACATGCAGACATATTGATAACATCCCCTGGAAGTAATGGAAGTGATCAAGTTTTTGCTATCTTCGTGGAATTTCACCTGGTGATATGCAGAGGATAATTCAACTGATGTAAACCACTACATCCCCTTAGTCATTGGCAACATTTAATTTATTTTAGGTAATGGAAAGTTTTCAACAACTATGTTTTTATTGAGTTCCCTCAAATCCAAACACACCTGAATTTTCCCATTCGCCCATCTCGTAACAACAAATGGAGCAATCCCTTCCACAGCATCCACCTCCTCAATAATTCCTCCTTTGAGGGACTTATCAAGCTCCATATTGACCTCCTCTCTCAAAACCCACGGAATTTCTCTTGACTTATGCACCGTTTGGAATGGCATTTTGTTTTAGAATTAATTTATGGGAATAGCCTTCCATAACACCAATGTTCCCTGAAAATACATCAGGAAACATGCTCTTAAACCTTACACCTTGGCGTTCCGTATTCCCCATGACCAACACTTTTTCTCCGCTACTTGGGTCCAAAATGATATCCAATGCTCTCTGATCGATCCAGGCCAAGACAGATGGACCCTCCTCGGCCATATAGAGTTTCCCCATAGTTTTCCTACCTTTAAACTCAAATGTAACATCCCTATATCCTAACATGGGTATGGTATCACCTGTGAAACTTTCAGGGACCACATCAGAGGGTTTCAATGTGACCCTAACACCCCTGCAAATTTTCCTACCCACACATCCTTATCAACTATAGTATGGGGTGACCCTGAATCAGCCACTATGAGCATCTCCACCCCCCAAGTTTAATGTTGCATACAGGTTTATTCCTAGAAAGTGTAGACAGAAGGTTCACCCAGTTAGTCTCCCGAGTGCCTTTGGTATCATTAATTTCCAACACACAATTATCCTTGGAAGAACCCTCTCCAACAGATATCTCTGTTGTCTGAATCAGTATTGGACTCATCCTGTACCACAAATATTTTTTTCGTGCCTTTGCTTTTCCTACAAACTTTAGAAAAGTGCACTTTGATCCAACACTCCCCACATTTTTGACTACATGCAGGCCATTTCCTGCTATACGCCAGATGATCATCACTTCCACATCTATAGCATTTCCTTTCTGTAGCCTTTGCACCACTTTTCATTTGTTCACCCCTTTCTTTCCCTCTGTTTCCCTCTGCCCACAACATCTTTAGGAATATCCTCCTCTTTACATTCTACAGCTTTCGCACACTTATTAGAGATCTCCGCTTTCTTAAGAACCGCTACCACCTCACCCAATGGAGACTTGCCATACACCCATAACCTCTCTTGAATGTGTTCAATAGTGACATATATTAATATCTGGTTTCTTATGAGTTCGTCATGTAATACACCAAATCTACATGTCAACGCACGTTTCTTAAGCTCAGATACAAATTGCTCAATAGGCTCTGTTTTACCTTGTTTCCTCCTGAAAAAATTATGTCTATCAATTGCTATGCATACTGACATAGAATAATATCTATATAAATCATGTAATGCATTATGAAACACATCTGAGCTTTCTGTAGTGTGAGGTTTCTTTTCCATTGAGGTATAAACTTTGAGGCCCTGAGGACCTAAAGAATGCAGAAGCATTTTCTTTTTCCTATGTTGAGACAATTCTTCATCCTCAATGGTGCTGAAATAGTTAAGAAAATATTCCTTCTACTCTTGCTACTTGATAGGTGTGTCATCAGACGTTACCAAGCATGAATGTGGTAGAGTGAGGGAGAAGGTTTGTGATGTACACATGTTGTATGCTAAGGTGGCCAATCAACAATGGGTACTTGTAATAAAACCAACGACTTAGGATATGGACAGCGTATAAAAGTAAATGACCGCCCCACTGAAAAATGTTTTGTGCCCAAAAAAATAGTTAATAGTATCAAGCCGCAAGGTAGTGTTCTCTAAATTTCCACACAGCAGAATGCTTCACGCCAGCAAAGAACTGAATGAATTAAAAGTACCTCCCCACAAGGTAGTGTTCTCAAAGGTGCACACTCAATCCAGAAGATATTGGTTATAGAAATAGCGTCCAATGCAGTCCCGATTTGTCATGTGGTGAAAATGCACCAATAACACAAGACAAAAGGAATGCAACACATTGTCATGCCTTACCACGTCAAAGCGTGTTTTGCTGAATGGAGAATTTCCCAATTCAAAATGGCCCCCAAAGGTTACGCGCATAGGTGCTAACGCTCCCAAGATCCTTTGCGGAGAGGCTCCTAAGATTCTTTTCAGCCAGGCAATCCGCTTCCCTCAGGCGATCGCTCATGCCAGCAACACTCTGCTGCAACAATCAACTTGTGGCTCAGGAGATAGCTCGTTGTTGTGACTTGCCTTGGTCGCTGTGCATCCTCCCCAGAGTTCCAGGTCCCTGCTACTCAGCCATTGTGTGAGGTCATTAGAATGTTGAGAGTGTTTGTGGCTGGATGAGTGTCAGTTGAAGGAATGTGTTGAGCAGCAAGTATGCTGCTCCTGGTGGGGTGTTATGTTATCTGTAACTTGGAACAACCTTAATAAACCTTCATCTTTAAACCATACGACTTGACTACGCGCCATCTTTCATTTATTACAACACTGGCGGTGAGCGGAAAAGAAACTACGTGTGAGGAACAAGAAATTAAGAAGAAGTTAAAGAAACCAAGAAGAAATTAGAGGAACTGCAGAAGAAACTAAGGGCCAGATGTATGACCATTCCATTTTGGGAGTCGCAAATTGTGACGTTTTGCGACTCGCAAAATGGAATGTACAACAGTGTCTCAGATTCCTAATGGGATCGCTAAAGATCTACCTCATTAATATTAATGAGGTAGGTCGCAATTTGCTACCCCTTAGGAATCTCACATAACACAGGGATGGTGGCGTGCTGGGGACAGCAGACCACCATGTCTGTGTTTGCTTTTTTAAATAAAGCAACTTTCTTTTTTCAAATGCAGCCTATTTTCCTTAAAGAAAAACGGGATGCATTTAAAAGAAAAAATTGAAAAGTTTTCATTTTTAAGGGCAGGCAGTGGTCTGTGGGAGCACTGCATGCCCTTAAAAAATATTTCGCATACATTCACAAACGGGAAGGGATCCCCTGGGAACCTCTTCACGTTTGCGACTGGCTTACCACCTACTTAAACTAGGTGGTAACTGCAATTGTTTTGCAATCGCATTTGTGGTCGCAAAATAATCGTACAGACCAGTGCAACTCGCTATTATGAAGGGACGACCTTGGCACACCCCTTCCTAATAGCGACTCGCCAACCCTATTTTGCGAGTCGGTAATAGGTTACCGACTCGTAAAATAGGGTTAGTACATACCAAAGTCCTTTTTAGCAGTCGCAAACGGGCTGATTTCCCATTTGCGACCGCTAAAAAGGGTCATACATCTGGCCCTTAGTGGATTACAAAGAAAAAGAGTTTGAAGCCTGTAGGGAGAATTGCACCTGGTAGCCCCACCAATGTCTATGTACATCAGACAAGCTGCAGTCCAGGGCAATTGAACATCTGTGTGCAGCAGATCTAGAGGGTGGCTGCTGAGTTGAAAGGACTTTGTTATCAACAAGATTGAAGTTGGTATGGGAAGTGGGGGAGAGAGGTGTGCATCTGTCTATGGCACCCGCACACCATGCTTTGACATTCTTGAAATAGAATATAAGGGGAATGGGGACGGCAGTCAAAAGACACAACGTGAATAGATACTTATGACGTAGAGGAGTGCAGGCCCTTCTACAAGGAACTCATCTCCTACAAGGAGAGGTGGAGAAACTACATAGAAGATGGAGGAGTCAGATCTTTGCGACCTCTTTCTCAGCGTACGCCCGAGGAGTATTGGTTTGGATACGTGCGGGAGTCCCCTTTGAACTACACACCCTAATAGATAAAGAGGGTAGATATGTGCTGATAACTGGGAAACTGTTAGTCGAGATTTTACAATTGGTAGTATATATGCTCCTAACCAAGATCAGCTGCAATTTCTTCACAATTTCTCAGCCCATATGGCGGCTCTGCCGACAAAGACCATGATACGTGGGGGGGGACTTCAACTGTGTACCAGATGTGTCCCTGGGCCGCTCTCACCCTCCACTGCACGGGGCTCAAGCCCATCGTACAGCCACTGGGTTTCGGGACTGGATGACACATTGGGGCTTGGAAGACACTTGGAGGATCCAACATATAGAGGGAAGGGATTATTCTTTTAGTCACCAATACACCATTTACACACTAGAATAGATGCCTTCTTGTGTCCCCCAATTTTAAAGGCACTGTTACGCACACCGAATATTTGGGACGTAGATTTTCGGACCATAGCCCACTACTAATGTCCCATCAGCCACTGGGGAGGTGTCACCCGATTCCTTTGTGGCGGCTCAATCCCTTAATGCTGGAGGATGTCTGCTTTAAGGAGACACTGGGCTCTTCCATTGACACTTACTTTCCAAACAACACACAAACGGCATCTACAGGGTTGGTGGAATGGGAGGTGTTTAAGGTAGTGGCAAGGGAACACTGTTTGGGACAGTCGATAGGAGTGCAGAGGGAACTACACAAGGAACTGGAAAGCTTAGAAGACAAATTACATACGCTGGATAATGCTCAGCGATCAATGGACTCTGCACTAGCACACATGTGGGAAACACAGACACTCTATAATGAGACACTAGAACTGTTGAGATGTCATGATTATAAAAATTACCTTACTAGGGTACAGGATGAAGAAGGTAGGCCTTGCAAGTACTGGCATGGCTGATTAGGACAGGGACCAGAGGGTCACCGATTACCCATATCCGGTCTGACACTGGAGAGTCCGTCTATAAACCAGAAGCAATTAATGCTTTATTCCAAGTATACTATGCAGACCTATACACTGCACCCCCTCCCATTCCACAGGAGGAGCTCTGGGAATTCTTGGCTGCACTTCAACGCCGGGTGTTGGATAGGCAGGCTCAGGAGATGCTGGGAGGCCCAGTGACATTACAGGAAGTTCGAGAGGCCATCACTGGCATGGCAACGGGTAAAATGCCGGGACCAGATGGCCTCCCGGCAGAATTCTATTCGGCATATGCCCCCAGACTAGCACCTGATTAGTGACTCTCTATGCAGAATCCCTGAAACTTGGACGGCTCCCTGAATCCATGTGCGATGCGCTTGTGGTCCCACTTCCTAAAACAACGGTTCCAGGAGCATGGGTAGTGGACTATAGACTGCTTTCCATGCTCAACATGGATTTTAAAATACTTAGCAAGCTCCTGGCACTCCGACTGCTCCCTCATATGCCTACCCTAATACACACCGACCAGAATGGGTTCATCCCGTCTCTAAATACATCCTTTAATCTACGAAAACTGTACTCTGTGTTATACCATTCTGGGGCGTGATACCTACCACGGGCTGCCCTCCTGTCGATCGACCTGGCAAAAGCTTTCGACACACTATGCTGGGATTATTTATTCGAGACCATGAGAAGAATAGTGTTATATCTTATGTATGTATTATTACTTTGCCTTACTTTATTTACAATGCCTTTCACAATGTTCTTAGAATGCTCAATTTGCAGTCTCCTTTCCTCGTATGCACTGGAGATTTTATTTTGACCATGTCTCCAACCACAAGAGGAACAACCTTGACTGCTTTCTTCACGTCAAACCATTCCTTTTGTTTGACCTGAGAATTGGTCATGTTTTCAACAACCGTAGACATTAATCTGGAAACATCAGAATCAGACTTTACCCACTTAGACATCCAACCAGGTCTGAAACTGGTATTGGCCTTTCTCCCTCTTAACAATTCGAAAGGACAAACTTTGGTGAAAGAATGAGGCGTCGTCCTATAGGACCAAACCAAACTGTCAAGAGCCTTCTGAACGTCATGATTCCCCGCTCTTGCCCATTTGATCTGAGGGAATCGTTAAACCATGGAGCTGTTGGGGCCGACCTCTTTGAGAAGCGGGAAACAACCGGTACCGCTGCACCAATGTTGGCTCGGAGAGGGCGTCAGAGTCGGGGCAGCCAGACAGCTCTGGTGAGGAACGACCGAGGGCATCTGCTAACATCTGCTAACATCGGGATGGATATTTTATGGAACGTCCTGTAATTAGGGACCCTCTGCCCTGCATTAGCCCGAGGGGTTGTGGCAGAGTTGGAAATTTTAATAGGAGGTGGTCAGACCAGGTAATGGGAAGAGGTAGGCTTACTGATATGTCAAAGTTGAGAAAGATTTGGTCTAGGGTATGGCCCTTCTCATGGGTGGCCGAAGAAATAGATGGAAACATGTTGCAGGCCTGCAGCGTCTCCAACAAGGAAATTGTTTGAGGGTCTTTTCCATTGTCCATATGTATATTGAAATCTCCCACAATAAGGCAGTTGTTGTATTTTAAGGCCAGGGAGGTGGTGGCTGTATTAGGCGTAGTAATAAAATTTCCAATTGCACCGGGAGGTCTGTAAATCAGAAAACCAGCTATGCTATGATGGGGGGATAAGGTACAGCGGAAGCCTAAGGACTCTGCGCCCTCAATGTTTTCCATCGGGATGAGAGAGCAGTCTAGTTTTTGATTGTAAATTATGGCGACACCGCCCCCCTTCCCACTCGGTCGGTCCCTCCTAAGGATTTTATAACCCGTAGGGATGGCCGAGGTGATAGTAGGGTTGAAAGCTTCAGACAGTCAGGTGTCAGTGAGAAATAAAAGATCAGGCTGTTCATCTAAAAGTAGGCCATAAATGTGTGGTTCATGCTTTTGCATAGAGCGACAATTCAAAAGGGTGGCCTTTAAGTCCTCTGTTTTCTTATTGTTTTTACACTTATTGTTGCGTGGGAGGATCTTGGGTGCGAGTTTCCTGGGCTGGAGGAGAGACCAGTTGCACTTATTGCATCAAAAGTCTACCTCCAGGCTCGGATCAGCCGCTGTACAATGACATAATGGTAGCCGCCTAAGGCTAAGCAGTTTTTCCCTATTGTAATATAGTGGAAGAAACTCACCGGAGGGGAACTGGGCAGCATGGCCGGCGCCGGACGCCTCCGGGACGTTGACGGGCGCAGATGGGCTTGCCTTTGGCGCGCCAGCGGCGCGCCCGCTGCACGCGTCCGTTTGCATCGGGAATATATAGGCTAATGCCACACATATACAATTTAAAAAGTATTAAGAACCTAGTAGCAGGGCAGGAAACACTAAATCCTACCGCTGTCAGCTTCACGCGTCCGTTTGCATCGGGAATATATAGGCTAATGCCTATGATGCAAACTGGATCGCTAACGCAGCTGAGGAAGCGGAAACTGCGTGGGCGGAAGTGAGGAGCCCAATAGTAGCCCCAGCCCTCTGCACAATCGGCGTATCAGCCGCGGCGGACCAGGACTGGAGGAAAAGCGAGATGCGAATCAGAGCAGCTAAGGAGGTGTAGGCAAGCAGAATCAAGTAAAGTGCAAATGCGCGTAGGTAGGAGAAATTGTTAAAAAGCACAGAGTAATTCAGCCACACATATACAATTTAAAAAGTATTAAAAACCTAGTAGCAGGGCAGGAAACACTAAATCCTACCGCTGTCAGCTGCGCGCGTCCGTTTGCATCGGGAATATATAGGCTAATGCCTATGATGCAAACTGGATCGCTAACGCAGCTGAGGAAGCAGAAACTGCGTGGGAAACAGGGGCTCAAATTGGATCATAAATTCAAAGCTGTTCTGAACAGTGGCCCCCAAAATATGTTTGGCCCAGGGCCCCCAAAATCCTTAAGATGTCCCTGAGTATGGTGGATGTCAGCTATGTTGCAAAACTGCTGAGTTTTACCTGTGATCAGACGCTGGCTTGACCTGTGAGTGAATTTTGGCATCAGTGAAAATTGCCGCTCAGCTTTATTGAGTTGAGGAAGTGTACATTACATTCCTGGAATTATGGAACATTTGGGTGGGCCCCTTATATCCGTACACTTATCGCCAATGACCTTTTGATGGCCAAGAGAAACCTGGCCAGAGATTGGGGACAAGCATACCCCCCGTAATGAGGAATGGACTGAGTTTATAGACTTGTGTGCTATGACAGAGGAACTTGTCTAAAAGGACAGGCAGTGTAAAGGAAACATACTGAAATGTGGAGTCAATGGTGGATCTACTTTAATGAGGGGATGTAATGATCCAGCCTCCCCATTGTTCGGCTGTCACTACTACACTTTGTGTTGATGAATTTTGCTCTATCAAGTGACATAATTACTGTCACAAGGCCAGTATATAACTCATTCCCTTTCGTATTGTTTTTGTTCAATATTATAAAACTAATAAAGAGATTTAGTTAAAAAAAAACCAGAAGGCTTTGGAGCCTAGACTTGATGTTTTTGACTTTGAGGCACCGTTGCATGTTACAGGATCCAGCCTTGCCCCACTTGAGAAGTTTGAATTCCAGAAAAATCACTAAATCCTAAAATAAGACTTTTGACTGGTATGACCTACTGAGCTTACTCAACCCTTGCTTCATCGCTGAAGGCATCGAATCATGACTAGGTCATGGTCAATCACATCCATTTGTTTTTGATTGGCATTTTGTGTTTTCTTGGTATTATTCGACTAAAAATTGAAAAAATTAATATCTCTGGTTCCCTTAATTCTATTTCTATCATTTTGGTATCACTTTTCTTACAATAAAATCTATATTTTTTTACTTGGAAAGTTGGTGTTATTTAAATACCTAACTCACATTTCTATGGAGAGAAGGTCTATTATTTTGTGACGTAGCTTCTTGGGGTTACTCCCAGATATTCTCAATGAAACGGTGATTTAATGGGGTTAGATGTTATATGATTAAGTTGATCGAACATCTCTTCTCAAATTAATAGCCTAAAGTCTCACAAATTCCAATGGTATTTGAACTGAGTTTCACTACTTCACAAGTGTATTATTCTGTGCCAGACATGTTTACTCTCTATAGATATGTTTTGAACAGAATGATCTCTGACAGGGCACACAACTCCAGCACACAGTTCGCCCTCAAGTGTGTAAATATTAAGATCTTCTTGCCCTTAGACAGCCACTATTTTGTATGTTCATCCTAGTCAACAAACCCAAAGTAGCTACTCATATCGAACTTTCTTAGTATGTTACACAAACATAATTATAAATCTGATAAAGGGCCATTAGGTGGCGAACAAGTCCCACAATAAACAAATGGATAAAGTTTCAATTGTTTGACCTACCAATATTATTACTAGACATACATACGACAATGAAGTTAAGGCTCTGTTAGAGATGTGGATGAGTTGTGGATGAGGAAGAATATAGTGACTATCTCTATGACCATAAAATACAACTCCACATGTTAAGCTACCAATGAAACTTTAACTTGCACCCCCTCGCTCTAATGTGCATATGTGTGTATGAGAGAGTGAGTTATTGATCTTCAGCGCAAAACTTATATTTTACCACTGCTTAGAGATCGGCGATTTGTTCAAGCTAGGCCAGCTTTGATTTATCTTCAGATGTTATCCTCCCCCATGGTTTCCCTGGGGGTCGCAAGTTTTTTAACAGCGGCTATTAGACATAGGAAAAAATTGCCGCCACTGGAGCAAGTTTGTTTTCTTACCTAATGTGCACCTTATTAGATAGTTTTTATAGCCGTGGTCTTATACTTAGCACTTTTGCACTTTATATTGTTGTACCACTTCTTGATTCTCATATGAATGATGAAATAGCAAAATGAGATGTCTTTTTATCGTTTTGTATAGGCATTTTAAAATGGTGACCCAAGATTTCATGTATTGATGTGTTATAAGGAAATTGTGTCTCTTTTTTATTTGTTCACTTTTTTGGCTCTTGGCTGCCGAATAAAGTATCTTTGACTGACTGACTGATTGGTTGTGTTTGTGGGAATTTTAATGATTGAATGACTGAGTTAATTTAGTCAGAGATTATTGGGCATATTTATTAGGTTGGTGTCGCAGGCAGCGCACCAAGTCACCTTGCTGCGCTGCCCTGCCCTGCGTCACAGGGAAAGGGCAGTAATGCACCGTATTTATCCAATACGGTGCATTCCTGTCCTTTCCCACTGCGCTGGCGCCATTTCGACAGCCTAGTGCCAATGCAGGCACCCTTGCACCATGGTGCAAGGGTGTCTGTGTTGTAGGCAAGATTGTTTTTGTGCAGGAAAGGGCACCTTCCCGCACAAAAACAACCCATTGAGACATTTTCCTCTTTCTATGTGTGCTGCTAGATGCAGCACACATAGAAAGAGGAAAAAACGAGGAGAAATAAACATATTTCTCCTCGTTATGCTTCACCTAGGGAGGCGCAAGATTTTGACGCATTCTCAGGTTTATAAGTCCTTGTAAATCTGGGACAAGGTAGGAGGGCAGAAATATTGCAGCATGCAGTTTCTGATGTTTCCTTTTCACAATGTATACGCATATCACAAATTACTCCTGGGCCACTCTGGTAAATGATAGATTTAGGATGAAATGTTTATGGAGGAAAACTGTGAACTGAATTATCTTAGGACACTTCCTCGCTGAGGTAAGGGATTTTTCTATGAAATCTCGTAAATACTATTTTCAGCTTGCTTCAAATATTGTGCAAACAAAAACCCTATAGCAAAGTGATTTTACTAAGCCTGGATGAAATTTCAATTATGCTGGTGTAATTTGCATACTTTTGTGAATTTTGTGTTGCATTTGTTACACCAAATTCCCCAAATCACTCTATTATTCCACATTGAGTTATTACCCCTCATTCTGTGGCTCAATTATAGTGCAGAAGTGCAGCAACCACGTGAACATCCAGAATGCAAGTAGCTGTTTTTTGCAGCAGTTGTATTTTCAAGCTTTTTGCTTACTGTAAAATGCATCCTCAAACATAAAATTGATGTGATAATGCATTTTGCACTAACATATAGCTCCAAGACCTGGTTTCATACTTCATACTGTTCAAGTACCATTTACAGAGCGTAAGATACTATGGCTTGAAATGTAATTTTCTTCCTGAAAGACCAAAATCTTGACAATATGAAAGCAAGATCTGTGGACTACTGATATTTGAAGTGTTGGAGCCAGTTTTGCTGTTCCCAAACACAGAACTGTCTGCACTATTACAAGGTCCATCTTCCACATATGCGTACGTGCATATTTTGGGGTGTAGTCTCATCCCAGAAACAGGTTCTTTGTGCCTCATGCTCAGAAGCTTTGGATAGGTAATGGTCAGTTCAAGGTCCTACTCTGCACAAGATTAAAGCATGTTAGGAAGCATGAAACTGCCAGTCAGTAAATATGACCCTCAAAGGTGCAAATGAAAAATAAATCAGTCGTCCCAAATGCTGAAAGTTTAAGAATAACACCAGCATATTCTCTGTTGCTACATCTGTGGCTCATTTATCAAAATACGCGATAAACACAAGGAATGTGCATAAGAAAATACTGTGTGAATAAAATAAATACTCATGAAAATGAAGGCTATATTCTGTTCCTGTCAAGTTGCGCGTCAGGAATTTCCTGAGCTAAAGAGGCCCCTGACGTAGTTATTTCCACCTCCATTTAGACTGTCTTTATGACTACCCCTAACTCATGTTGAGAAATGTTTGAAGATTGTTCAGTGCAAATATGGATGCTAAAACAAAATTTATCATTTCATTACATAAAAAAAAACAATTTAATAGGCAATTCCCGGAAAATTATTACTTGACTATAGATTATTGCCCCCAGGTTCCACTGCGAGACCACATGTGCCTAGGACATATTCTTGGTGGAGTCCATCCACAAATAGTATGAGCGGGCCATACAAGACTTGTGTTGTGCACAGCTTGCAGGACGCTGACCCGTGTACCTAATATTCCCTAGCAAATGGCCAGGCAGGAGCAAATGCTCAAACTACAGATCCCTGCATAAGCCAATCATTGCACTCTCTTGAACCTGTAGAGGAGGAAAAAAGTCAGTACATTAAGGAGGGTTGATTATCAAAAACTAGAATGTCACTTTTACTGAGCTGAGGCTATGATTGCACTATCATAGGGAGGGCCCTGGCAATCTTATCTTACACCCTTTTGCCATTAAAACTGCAGTGTAAATGATTATACTGAACAGACATAGGCTGCAGGACAACAGTGGAGCCAACTGAGGTCGCTCCATGAAAACATTTCTACAAGGCTAGAGGTTTTGCAGCACATATGAAAGAAATATAATACAATGGAATCAGATGTAGAATTGTTGTCTGCTGTTGCCTGACAATCTATGCAGAAGGCCTGGGAAGGGAAAGGGAAGTATGATTTTCCACAGGACTTGTGGGAGGGAGACGGCTCGATGAAGGGGAAGTGGTAGGATGGATAGTAGTGGTTGGTGAGGTCTTAGGTTGAGCGGTTGGAGGAAGATAAACTTGAGAAATTAAAGGGTGATCACATGTGATACTCTGAAGAGGTGGTGAACGTGGAGAGAAGTTGGACCGGATGAAGAGCTCAAGGTGCAGACATATGTGAGGTGGCAGGAGGTGGCGAGGGGTTGGCAGTTATGGGTGGGTCAGTGGTATAAGCCATGAGGGGGACATAGATTGTAGAAGGAGGTGCCATGACTGGGAATTGGCATGACTGATCAGGCTAGCGAAGAGGGAGTGGAAGGGCTGACTGAACACGGTTACAGAAGAATAGATGGTGGGCTACAAAAGACAAATGACAAAGATTTAAAAACAAGATCATCAATATATTTCATGCTTGTGTAAAAAAATTGTTTTTTTTAGGGAAAAAGATTAATCTTAGGTTTCCAAAATATTCTTTGGCTTCCAGTATTTAACTTCCATTTGCAGTGTCGTAACAAGAAGCAAGCACTTTCTGAAATAAATAACCTGTTTCTGAACAATTGTTTAGCAACTAATTGAGGGAAATATATTACTTAACTATAGATTATTGGTCCAGAAAATAATACAAGGCCATGTGAGCCAGGTATACAAAATTAATGGGGTCCATCCCCAAATCATAAAAACAGGTTCACAAGGTTGGGTGTTTTGCATTGCTTGCAGGATGAACTCACTCATGTGCCCAAAGCTTCCTAGAAAACACAAGGAAAAGAGTAAATGCCCCAGAGTACAGAACCCTGACTAAGCCAATCCTTTATTCATTTTGCATAGTGCTAATCAACCAACACCAGACACCCAAGCTGCGCTCCCTTGAATCTGCAGAGGAGGGAACAAGTCCTAAAATAGTAGGAAGGCTAATTAGCAGAGGCTATGATGCCACTATATAGTAGTCCCGGCTCCCACAATATTATCCTATGCTCTTATGCAGAAAGAGCTGAGTTGTAAACTTTGCAATGTACATTATGTGCATGTAAATAGTCCATTTTCATAATTAAACCACTCATTCATGCACATATCAATTCAAAGCAGTGAATGTTGGGGCATACACATAAAAAGTGTCATGCATTTATAAACAAGTTCCCTGCAATAAAACACAAACTAAGGAATGCTAATGTTGTCCTCCATATTTGGAATCAGGGAGTCAATAAGTGATGACATACCAAAAGCATTTTTTGTGACACATTATGGATAAAATGCCATGGGATATAAGTATGGTTATATTTATAGGCATCTGAGTTTTGTTGTCTCGTTCTGTTTTTATTTTTCAATGTGTGCTATCTAAACAATAAACTAGAAAGTATCCCAAACAGAAACATAAAAAGAACATTACATATTTATTTTTAACTATTGGAAATCACAAGCATCTTCTTTACCTTAAAGGTAGGTAGACCTTTAATAAATGACACTACATTAAAACAAAGAGGTGGTAAGCCTGGTTGCTGCCTTGACAGTCTTTTTTCAACAAGTCCAAAGCAGGTGTTCTGCTTTAATGTCACAATGATTTGGAGCTAGAGACCTGGGGCCAGATTCACAAAGGTAAACTTACACTTTTGTGTACATCTACTCTTTTTCAGTTTTCACAAACAATTTAATAATAACTTTATGACAGCGTGGACTCTGTGCAGAGTTTTCCGCCTGAATGCAGAGTTTCCGCAGTTGTAAACTTACAACTAAATTGTTTTTTAATAGATACTGAAAAAGAGTAAAATTACACAAAAGTGTAAGTTAACCTTTGTGACTCAGGCCCATAATAAGTGAGCAATTGATTGCAAATGCTGGTCTATGTGTGTCTTGGACTCCCAGAAGCCCTCTATAAATATGCAAATCATTGATAAGACCTTTGAAAAAGCAAGCCTCTGGTAGAGAGCCTCTTCCAGATTTTCCCAGGATGAAAATTATGAAGTTATTGGCCTATGGTGGGACTCAAACCATAAACTCTTAATTTAGATAAAGAAAGATTAAAGGAATTAGTCTTCTACCTCAGACGAGACAGTGTGCAGCACCAAACTTAATCTGAGTGGTAGCAGAAATATTTAACTGCAATAAAATTGTGACATTGTACTTACTCATGATATGGCATCATGTGAGAGAGATCACAATTAATCTGGGAAAGAGAATATGGTGGTGTCTCAAGTGAAAAAGAAATCATTACGGCCTTAGAGATTGGTGAATTGGATACCCCGTCACAAATGTAGTGTTGGAGAGGAAATGAAATGTCAAAACATTACGCTACAACAGACATAAATAGAAAGTGATATAAAATTATACATGTTTAAAGAGCAGTATGGGCCCAAATCGGATGCAAATGCAAGAAGAGGTGAATAGTTCACTAAAAAATAGAGCGCATGACCTGCAAGGTCTTAGTTGAAGGAAAACCTGTGCTTGTAAGCTTGAAGGAATTTATGGTCTCAGCACAAGCACGTATTCTGTTGTCCCAGAATATTAAAAACATGATTGAAGAATAGGAGCAGTAGATTGAATTAGCCTAGAGTACACAGAATCTGATAAGAAGTCTTGGGAGCAGAATGATAAAACACACACGCAAATACACATGCATTCAAAAGAAGTAAATACATGGCTTGTTAAGCATTGTTAGAATCACAATGATGAATGTGTAGGAAATAGGTTTAGAGGTTAGGGACACATGTTTTCTGAAACCAATATGTAACTGCTAAGTAACTTATTATTTGACCTTTTGTCATAAGCATTGTTCCTGTTGTTATAAGTGGTTGCCTGTGAAGCAGTAAATGGAGACCAGCTGTTTACCTTTATGGAGATATCAACTCTCCCTGCCATGACAGTAAAAATCTGTGTTTGCTTTGGCAAGAGAAGTTTTGTCTTTTTCTTTATCTCAGTTTCCCCGCAACATTTGGCGAGTCAGCATAGGAGTCTCTTTTTCCCTCAACCGACTGCTGCCACCGGAATACCGCCTACCCCTGCTGCATAGATCATTGTGCATCTTTGATGAGGTAAGCAGACACCATGTTGTCTAAAGTTCTGCCTATTCACGGGGTGGGTAGGATCCATAGATTGCCATCTTTAAGGTGAGGACAATGTGGACTTTGTTCCATGTTTTGTATATTATATGACTTGTCTCTTTGGCAATGGTAAACACAGATGTAATGTAAATATAAGGTATCGCATGCAAGATTGTGTACACGTGTTGCACAATATTAAGTTAAGGCGCTGCGTAGTCGGTAGAGTGTTAATCCCAATATAAAGTTGGTCAATATGGGTGATTCAAAATTGGGTTCCCAATATGTGTTCCAATATTTTGACATAGAGGGACAGCTGAAAGGCTCATGTCATTAAAATTTACCTCCAAACACGATCTAAACACTTGAATTAACATCCGGGACCTAATGTCCAGAAGTCATTCCGTGGTCTATGAGACGCATGGTTTGAGGGTCATCCTCTCTTAAGCGCGGAGGAAAGTGGCCAGCTGCTGCCAACAGTTTTTACAGTCAAAACAATGGTGATTAACATTTAGAAGTAGTTGAAGGGTTCATATTTTAAATATGTTGATGGTGAATGCATGTGTGCATGTAATTAGAAATGTGGCCATGGAGTGATGTTGTTGTATAATGTTGCATAGTGTTATTATGATGTATAATGTTTACCATGTGACTGAAAACACAAATTGATGGATTTCTTGTTTATGAGGACTAGTATAAATAAATATAAAAGAAGAAATATTGATTAGATAGATAAAAGTTAAATTGTGAAAATGTTGTTAGAAATACGGGGGGTATGGATACTCCCTTAGAGCACATGCAAAAGACCTTTCCAGATAACCAGAATTGTTTTAAAAACATTTTTAAAAATATTGTCAGGAGTAGTTTAAAGCTATTCACACGCAGACGTATCCCTGGCCAAAGGAAGGGACATTTGAAGACAAAATATTAGAGCACATTGTTTCACACCTTAAGAGTAAATATCCAGGAGCTAAAATGCAGAAGCAGGAAGCCATCTTAGCCTTATGGTGATTTTTTGTGTGAAAAAGTCTAAGGACTCCTCAAATGTTGATACCCCTAGTACCCTGTCTGCTCTCCCACCTCCATATGACCCTATAAATACTTTTCTTAAGGTACCTGGTATTTATCCACTGACACAGCTACAGGAGGCCGCAGTGGGATTTGAGAATCCTGAAGTTGAGACCCCCTTCACAATCCCCAAAATGATCCCCTAATGTTACCCCACAGATGTCAAAGCCAAGACATACAAGTACTCCCAGGTAGCAAGTAGGGTTGGGTGACTCTGTTTTTAGGACAACTAGAAGCGCAGTTTATACTATAATTAGATCCAGCCTCTCCCTAGGAGGGTAGAGGTGAAGAGCAGGGTCCAGGAGACAGTGACAATCAGTTGCATATTTCATCAGCAACATTGCACGTATTACAGAAGAGGGATGTTACAGGAAGGGTAGTTAGGGACCAGATGTCTACCCCGCAATGAAGAGTTGCTGATGATGCTAGATGAAATGACTGTGTAGAAAGGGCTGTTAGTATGGCATGATGAGCAGTATCTCAGGGAAGACATGAGGGTTTTAGGAGGACTGAAGATAATTTGCCACCTTGGCAGAAGGAGAAGGGGAATGTAATAGTTTCACCAGAATGCGTTCAGGAAAGGTTATTATGTAGTGAACACAGAAGGGATGTGAGAGAAGCAAGGAGAGAAGGACATTATGATAATTTTACAGGGCAGATTCAGGAAAGTTTGGGGAAAATGGCAAATAGAGGAGAGTCACTACATAGGCGTGTAGATAACATGGGTGAAATTCTTCAATCTTCAGAGGCTAGGCGCTCTACCTATGATGTTAGTACTCAAGAAAGGCCCATTATTGACCTTGACCATATAAAGGGTGCAATGGGATTGCCTAATCTCACTGACACTAGAGAAAGCGAGCAGGACATGTTGTCTAGAACTAGGAAACCTCGAGTGACTGTGCTTGAGCGGTTGCGGTTTCAGTGAACATATGGCCAGCCAGCTCCCAGGATGGGATCTAGTCAAGCTATGGGCGGACTGACACTATATGATAGACCAATGCAGCAGATGAGTGTTCAATCAGTTTTATGAAGCACTGATCTCACCCCCTAGTGAGGTAATAGGAGAAAACAGATGGTAGAGGGATGTACCTTATGTGGATAATTTAGCAGGATGGACTGAAGGTTTAGCCCCACAGATGAATCCATGGCCATGAGAATGGTCCTCTGATCCACGTGACATGGCAAATGCTGAGGATTGTATTCTTTATGGTGAGGAAGATCCAGACTGCGATTATCCCTACATGCTTAAATGTTTGCACCTGAGGCAAAAATATGCAAGACAGCACAACCCCCAACATTCAGTCACTCCCATATATCAGATGCCCCTGATATGCAAGTCACCTAAGGCACCTCATTATGTTCCTTGGCCACAAATGGACAAGGAGAATCTTAAAACGTTGTTACCGCCACTTAAAGAGGGAGCAGGTAAATGGATTAGAGCTTTTGAAAAGCAAACTACAGGTATTTCCCTGGCAGAAGGTGACAAAGAGTTTACTTAGCTCTCTTATAGGATTTGAGATAGATACTGTTTTTCAGAAGGCTGGATTGAGAAATGCTACCCTCACTGAGACTAAGTATGATGATTCTCCATTCAATTTAGTTCGGACAGTAGTTTGGGATCAGTTGAGGAAAATTAATCCTGATAGGCCAGACATTGGGTCCTTCCAATTTCTAATAGATCAATGGACACAGAAGGATTCTCTGGGGCAGTAATGAGGGTTCACCAGAATGCATTCAGGAAAGGTTATTATGTAGTGAACACAGAAGGGATGTGAGAGAAGCAAGGAGAGAAGGACATTATGATAATTTTACAGGGCAGATTCAGGAAAGTTTTGGGAAAATGGCAAATAGAGGAGAGTCATACATAGACGTGTAGATAACATGGGTGAAATTCTTCAATCTTCAGAGGCTAGGCGCTCTACCTATGATGTTATTTTTTTTTAAAACATATTTTTATTAACATATATGGTTTTTGTTTCCACGATTCCACAACAAAATGTTTACAATATCAGTGTTTCAGTGCAATTCTCAATTAACATACTAGGCAGGGTGATATACATTTCAATTATAATCCTGGGGAAGGACACAGCAACATGAAATTCCTATGTAAGCCTAGTGCCTGCTTATACTTGCGCGCCATTGTCACATCCCCTCCTGTATAGACTAACTTGCACTCCGCCTATCCCCACTTCCACGCTCTGCCTCGGTGGGCAACTCTGACTCCTTACCAAGATCGGACAGTGCCCCAAATGATTTTGCACATAACCAATTGAGTTGGAACATATAATCCAATGCCATGAAAAACAAACCCAAAAGAACTAACAAATAATAAAAAAAACAATAAAACCCTGCATGCGAAGAGGGGACAGGAGTGCAATAGTATCCAGTGGTGAAGGCATAAAAGCCAACAGTTATGTAGTGTACGCCGTACCTCACTTGTGACTTCCTGGGGGGGCGGATGGGGGAGGGGCAGGGACAGGGGGGAAGGAAGGGAGTCAGTGGGTGACCTAACCGTGCACCCATGTGTGTGTCATTCACTATCACTCGCCTCCTCCACATTGGTACTGTGAGCCTGCTCCGGGTTTTCCCAGTTCGCCAGCACCTCTTTCAAAAAATCGGCAATCGGTCTTGTCCGGATGCCCCTCGCCTCTTCCCAACCCAGGGCCCTTGCTTCAGCCCCCGCCCAACTAATAACATCTCTGTTCCAGCTAGCCACCTGTGGTCCCATAGCCGATTTCCACACCAGTGCAATCCGCCACTTAGCTAATCCCAGAGCCAGGTCCATAAACCGAGTCCCCACCTTCCGCTTAGGCGGGCGCGGGGAGAGCCCCAGCAAACAGACCTCTATGGACAATGCCAGATCCATCCCCAGTGCATCCTTAATCTTAGCCAGGACTCCCTCTCAGTACAAACGCACTATCCCACAACTCCATGTCATATGTATAAAACCATACAAAATTAATCACAGCTGGTGCGCACTCAAGTTAAACCGGTTCTCTAATTATACCCAATATTCATTAATTTTCTAACTTGGTGTGCACAACCTGAGGTGGTTCCACCCTGCCACCAATTCAAAATAGAAAATGCGAACTAGAGCGTAATGTTCTAGACAGGACGTGCACTACCAGGAAACACTCCTATGTGAGGGTGTATAAACAATACATCAAAATCTTTTAGAACATTTTTAACATGAAAAAAACTGCGTTGTTCATAAATTCACAATGTCCCCAAACCATGAGTCTTCAAAGCATGTAAGCTTAAGTCTTCAGTCAAAACCGTTTTGCCAATTGACTTCTTTTTATCCATACATAGACTGTGAATCCAAATCAAAATGCGGATTTTCAAAGGTCCATTTATTCAAATCATAACAGTGAAATGCAGTTCACTCCACAATCCCAATGCATTTCGGGTGTAGTCAACACCCTTCTTCAGGGATATCTATGAATAAATATATAAAGTTTATAACATATGTCGTAATAAGCTTGTCATGCTGAGTTTATACACGAGTAACATTTAAATGACTGACCTATACAAACCGGGAGGGTGTTAAAACAGTATATGTACATGCATCATAGACTTTGCAGTATTATGCGTGACAACCAGATTGCAATAATGAGGGTGACTCTGATAGAGCGAAAGTACTCAAAAACGATAAAAGTGCCAAACGTACCTACACACCCTGTGCATAAGTTAAAAAAGAGTGAGAGATTGAAAATCAAAAAAATGTAAGAAGAAAGAAGGAACCCCATTGTTGTAGAAACAATAACTACCTAATTCCAATCCAATGACGGTGAATATCCGAAGCTGAGACAAGTTTATCAAAAACTTCCAACCGACCTGAAAACCCAAAGAAGCAAGTTCACTAAGAATGTAGCCAATAAAGATAACCAACGCGTGAATTGTGTTACTAGTGTGAGGAAACTTACCCAACTTTCTAAAGCGCCACAAGTAACCGGGCTATGTAGATCAAAACGGGTGTCTAATCAATGAAATACTGCTGGAGCAGTAAGTAGTAACTGTAGGTGAAAAAATGAATGGTATTCGACATTGAAAAATAGTTACAGGGTAAACAATCTGAGAACTATCGGAAAAACTTACTATGGAGAAGCAGAATGAAATTTCACTTACGAAGTTCTCAACGTATTCGGCATGTCCCAACCCTCCTACCGGGGTAGTGGTGATGCTAAAAAATAAAAAATTGTGCTCAATAAAAATGTGTATCCCTGCCATGCCTCACATACACCGTGAAACGATAACCCACAAAGAAAACACTGAACTCACTAGTGTACGGTGAATATTCCTCTTCTAACTCGTAGCCAGTAGTCAAGTCGTGAACCTCAATTCTGTATAATCCGCCAAAAACACACGTTTACGTACTTAGTGCGTGAGTTATTGAAATAGAAAAAGGAAATCGGACTAACAAAGACTGAGAGATCCTTGCGTACACGTATCACCGAGCACAAAAGTAGGATTCAAACCAAAACATTGAGTTCTCCCTTAGCTAGCCATTGGGTTAACACACATCACACCATAGCACAACTTAGATTTAGTGTGATAGAGGTAGTGCGAGAATACTGTGACCGAGACATGACGAAATACATCACTCAGAGGGAGACATTTTGGATCAAATTTCTTGACACAATGAGCCCAAGGGGCCTGAATGATAAACTGGAGTTAGCATGTTTCTTGTAGAGGTATCTCTCATGGCACTGGATGGATCATGGTTAGCACTATGATTGTTGATTAAGTGACAGTGTTGACACCTAGAAATTTTCATCACTATTTTTCAGCGCATCTGACATTTTCAACTGGACAACTTGATGTAGCATACACAATTGCAGCTTATTGAGTGACTTTGCAATTTTCATTTTATTTCCGTCAGCACATTCTAATTATTTGTTTTAATCACGATGTGATTATGCAACATTGAATTGAGTCACACTTAACATGTATACTTGTTATATGGCAGATTACGCAATCATCAGTGTTTTATTTGCACATTTTATGATCAGCATTTAATATATATGTAAATTAATTACTGCGTTTCATTCCAACATATATTTTATGATGTGTTTCATTGTTCAAAGTGGTTTCATATTTCAGTATTGGCAGGTATGCAATATTTTGAGCTTGCAACATTGCTCACGCCATATTTCAATTGCTGCATTATTTAATGGTTTTCACAACCACAACATGGTTACAACGGATAAAGGTCGAGTTCATTTCCGTGTTTCATCTTGTATTTTTGTGTTATAAGCTTTGAAGTGACACTATAGGTCATCTTTTTTCTTCCACTTTGTTTATTCTTATTATTAGTTTTATTCATTTTTCAATTCATTTTCGGTTGGTGAGGGAGTCTATTTTCATTATCACTTCACGTTGTCTACCCCTGACGGCAGGCGTTTGTTCAGCATTGTTTTACTTTTCCACTAGACTGGGCAGACACGTTTCATAGGAATTGGGTTCCTCCAAAATGGCCGCAATTCAGTTGTTAGTCCGATTTCCTTTTTCTATTTCAATAACTCACGCACTCAGTACGTAAACGTGTGTTTTTGGCGGATTATACAGAATCGAGGTTCACGACTTGACTACTGGCTATGAGTTAGAAGAGGAATATTCACCGTACACTAGTGAGTTCAGTGTCTTCTTTGTGGGTTATCGTTTCACGGTGTATGTGAGGCATGGCAGGGATACACATTTTTATTGAGCACAATTTTTTATTTTTTAGCATCACCACTACCCCCGTAGGAGGGTTGGGACATGCCGAATACGTTGAGAACTTCGTAAGTGAAATTTCATTCTGCTTCTCCATAGTAAGTTTTTCCGATAGTTCTCAGATTGTTTACCCTGTAACTATTTTTCAATGTCGAATACCATTCATTTTTTCACCTACAGTTACTACTTACTGCTCCAGCAGTATTTCATTGATTAGACACCCGTTTTGATCTACATAGCCCGGTTACTTGTGGCGCTTTAGAAAGTTGGGTAAGTTTCCTCACACTAGTAACACAATTCACGCGTTGGTTATCTTTATTGGCTACATTCTTAGTGAACTTGCTTCTTTGGGTTTTCAGGTCGGTTGGAAGTTTTTTGATAAACTTGTCTCAGCTTCGGATATTCACCGTCATTGGATTGGAATTAGGTAGTTATTGTTTCTACAACAATGGGGTTCCTTCTTTCTTCTTAAATTTTTTGATTTTCAATCTCTCATTCTTTTTTAACTTATGCACAGGGTGTGTAGGTACGTTTGGCACTTTTATCGTTTTGAGTACTTTCGCTCTATCAGAGTCACCCTCATTATTGCAATCTGGTTGTCACGCATAATACTGCAAAGTCTATGATGCATGTACATATACTGTTTTAACACCCTCCCGGTTTGTATAGGTCAGTCATTTAAATGTTACTCGTGTATAAACTCAGCATGACAAGCTTATTACGACATATGTTATAAACTTTATATATTTATTCATAGATATCCCCTGAAGAAGGGTGTTGACTACACCGAAATGCATTGGGATTGTGGAGTGAACTGCATTTCACTGTTATGATTTGAATAAATGGACCTTTGAAAATCCGCATTTTGATTTGGATTCACAGTCTATGTATGGATAAAAAGAAGTCAATTGGCAAAACGGTTTTGACTGAAGACTTAAGCTTACATGCTTTGAAGACTCATGGTTTGGGGACATTGTGAATTTATGAACAACGCAGTTTTTTCATGTTAAAAATGTTCTAAAAGATTTTGATGTATTGTTTATACACACTCACATAGGAGTGTTTCCTGGTAGTGCACGTCCTGTCTAGAACATTACGCTCTAGTTCGCATTTTCTAATATGTATAAAACCAGCATCTACATAAGCGCACCTCGGGCACCTCCGCATCTCACCCCGTATGTAACATTTAGTCTATGTGGCGTCATATATACCATGTGGATATAATTAAATTGTGTATATTTAAGCCTAGTGTTTCTCGAGATTTTCTTGTGGGATCTCATTACTTTCCCCCATTCACTATCCGTAAATTCCCTGTCTATCGCTCTTTCCCACTTACCCCAAAGACCTGTCATGGGGCCTGTGGCCGCGGTAACCAATGCTTCATGGTGCCAACGCACTTGGTGCCCTGCCTTGCCCAACGTATTCAATGCATGCAGCACCGGATGGGTCGCAGGCTCGTCCCGCCCTCCACCCAAAGCTGTCCAAAGGTACAAACCAGCAGGAACCGGCTCTACCTATGATGTTAGTACTCAAGAAAGGCCCCTTATTGACCTTGACCATATAAAGGGCGCAATGGGATTGCCTAATCTCACTGACACTAGAGAAAGGGAGCAGGACATGTTGTCTAGAACTAGGAAACCTCGAGTGACTGTGCTTGAGCGGTTGCGGTTTCAGTGAACACATGGCCAGCCAGCTCCCAGGATGGGATCTAGTCAAGCTATGGGCGGACTGACACTATATGATAGACCAATGAAGCAGATGAGTGTTCAATCAGTTTTATGAAGCACTGATCTCACCCCCTAGTGAGGTAATGGGAGAAAACAGATGGTAGAGTGTTGTACCTTATGTGGATTATTTAGCAGGATGGACTGAAGGTTTAGCCCCACAGATGAATCCATGGCCATGAGATGGGTCCTCTGATCCACATGACATTTATTAAACCAGTGCAGATGGAAATAGGAGGGAGGTACATTGCTGGCTGTTTACTGTTCTCTCCAGCTGCTCCAGTTAATCTATTGGGGAGAGATCTTATGGCTAAATTAAATATGACTATTCCTTTTGAGCCTGATGGAACTCTGATTTGTTCTACCCCTGAGTTCCACCTTCTAGGATCAGGGCTGTAACAGTAGATTCTACTTCTGGAGATCAAATTGGAGCTCGACCCACTGATATAGAAGCATTTACTACAGCAGTGTATACAATAATAGCAGAAACACCAGAGTTACTGGGAAGAGAGGTCCAGTTACCTAAAGAGTTTCTTTTCAGGCGACAAGGGTAAGATTCTTGGATACCTGACAATGAGTTGATATTTCAAGTAGAGGCCTTAAAGATAACACCAACCTATGACGCTCTGATAGTCAGTGATTATAACCATATCTAGTGGGCATGTGTTATATTCATTCAGCCAGGTAAAAAGGTTAGGGAAATATTGGATGATCAACTGTTTGATGATGATTCTAAGAAAACAGTTGTAGTCTTTGAAGATGATGTACTGTTAAGGACAGCATTGGAAGTAAGGACACCCACACTAGGTAGAGCTTTTGAGTCTGTCAGAGATGCAGATCTTTCCCAAGTACTAGACACCTTGTGTACTAAGGGTCCCCATGATGTAGGCCTTGTTTGTACTGCTACTCCATTCAGATTTACCCTGGAGGAAGGTGCTATTCTACCTAGGGTGAGACAGTATCCTCTTTCTAAAGAAGCAGATGAGGGCATCGCTCCTACTATACATGCGTTGCTAGAGCAAGGAGTGATTTCCCCTGGAGTATCTCCTTGTAATGCCCCGATTTATCCGATTAAGAAATCTAAGGGTAATACCTGGCATATGGTTCAAGACCTGCACCCTCTGAATGGTGTAGTTGTACCAGAATTTCCAATTGTTCCCGACCCTTCCATGATGTTGACGAATAATCCTCATGATGCTAAACATTTCTCTGTTATAGATCTCAAGAATGCATCCCTATCCAACCAAATAGCCATTATTTGACAGCGTTTTCCTATCGTGGGACTCAGTATTTGCATTCTTGCTTACCTCAAGGGTATTGTGAGCCCCCGAGCATTTTCAACAGAGTAGTGAAATAAGATCTGTCAAACTTTCAGTGTGACAGTACCCTTTTGAAGTATGTCGACGACATATTTGTTTGCAGTTCTACAGAACAGCAGTGTAGGAAAGATACTATATCTCTTCTGGTTACTCTCGCACAGAGAGGATACAAGGTAAAGAGAGACAAAGTTCAGTATTGTCAGGAGGGGGTCCATTACTTAGGACTATTACTGTCAGGTTCTGGCCGACGAGTATCTCCTGAGAGAGCAGCATCTAAACGTCAAATGACTGAGCCAGAAACTGTTAAGAGATGCAGAAGTTTCTTGGTCTGTGTAATTATGTGAGACAATGGGTCATTGATTACAGCACTTTAATTGCGCCTTTACTGGCTTTTATCAAACATGTGAAAGACAGAAATGATAAGATAACGTGAACATCAGAGATGAGTGAGACTTTCTAAAAATTTAAGACTGAGATAACAAATGCCCCAGTTTTGGGCACTCCTAACTATACCAAGGAGTTTTTTCTCTTTTGTCATTGTAATGGATAAGTAAAGACAGATGTCCTTACGCAGAAATATCTCTTAGAACATAAACCCATTGCACATTTTTGTGGACAGTTCGATTCAGTAATGAGAGGACATTATCCTTGCAAGTAAACTCTCACCACTGCAGCCTCTGCAGTGCAGAAGAGCACCCCTAATTGTTATTGGGGCACCTTTGACGCTCTATGCCGAACATGCAGTGTTTGCCATCATTCAGAAGGCTAAACCTACTCTAAGTACACACAGAGCATCCGGATATGAGGTGATACTGTCACTTGCATCTTTGGAGGTTGTGATGTGTCATACAATGAACCCTGTGATATTCTTTGCTCATCCTAAATTAGACTCTGAGGAAGATGTGCATGACTGTGCAACGTATATTCCTAATGAACAAGTTACTTACTTTTGGTAACGCATTAGCTGGTAAAGACAAGATCTAGCCGCAGATTCCTTACTTTTGAACTCCCCAGGTGTCAGACTAGCTCAGGAAGATTTTTGCATGAGCAATACCCTTACGCGCCGGTAGGTGGTGTTGATCGGCTCCGTGCAGTGTCGTCAGTGTCGTCTGCACCAGAAGTGACGTCTGCGTCACCTATAAAGGTGCCACCTCGGTGCACTGTCAGTTACTGTTCATGACTTTCCACATCAGGAGTGCGGAGCCATGAAGTGCATTGATACAGGTGTGTCCAAAATAGGACCCTGAAAGGCATCAGCCCTGACCTTAGAAACTTGTCTGCAGAGTGGGGAGGATGGGTGGAATGGTAAGGAATCTGTGGCTAGATCTTGTCTCTACCAGATAATGCGTTACCGAAGGTAAGTAACTTGTTCATCTGATAGTGAAGGAAGTGACCCGCAAAGGGGTCACCCGGGTCACCACAGACCACCTCTGAGCCTTCTGTACCAAATGAAGAGACAGAGAAATAGTGGAGAATATACGCCAATAACCATTTATTTCATGCGCTCAGAGCGGGGCTCCGTCTGCCCAGTCTCGAGAGAGTGCTACAGAGGGAACTTACTTACAAGAAGCACAAAGACATGTTATATGCATGTCACAGTTGACGAATAGCCCGCTTTTAGTGGAATTTCCCCTTCTGGCACAGAACAGGTGCAGGCGAACAGCGAAAGACAAAAAAAAACTTTCCACTCTCATATTTCGCATAGCTCGGAACATTTTCAAGACCGTTCCAACCTGGGTTGCGGTTAAACTGCCAGACAGATACGGGAGAGTCTTGACGCAAATACAGACACATGATAGCACGAAGGTCTCTTTTACAAGAAACAAAACTTTGCCAGCAACATTTCACGGAATCGGGTTAGACCTACACATGAATAGCACATGAAATGGCGGCCAGGATACAAAATGGCGTAGTAAATGTTAACTTATACATGTCACTAATAAGCATATTTCAACGAAACCCTCCTTTTACCATTAGCTAAAGATATTTTGTCATGCTAAGTGGGTAGTACTGGCACATACTCTGGGGCAGCAGTGGCATCATCATAACCGGACGTAGCATCATAGTGAGAAACTCGATGAATGTCTAACTGTGAATAGTGTTGTGTCAACGGCATGGGAGAAAGCTCCATGAGAGAAACAGACTGGGGTGTAGGTACCTCGACAACTACAACACCTCTGCTTGGGACAGTGTGCATAGCATCTTCCTAAAATATTCCCTCATCAATATTCATCAGGGCATCTACATCGTTTTGTAACATTATGGTGGCATTTGTGACTGGAACTGAAATCTTTTTAGGTGTTAAAGCTGCGGTACAGTAGGAGGGAGCAATAAGCTGGGAGACATTGTATGCAGAGACAGCAAGTAAAAAATATAAATGCAACCACAACCAAGAAAGTAAGGCTCTTCCAACCCCAAGATGTTAGCATGTTCCAAAACAACCCTGACAATGTGCAAGTACCTGTCTCTTGGTGTATTTCAGCTGATATTTTATGTAAATTTTGTATAGCCGAATATACATTGGGGGCGTTATCAGGTATATAAACGCAGCAGCTGCTCCCTATGATGCGACAGGCCCCTCCCCGGTCCGCAAGCATAACATCTAGCACCAGTGTTCCCTGTAAGGTGCGTGCACCTCTGTGATGCCAAGCGCCCAGTGTCCTGTGTGAAGCACGCACATCCTGGGAGAGCATTTGCGCCGCACGCTTTTAAATCGCGAGCGGCGTGAAAAACTGTAATTTTCTGATTGCGGGAAGCCTGTGTACGCAGGGGCTCCTGCACTTGCCGCATTTCTTTATTAATGGAGCGCGACTGGGAGCTGTTTGTGGGCCTTTGTGAAAATATTTGTTACTTGCAACACCGCCATGCGCTGCAATTAACATAAATATTTTCACAATAGCCCACAATCAGCCCCCAGCCGCACTCTATTAAGAGAAGAAATGCAGCAAGTCCAAAAGCACGACGTGTACTTTATACGTCGTGCTTTTTGGACTTGATGCATGTCTTTTCTTAATGAAGCACAACTGCGGGCTGATTGTAGGCCATTGTGAAGATATTTATGTTAATTGCAGCGTATGATGGTGCTGCAATTAACCGCAATACTTTCACAAATGCCCACAATCAGCCCGCAGACGCGCTCTAATAGGAAAAGAAATGCAGCAAGTCCAAAAGCACGACGTGTCCTT
Organism: Calotriton arnoldi; assembly: GCA_963921515.1. NCBI lineage: Eukaryota > Metazoa > Chordata > Amphibia > Caudata > Salamandridae > Calotriton > Calotriton arnoldi. Next base: position 203,349 of record CAWUFW010002143.1, on the reverse strand, counting down.
TACACGTCGTGCTTTTGGACTTGATGCATGTCTTTTCTTAATGAAGCACGACTGCGGGCTGATTGTAGACAACTGTGAAGATATTTATGTTAATTGCAGCGCATGGTGGTGCTGCAATTAACAGCAATACTTTCACAAATGCCACAATGAGCACGCAGCCGCGCTCTATTAAGAAAAGAAATGCAGCAAGCCCAAAAGCACGACCTGTAAACCACACGTCGTGCTTTTGGACTTGATGAATGTCTTTTATCAATAGAGCGCGGCTGCAGGCTGATAGTTGGCATTTGTGAAAATATTTACATAGCTGCCAAGGGTTCAGATTGTTATGTGTGACATTTTCATAACTTTAGTTTAATTATGAGTGACATTTCAACAACGATAAGTGACACTTTCTCTGAGAAAAATCAAGCAATAAAGACAAGGGAAACATATAAATGATATCAGAAATTACACCCATTTCAGCAACGAGAAACTAAGAAGTTACTGAACTAAAGTGCGCTAGTGGCAGGCAGCTGAAAATTTAGCAGAGCAGAGTCATGCTGCGTGACTGCACCGTTCTCAGACTCAGTACACTAAAGGCAGGGGGGGCAGGCAGCTCAGAGGCATTCATGTTTTTTATTAATAACAGCCATGGCAAATTAGCTGAACTACTAAAACACAGATGCCTTGGCCAGCTTTTGCCCACACTGGGCCCCCTGGATCCTCCCTGCTGTCGGCAATCAAACAGTCAAGTCAGGATGCAGAGCATTAGTGTGGACCCCATGGCCTCTCTGTCCCACATGGGACCCGGCCTAAACAGAAGGGTGTGAGGCTCCGACATGAATAACACGGACCTCAGCTGCAATGGTGTCTAAGCTGCAACAGTGGTGAACTCAGTTCTGTCACCTGTGCTCGAGTCTTGCCTGTTCAGTGCTGCATGCAGTGCGGGAGTCCGACTCACTGTGCAGGCATCATTCTAGCAGGTTCACCAGAGGGGTGGCGCAGGCAGTTGTGCTCCTACAGTCAGCTGAGGCTGTGACTTCAAGCTGGTCAGCCGGCCTGTGCCTTTTGAAGAGAATCATGGCACAGTGCTACCAGGAGGACACCAAGTGAGTTGATAGTGATCAATGGCAAGCGTTAAAATGCAAATTTGACACTTGGATGGCATTCTCTGTCTGCACTTACTTGCAAAGAGAGCCACTGCATTCCGGTTTCCAGGCCGACTGCCCTCCTCCTCAGAGTCTGGCCAAAAGGACACGCTCCTTTGGCATGTCAAACGTGCACCGCCCCCGGTATCAGACTCACTCTGGCGCAGCTCATCTCAGAGTTGAACCATGCAGTGGGTTCATTCGATTTTAATTTACCATTGCGCTAATTTGCCGCAGCCTAGCCTCCCAAACTTTTAAATGCAGTCGGCAGCAGGAGGATCTGACGTCTCGCGGCGTTTTGCCGTGCAGCGGCTTTAATATAAATTCCGTCTAAGCACATTGATACATTGTAAGCAACCAGTGAGCTAGCAACTACTAGCTCAGCCGGCCCCCAATCATGTGCGCTGCCACTCCTGCTTTAGTTTAGTCATAGAAGCACTGTGAAGGCTTGACAGAGGAGGGAGGCTCTATGCCTATTATGCGTGACAATGAATTTCAGTGCGGTGATGCGGACCACCACACTGAAATGTGTCAGTCTAACGCCTGATGCTTGGTACTTGGCAGAACTGTATTTATGTTAATTGCAGCGCATGACGGGTGCTGCGATTAACAGGAATACTTTCACAGATGTGTAAAGCACACGTCGGGCTTTTGGACTTGCTGCATGTCCTTTCCATAGCTGCCCAGGTTTATTTATGAATGTAAGTGTAATTATGAGTGACATTCAACGACTATGAGTGACACTTTCTAACGAGTAAAATCAAGCAGTGAAGACAAGGGAAACATAACAATATCAGAAATCACACCCATTTAAGCAACGAGAAACTCTAAGAAGATCTAAAGCTGCTATAAGCACAGGAAATTGCATGGCGTCCCGTTAGTTGTGATGTGAGTGAAGGAAAAAGGGCTCTGTAAGAGACAGCAAAGACACATAAGGTGGAAATGCAAGTAGTGCAGGCATGGGCTGCAAGAGCTTTTAAATCTCACCCCCAGCAGAGGCTAGAACCAAAAACCATTGAAAAGAACACATTCTCTCATAGCTGCCAATGTTTTAGATTGCTAATATTTCATGTTTCCATGGTTTCTGTGTACTTAAGAGTGACACAAGTGCCAGATGTTTGACAGTTAGGGGGAGATTTACCAAAAAGTCCCTCAACATAGCGCAGCCCCCCGCGAGGCTGCGCTGCGTTGCGCGACTGGTAGGGAGCAGGAGAACACCATATCTTCAGAGATATGGCTCTCTACTCCACTGTTACCTGTAAGGTGCAGGCGCGCGGGCGCACCTCTGTCCTCCTGAGCGCGCAGTGCTGTGTGTGAAGCGCGCACACACAGCACATCCAGAGAGAGCGTTCGTGCGCAGAAAGGCAGAAAATGCTCATGCACTTGCTGCCTTTCTTTTCTAACTAGAGCGCGGCTGGGGGGCTGATTGTGGGCCTTTGGAAAGTATTTATGTTAATCACAGCGCCCGTCAAGGGCTGCATTTAACATAAATACTTTCAAAAGGCAAACAATCAGCCCCAAAGCCACGCTCTATTTAGAAAAGAAATGCAGCAATTCTACAAACTCAAAGTGTGCAAATCAATTAAACTCCCCTTGCATACCAAAAAAAAAAAAAATGCATCAAGTTTAAAAGCACAACTTGTGCTTTCAGATGATCCTGAAAGCACATGTGTTTGTAGACTTGCTGCATTTCTTTTCTTAATGCAGCAAGGCTACAGGGCTGATTGTGGGCCTTTTGAAAGAATTGATGTTAATCACAGCGCCCGTCATGGGCTGCATTTAACATAAATTCATTCAAAAAGCAAACCATTAGCCCCGCATTTTATAAAAGAAATGCAGCAAGTTTTATATAGTGTGACCTCAACCCAAAAATATTGGAGCACTTTACATGATTTAATATATATATATATATTTTTTTTTTTGGTATGCATGGGGAGTTTAATTGATTTGCCCAGAATCACATGATGTTAAGCTGACCAGGGACTCAAAACCCATCTACTAAGTCGGAAGCTCGAGCATTAAGCCACAACCTCTACCACAAGAACGGAAGCATTTTCAATATTATATACAACTTTATGCAACAAACAACCATTGACAAAGCCAATAGTCCTGGCTTGTTGTAGGTGTAATGTTACTTGTATTATATATCTGGATGCAATGACAGAAGAAGCAAAATATCAGTAGGGTGGCACACTATTCTAAGCACAGATTTTTTGCTTAATTGCTTTTAAGCCATGCCCTTAATTGCATCGGTCACGCCCCTTTGAGGGACCCCCCTAGTTTTTTCATTCAACTTAAAGCGCTGGTCTACACGCGCGGTCGGGTTCTTGGCGCACATAGCCTTGGCTGCAGCGCACAGAGACCTTACTCTGCCGCACTTAGAGGAAAACAATTAGAGGGAACATTGTCTAGCACCATCCTGTTTTGCAAAGTGACTAATCTCGTAGCACCATCCTGTTTTGCAAAGTGACTAATCTCGTAGCTTGGAGCTCAGCAGTGACATTAGTCATTATTCTAGCAGTAGTATTGATAACTGCCTCAACAACTCTGGTCAGTCGACGAATCTGAAGGCTATTAGCCATAGGGCCCCAGAAGGGTAGTAGGCCTTTCATAGCATTCCCAAACTGCTGTAAGGTGGTGTCTGTCTGATCTATTTCCTTTTTATCATTAATCCTTCTGACTCGGGTCAGGAATGCACTCCTACGTTGCACCCGATGAGTTTTATGATAATTAGATGGAGCAATGTATATGGGGGAGCAAAGGAAAGAGAGATAACATGTGCCTGACCATCCCCTAGGCAGACAGACATGGGCTTGTGACCCACAGACAAAATAGACATTATGGGGTAGAATCAGAGGCGGACTGTTCGTTGTATTGAGTCTATATGTGAAGTTACATCTACTCTCACCCACCTCGATCTTCCCTGTCCCCTGAACGCAAAAGGTGGCAGTCCTATTCACACTGCTATTGGTATTGTTTTATCTTTGGTCACATTACGAGTCCTGAATGATTGAAAATACTCCGAGGTATTGAATCTCTGGAAGTCAGCCATTTCCATCTGAAACCAAGGAGCATTCTTTACTTTAGTGTACGTGTTCATACACGATTTCGAGGATGCTATCCCTAGAGTCCCTTGTCCTGCCGACCCTACGGGGGTGAACCCTTGATAGAAGCGGAAAAAATCATTTGCTGTTTGAGAATCATTGGATGTCATACCTAAAGTAGAGAGCTGAAAATTGGAAATATACCAGCCGGTCTAACTCATACCACCCCTCGCAGCTGCCAATATATGACAATGGCATAGATAACAGATTGTCGCTTTTGTGAGTGACCGTAGGAAGCAACCCACAAACCGAACAATTAGAGGTGTTGGACACATTATGAGCATGATGCAAAGTTGTATGAATACGTTGTCTGTATAGGACTGTCTGTGTGCTTCTTTGTGTGGGGCTAGAGAAACAAAACTATGTTCAGGGGGAGTGGGAGTAGTACCTACCAAAGAATGGACAGGGAATTTCTCCTCTAGAAACCATGACATTCCAAATATTGTTGCTATTACAATCAAAACAATTATTATGCAAATTATTTTACTCTTTCTTGACCAACCCCTCGTTAAGCGTGGTGGTGCAAATGGTTGTTCCACCTCATCAATAGGCCTACCAAAGGGATGCATAGTTAAGCAAGAGAAGAAACGCAAAAAATGATAATAAATGTAAGTGTTCCCAGTGTCCGTCAGAGCCTCACTGGTACAGGCTCCTATTGTTCATCAGTTGGCGCTCTTGAGCACTGGGGTTGGAGCTTGCTCTGTCCTAAGCTATTTTCCTAATCTATCCCACGTCAATAAAAGTAGTATACTTTTCCCTACCTAATGTTCAGACAACAAAAGCAAAGCAAATGCAGAATTTTCGCTGTTTTCGATCCCACATTGGTACTGCTATTCAGTACTTCTCTACCTTGTGCAGTCCATCCCTAGTCTTTCTTTTCCCTGGACTCGGTGGTCCTCAGCCGAGGACGTAAGTTGTACCTGGCAGCTCCAGGCACAGTGTGATCACTAAACAGAGGTTCCTGGATAGCTCGTATTTCTGGTGGGGCAGCCTCGTTCAGAACGTCGTCATTCTCCTTCTCTGTTTGTGTCCAAACCAACTTGGCGTCGCTGAAGGGCACAAACCTAGGCTCTTTTTCACACTCAACGTCTCCTATTCCCTCCTTGACCCACTGGTCCTAAGGCAATGGTAAAGGTATTGTTTTGCAGTGGGTCGCATGGACCCAGTTCTTTTGACCAGCAACCTTTACAGCCGCCTGTGTAGCCAGTAGGACTTGTTCAGGACCTTTCCATCTGGGTTCCAGGTTTTTCTTCCTCTGGAAGTTTCGGATTAAAACAAAATCGCCAGGCTGGATTCTGTGGCCAGGGCCATCTGGTTTAGGAGGTAAGGAGTCTCGCACCTGTTGGTGAATAGAACGCAAACTTTCCGTTAACTGCCCAAGGTAGTAATCAAGCAACACAGGATATTCAATATCTGAGAATCTTTTCGGACGCGGGACTCCCCAGACATTAGCTTGGCGGCCGAAAATGATCTCATAAGGGGACAAGCCTGTTCTAGAATGTGCTGTAGTTCTAGTGGACAAAAGGGCCAAACGAAGAGCATCTGGCCATTGCAACCCTGTTGTGTCTTGGATTTTTGCCAATTTCAGTTTGAGCGTACCATTGTACTTCTCAACAAGACCCACAGAATGCGGGTGATTAGCAGCATGAAATTTCTGTTTGATGTGCAAACCTCCACACACTAGTCTAATCACTTTCCCATTAAAATGAGATCCGTTATCACTCCAGATAATTCGAGGCATTCCGAAGCGAGGAAAATACTCTTTAAGGAGTACTTTCGCAGTTCTGGTGGCGGTATTGTCTTTAGTGGGGTAAGCCTCAACCCATTTACTAAATGCACATATGACCACTAAAACATACTTGAGATTATTACAACGTTCTAGCTCAATGAAATCCATTTGAAGGACTTTGAACGGGAATGTAGGTGGTGCAAAGTTACCGGATGGTGTGGGGGTGCCCTTTCCTGGATTATGCATCAAACAGACCATACAATTCTTCACTAAATGTGCAGCTGTTTTAGAAATATTGTCATTACACCAAACTGGGGCCAATAGTTTACAAATGCCTCCTGCACTAATGTGGGCTGGGCCATGAGCCATGGTAACTACAGGAAGTACATATTCATCAGGTAACATCCATTTCTGTTCTCCGGGCAAATAAATCCAACACCCCTCGTCGTCTAAACATGCTGTACTTTCTTGCCACAGCTAATTCTTCTATTGTAGCCTCGCCTTGTATCTCTTTCACACTCTCAACTGTGTTTTCAAACATAGCATTCTCAGGAACCCATTTAGCGGGGCCTGCAACAAACATTCTCTTCATTTTGCTCTGAGCAGTCTCTTTGGCTGTCTGATCAGCGAACGCATTCCCTCTACCTACATCATCTGTCACTTTCTAGTGGGCACTAACCTTCACAATAGCCATTTTCTTAGGAAGTGTTAGGGCAGATAGCAATCGTGTTATCAATTGTCCATGTTGTATCTTAGTTCCATGCGATGTAAGGAATCCTCTCTCTGCCCAGAGGCGCCCAAAGTTGTGCGCCACCCCAAATGTTTAAATATTGACAACTAACCCTTCGCTCAATTCACAAGCTCGTATAAGGGCAACGAGCTCTGCTGCCCGGGCAGATTGATAGGGGACCCATGATGTCTCTACGACTGTGTGCAATGTACTGATAGCGTAAGCTGCAGTAGTGGTGCCATCTGGTAATTTAAAACAAGAGCTATCGAAATATAGTTCCCCTTGGGGATCAAATATGGGAACATCAGTCAGGTCTACCCATCCATTCGTCTCTTCCTCTGTTTGAAAAATACAATCATGTTTGCCACTTGCATCATTCTCGGAAGGGAGTGGTAGTAACATGGCTGGGTTCAGAGTGGCACATCTTTTGATTGCAAGATGTTTGGCGAATAATGTCAATTCGTAGCCAGTAAGACGTGCACTGGTGAGGTGCTGTGTCCTTGTTTTATTCAAAAGTGTGTCTACAGCATGTGGTACCATGACTGTGAGGTCAGTATCGAGTATGAGTCCAGCGATTGTCTGATAGAAGTGGCCACAGCCGCTCGCAGACAACTCGGAATGGCCCTTGTGACAGGGTCAAGCAAAGCAGAGAAATAAGCTCAAGGTCTCTGTCTATCACCAAATTTTTGGGTCAAGACAGAGAAGGCACAACCAGCCATCTCGTGGACATAGAGCACAAAAGGCTTGTTATAGTCAGGCGTGCCTAGTACTGGAGCAGAGCAAAGCGCAGTTTTTAATTCTTCAAAAGATTGCTGACAATCTGGCATCCAAGGTAAAGGCTCATGGACTTCTTTTGTTGTTAATGCAAGCAGAGGTTTAATCAGTAAGGAATAATTGGGGATCCACTGTCGACAGTAGGAAGTGATGCCTATAAAATAACGCACGTCCTTTTGAGTCTGTGGACTGGGAATTTTATCAATCGTACTGATGCGTTCTGGCGATAACCTCCTACCCTCCTTCGACAGAAGGTGACCTAAATAGGTGACCTCCTGTCGACAGTACTGAAATTTCGAAAGAGAAACTTTGTGACCATGGTGTGCCAAGTGCAACAGTAATTTCACCGTACTATCTTTGCAACCTTGTTCAGTATCAGAAGCAATTAAAAAATCGTCGACATACTGTACCAATGCATTGTCTGGAGGAAGTGAGAGTGAATCCAACTGACCTTTCAATGCTTGACTATAAATGCTAGGACTTTCAGTATAACCTTGAGGAGCCCTACAGAAACGGAAACTTTTGCCAGCAAGTGAAAATCAAAATAAATACCTGCTATCCGGGTGTATGTGAATGCTAAAGAATGCGGGGCATATTAGCAAGACCCACGTTAAAATTATCTCCGTTTTAGCGGCAGAAAACTGCCGCTAAAACTGCGATAATGGGCTTGCTAATATGCGTTATGGAATTCCAATAGAAGCCCAGGTTAGATGTCCTGCACATCTAACCTGGGCTTCTATTGGAATTCTATAACGCATATTAGCAAGCCCATTATCGCCGTTTTAGCGGCAGTTTCCTGCCGCTAAAACGGCGATAATTTTATTTCCGGTCTTGCTAATATGCCCCTGCATTTTTCAAATCAATGACAGAGAAAAACTTAGCGGGGGATGGAATCATAGTCAAGAGTGTGGTGATATCAGGAACCACTGGGAATTGTGGGATCACTATCTTATTGACCTTGTGCAAATCAATCACAAAACGATATACATTATCAGCATTGTTGGGGGAATCTGGAGTTGCCCTGTTTAGGACTGGAAGAATAGGACTGTTGCATATATTGCCCGTGGTCTCTTCGACCACTCCTTTGTGTATTAAGTCCTGAACAATATTGAGGAGTGCTTGTTCTCCTGCCTTTGGTATTTTATATTGGGGAATGAGTGGTAGTATGACATTGTCCTTTACTTGTATTGAAATGGGAGGTAAGTGCAAGAGGCCTACATCAGTGTCACCGGTAGCCCATAATGTTGGTGGCACTTGATCAAATTCAGGTGGAAGGGGAGCATCCTTAGATAAACATTGCTACATTACCACGTCAGGACCCATGGTAATATAAACACAATCAGGTGAACAATATATTGTAGCGTGCAGCTTTTTCAACAAGTCCAACCCATTAAATTCTCACCACAGTTTGACGTCAAGAGTAATGGGGAATCCACAGTAAAGGGGCCAACAGTAAGGGCAAGGGGGCGAGAGATGGGGCTTACAACTGGTGTTCTGGAAAAACCCACCAAAACGCTATTATGGCCAGACAGGGGTGCTCCAGGGACCAGGTGTCGAGAAATAGAGCTTTTTGTAGCACCTGTATCAACCAAAAATTAATTAGTAGACCCTTGCAGATCCACTTTGACATAAGGGCCACGCTGGTTTACTGGTATGTGAACTGGTCCCTTACCCTGCCCCTGGCTGTCCTAGCTGAAAGACATCCCCGTCACATCATCAACGTCATAATCGTCGTTGTAGTATTGTCTATCCCTGGTGTTGTCGAAATAATTGTCGGGGTGACCTGCAGTGGGGGCATCGTGCTGTTGCCTGTTGGTCCCACGGCCCCTGTTACCAGGACCTCGTCCTCTAGTGGATGAAGCATTGTGCAAAAGTACAGGGCACTGAGTACGCCAGTGACCTTCTTCCTTACAGTAAGCAAACTGGTTTTGTCCCAAAGGTGTCATGGGTGGCTGTCTAGTGTGTATGAGTTGTTGTTGGGGTCCCCATCCTCTACTGTTACCTCGATATGCCTGCTGCAATAATACCTTTGTTTTCAAATCTTTGTTCCTTTTATCTGTTCTGTCTTTTTCTTCGTTATCCCTATGCTCGTAATATTGGGCCATATTTAGAATTACGGAGGGAGAAGACGTGGAACAAGTACTTTCAGATGCTTGAAATTTAGACATTATTTCGGGAAGGAGGTTAGTAACAAGCCTGTCAATGACTTGGCGGACTCCTCCTTCTGTAGACATATCCTGTCCACTGTAATCTAAAAATGTTTCTTCAAATCTGGTGAAGAAATCAGAGACGCTTTTGTCCGTTTTCTGCCTGCAGGCTGTCAATCTATCCCAACTAACCTTTTTAGGTGGAATAAGGGTCTGCATGAGTGTTATTATTTTGGCCGGAAGGGCCAGTAACTCAGCATTGGGCTTTTCTCCTGGCTTCCTATCCCAGTCCCAACCCTTAATCGCGTCCCATGTACCACCTAATTCAGCAACATGGTCTTGGGTATGTACCTGTCGCCACACATCAACCAGGACTAGTAAGCCAAAACACATTTCAATATCTGCAAGTGTCATCACGCGAGAAGAGGCTGCTTCTGTCAATTTTTTATAATAGGCAGTAGGATTTTTTCTAGGATGGGGCAATGTAGCCTTCAGGGCCAGGACTTCACTCCTTTTCCATGGAGTATAAACCCACTGTTCCTGAAAGCGAACATCTACAGCCGGTGTGACAACCTGTTGTTGCGCATTCAACACTGCGGGAATTGGCGGGTGGTATATGGGGTGAACTTCTCGCATAGGGAATTGACTTATTTTAGTTGGACTCTTATCATGCAATCTATCTCCGTAACCCACCAGTGTGGGAAGATTTTTGAATACTTGATGCATCTCAAGATTAATCAAATAAATACCCTCATTAATGTCGAATAATATTTTTGGTGCTTCCGTTTGAATGTATGCTTGCCAAAGGTCAATCAGGGTGGCGGACATGTGTTGAAGGGCGAGTTGCTGTATAAAAGGGTCAAGATTTTGCATTACTTGCCATATGTCTTCGAGAGTATAGACCGTATTGTGAACCCATTTAACTGCTTGTGCCGCTATCACCTGTTTTTCCTCATCTCCCACTGCGGACCTCACCATAGTACCAAGCCTCTTCCTTAATTCAGTCAAATCCCTATCTCCTGGACCGCGCACTGGTTTGTCGGTAATCAGTGTTGTTGAAGGATGTGTGGCTGTGAAGGGGTAGTAGGACCTGCCGCAGCAATAGATTGCGGAGAGGGAGAAGGACCAGGGAATGAGTTAACTGGGGCAGTAGGCGCAACTGTTGCAGGTACTGCTGCACCTTGTTGTTGTTGAAGGGGAACAACAGGATATATTCTTTCTGGGGCATATGGTGGCGGGGATCGAGTATCTAACAAGATCTCCATGAAAGGGTCACCTTCTTCCTGAGCCATGTAAGACTTATCAATTTGTAACCGAAATCTCCTATCCTCGCGTTCTACTCCTTTTTCCTGTTTGTCCTGATCGTAGGCTACAGCTTTCTGTGTGAGGGTCTGCATATTTCTTTTTCTAGCATCTTTATCCATTTTTAACCGCCTCTGTTTGGCCTCCTTCTACCAAGTGCGAAGGGAGTCAAACATAGACTGCCTACTACCTCTTTTGAACAACTGTTCCTGAAGGAACCCTATCTTTTGTTCATCAAAGGAGCCTGTCAAAGGCCACTGTAACTCTGCATTGTCCCTCGTATATTTGTGCCATAATGTACTAAACATAATGGGGCCAATTCCATGTTTCACATACATATCAAAATTAGGACTACCTTTGGGAGGTGCAGGCTGTGATTCTTCCAACCGTGCATCTTTAGAACAACAACAACACAAACTCTGAAATTTACTGAAACCAGGCATTGTGAAGGAAAACACAAAGTCCTTATTTTACCTGGCAAAGTATTTGCAAATACTTTTCAGCAAACAGTCTTAGAATGAAACAAAACCTATTTATGGTGGTACTATACAAACTGAAACAAACTCACCTAGCGTCAGGTGCACAGACAATTCGATTCTCCACTGCCGACTCTTTGGACCAAACAGTCAGATCAAGGGTTCGCCAGTTAGGACTCCAGTCGGGATGACCGCTGGGCGAGGCACCCTCCAGTGGGACAGGGGCAGCAGCTGCGAGAAACGTGTCCCTTCGTGCAGGGATCCCTGAGCTGTCAGTCCAACCTGCTGATGTCCTCGTCCTCCCTTCCGTCTGTGGAAATTGGATGAATCATGCTGCAATGGAGTCCCTGTTAGGGCGCCAATTGAAGGAAGTGACCCGCCCAGGGGTCACCCGGATCACCTCAGACCACCTCTCAGCCTTCTGTACCAAATGAAGAGTCAGAGAAACAGTGGAGAATATACGCCAATAATCATTTATTTCATGCGCTCAGAGCGGGGCGCCGTCTGCCCAGTCTCGAGAGAGTGCTACAGAGGGAACTGACTTACAAGAAGCACAAAGACATGTTATATGCATTTCACAGTTGACGAATATCCCGCCCATAGTTGAATTTCCCCGTCTGGTACGAAACAGGTGCAGGCGAACAGCGAAAGACAAAAAAAAACTTTCCACTCTCATATTTCGCATAGCTCGGAACATTTTCAAGGCTGTTCCACCCTGGGTTGCGGTTAAACTGCCAGACAGGTGTGGGAGGGTCTTGACGCAGACACTGACACATGATAGCACGAAGGTCTCTTTTACAAGAAACAAAACTTTGCCAGCAATATTTCTCAGAATCGGGTTAGACCTAAACATGAATAGCACATGAAATGGCGGCCAGGATACAAAATGGCGTAGCAAATGCTAACTTTTACATGTCACTAATAAGCATATTTCAACAATAGCGACATCTAGCCGCTGATTCCTTACCTTTGAATAGATACCCAAGCAATACCATCCCCGGTGGTGGGTTGTACACAAATTCTAAACTCAAAAGTCCTGCAGGACTGAATGGGCGAAGTGCCCATCCCTGCAGACCTGACTGTCCAGGCAGTAGTGTTTGGTAAATGCGTGCAGGAACCCCCACGTTGCTACCTGGCAGATGTCCAGGACTGGGACTCCATGTGCTAATGCTAATACAGTGGTAGCAGCTGTAGCCCTGGAGGAATGAGACCTTAAGCCCTCAGGGGGCTGCTTCTTGGCCAGTGCGTTGCAGATTTTAATACAGAGAACGGCCCAGCGTGAAATGGTTAGTTTTTGTACCGCCCGACCCTTCTTTGCTCCAACATACCCCACGAAGAGTTGGTTGTCCACCTGGAACTCTTGTGTGCAGTCAAGGTAGAATGACAAGGCTCTTTTTGGGTCCAGGCGGTGGAGTCGCTCCTCTACTATTGATGTATGTGGAGGAGTGTAGAAATTGAGCAAGGTGACAGATTGGCCCACATGGAATGGTGTTACCACTTTCAGCACGAAAGAGGCCCTAATGCGAAGCACCAATTTGGCTGGAAAAACAGACATAAATGGAGTCTTGGATGATAAAGTCTGCAGCTCACTCACCCTCAGGGAAGATGTTATTGCCACTAGAAAGGGTGCCTTGATGGTGAGCAGCCAGAGGGGACAATTATGAAGAGGCATGAAAGGAGCACACATTAACAAAGTGAGAACCAAATTAAGGTCCCACTGAGGCATCATAAAAGGAGAGGGGGGGAAACATATTTACAAGACCTTTAAGAAACCTATTCACAATAGGGGACTTAAATAAAGAGGACGGGCCAGGCAACTGCAAAAATGCAGCCAGAACAAAAGGTGACCCTTTAGAGTGCCCCGAGCAGAGTCCTGCTGGGCAAGAATAAAAAGAAGTACATCAGAAAGGGAAGCAGGCCAATAGATTTTTGGTACAATATAATACAAATTTGTTCCACCGGCAAGCATATACCATTTTGGTGGAGGGACGCCTGGCTGCCAAAATAACTTTGCAGGCTTTGGGAGGAAGGTCGAAAGTTGTCAACTGTCACCGCTCAATCTCCATGCAAGAAGGCGTAGAGTTGACAGGTTTGGGTGGAGGACCCTCCCCTGCTGCTGCGACAGAAGAACCTCCCGAAGGGGCAGCCTGATCAGAGGATCGATGCTCATGCTGAGATGCTCAGGATACCAGACTCTCTGTGCTCAGTCTGGAGCCACAAGGATGACTTGGGCCCGGTCTTTCCTGATTTTGAGAAATCTGAGCAGAAGTGGTATGGGCGGAAAGGCATACAGGAGGCCTAAGCTCAACTCCAGAAGAAAAGCGTCTCCGAGCTAACAGCCTCCTTGGAAACTCCAGTGTGCAAAACTGCTGACATTGCGTGTTCTCGGCAGAGGTGAACAGATCTAACCAAGGCACTCCCCACTGCTGAAAGAGACCTTGCGGCACCTCCGGCTAGGCATCGACCGCTGAGTTCGTCTGCTCTGGCATTCAGGGAGCTGTCCAAGTGTTGAACCACCAGGGATATGCCCTGCTGTTCCAGCCATGCCCTGCTGTTCCAACCATTTTCAGAGACACAGGGCCTCTTGGCAAAGGGCCCACGACCCCACCCGGCCATGTTTATTGCAGTACCACATGGCAGAGGTGTTGTCTATGAACACTTGTACCTGCCTTCCCTTGATGGAGGTAAAAAGGCTTTCAATGCCAGTCGGATCGCTCGGAGCTCCAGCATGTCTATGTGGTATCCAGATTCCGCTTGAGACCAGACTCCCCTGATCTCCACCTCTCCCACATGGCTGCCCCATCCCAAGAGTGACGCATCCGTCACTACTGTGAGATCTGGTTGGGGAAGGTAGAGAGTTCTGCATCTGACCCAATTGCGGTTCTTTAGCCCCCACTGCAGGTCTTTTGCAGTTCCCTCCAAGATCTGGACCATGTTGGAGAGATTCCCCTGGTGCTATGACCCCTCGAAATTCAGGTCCCACTGCAGAGCCCGCATATGCGATACTAGTAGGATGCAGGAGGCCATGAGGCCCAGCAGCCTCAGAGTCATTTTCACCAAAATCCAGGATAGAGGCTGAAACATCGGTATCATAACCTGATTATTCTGGGCTCGCTGCGTGGGAGGATAAGTCCGAAACTGCACTGTGTCCAGAACAGCTCAGATGAAAGGGAGCATCTGGGAGGGAGTCAGGTGTGACTTCGGCATGTTGATAGTGAACCCCAGCGAATGCAGAAGGTTTGTGGTAGTCTAGAGGTGCGAGACGACAGCCTGGGACGACCCCACTTTCAGCAGCCAGTCATCGAGATAGGGGAAGTTTGGCACCCCTGATCTGCGCAGATGAGCTATGACCACCGCCATCACCTTGGTGAACACCTGAGGGGGGCTGGTAAGGCCAGAAGGAAGCACAATTAATCAAAAGTGCTTGTGGCCTACCGTAAAAAGCAGGTAACGTCGATGGGCAGGTAGGACAAGAATATGACAATTGGCATCCTGCAAGTCCAATGCCACCATCCAGTCCAGGGCAGACAAAACCTGAGCCAATGTGAGCATCTTGAACTTCTTCTTCTGGAGGAAGAGGTTGAGGGTTCTCAGATCTAAGAAAGGGCAAAGTCCTTTGTTCTTTTTGGGAATCAGAAAGTAGCGGGAATAGCAACCACTGCCTACTTCTGACACCGGAAACCTCTTTATGGCACCCTTGGCCACGAGAGCTGTGACTTCCTCACGGAGCAAGGACAAATGATCCTCTGTCAGCTTGTCATGAGATGGAGACAAAGGGGGAGGGGGAGTATTCAAAGCAAAGGGAGTAGCCCCTCCGAAGGATCTGTAATACCCACCTGTCCGATGTTAGGGACTGCCAGTGGTGGAGATGATGGCTGATTCTGCTACCAACTGGACGCCCATGATCTTGTAGGGCAAGATTAGGAGGGCTTGGAGGCTGCAGCTACAGGGGGATTGGTGGTTGTGGCAGACCTCTGGCTATCTGACCCACGGGGTCGGTATGATCTGCGCCTTCGCCCCCGCACAATCTGGAAAGCTTGCGTGGAGGGGGTGGCTGGAGTATGGTTGGCGTGGCTGAAAGCCCATTCTGTTAGCCATGAAAAGGGCGATAGGAAGGTTGGGGTTGAAGTGGGGCAACTGAGAGGCCCAAGGACTTGGCCATAACCCGTGAGTCTTTATAGCTTTGTCTCCAACGAGACGGTTGCCATCAAAGGGCATGTCCATGAGGGAAGCCTGTACACACACATAATTTGTATGTCTGAGTGTAAAGAATAAACTAACCTAGAGTGGTGATCAGACAAAAAAAGAGAGAGAGCACTTAGCTGACCCAAAGGTGACATGCTTCATCATTGGGTCCCTCCTCACACTAGAACTGTAAGGTACCCAGTATGGGCTACAACTCCTCAAAAGCCAAAGGGGAGGAGTGGAGGTGTTTTGTTTCAAGATGAGCAATGATAATGTACTAGAGTGAGGGGCAGAGTGCAAAAACATTGTAGAGTGTAAACAAAACTATCTCGTGGTGGGCGAAAATTGTCCTTTATTCTGGTGCCCCCATTGGATAGAGTTAAAACTTATGAGTGGACAGGGGGTAATGAAACTACCCTATTTTTATATGATCAACATGTTTCTGCCAAAAAAAGACTCAATAAAGTTCAAAAGGCATTCATCAGGACCAAAAGATATATGTCACTCTGCTATTATGTTTAAAAAATGTTCAATACCAACCATACATAAGACTTGGTAGTTATCAGCGTGGCCCCTTCCCAGCATTAGGATCCACCTATAATAACTGAGCGTGTCTAAAAACTCTGCTCTCCGTCATCAGCTTCTCTGCTTCTGTGTCTCATTCTGTGCTTGGGGCTCCACCCAGCCCCATGCACAGAATGAGACACAGAGGCAGAGAATCTCTGAAATATGGATGGGCATCAGAATAAAGGACAATTACCCACCACAAGATAGTTTTATTTACACTCTACAATATGTTTGCACTCTGCCCCTCACTCTAGTACATCATCATTGCTCTCTCTTTTTTAGTCTGATCACCCTTCTAGGTTAGTTTATTCTTTACACTCAGACCACCAAGACATACAAATTGTGTGTGAGTATTGGTATAGGAGCAGTACGTTGGTGGGAGAGTTAATCTTCCAGTTAGACCCCCTTGTATGTTTATACAAGAGGGAAGCCTGGACATCCCCTGAAAAGCTAGATATTCTCAGCCAGGCATAGCGTCTAAGTGCCACCATCGTTGAAACCGCTCTGCCCAGCGAGTCAGTCGTATCCAAACCACACCTACTGGTGAACTTCGCTGCACCTCTCCCATCCTTGACCACTTGGGAGAGGATGGCCCTGGCCTCCTCAGGGACCTGTGGCAGCACTTGCACAACGATGTCCCACGTAGTGTGGGAGTAGCGGCCCAATAAGCACGCAGTGTTTACCGACTGCAATGCAAGGCTGATGGAAGAAAACATCTTCTTTCCCAAGCTATCCAGCCTCTTGGATCCCCTGTCCGGGGGTGCGGCAGGGAATGTGCCATGGATGTAGAGGCTTGGATCACCAAGCTCTCAGGGGTGGGGTGTTGGGTGAGGAAGTTCGAGTCCCCAGGTCCGAGGCGGTGGTGGCGGGCAATTGTCTTGTTCACAGGAGCCCCTGTACTGGGCTTGGACCAGGTTCCCAGTAGATCATCCATCAGTGCTTCATTAAAAGGGAGCATAGGTTTGGAAGAGGAAGCTCCCAGTTGTAGCACTTCTGTCAAGATGTTAGTCTTGACTGTCACCGAAGGCAACTCTAGATCAAGGGCCTCAGCTGACCTCTTCACCACCATGGAATAAGATGCTCCCTCCTCAGTAGCCACAGTAAGGGGAGAAAGCATACCAGTATCTGGGGATGTGTCCACTGGGGATGTGACCACTGGCATCCCTGAGTTCCTCACACCAATACATTTCCAGGCCATCTAACTGGTATTCTAAAAGGTCCAGTGACCCCTCCGATTCTTCCCCGAAGCCTAGCCTTTCAGAATAGGGCTCAGATACAAACCGGAATCAGCGTTGATCGACACCGTTCTGCCTCTGTGTCAGATTCGTGGATATAAATGAGGCTTTTGCCACCGGCGGTGTCAGAAGCATCGGCGTTGGGCCAGTTGCTGTGGCACGACAGGTGCCCGTACGAATCCCGGATCGGATTCACGGGGGCCGTCAGAGTTGAGGCCAGAGCTGCAGGTACAGAACGTAATGGGGCCCACTCAGACCCCTCCGCTCAAATACGTGGCCCATGCCCTCGTAAAATTCCTTTGCTTGAGCGGGGGGTTACTCCAGCTCCTGGAAAAGTTGGGAGGCTCGGAGTCTGCCCTGGCAACGATTCCAAGGAATTGTGCCTCGAACGCCGATGCTCCTTTGTTGCGTCAGCCGACAGATGAGAAGAAGTCAAATCACGCTTCGACTTCTTGTGCCTCTTATGCTTCTTCGCAGAATGTCCCGATGACCTAGAATGGGAGGAAGAAGACTTGGGGCACCTGGAGGAGTTCCGTGACCTCCCTCTCGATCGGGTCGAGATCTCAGTGGAGTTGCGCAAAGCGGCATCACCTGCCGGCCGCCAGCAGCTTCAGGGACCGCTCCCTCAAAGCCTTTGGTGCCATGGCCCAGCAGTCTGAGCACGACTTGGAGTCGTGGTCATGCTCGAGACACCACAGATGCACATGGTGTGGGTCCGCAACTGACATGGCGCGATGACAGGCACCACACGGTGTAAAACCTGTCTTCCCTCGACACACCAGGAGGAACAATACCTCCAAAAAGAATTTGACAAAACGCCAAAAAAATTCTGTTTCAAAAGCGACAGAGGAGTAGCTCTTTCTCCAGATCAGCGCTAACTGGCACAGAAAGAAAATAATTGACGTCAGCCCGCCGATGTGGTGCCTATATAGGTGATGCGGCTGTCCCTTTTGGCATGGACGCCGCCACGCGGAGCCGATCGACAGCCCCTACCAGCACACAGGGGTACTTCTTACACAAAGATCTTCCGGATCCAGTCTGATGCCTGGAGAATTCAAAGGTAAGGAATCTAGGGCTAGATGTCTCTATTAGATGAATCTAGTCAAGGATATTCTTCCAAGTAGCATTGTTTATTTTGTTGATGATTATTCTACTATTGACCAGGACACATGAGTAAGACATACAGGTGCAGCAGTAGTCAAAGCACAACAGTATGATTCTTCAGACACACTCCACATAGTAGAGCAGCTATTTGTTTTATTTGTTTTTTATTTGTCAAGTTTTATATAGCACTGGCTAGACCCGTAAGTATCAGAGCGCTTTACATAAGGATAGTTGCGTTACAAGTTACAAATTACATCCGTTACCAGAGCATAGTAAAACATAGGCAAAAGAAAAAAATATAACAATAATGTTACAGTAATTAGTCGGGGGGAGGAAGGAGATACAGCAGGGAGACGGGGAGAAATGTGCCCAATGTCCAGCTGAGCAGGTGACGGCCGAGGGGGTGAACCCGGGCCGGTCTCCTCTATAGCTGTCTGGCAGCTCCACCGGGCATCAGCCATGTTGCTCAGGTCTCAGCGGTTCCGAATAACAAGAAAACCATTTTTTTTTCATGCTTACATTAGATTACAGTAGCATAGTCAGACACAGAAGAAACAAGTCCCCAAAAGAGGAATAGAGGAATGAGGGGGGGGTGGTGGTGTGGAAACAGGGGGCTGGGAAGCGGATCAGTTCTGGCAAATCTGCAGTGGTAGGGAAGTACCACGTGGGGGCCCAAGAAGTTAGAGTAAGGGGGCACATAGCCCAGATGTGGTAAAATAGTCATTACGTCCAGTGCCAAATTCAGTCACCGCATTAGGTCATCTCGGTAATGTGGGGGTACCGTGCAGCATCGCGTTCCATGCCTCCCTCAGTAGTTCCTGTACTCTAGAGTGATCCATCAAAGCGGTGGAGAGATGTTTGGCAGGCTTCTGCATTATCTGGCATGAAGTGCGTGGCTGCGGTGTGTAAAATCACAAATGATGTGGAATGTCAGGCTTCCACTATGCGAGCGCCATCTTATTTGCAGGGAGAAGAGAGTCAATAATGATGAGGTCAGTTGGGATCATTATAGAACCCAAACAACAAATGGGCAGCTGGCAAGCGAAGAGTTATGGATTTGGCACGAGTGAGGCACAGCGTTAACTCACCTAGACGTGTGCACAATTAAAAAGAGAACTGGTAGTGTGCGAGCGCTGCTAGCGCGGTCGCCATTTTAGGGTGAGGCAGCGTTTGAGGGATTGATCGCACCGCAGATCATATTGGGCTATTAAGGTAGGAAATAAATGGGTACCTGGAATAGAAAATGGCCTGAGCGTCGTTGAGGGGCCCTCCTTTAGGGGAGCCGTCGCTCAGGAAACAAACAATTGCGGTGAGATGAATGAGGACGGGCATCGAGGGACACTGCGGCCGCCATTACAAAGTCAGGCAGGTACAGGCAGTATCACGGGAGCTATCGCCGTGAAGGGCGAATACACCGCTGATACAGTTAGGACCTGAGGGTACCTTGAGCTGAGGGGCACAAACGGTCTCCGTCCACAGGAATCGGCCGCTCGGCGCAGAAAGCAGATAAACCTCCAGATGCTGCGATCGGGAGCGTCGGCCATTTTGGAGCCGATGCCATGGTTCCAACACGGTAAAATCTTCGGCACGAAACTCCGCCGCAGCTAGTGTGAGCCGTTGGCTTGAGCGTCTCCTCCCCCGGGCCTCCACGGAGTCGGAGCTCCGGCCCTGAGAGCCGTGCAGTCCACTCACAGCAGGGTCCGGGCAGTTCAACCTCCGCCCCCGTCATTGCCCCGAGGAGCAGCCGGAAGAGGCTCTGCCGAGGAGAGGGTCCAGAGCTCAGCCGACGGTGGAGGGGTCAGCCGTTACACCAGGGGGAAATTAGAGGCACCGGAGAGGTAAGCAGGGTCTCAGGACCCAGGACGGTGTCGGTGGCATCAATGGAAACAGGCCAGGGTGGGATTCTCGACAGAGTTGGTCCCGAAGCCCGGGAGCTCGGCGGCCATCTTAAGCTAACACTACCAGCACATTATTCTGCACAAGTAGCAGTGCTGATAGCCTTGATAGCAGTTCTTAAGCAAGGAACAGGAAAAGTCATCACGATCTATCCAGATTCAGCTTATGCAACTACTACTGTATATTCTAGCATTAGGAGATTGAGTAGAAGAGGCTTCCTTAAGTCAGACGGGTGTCCTATTATGCATAGAAATCAATCTTTTAGAGGCTTTAATAGAGGTACTTGCGTTACCACAGGCAGTGGCAGTTGTGAAATGTGCAGCACAAACAAATGGACAGGCTTGTGTGTCATGGGGAAATGCACTGGCAGATTGGGCAGCTAAAAAAGCAGTTAGGCACACACACCTGCCTGTACCACCAGGTTCACAACATGTCCCTGTTTTGGTGGCCCAGACTGCATTGTCGCCCGAATCTGAAATTGACATTACCACAGATAATGTCACGCCTCATTATGATGAAACAGCATGTTTCCATCTTTGAGAGTTGCAGGAAGCTGCTCTACCACATGAGAAACAGTTATGGGAGGCTAGAGGATGCTCCCAGTCAGGGAATGACTTAGTTTATAGGCTAATATCCACAGGTAAACCAGTGATGCCTCAGGCTTTACTTATGATAGCTCTTGATCATTTGCATTTACCAGCTTACATCTCAAGAGATCATTTGTCTATGCAAATACAACAAGATTGGTTCATTCCCAGCTTACATGAGATACTTACCACGTACCTTCATAATTGTATTGTTTGTCAACAATTCTCTCCAAATCCTGCATTGAAGGAGATAAATTCTATCATTCTACGACCACAAGGTCCTTTTAAAGTTCTCCATGTTGACTTAGTGGACATGTCAGACAAGTGCAACAACTATCAGTAACTTATAGTTGTAATTTGTCCTTTTTCCTGATGGATTGAAGCAGGACCATGCTGATAACGGTACACACTTTGTTAATTCAATTCTCACACATTTCACAACAATGCAAGGGATAAAACATAAACTATCTTCTGTTTATCATCCCCAGAGCAAAGGAATCGTTGAGCGCCTAAATGGCCTGCTGAAGTATAAGATCAGCAAGCTATGTGCCACGTTGCATAAGAAGTGGCTGAAATGCTTACCATTGGCACTCTTCTCCCTTAGAAGCACACCTTGTTCTGATCATCACCTGACACCCCATCAGATAGTGACAGGGAGACCTATGAATATACAGATACCTGCCGCTAGAAGTAAAGTACAGGGAGAAAGTACCGCTGATATTCTAAATGTTGAAATACATGTTGATCTCTCTGAATTAAGCAAAGTTGCAAAGTTCATTTCTAAACAGGTAACCAAAGGGAGGGAGAAGCGCGCCACCGCTGAGGTCGACCTCCAATTGTGCACATAGGCAACAAAGTTTTTGTGAAAAATTTTGTTCAGAAATGTAAAGAAGCAAAATTTGACGAGCATTCGCCGTGGCGATGGTAACCCCCACTACCTCATGGTAGATGGCAGGAAACCTTGGATTAATCTATCAGACATTAAACCCAGCATCACGCCAAGTACCGCCAGCAATGTAGTGGAACAAGAGGGAGGAAGAAGATTGTGACTATAAAAATACCCCATTACACCTCTGCTTTTGGACAATTTTTCGATCAACAGAATGAAAGTTATGTATTATTGTTTTCTTTTTCCTTTTTTGCCTTTTATTACTATCACTTCCACTATTGCTCGTTTATAGCAATGTATATTGTAGCTCTACTAATTACATCACACACCAGGGAAGGGAACGCTCTACTCATGCTAATGTGTCCCATAGTATTCATACCAGATTATTAGTTAACATGTGGTATCAGCACATGTCAGACATAGGTTCAGAGAGTACTAATGAATCATATTTCGTTTGCTCTTTAATTCCTCATGCCACAGGATCAGATAGGCCACATTCAACTAAAGAAGTACCCCCAAGCACAGCTCTATGTCTTTTGCAGCTCTACCTGTGTAGGATTAAGGCTCGAATGCAACCAACACATTAGGGTATTACAGTTTCTAGTTAATGTCACAAAATATGACTCTTCAGCATACATTTTATACATTCTTACAGATAGACAGACATTAAGGATGAAATAGCATGAATAAAGAAAACAGGTTGTCCTAACACTGCATAATAGATACAAATGGTCTAGGTTAAGGGTCTTTAGGAGTAACACACCCACCCACTGAGTGTAATAGTTATTTAGTAAATCCTTTACCCCTAGATTGTGTTAGTAGGCCAGGATTTAGAGTTACTGGATCAGTTTATGCCCATAATTAATGGCATTCCGATATTGAATTTTCCTGTAGGGTCATGTCTTTATCGAATGGTACTGATACTAGTCAGAATGCAATAAGAAAGTGTGCATGTTTATGGGACGATAATGTTGCGCGTTACACATTGGCAGATAGTACAGTCATGAGATTAACATCATTTTCTCTATGTTTCAGCGGAATCGGCACCGTTAATGTAGGCAGGAATATCGAATTCAGTGCTGCAAAAGATAACGGCGACATGCAGAGGGGCACCTCCAGCCTCATGAACTATTATTGGCAGTGTGAAGAACTACTGTATGTTCAGCTACCACAAAACGGGAATGGCCTATGTACCATGGTCACCTTGCACACCCCTGTTTTGGTCGTTGCTGTAGTTAATTTGTCAATACTTCATGGACACCCCATGAGCCGTCCAATGACTTTGTTACATCATCACCAAAGGAGAAGAACTGCAGAATATTATGACACTACCACTTGGAATGATGCTCCCCAAGAGTAATGGTTGTTTAATAATGCACAATTGTTCGTTAGAAGTATTCTGCCATTTGTTCAGGCAAAGGCTACTGCTCGATGGCTACAGATAACTCGATGGGAACTCATGAGTTCCATAAATACTACAAAAGATGGATTTAATGCCATAAATGAAGAACTGTGTACCATGAGAATGATCATAATGCACCACCGTTATGTACTTGACCTTGTGACGGCCATGGAAGGAGGGGTATGTGCAAAGATTGGGACTACTTGCTGAACTTATGTCCCAGGGAACGATGCAGACAATGTAACTCTGTCAGAGGCTATACAAACTTTGCATAATCTACAGAAGAAAATGGTAGATGAAGGAGTTGCCCCAGATAATTGGCTTAGTGGTTGGTTTTCTTTACTACCATCCTGAATGTCAGGACTGTTGGGAGCCTTGTTGACAGCTCCCGTGGCCCTGGTCTTGATATATTGTGGTATTCAATTCATTTTAGCATGTTGTAGAAGGATCAGTACGAAGGCAGGCGGAATGTTTCCAGTTAGGAGACCAACAGGAGTAGTAGATGCTCAGGGCAATATATATCACCTAGTGCCAAGTGCAGACCAAGGTTTAGAACCAGTAGTTGAAATATCAACTAGAGAGGGGGATGTTGGAGAGGAAATAAAATGTGAAGACATCACGCTACAGCAGACAATTGTAGAAAGCGATATAAAATTATACGTGGTGAAAGAAGAGTGTAGGCCCAAATCTCATGCTGATGCAAGAAGAGGTGAAGAGTTCACTAGAAAATAGAGCACAAGACCTGCAAGGTCTTAGTTAAAGGAAAACCTGTGTTTGTAAGCTTGAAGGAATTTATTGTCTCAGCACAAGAACGTATTCTGTTGTCCCAGTACATCGAAAACATGATTGAAGAATAGGAGCAGGAGATTGAATTAGCCAAGAGTGCACAGAATCTGTATTCAAAAGAAGTAAATACATGGCTTGTTAAGCATTGGTAGAATTGCAATGAAGAACGTGTATGATGTAGGTAAAGAGGTTAGGGACACAGGTGACAAAATGTTTTCTGTAACCAAAATGTAACTGCTAAGTAACTTATTATTTGACCTTTTGAAATAAGCAGTGTTTATATTGCTATATACGTGGCTGCCTGTGAAGCAGCAAATGGAGACCAGCTGTTTACCTCTGTGGAGATAGCTAGTCTCCCTGCTGTGACAGTAAAAAGCAGTCTTTGCCTTCCCAAGAGAAGTCTTGTCTTTTTCTTTATCTCATTTTACCAGCAACAGTAGCGGATGTCTCGCCTGCTGCATTATGAGTGCATTATCACCTATTGCACTTGTAATATAATGGACAGGATATCTGTCATGTTTTGACGGAGTATTCCATCCACCAAACTTTAAGTGAGGAACTTACAGCTGATATTACCTTTCATTCGGTTTTTCGTTATCTGGCAGATATGTGAGCACCTCAAAATCAAATTCTTCGTCTTATTATGATTTTGAGAGTTTAAGATGTTACCATCAGTGTTAAAGCCTGTGAGAAGATATGTCCTCATTTGGCAAAAGGGTTTCAGGAGTGCTTGTATGTGTCCAGGCCCATTTTCAATCTCATGACCCTGCTCTGCAAGAGATGTGAAGGGGCCAAAATGCATTTGCGTACGTGACAATTGCATAAAATGAGATTGTAATACCCTGGTATGTCCATCCAGTATGATGTGAGAATGCGTAGATGTTAAAACACATACTGTATGCATAAACTATTATATGTAGGTGAAGATGTGATGCTAAACAGAGAACGTTTTGATGCGTGAGTCAATGATAAGAAACTAACAAGCCTTTCAGTAAACCTTTTTGGTGCATGAGGCAATAAGAATAGGCTGATGAGCTTTGAGTAGATCATCAGCATTCAGTGGTCCCAGAGCAGTATGGAGACACAGAAATTATATTTCAGAGGCTGCATAACAGTACCCAAAAGGGGAAATGCACTTGATGGTGGCAAATGTGTCCCCCTGGCAAAACCTGGATGCTTCTTTAAGCTGCAAACTGGACTATAAGGAAGAAAAAAATGCTGTGTTTGAGGTATTTAGAGAATGAGCAGCCGAAGTAATATTGCTTAGTAGAGGTGGGAGATTAGGGGCAATCTCAAGAACAAATTAGTCTAGAATGGTTTTCATATGAAACTTGAGGAGTCAAGGCATACAGAGGGAGGATACATCTAAATTCATGAAAAATAACAAAGATGCTAATTAAACATCCTACACCCCAATGCTGACTGCACCAATATTTTTGTGACAACTCAAAGCACTTAATTCATAAAGCTCCTGAGTTTATGGAGTATCTAATGCAACAGTTAACCTAGCCAAAGAATAGATCTGGGAGAGCCTTGTATAACCTGATCAGTTTTCAATCCTTTATATCAACCCAGCGGTTCATTTTATAAGTGCCTTAACTGTTCACTTGTTGCTGACGAGGTTCTCTTTTTCCCTTATCTGGGCGTGGAACAGAAGGAACTGAAACAGGCACTAAGCATGCCAGAAGAGTGAATGGAATTCAGAGGTGAACAGCCACATTCAGAGGCTAAATAGAGGTATCAGATTACCTGCAATCCCAAGAACACCCTGGTCTAGAATGGTTTTCATGTGAAACCTGAGGAGTCAATGTAGACAGAGGGAGGCTATATCCAAATTCATCAACACACTAATGAGCAAGAACAATGATGCTAATTAAACATCCTACACCAAACTGCTTAAGGTGCCGATATTTTTGTTTCAACTATATGTACCTAATCCTTAAAGCTCCTGTTTATCGAGTATCGTATGGAACGTTTAGCCTAGCCACAGTATATATCTTGGAAAGAGGCTTGTAGTAACTGATCAATTTTCAATCCAATTATATCAACCAAATAGTTAACTTTACAAGTACTTGAACTGTGCACTTGTTGAAGAGGTTTTCGCTTCCCTTTACCTGGGCAGGATACTTAAGGAAATGAAAACATGCAATAGGCATGTCAAAAGAGTGAATGGAAAAGAAATCTGATCTCTTACGTAAGTGCTCAGCAGATTAAAACATGGAGCAAAAGTAGGACACTAAAACTTCTCACATCAGCAACGCAGCATGCCAAAAAGATGGTCCAGATCAAGAAAAATCACCTGTTCAAAATAGTTGATTATGAAAAATAGAAATCAGCTACATAATCCAGCTGCTCAGTTCAACAATTTTTAATGGGCATAGCCTGATCGCCAACAATGAAAATTAGCTTATTTTGTGGACAAGCGGTGTCTGCTTTCATAAAAGGAGTAGTTCAAATCACAAACTTTGCCCCTAAGTAAGTGTACCTATTGAATTCCTCGTGTAAACATGGATATTATATTTTCAGTTACAGGAAACAGCCGTAACATGACACAATGAAGTAGCTCTATTCATCCAACATGTGGATAGAGCATAAATATGTACAATCATATATGTTTTACTTTATGTAGGATTTATGAAGTGCCAATATTGAGATGTACAACAATGGGAAGGAAGACAATTTGTCATATATTTGCAATACAAAGACATTGGCTGCAGCGTATCAGCAGCCTCAATTAGGAGAGTTCCATAAAATATATGCAAGAAAAATTATACTTACGATAGGATGTCACATGAAAAAGTATTTTCAGCTCCTGCAGCACAATTAAGAAATGAGGGCTCAGGATTGGAAGGAGAGAAAGTTTTCATTGAAGGGATTAGACAAAGTGGACATGATAGAGAGGAGTGAAGTGCAGGGGTAGAATGACTGCAGGGATGTAAGGTAGATTGGTTCAAAAACAGGGCAGAAAAGAAAGGGTATACATTGAGGAGGCAGGAAGGAGTGGGTGGGGCCAGCAGGTAGGCACATGAAAAATTCTACAGGACAAGCCGGTTGGAGTGGGCAAAAGGAAGCGAGGGAGTGTAGTCTATTGACAAGGGAATTGGGATGGGAATGGGCAATAATCTGAGAAAGGGGGCGTGGGAGGATGGATCAGGAGGTTTGTTGGAAAACCTACTCGAGCAGAAGATGGAGGGCTAAACATTAAAGAATGAGAGAGGTTGATGAAAAATAGAAGGAAAGCCAACACTAAATCAATATATTTCATGTTTTTATAGAAGTGTATGGCATTTCGACATAAGAGATATCACTCAATGTATATTTGAAACCCCCATTAAAAACAGCAGCATATCAAATAGTACTCGTGTCCCACTTAGGAAAGTGAATAATGTATTGGGGATATGTTTATAGAGAAACACTTTGAAGTCAATTGGCTTAATGCACTTCCTGACTGGGTAGACATATCAGTTTTTTATTGTAGTCCTTAATATTGTTTGTTAACCTTTTCTGAATATCTACAAAAATTTGATTTCCCAAAATCAGCAAACTTTTCAACAATTAGTTTCAGACCATATAGAAAACACATGAGGCTGCTTGCTAATGCAGAAACATGAAAGTACAAGCATGGTCATGTAAAACTTCAAATTTCAAAATGACAATTTCTAAATGGAGAATCATTTCCATTTAATAAAATGTTTTCATTGATTTCACTTTAGTGATCAGATTCAAAAAGTGCTTTGAAAGATATAGCGCCATACCTCATATTTTGCAATGACAGCCCTATCATGTAGGCTAATATAGGTGGGCCACAAACAAGGGTTTTAGACCACTGACTTCTGAAGTACTTCTAGCAAATAGTTTTGGTGTTCTCACACACGAGCTGTCACAGCTGTCTGCATTTGTACATTATCCATCTTCTGCATTACAGTCTTAAAATATATACACAAGCACACAAACTAGGGTGCAGTTCCACCAGTTAAATAGGTGATTCCATGCCCCTTCTTCACAACCAATGTACAGGTAACTGCTTCCATGTTTGTATCGGAATCCCTCAGGCACCTGCATGCACATGAGTCACTAGTAACTTGGTTAGCTAGCAGGAAGTCCTTTGCTGCAAAGGACAAAAGCATATTGGGAAGAAGGCCCCACAATAAAGGACCAGTTACAACTTGCCATGACTAACAAATTACCTTTGAAACAAGTGGTGGAGGAAATGTTGTGGGCCTACAGGACTGCACCCAATGTTTCAACATCGATGTCCCTTTTGTGTTTATGAGAGATCGGGTTCCGGGGTACAAGTTGAACGGAGAGTGGATGAACAGACGTATGGTGGATACTACACGTATGTCTGGTGTGACTGATGTGAGGAAAAAGGTGCAGAGCAGGTCTGCTGGTGTTCCTGGTGTGAAGAATATTGGTGGATTAATACCTGGATGTTGGCTGAGGATAAAGAAAACATGTCATGTACCGAAAGGAGAGTCCAGATTTTCAGTACCAGTACAAGTGACGCAGATGTTGCCAAGTGTGGTACACACCAGTGATGGCAAGGTCTGGAGTAAAAGCCTGATTATTGTTATTCCTAGTGATAAGGAGGAATCTGTGAGTGCCCGGTTGGGAGTGGAAGATGCAAGTGAGGTTCAGGGCAACTGTGATGGTGAGCCCTGGTCCGCTCAGCCACGCAAGTTTAGACGTGTACCTGTGCTTTACAGAGATGATGTCTAGGCCAGTACATCAGTGGCATTTTCTTAGTGCACACCAGTCTACCCTGTATATTCTGATTTCTCTCATGGTGTGTTAAAGTTGTTATGCATTTACCAGTTTCTCTTATAAAATATTTTTGTATATGTATTATGTCTTTGATGGCTGAATCCTACATGCTGGTTGTTCCTGCATGGTTTTTTTGTACATATTTACCAATGTGTCTCATTTTCCTTTTAGATATTGGTTTCGTTTTTCATTTATGCAGGTCTGTTTTGTTATAAGGGGAAGATGTGTTGCATCCAGCTAGGCTGGAATGTAGAATGTGGGAGTGGAAGCGTGGGTTGAATGCGGGAGGGAAGGGGGGGAGTGGGGTACAAGGGTTCTTGAGAAGGCTGCTGGGCCAGAGAGGAGTTGTTGTGATGTGCTGGTGGTATTTTTATTAGTGGCTGGATTCTATATAATACTGTTTAATCAATGAAACATGGAGCCATGCGGAAAGCATCCACCGTGGGAGCTCAGTCATCAGTAGACCCAGCAATGTTTATAGAAGAGATAACAACACAAACAACCGTTATTGTCATGCAATATAGCAGGGATACTAGCCAACTTAGACTTCGCTCCCTCTAGTACTGAACACGCAATAATGGATTTATGAAAACATTGACACTTTCCAATAGGAATCACAAGACTCCTTCCAACCACAAATCACCTGCAAGTTCTGGGTGGGTAAAGAGATGCTGATCAGGAGACGGTGACTGACATTCATTTGATCTGTCCTGTTAGAACATGGCGATTTACATAACCCACGACCTTTAGACTCCGTACAACAAATGTGAAAATAGAACACATGCAAGATCTCCTCCCTTTTAGGAAGTCTTTGAAAACTTGGCTGTTCCAGCAGTAGCCTTTGCGCCATCGCTTTCAATCCAGCTGCCACACTAAACTAGCGCCGGGACACTCTGTCGAGTAGCTGTGCGCTCTATAAATACCCTGATAACATAACATAACATAACACAGGAGAGGTGTTTCAGCAAAACTTTGGAACACCCTACCGATGAGCCTCAGGGCAAACAATAACTTCTTAGATTTCAGAAAGCAACTCAAAACTCATCTAATCTGCCCTCTTTTCTTGTGACCTGTTAGCGATGGGAAGCCCGATTCTGGGGAGCCATTGCGTTTTACAAATCCGAAAATAAAATAAATAATAATAAATAAATAAATATGAAGAAGCAAGGAAGGGCTAGGGTCATATTTAAATGAGTGATTGTAGTTCAAATAAGAAGTCTCAAGAACTCACTCCATTGAGTTATGGGATTGGACCCTTCACCTTTTAAATACTAGATTTCATAAATGTTCTGCCTGGTTTCAAAGAAATGTAATGACTTTATATCATCTTTCTCCAATTGTCTTATTGTTCAGTCCTTGACAAACTAGATCTTGCAAAAGGCATATTAAAAACTTTGGCCCCCATACTGTCATGGTGCCATATATATTGCAGATTAAAAACACTTTACTACAGCTGAGACGCAAACCCCTTTAAGAAGTTGTCATTCCAAGAAGACCATCAGGCAGTGAGCTCTTTAAAAGTGTATTAAATCACCCAATCATCAATCTGACCTGATTGTTTTTTCTCTACAGTTCCAATACATAGAATGATGTCAGAAAAGATGTATTATTTGAGCCAAGAGCGTGTTTCCTGACGTCTGTTTCCCCGGCTGCTTTTCTTCTAAGTATGCCCTTTTGACACTACCTCTTCCTCCTTTCTCCCTTGTCATTTGTTTGATGTGGAGGAGATGGTGAACACAATCAAATGCCTGCCACCTAGGATTTGACTGAAGAGTGCTATTTTATACAGAATTAGAAAAAAGAAATGTACTATTTGTTCATTCTGAAGGATGGTCTATTGCACTTGGTGAAGGAAGGGTTGTATTTTACATACTCATAAAAAGATACTTTACTACACTTTTAGAGGCAAGGTGCTGAGTTACATACTTTAAACCATTTGGAATGCGTCACACACAGCCAAGGAAGGGATCAGGATTACACAGAGTCAGAAGAGCGCAGTGTTGCATACTCTGAAAAACGTCTACGTTGTGACACACAGACAAGGAAGGCAGTGCACTTCACACAGACAAGGAAGGTAGTGCACTTCACACAGACAAGGAAGGCAGTGCACTTCACACAGACAAGGAAGGCAGTGCACTTCACACAAACAAGGAAGGCAGTGCACTTCACACAGACAAGGAAGGTAGTGCCCTTCACACAGACAAAGAAGGTAGTGCACTTCACACAGACAAGGAAGGTAGTGCACTTCACACAGACAAGGAAGGCAGTGCACTTCACACAGACAAGGAAGGTAGTGCCCTTCTCACAGACAAGGAAGGCAGTGCCCTTCACACAGACAAGGAAGGCAGTGCACTTCACACAGACAAGGAAGGCAGTGCCCTTCACACAGACAAGGAAGGCAGTGCACTTCACACAGACAAGGAAGGCAGTGCACTTCACACAGACAAGGAAGGTAGTGCCCTTCACACAGACAAGGAAGGTAGTGCACTTCACACAGACAAGGAAGGCAGTGCACTTCAGACAGACAAGGAAGGCAGTGCAGTAGTGCCCTTCACACAGACAAGGAAGGTAGTGCACTTCACACAGACAAGGAAGGTAGTGCACTTCACACAGACAAGGAAGGTAGTGCACTTCACACAGACAAAGAAGGTAGTGCCCTTCAAACAGACAAGGAAGGTAGTGCACTTCACACAGACAAGGAAGACAGTGCACTTCACACAGACAAGGAAGGTAGTGCACTTCACACAGACAAGGAAGGCAGTGCCCTTCACACAGACAAGGAAGGTAGTGCCCTTCACACAGACAAGGAAGGTAGTGCACTTCACACAGACAAGGAAGGCAGTGCCCTTCACACAGACAAGGAAGGTAGTGCCCTTCACACAGACAAGGAAGGTAGTGCACTTCACACAGACAAGGAAGGTAGTGCACTTCACACAGACAAGGAAGGTAGTGCACTTCACACAGACAAGGAAGGCAGTGCACTTCACACAGACAAGGAAGGTAGTGCAGTAGTGCCCTTCACACAGACAAGGAAGGTAGTGCACTTCACACAGACAAGGAAAGCTTTGGGATATG
Source organism: Calotriton arnoldi (assembly GCA_963921515.1). Classification (NCBI taxonomy): domain Eukaryota; kingdom Metazoa; phylum Chordata; class Amphibia; order Caudata; family Salamandridae; genus Calotriton; species Calotriton arnoldi. Next base: position 171,470 of record CAWUFW010002143.1, on the reverse strand, counting down.
CACAGAGAAATGAAGGTACAAGACAGTGTTATGTTTCCAGATATCTTTGGCCATCAACCTACTGTCATTGTTATAGCTCATGGAACTATGGGTATTATCGGATGAAGGAATGTGGCACAGTGCTGTGAATGCTGGTGACCCAAAACCAGGTCATATTCTTAATCTGAGTGGGGGTAGAAATGGCCAACTGCAGTAAACCTATGACATCATACTCATGATAGTCATCTTGTGAGAGACATCGCACTTGGTCTGGGGAAGATAACACTGTGGTTTCTTAATTGAAAAAGAATACTTAGTCCCATAGTTAGAATTCGGCAGATGGGATACCCCGCCCCAAACTTGGTGGATGTCCTGTTCTCCATATTACAAGATCATTATCGCCTATGCACTAGAAATACTGCAGATAGGGATATCCATCACGTTTTGATGGAATGTTATCCACTAACTTCTAAATAAGGCCCTTACACTGAATAATACACATCTGTCTGTTTATCTGTGTCTTACAATGGATTAGAGAATTTAAGATGTTACCATTAAAGTTAAAGCCTGTGAGGAAATACATTCTTAATTTGCCTATTGGGGCTTAGGAATGCTTGTATATTTGTCCAGGTCCACTTCCAATTCCTGGAAGCTTCTCAGCTAGAGATGTCAAGTGGCCAGAATGCCTTTGTGCATGTGAAGATTTGCATAAAATGATTCTGTAATGCCCCTATCTGTCCACCCAGAATCATGTGAGAATGTACAGATGTTAAAATACATACATATAGTATACATACTTTATTATATGTAAGTGAACATGTGAGACTAAACAGAGAATGTCCTTTTGGTGCATGGGTTGATATGAGACTAACAAGTCTTTCAGTAGTCCTTTTTGGTGCATAAGGCAATATTAAGAGACCAATACGCTTTGGGTAGACCAGCAGCATCCAGCAGTCCCAGCGCAGAATGGAGAGACAGAAACTACTTTCCAGAGGATGCATGACTTTGCCCAAAAGGGGAAATGCCATTGGTGGTGGCAAATGTCTGTCCCTGGCAGAACGTAAAGCTTCTTTACGCCGTAAACTGGACTGCATAAAGACCAAATAGTGCTGTGTTTGAGGAATTCAGAGGAAAGCAGCAACATTCAGAGGCTAAGTAGAAGGGGCATATTAGCTACAGTTTCAAGAACACCATAGTCTAGAATGGCTTTCATTTGAAACTTGGGGAGTCATAGTAGAAAGGGGAGGCTAAATCCAAATTCAGCAACTCTAATGAGCAATAACAATGATGCTAATTAAACATCCTGCACCAAAATGCTGAATGCTCCAATATTTGTTTCAACTTAATGTACTTAATTCATAAAGCTCCTACGTGCTTATGGAGTATCTAATGGAATGTTTAGCCTAGCCACAATATGGATCTTTGAAAGAGTCTTGTATTAGCTGATGAATTTTCAATCCAATTATATTCCCTCGATGGTTTACTTTACAAGTGCTATTACTATGCACTTGTTGTTGAAGAGGTTTCTCTCTTTCCTTTATCTGAGCAGGGTACTTAGGGAACTAAAAGCAAGTACTAGGTATTCTAGAAAAGTGAATGGAAAAGAAATGTAATCTGTTAAGTAAGTGAGGGGTGGAGTAAAACATAGAGCAAAAGTAGGACACTAAAACTTCTCAGATCAGCAACACAATATGCCAAAAAGATGACACAGTTAAAACTGAGGATTATGAAAAAAAGAAATCTGCTACATAATCCAGCAGCTCAGTTCAAACAATGGGAACGAAGGCAGTTTGTCACATATTCATAATAAAAAGACATTGGCTGTGGGATATCAGGAGCCACAATTGGCAGAGTTCCATAAAATATCTTTACACGTTTAGAATTTTAGCAACATGAAAAAAAAATTACACTTACAATGGAATGTTACGTGGAAGATTTTCTTCAGCTGATGCAGCAAAATCATGAAATGAGGGATTGCGAATGGAAGCAGAGGACGTTTTCGTTGAAGGGATTAGATGGAGAGGACATGATAGAGAGGCGCGAGGTGGAGGGGTGAAATGGGTGGAGGGATGTAAGGTTGAGGGGTTCGAAAACAGGACAGAAGAGCAAGAGGATGCACCGAGGAAGCAGGAGGGAGAGGACAGGGCCAGCTGGTAGACACACTAAATGTTCTAGGGGGTGTATCTATAGGAGTGGGCAGGAGGAAGGAGGGGCATGTACGAATAGTGTGTTTACAAGGGAATTGGGATGGGAATGGGATGGGAAAGGGATGGGAAAGGGATGGGAAAGGGCAATAAACTGAGAGAGGGACATAGAGGGCAGGAGAAGGTGGACAAAATGATGGAGAGGGAAGATTGAGGGATGATGGGGAAGAATGTGAGGAAAGGCAGTGGGAAGAGGATGGATGCAAAGAATTGCAGGAAAACTTGCTGGGGAGATAGAGGGCTAAAAAATAAGAATGAGAAAGGCTGATGAAAAATAGGAGAGCTAAAACAAGATCATCAATATATTTCATGTTTTCTAGAAATCTATGACATTTCTTAGGAAAAGAGTGAATCTTTGGCTTGGACAATTCACATGGAACAATTCCCGCTGTCATGTAGCCCTTCCCAAACTTTACCTGCCAACTGACAGGGGCGCGACTGGCGGTACCGATTATGGGACAAAACTATCTTGCCTCACATCTGCAATGGATGGCCAAGTGGTTGGTGGGACTCCAACTACATGACACTGCTGCTCTCTTTCCACCCTGGTCGACTGCATCCATATTGTGGCTTTTCCACCCCTGTGCCAAACGCAGACTACCTGAGTCTTTACTCTTGGGAGCAGCATAACAGTGTTACCACAGAAGTATATACATTATGCACTTGATACTGCCATATGCAGCAGCACTGCCCCTACAGGGCATGCCTCAGGGTGGTTCCATAACCCCATCCGCCAAGCTGACAGCCTGGCTAGAGGCGGGACTTCACCCACTGGGTGATTTATACCAAGACGGTACCCTTTGCTTACGACACACTGACAGAAGTCAATGGCCTGCCTCCCGGTCAATTTCTACTTTACAACTCCTTGCTTGCCGCCCTGAGTAGCAAATGGGGGGACATGGCTGCTGAGCGCACAACACATTTAACCATCCAGTATTTACATGCCAAGGGGAGTGGAAGGTATCTCACCAAATGGTTGGCTGCTTCAGTGCACCAACACACAGAAGTGACACTAACACCCTTGAGGCAACACTGGGAGACAGACAGACATCTCCCCTACACTGACAAGGAATGGGCTGAGGTATTGGGTAGTCCCACATATATTCCCCGTAATGCTCGCTTCTGCCTCATCCAGCATTACATAATACAAAGGGCATACCTCACCCCTGCCAAAATAAACAGATTCTTTCACTGCATAGATACCATCTGCCCCAGGTGTCGTGCCACTGATGCTGATCTCCTTCATATGCTGTGGGCCTGCCCAACCCTGTATGCAAATTGGCGCTCGGTTGGCACCGCCTTAACTGCCTGCACCGGCCGCAGCCTATCACACACCTGGGAGGACTGTCTACCCTTACCCAAGAGGGTAATGGCAGAAAGTCACCTCTTGCTTTCTTGATCTAGGCATGTTAGTGGCCAAACGCCTGATCACAAAAAGATGGAGGTCGCCCGACCCCCCCTACCTCCATAGTCTGGAGACGATCGCTACTAGTGTGGGCCCGGGCAGAAAGCATGGCATTGCACACTGAGGACACCTTATGCCTCCACAAAATCCCCATAGCTGTGAACTGGGATACTATCCCACATGGTTTTCAGGGCGAACCGTCACAAGATACACATGCTCCCACTACCACCTCTCCTGCGGAACTGTGTGGCGTGAGACCCTGGTCCACCCTTGCATAGTTGAAGTAGGTACGCTGCGAATGGGACAAGGTGCTCTCCCCAATCCACTACATCCTATTTCTGACGTTCGCGGCTGCAAGTGTGCGCACTGCATTTGCGATTAACTCAAATGGGGGCCAGTCAACACCCCAGCTGGGCCAAGTTTCCCTGGTTATTTTTGTTTGTCCAACCTTTATTCCACCTCCTCCCATTACCTGCAGGAACAGATAGAACAGGTACATCACATTTGAAATGCAAAGATGCTATCTGTCCCACCAGTGCCATCCGCGGATACACACCCCCCAAGCAAGGCAAAATTAATATAAATGTGATTGGACACCACCCCTCGTACAGATAAGATCGACACCGGAATGTCAACTGTACTGTAATGGAAACACTGTACATTGAGTGACAATTGTATTACATATGGTAACAGTGTTTGCAATTAAATACCCATTACTTGTGTACCTGTTTTCAGGCGTTTTCATATAAAATAGTAATAATAAAAGATAGATATTAAACAGGGCTGGGGAGAGGATTGAGCATTGGAGGACCCCTTGTTTCAGGCTAACTGGCTTTGAGACAGAGCTCCTAATTGACACTACTTGAGAGCGGCTCATCAGATAGGAGTTGAACCAATTGAGGATTACACCTTCAATTGTCATTCAATTATTCAGGGTGTTTATCAGAGCATGGTGGATGAATGTGTCAAATGCAGTGGAGAGATCAAGAACAAGAAGACATACATTTCCAGTGTCAAGGATGCAGACAGCATCATCTACAATCTCAGTATTGCAGTTTCAGTGAAGTAGTCCTGTCTAAAGCTAGATTGGAAAGTGTCCAGGAGGTTGTTTACTTGGAAGTGAGATGACAGTTGGCCGGCTACGCAGCTTTCAGTCACCTTACCTAGGAAGGGTGGAACCCGGATGGAAGTTGTTACGGTCATAAGGGTTCAATGGTTGTTTCTTAAGAAGAGGAGAGATACAGTCAACCTTTAGACAGTTTGGGAATATACTCTGTTCAAGGGAGGTGTTTACCAGGGTGGGCTTGAAATGAAGTAGCTGTTTGGTGAGGGCTTTACTGATGTAGCCAGGGTCGGTGTTGAAAAGATGGTTTGAGGGTTTCATCTTTGATATGTTCACCAGTAGTTCTCTCTGAATCTTGGGAGAAAGAGGAAAAGGGCTTCTGTGCTTTGATAGATAACTTCTCAGATTTATTGTCAAACGTGGCCAGTAGAGAGATGTATATATCTTCCATTTTTTTAATACAATCATAGAGCCATGTTCAGCACTCCCTTTATGTGTTTTCAGTAATCCAAAGTCTCCTGGATAGATATAATCAACATAGATTATGTGATCTGATTCAGTTTCTGCAACAATAATTACAAAATTCAAAAGGGCCAATGATAGCTTAACACAGAGTAAACAGAGTCCCAAACAATTCAAAGATTCTTTGTGTCGATTTATTCTTTTTTTGATACTCCCAGCAGCCAGCCAACACGTGTTTCGTCTACTCCTAGACTTTTTCAAGGCTGGAAAGTAAATACCATACATATTGTTTGTTGTTTCTACACAAAAAAAAGAATTTTTTTACATAGATTTATTACAATAATTGGTGAGAACTTACAACAGCCCTCATGTGGCCAAAAGGTATTTATAGAATTTTGAAGAAAAGAGTCCAGAAAGTGCAAAAGATCCGAAATCCATCCATTTGGAATAAAAGAGACCAGCTAGTTGGTTGTGTAAAAAGTGAAGGAGCAGAAGATCTTCACCCCATTAAAACACTAATACATTAGTAGTATTGTGATAATCGTCACCCGATAAAGTGAGAATATAGGAAGAAGTGTTTGTTTACTTCAAATAGGAGCTTAGGTTTGTTCTTAGCAGTGTCTGGGAGGGCTCTGATATGTGATGGCTTGGCTCTGAAGATGTTGAATCAGTAACCTTTTCTCTGAGATCTCAGCAAAGCCAGACTCAGAGGGGAGGGTGTTTTTCTCCATTCTTTCTCAAGCTGTCTGGGATGCTTCCTTTCATCACAGAGGTCTTTTAACCCCTTTACCGCGACCAAAATTCCGCCGCGGTGCAGCGGCTTTCAAGAGTGGGCGGGGCTGCGTCGGCCAACGGACGTGCGCAGTACTACGGAGGTAGTGCTCATGACGGCCGTTGGCCGACAGAAGCAGCGAACGGGTTAAGGTAGAGAAGGTTTGGGTCTGCTGCACTTGCTTTTGAGGGGTGTGAATTCCTCTATTAAGGATTCCATGCAGTTATTGAATTTGTCTGTGGCCTCGTTGATATTAAGTTAGGAAACTACCGAGATGAGATTTGGGTGAGCCATGTTCTCAAGGGCTTTGATGTTGATGATACTTGTGTCACATATTCTCCTTCTTTGGTAGACCGGAAGATTTAGTTGAGTTAAAGGACACTGTAAAGGGGATTTGAAGGTGGTCAGGCTGGTTTACTAGGATGGGATCAGTGTTTGTTAACTGGGGAGCTCTGGATATGATCAGATTCAGAGTAAAGCCCTTGCAGTATCTGAATTTCTGGCTGTGCTCTCCAAGGTCATTGTCACTGAGAAAGAAGTAGAAGGTGTCCATTTGTTTGTTGTCCTCAGTACCGCAGTGAAGAATCAAGTCACCAAGGAAACGGTGACAAAACGGTCCAGCCTCGTTTTGAAGCAGACTCATAAGGACTTGATGTCCTCCTGTGAGCTACTTGTCGCTGAAATTTGGAACAAGGGCAAGATTGTCTGTGTGCTTCACTCGATCTACCATCCTCCTGGGGACAACAACTTACTCTTCGTAGAACAATTAATGGAATCCATCTCTGCCAGCTCAGCCCTCCATCCTAATCACATCTTCCTCGGTGACTTCAACCTTCACTGGAATGACTCTAATGATCCAGTAGTCTGCTCTCTTAAGACTTTCCTCTCCGACCTCAACTATATACAGGCTTGCAACGGTCCTACCCACTACATGGGCGCTACCCTTGACCTCATCATAGCTAGAGAGCACATTATCCAGCTAGATGACATAGTACCATGTGATTGGTCGGATCATCTCCAAATCTCCTTTCGCATTCAGGAGAAGGTATTGCTTAAACAAGGGCAACCACTCAAAAACAAGCAATTGTCTCGTAATCTGAGAGATATCAACATCTCTAACCTTTCCAGCTTGAGCAAGAATCTGCTTGACCCTCCAACTACCATGAATAATTTGGAAGAGTTGACGGATCATTACTTCAACACAATGTCTAATATTCTCGACTCTGCAGCCCCGATGCTACTTAAAAGGATTCCCTGCAAACAATCCAAACCTTGGTTCAGTGGTCCCCTTAATGCCCAACGTCGCAATCTGAGGCTCTCTGAGAGACGGAGAAATGCCCCCTCCACTTCTAGCCTCGAACAGTTAAGAAAGATGAGAAGCTCTTACAACAAACACATTCGCAGCGCTAAATCAGATCATTTCAGAGATCAGCTTGACAGCGCTAAAAACCGTCCCAGGAAACTGTTTGATATCATCAAACAACAGGCTAATCCTATTCCAGCAATCAAAATCGCTGGTCCCAGTGAGGAGGACTTCTCAGCGCACTTCGCTGAAAAGTCTAGAAGTATTGAGTGGGAACTGCAACGGGCCGCTGAGAATTTGCTGTCTATGAGTTCCGAGGGTTTGCCTGCTCACACGGCAGTATGTGCCCCGCTTTACCTCACAGACTACACACCCAAAAACAATGCCTGCTGGAATACCTTCCGTACTCCTGACTTGGAAGAGCTGTCACTTTCCCTGGCTTCTCTGAAACCTTCCAACCATTACAAGGACCCACTCCCCGCCAAACTGCTCAAAGACCTCAACTTGGCAGTTCTGCCTCTCTGGTCCAGGATCATCCAACAATCTCTCTTACAGGGGAGGATTCCAGACTGCCTTAAAATGGGGCAAGTCACACCCATCCCCAAGAAGCCCAATGCAGACCTAACAGATCCCAGTAACGTCCGGCCGATCACCAACATCATGTCTTTAGCGAAATTGCTCGAGAAATCTGTTCACACACAGCTCTGCGACCACATTGAGAAATTTCAGCTCCTAGACCAACATCAATCAGGCTTTAGATCAGGTCATAGCACAGAAACAGCGCTAACTCACATTGTTGATGATGCATTGAGAGCTCTGGACCAAGATACACCCTGTCTGCTAATCCTGCTGGACTTGTCCTCTGCTTTTGACACTATCAAACATGATAACCTGATTAATCTTCTTCAACACAGGATTGGGCTATCGGGCCCTGTCCTAAATTGGTTCTCCTCTTTCCTGCATAACCGAACACAAAGAATCAAAGTCAACCAATCTTTGGCGGCCAGCACTTCAGTCTCTATTGGGGTGCCTCAAGGTTCTGCACTTTCGCCCACGCTCTTCAACCTATGCATGGAACCTCTAACTGCCATTCTAAATGACTCAACATTCAGTACCACATGTACGCGGATGACACTCAACTGTACTTGAAGATCTCCTCTCCAGATGACATTAAAACTCTTAATGTAGCGCTTCAAAACACTCAACAATGGCTAACACATAACCACCTATTACTTAATTCTCTTAAAACGGAATTTCTCCTGATTTCCCCACGCAATCACGAGGCTCCCACGCAAAACTGGATCAAAAAAATCTCAGCACTCAACTGCACACCGCATTTGGTAGACTCCGCCTGCTCTTTAGGGGTCACCCTAGACAAATTTCTAAACATGCAAGGTCACATCAGTGCAACCATTAAGAGTGCCAACCATCAGCTCAACACTCTTAGGAAAATCAAACCGTTCCTACCTCCTGAAGACATGCAATCAGCAGTCCAATCCTTAGTTATCTCACGAGTAGAATATGGATTGATAACCCTAGCTGGTCTTCCTAAATCTAGGTTAACGCCGCTAAGAGCTACTCTGAACGCCTCTGCTAGACTAATCACTGGCTCAAGAAAGCATGATCATATCACACCCGACTTAATCCAGCTTAACTGGCTCCCCATTGAAGCTAGGATCCGTTTCAAGATAGCCTGCCTGACACATAAAGCTATACATTTTAATAGCCCCGTTTACCTGGCAAAAAAACTTGAGCTTTACGGAGCCAGAAGAAATTTAAGAAGCTCCAATACCCTACTACTGAAACCAGCGAAATTCAATAAAAAAAGAACTTACAATCGCACCTTCTCAGGGCTGGCTCCAAGAATTTGGAATGCCCTACCGACGGATATCAGAGCCAACCCTTCGACTGCCTCATTCAAAAAACAGGTCAAATGGCTACTTTTGGAAGAACTGCATCAGCAATAGCCTCCATGTCATTTGCTACTCAATTACCATACATCTCCGACAAGCTTTTTTCTTTTACTTTGTGTTGAAATATTTGACAATTTACTTTCACTTTATGTTTGTAACTCATGCTTGACAATCATTTTTACTTGGGGTTTAAAATGTATCTCATCTGTCTTTGAAGTAAGGCGATGATGAAACTGTTTCGGCCTCATCTGGGTGGGCTGTTTACTGTCTGTTCATCTTCTACCTACTCTTCCCCTAGTGCCCTCATTTATTTTATGCCTCAGGTTCCTCTCATGTTGCCTTATTGGGTGTGCTTGGGTGTTTTATTATATGCTTAACAATTTACTTTCACTGTATGCTTGAAACTAGTGCTTGACAATCATGTATACTGGAGGTTTAAAACGTATCTCGTTTGTCTTTGAAGTAAGTCGATGATGAAACTGCTCGACCTCATCTAGGTGGGCTGTTACCTGTTTGTTCACTTGCTTTTTGTAATTGTATTTATATTGTCTCTGTACGTATACTTCAGCTTTCCTCTTTGTACAGCGCTCTGATACCCGGTTGGGTCTTGTTCGCGCTTTATAAAACTTTTCAAATAAATAAATAAGATGATGTTGTCAGAGCTGATTAATTGAGATGTGAAGAACTCTATGCATTTTTTCACAAACGTGTTAGTTCTGCCTGGGGCGGTGATAATAAATTTTCACTCTGAGGTTAGAAATAGTGTACAAGGGCATTTCCATAGATGTGCTCTTGAATGATTGAAAGTCATTTGGGGGAAGAAGCATGCAGCTTAGCAAGTTTCTGTGAATAACAATTAGACCCCCATCATGTCTGTCTTCTCAGTTGCAGTGCAGAAATTAGTAGATGGGGTAGTAGAAGGGACAGGAAATTGGTTGAGGCATCATTGAGCCAGATTTTGATGAGAGACATGATAAAAGACTCTTACATTTCATTTGTACATTTGTCAATGGCATTTGACACCGTCAATCGGGCCCTTTTCTGGGAAAAAATGTCTAGCAAAATATTCCACCAGGATTGTTAAAACTTAGAGTCAAAATTCACGTGGGTTCCTGGACAAGAGCGGAAATGGGAAGCAATGGAGATTTATCAAGGATGATTCAGACTCCAGATGGCTTAAGGCAAGGGTGTATATTAGCCCCACTGCTGTTTTCTATCTATACAGCCGACGCACCGATAGCCATATCTAAGGTTTGCTCTTTTCCTCCGAAATTGGGTGTGGAGGTTATACGCAGATGACACAGTTATATTTGATCTTTCCCCAGCAGGTCTTCATAGACAATTAAATGCTTTTGCAGAATACTGCAGAGAGAATGAGTTGATAATAAATGTTGTTAAAACAAAAGTGATGGTTTTCTCTAATAGAATCATACAGAAGAAAAAGCATAAACGGTGGCTAGATGGTGTGCAATTTGATGTGGTTAATGATTATAAATATTTAAGTCTTCTTTTTAAATACAACCTAAATTTTAGAACACATTATGATCAACAAAAGCAAAGAGCACAGTTGATTGCAGGAGCATTGCTTAAAATGGATGCAAAACTGGGACATAAATCCGTAGAAGTACTTAAAGAAACTTGCAGTACAAAAATAGTAAACTTGCTCCTCTATGGCAGCGAAGTCCTCTTGAAGAAAGACATTAACCACCTTAGGATGAGAGAAATTAACATTTGGAAAAGGTGTGGGCGGGCTCCAGTGACGTTAGACCAAGATGCTTAATGCCTCTGCTAGTCTGTGAGCCGGCTCCCGTAAGACTCGAGTGACCAGTCTTTACGGATTGCTGTTGAAGAAGAAGAGAGCGCGCCTTGATGGTTTAAAGTTTAATAGCCCGCAGAGCAGCAGCGGATCGATCGAGAGCAAGAAGCGAGTGGTAACCAGGAGAATGGGAGCAGAGGCACCTTGTGGGAGGACGGACAGCGCGAAGGGGAGACGTCTGCAGCTTCGCTCGAGGGAGCAGAGGCAGAGTCCCAGGGGGTTGGACGTGACTGATGTGGCCTCAGGCAAGTGAACGGCAGGGTTGGGGGAAGGGCAATCTGGTGGGCAATCTTACGGCAGACACTGTGTGGATTTTAATGTGGCTGCATGTGATAATATCACAGGGTGCTGCTTAGGTTACGCTGTTGCTGTGTGAAATCTGCACTTTGGGTCAACGCGGTACAGTTTAAAGCGGTGCTGTAACAGAAGTCATCTATCGAGGCGTTTTACTCTTGGCCTAAGACTGGGACAAGCACACTGGTGTTATGGTGTTGGGTCCTATGAAAGTAATAGGAGCCTGACTTTAAAGATATATGTTCTTTTCTTCCCCGAGGGTATGCCACGGCTGAGTGTGTAGACTGAAAACTCTCACTCCTGCAGACCACATCTCCTGGCATTCTCGGCCCAGGTGGGGCAGCATAAGACCAGAAAAGGCACCAGAGCACCAGACATTTTACGGAGGCGTCCCGCAGCGCTGGCCTGTTTTTTTGCATGTTCCTTTGTTGCTATCCCAGCATTCAGGGTCGGGGGTCCTATTGGGTAAACCGGATCCTCACAGTTGAATATGGGGAAGCGGACTTGCCAGGGAGAGGCACATACACAGGCCCCAGCTCCATCCTCTCAATCTACCTCAATAGATAGAATGCTGCAAAGAGCCATAGGGGTTGGGGCTACTGAAATTGAATTAACAGAAAGATGACTCTACCTAACTTCTGACCCACACTGCTCTTCGATAGGCCTGTTGCCTCTATCAGCCAGTTCCTCTGACCAGCCTGCCATTGGGTGTAACCCACCCCTTATTTCACAAGGAGACAATGACCAAAAAAGGGTCCCATTCAATGATCAAACCCACAAAAAGGGGGGAGTGTAAAATCCACTTTGACCGATAAGTCTAAAACTGCCACACAGCGCATGCCTAAACGCAGGAAACTAGCTGACGAAGTGTCTGATAATTCCCATTGTATACTAGACGATATGGACTCCAGCAGCGCCGATAGAGTAGGAGGAGCATTGCATATCCCACTTGAGCCGCTAATCTACTAATAGACATTTGCGAGAAGGTCAAACTTACCCTAAAGGAAGAACGTTGCCCCCTAATGGCTCGTTTGGACAGAGTGTCCCAATTCTGTGAGAGGATACAGAATCCGACCATTGGGGGCAACGCAATCGTAGTGGATGCTACTTGTCAAACTGCTCTCCCTTCTCTGGCTAAACCATCATGGGCTTCCAATTTGAGCACCCAGGAGGGCTGTAATAGTGCCAATGACTGTGGGGGTTTGGTAGGGGGCTGGTTCACTTTAACGGGGCTTGTTCGAGTCATTGTCTGCCTAGAAGCTCTGTTCCGGACCAGACCATGACCAGGGATCAAGTGGAGGTGATTGATTTTGGTTGTGCTGACATTACTCAATTCCCTTTTATTAACTTGCCTCCTGGCTCATGCCCATATGTCGTGGTTCTTGCTGGGGTCCCCGAGTTAAAAAGGAAGAAGAGAGAAACCCAGGACGAGTTAACCAACAAATGTCGATACTGACTAGCGAGATTTAGGCGGCTTCCCTATGATAGGGCTAATGAGATCCTCATGACTCACAGGGTCAGTTGGATAGGAAAGGGACCCAAAGACAGGCAAGGGGATTGTGTTGTCATCATCTTTAGGAATCCAAAGGTCGCCTACAGTCTTTTGGTAAGCGACCTTTTTGAACAGGTTCCGGGCTCAGCGATTAAGCTTCTACCACTCGGCTACTTCTATAAATCACTATGTAGGGAACAAAATAACAGTGACCTGGCCATTCAGAACCCAACCTATAGGCAAGGTAGGTACGCACATCAGACACCTAGGCCCCTGCTCTTCTCAATTCCAGTAACAAATAGATATGGGGCTCTGGAGGCAGTGGATTGAATTTCCGATCACCCTGCCTCTGAGTCAGTTAAAGTCTCTGAGGGTGAATCATTGGGGGGGACTAGACAGGATCTAGGGTCTCATAATACACACTGTCTCTACAGGTCCTGGAAAGGAGGAGCTGAGTCCCAGAGTGAACTCTGCGAGACCCACATCAGTTCGAACCCGGGTCGAGCAGGGATAGTGAATTGGCTGCTGATACATACAGGGTCCTGTAACTACAACATGTCCTCATTACCCTGGAGCCCTCCGTGGGAAATAGGCCTGAGAATAAAGATGGACAAACCCCTGGAGTTGATGTCTCGGGTAGTAGGAGATTTCTGCCAGGGATGGGGAGGAAGAGAGTCCTAACGCCGCAAAGGGTGGTACCATCCCAAAGCAAAGTGCCCAGTATAGTAATCCCGGGTATCTGGGAAGCACAAACATCTCTCAAGGTGGTGTCCTAGAATGTTGCTGACCTAAAGAACAAATTGGACTTCACTGATTGGGGGACTTTTATAGACCAGTTTGATCTGTCTGTTCCAGGAAACATGGTGCAGGGAGGACGCAGGGTGGCTGGGATTTGTGGCTTTTTCAACGGCCGCTATCACTAGGGGGAGGGGCAGACCATCTGGTGGGCTCACTATATGGGTGGCCACCCACTCGGGCTTCACGGCCAAGAGGGTTGGCTGGCTTCAAACTATATACTGTGCACCCTATTTACCTTTCCCCTAAGGTTCCTGTGGCGCTGGTTAATGTTTATTCTAGACCTGTAAGAATTGGCCACGAACCTCTGGTTGTGGAACAATTGGACACTTTTCTGTCTTTGGTTGTGGACAATGTCTATCTGGTCATAGGGATACCAAAGGGGATGATGGACGGAGCGTTAGAGCAAATCAAACACTCACCCCCAGTCAACTGATCTGGGTTTAATCCATCATCATTCTTTAGCTCACTCCACCACCCCAGTTCAGACATGGCCATATGCAAATCAGTCTGACCCTGTGCCTCATGGGAACAGTCCAGCCCGAACTGCCAAGCCATGTCTTCCCTGGACCGGAAACAAGCATCCTGGGACCGGTTTCGGGTTCAAAACCCTCATCAGCCAGGCTATCTTGAATCCAGTGGCAAAGTGAGCAAGGGACCCACGTCTGGGCATACCCTGCAAACTTAGGGGCGAACAAAGCGATACCAAAGGGGATGATGGACGGAGCGTTAGAGCAAATCAAACACTCACCCCCAGTCAACTGATCTGGGTTTAATCCATCATCATTCTTTAGCTCACTCCACCACCCCAGTTCAAGACATGGCCATATGCAAATCAGTCTGACCCTGTGCCTCATGGGAACAGTCCAGCCCGAACTGCCAAGCCATGTCTTCCCTGGACCGGAAACAAACATCCTGGGACCGGTTTCAGGTTCAAAACCCTCATCAGCCAGGCTATCTTGAATCCAGTGGCAAAGTGAGCAAGGGACCCACGTCTGGGCATACCCTGCCAACTTAGGGCGAACAAGCGATACCAAAGGGGATGATGGACGGAGCGTTAGAGCAAATCAAACACTCACCCCAAGTCAACTGATCTGGGTTTAATCCATCATCATTCTTTAGCTCACTCCACCACCCCCAGTTCAGACATGGCCATATGCAAATCAGTCTGACCCTGTGCCTCATGGGAACAGTCCAGCCCGAACTGCCAAGCCATGTCTTCCCTGGACCGGAAACAAGCATCCTGGGACCGGTTTCGGGTTCAAAACCCTCATCAGCCAGGCTATCTTGAATCCAGTGGCAAAGTGAGCAAGGGACCCACGTCTGGGCATACCCTGCCAACTTAGGGCGAACAAAGCGATACCAAAGGGGATGATGGACGGAGCGTTAGAGCAAATCAAACACTCACCCCCAGTCAACTGATCTGGGTTTAATCCATCATCATTCTGTAGCTCACTCCACCACCCCAGTTCAGACATGGCCATATGCAAATCAGTCTGACCCTGTGCCTCATGGGAACAGTCCAGCCCGAACTGCCAAGCCATGTCTTCCCTGGACCGGAAACAAGCATCCTGGGACCGGTTTCGGGTTCAAAACCCTCATCAGCCAGGCTATCTTGAATCCAGTGGCAAAGTGAGCAAGGGACCCACGTCTGGGCATACCCTGCCAACTTAGGGCGAACAAAGCGATACCAAAGGGGATGATGGACGGAGCGTTAGAGCAAATCAAACACTCACCCCCAGTCAACTGATCTGGATTTAATCCATCATCATTCTTTAGCTCACTCCACCACCCCAGTTCAGACATGGCCATATGCAAATCAGTCTGACCCTGTGCCTCATGGGAACAGTTCAGCCCGAACAGCCAAGCCATGTCTTCCTGGACCGGAAACAAGCATCCTGGGACCGGTTTCGGGTTCAAAACCCTCATCAGCCAGGCTATCTTGAATCCAGTGGCAAAGTGAGCAAGGGACCCACGTCTGGGCATGCCCTGCCAACTTAGGGCGAACAAGCGATACCAAAGAGGATGATGGACGGAGCGTTAGAGCAAGTCAAACACTCACCCCCAGTCAACTGATCTGGGTTTAATCCATCATCATTCTTTAGCTCACTCCACCACCCCAGTTCAGACATGGCCATATGCAAATCAGTCTGACCCTGTGCCTCATGGGAACAGTCCAGCCTGAACTGCCAAGCCATGTCTTCCCTGGACCGGAAACAAGCATCCTGGGACCGGTTTCGGGTTCAAAACCCTCATCAGCCATGCTCACTTTGCCACTGGATTCAAGATAGCCTGGCTGATGAGGGTTTGAACCCGAAACCGGTCCCAGGATGCTTGTTTCCGGTCCAGGAAGACATGGCTTGGCAGTTCGTGCTGGACTGTTCCCATGAGGCACAGGGTCGAGACTGATTTGCATATGGCCATGTCTGAACTGGGGTGGTGGAGTGAGCTAAAGAATGATGATGGATTAAACCCTGATCAGTTGACTGGGGTGAGTGTTTGATTTGCTCTAACGCTCCGTCCATCATCCCTTTGGTATCGCTTGTTCAGCCCTAAGTTGGCAGGGTATGCCTAGACGTGGGTCCCTTGCTCACTTTGCCACTGGATTCAAGATAGCCTGGCTGATGAGGGTTTTGAACCCGAAACTGCTCCCAGGATGCTTGTTTCTGGTCCAGGGAAGACATGGCTAGCAGTCGGGCTGGACTGTTCCCATGAGGCACAGGGTCAGACTGATTTGCATATGGCCATGTCTGAACTGGGTGGTGGAGTGAGCTAAAGAATGATGATGGATTAAACCAGATCAGTTGACTGGGGGTGAGTGTTTGATTTGCTCTAGCGCTCCGTCCATCATCCCCTTTGGTATCGCTTTATCTGGTCATAGGGGTTGATTTTAACTGTCAATTTGAGCCTCTAGATGCCAATAACAGGGACGCCGTTTGCGAAGAGGACAGGCTAAAGGCTATCCCAGAGCTGAGCATACCCCCTATTAAAACTTGGTCCCCATTGGCCCTCCAGATTAATGCCCTTACTCTGAATCATTCAGTAAGGGCTTGTAATGGGTGGACAAAATCCGATATCCAGGGGATGCACACGTTCAACCGGGTGGGGTACTCCTCTCTAATTGACTATATCCTGGTAGAGACCAGGATGTGGTCAATGGTTGTAGATTTTATTGTTTTGCCCAGGCATGACAGTGACCACAGTGCTCTGACCCTGGACCTTGCTCTACCTGAAGTGAGTGCTAGGCCAGGAGCAAGTGCACAGCTGGATGTTAGGCCAAGATTGACAACTGGCAGGTGAAGAATACGCTGGCCGGTAATGCAGCAATCTCCTGATCTAATAGCTGCTCTGTATGAAGCGATGGGTAGCTCTTTAGTGGATCTGAATAAAGCCATCACAGAGGGAATCACAATTTGCTCACTCACAGGGGTGGCCGAGATACATACTGCACTCACTGACAAATTAATGGATCTATTTTATGTAGAAGTACAGATTAGAGGCCAAAGAAAGTTTGCCCACTCCTGGTTCAATCGGCGGTGTCATGAAGCCAAATTGGCCTTGCTCAAAGCTCTAAAATCCAAGTATAGGCCATCCATCAATCTCAAGCGGACCATTTATAGAGATGCCACTGCCTTAGCAAAACAATCTTGGGAGCAGGAAAAGTGGGATTCCCTTCGTGGGGCCTCAGTAGCGGCCCGTGGTGGGAGTGCTGCCGGGCGGTGACACAGGGCGGAGGAGGGGCAGGGTGGGGGGTAGTAAACTACGGATTTCGGCCGCACTGAGGTAAGTAAACAAAAATAAATAAAACTAATTTCGTTGCGCGCGCTACATCGCATTTGGCGATGCAGCGCGCGCAACTAAATTAGTTTTACTTATTTTTGTTTACTACCTCAGTGCTGCCAAAGTCCGTAGTTTACTACCCCACCCTGCCCTCCCCGCCCTGCGTCACCGCCCGGCAGCACTCCCACCACGGGCCGCTATTGTGGGGCCTTGATGTCCAAAGACTTTAAAGACTTTTGGAACAAAGTAACCACTGGGTGTAGAGAGGGAAGAGCCGGTTTTGAACCCAGCATCGCAGCTGAAGTGTGGAACGAGCACTACCAAGCCTTGTAGGCCACACCAGAGGCAGATGAAGAAATAAGGGGGCGTGATGCAGGCTATTTAACTAGGGAACTAGTCCTGTGCGAAGTCAAGGAGTACCCAGAGATAACTTTATCTAAAGTGCTTAGTGCCATTAACAAAATAGCTCTTCGCAAATCACTTATATAAACTGAGATACATTACATGTCTACCTGACTCTCCCTGCTCTCTTCCGCATAGTGCCAGGATGCTCCTTTCGGAGTGATAGTCGCGCTCTGCAAATATTTAAATCAAATCACCAGGGATGGATAAAATCCCAGGGGACCTCTTTCTCTCAGAACCGACAATTTGGGGTCCATATAGGTGGGAAATCTTTAATGCTGTATTGGGGGGAACGCCAATTCCAAAACATGGGCTGGAGCAGAAATTGTCCCAGTCTACAAGAAGGGTTCTCCTTTTCTACCAGGCAACTAAAGACCCATTAGTCTAATTGATGTGATGCAGAAAGGTTTTGCCCAGGTACTATTGGCACGTCTTCGGTGCTGGATAGAGGATCATAACATTCTTATCCCTTTCCAAGCAGGATTCAGACAATGCACCTCCACAATAGATCAAATTGTCAGGCTGCAACTCCTATGTTGGAAAACTGTTTTTCTGGAGGGCGGTAGCCTCTACCTAATATTTGTTGACCTCAAGACAGCATTCGATCTAGTACCCAGGGACAAGTTGCAGTCAGTATTAACTGATAATGGGTTCCCCCATATATTTGTCACATGATTAGGAGACTTCATGAGGGAAATTTTGCCCAGGTTAGATATGGGAAATATGGGGAGCTTACTGCACCATTTACTGTTAACAGAGGTGTCAGACAGGGATGCGTGCTGGCCAGACTTAATTTTGCTTATACATCAATGGCCTGGTAGCCTGGTAGATAAATTGAATAGGGTAAAGTATGATGACGCCCTTAAACTTGCTTCAAACAAAGTGCCGGCATTGATGTTTGCTGATGATACCCTTCTTCTTTCAAAATCTCCAATGGGTATCCAGAACATCCTCGACAGCTTCGACTCTTTCTGCAACACCAGAGGCCTAGTAATTAACACCACCAAGACCAAATATATGGTCTTTAACCAGCTAAATTCTACACACCTAAATCCCTGTCTCAATGGTATCCCCCTCGAGAGGGTATCTATTTTTGAATAACTAGGGCTTTCTCTCACTAAATACATGGACTGGTCGACTCATTTCACTAAAACAAGCCTTAAACTAGCTCAAATATCAGGGGGTCTGGCCAGAATGCATAGGAACGCGTTCCATAACCCCATCACACCCACTGTTGAGATCTACAAAGTGCAAGCCCTGGGTGCCAGTATGCATGGGGCAGGACTCTGGGGCCATAGCTCCACCAAAGACATCACCAGAATAGAAAACAATTTCATCAAACAGCTAGTTAGTCTCCCCTCTAGCCTCCCTCTTGTTCCACTTCGATTAGACCTAGGTGTTAGACCAATCTCAGAGGAAATTGGGCTCAGACCGCTCACCCTTTGGTGAAAAATTTGGTCCACCCCTGAGTTGATCTCCTACAGACTCGAGCTGGAGGAGGTGTTGGGGTTACCTGGGGCTGGAAGACTACCCTGGTTTATCCATATTAGGCACAAGCTGAATAGCATCGGTAAAACCAACATTTGGAGGGATCCCACTGTGTCCTTCCCAGCAACATCTAGAAAGGAACTTGCCAAGTGCTACAACTGGCACAAACTTGCTCTTCTTCAGGGGAGCACAACCCTAGGCCCTCTGACAGTAACTTTTATTGGGGTCAAAGATACCTATAGCCTAGAGCCCTTTTTAGATGATATCCAGCCCGCCTTAGCTAGGAAACGTTACATACAATTCAGACATGGGTCACTTCCTCTATGCACATTCACCAACAAATGGGAGGGCACCTTATCTTCCAGGTGTCCAGCTTGTGGTGTAGCTGAGGAATCAGAGCTGATCAAACTATTTTTCAGCCCAGCCTATAAAACTATAAAATGGCTGACGGAATTGTGCAGAAATGTGGGGACCCCACATTGTTTAGAAGCATTCAGGCTCTTGAAGTATGACATCCAACAACTCATTGTCTGCTGTTTCAGGATACCTGTTTACAATGTGGTGTACACACATGCGGTTCTTATGATTTTATTACCCATATTCACGTTTAATATTATGTTTCTAGGTAAAAGAGCAGTGCAGCTTGTCGGGTATGGTCCTTACTAAGATGGTACCAAGGTCTTTTGTTCTTTACGAATTCTTGGCAGGGGAGTGGAGACTATTTGGGTCTCAATTAATCTATGTTTTTTCCTCTGCTGTTGCTTGCTATTGCACTGTATGACATTTGCTGATAGTGGCTTACTATGTGCTTTTAATCTGAATCATTTTAATCAAGATGTCTTTTTAAAAGGAAAAATGAAATGTTTTATATTTTTATGTATTTATTCTGTACTTTTATGGCAACCGCAGAAATAAAGATAACTAATTAAATGAAATTTGGAAAAGATGGTTAAATCTTCCGAGGGGTACAGTTAATAGTGCACTTAGGTTGGAACTGGGCTTGACGAATATAATATATAGGTGCCAGCAAAGGATTCTCAATTATAGGGCCTGCTTGTGGAATGCAGCGCAGGGCTCGTTAAGGCAGTTTATTAAAGATCATTTCCATCTCTCTACATCAGCACCATGGATGAGTACTTTACAGAGTATTAAGGACAGACTTGGCTCACGCCTTCTTTTGATACACAGGGTTTATCTGCAGTCCAACGAAAGATTGTTTGAAAGAGAGTAGTTAAGGATAAATCTAGACGCTGTGATTTAGAGGATGTAGGTACAAGGTATAAGTTGTCTCACTTATTAGCTACTGATTATGGTGGTGCTTTACAACCTTCCCTCTGCAACATGAAGAGCCCTATGGTTAGAAGGTGGTCACTTATGATTAGGCTTGGCCAGGTGCCAGCTTTTATAAAATGGGGGACACCGAATTATGCAAGAATGGAAACTGTTCTGTGTCTTTTTTTGTAATCACTTTCTATTAACTCTAGGTCATCTAATTGTCTTCTGTAGAACTTTTGTTGGGGAAAGGAAAAGTCTATTACTCGCAATTTTTTGTGTTTCAAATGTTTGCTGTGTTTGTGATCTCTTCAAAATAATTTTAGAATATAATATTATGAGATTATGTTATGGGATTAGAACATTTTTAGCAACTGTATTTAAGCGAACTGAAATTATTTTAGACTAGGCTTTTTATAACTTTGGTTTGACTGTGTTATTTCAGGGATTTTTATGGACTGAAATGATTACAGAAGTTTTAATAACTGCTGAAAAATGTGTTGTGATATTAATGTTTTTGCCGAAATATTTTTGTATGTGGGAGTCGGGATATTAGAGAAACGTAAATTATAAATTGTATAATGTATTTTGTGTTATATATTGTATTTGGTGTTTTGTTTATGTTGCCCTCTCGGCTCAATATCAAATAAATAAATAAATAAATAAAAAATGAAAGACATGATGTCAAAGTTAAAATCCTTGCTCGTTTCCGAGATCTCAAGACAGTGTTTGAACGCTGAGCAGCAGTTTTGAAGCATGCAGCTGAGGGAAGATCTGTAGAGTTTATGAGCAGGGTGTTCAGGGGGTGCAACGGGAATTTGGATAAGGTTTGAGTGATTTTGAATGGATGAGCGATCTTGGAAGTCCCCACAGCAGAATACTGTTGGATAATTTGCAGGAAACTAAAGAAGAAATCCCGAAAAATGCAAATTTGTTTGTGGGGATCATTTTGAGAGTGGTTTTGGAGTTATCAACAATAACTAACAAGA
The DNA here is from genome assembly GCA_963921515.1 of Calotriton arnoldi. Lineage (NCBI taxonomy): Eukaryota > Metazoa > Chordata > Amphibia > Caudata > Salamandridae > Calotriton > Calotriton arnoldi. The sequence continues at coordinate 150,041 of CAWUFW010002143.1, read as the reverse complement.
ATTATAAAACTGACCTCCCACCACCAGCTCTCCGAAATGTAACTGGACTCAATAAGAAACAAGAAAAGAAAGGAAGTTCTGTCTGGATCTCTCTGTGAAGAGAATTGAGGCGTGAACTGCTGTTCTCCTGCACCCATGTGCTAGAAGAGTATCAGAGACAGAAAATGCTGAAGAAGTGCTCCTGTGTGTGAGAGAAGCACCTGAAAAAATATGGATTCACTGCACTAAACCTGGTTGGAGTCCTTGCTGTAGAGAGCCCTGGGCCCAATGAGCCATCCCTGGAAGTCCAGGAGCTGTGTACGTGACCAAGAAGATGTTTTCTAACAGCAGTTAAAAGTTAGGGCTTGTTTGACCTTTGGAAGACTATGACAAAATGCCACTGCTCTGAGGAAAGGTGGAACCTCAGACTGGCAATGTTTACAGGTTCATTCCATTGGGAGCATTTTCCGGTGAGGAACCAGTCTTCATGGTACCTCACAGTGAAGGTATCTGAACTCAAGGAACCCAAACCCAACACAGCATTCAGCATTACCTCACTGGAAAATGTCAAGCTCCAAAAAATGACTAATTCTAAACATAAAACCTGGGACGGGGATATGGCAAAAAAATCCTTTAAGGATTAAGTATACTCGGTGGCTAAACTTCCCATGTTTGCCTCGCTCAGACTGTTTGGCATTAAAACTGAAGGCTCCGGAACCTAGACTTGATGTGTTTGACTTTTAGGCACCCTCGCCTGCTACAGCATCCTACCTTGCTCCTACTAGGTTCTAAAATAAAACTTTGAACTGGTATGACCGACTGCGCTTACGAAACCCCTGCTTCATTGCTGAAGTACCAAATCGTGTTTCGGTCCTAGTCCATCACATCCATTGGCTTTGATGAGCATTTTGTATTTCTGGGTTTTTGTTGACTAAAAACATTTTTTAAAAATCATATCTGTGGTTCCCTTAATCAAATACCATCCGTTTGGTGTCACTTTTCTTATTATAAATTCTTCCCTTTTTACTGAAATGGTCTGGGAATTGTACTGTGTTGTTTTTGTCTTGTGTGGTGTTAGTTAAATATATCTGACGCACATTTCTTTGGGGGGGTGGTGGGGGGGACGCTATTTTGTGCGTTGGCTTCCAAGAGTTAATCCTAGGAATTCTCAGTTAAACTGTGTTTTGAAGGGGTACGATATTGTATTATCAGGTTTGAGGGACAGCTCCTCCCAAATGAATAATCTAAAGTCTCACAAATTAATTAGTATTTGAACTGTCTTTTAATACAGTTCATCCTAAAGTGTGTCAAAATTAAGAACTTCTTGCCCTTTGACGTTCATCTTTGTCAACAAACTCAAAGGAGATTCTCATATCGCACTTTCACAGTATGATGTAAATACCTCATTATAATTCTGACATAAAGCCACTAGGTGGCGAACTAGGCTCAAAATAAACAAACGGATAAAATTTCAAGTGTTAAACATACTAACAGATAGAAACTATGGGCCTCATTGAGGAGGTTTTGGCGCAGGCCAGCGCCGCAAGGAATCTTGCTGCGCTGCCCTTCGTCAAAAGAAATGGGCAAGAATGTGCTGCATCTGAGATTCCTGTACTTTTTCCTTGCACTGGCGCACAATGGGCAGCCATGTGACAACGCAGGCACCCTTGCACCATGCTACAAGAGCGCCTGCGTTGCGGGGCAGATTGATTTTGTGCAAAAAGGGACACCTTTCTGCACAAAATCAATCAATTGAGGCGATTTCCTCTTTCTATGTGTGCTGCTTGGTATCAAGGCTACTTTACACCCTCCTCTACCCCTCTCATGTCAGGTCATCTCGTCCTGCGATAGGATAATTTTGTTCGGTGGACACTGTCATGCTGAGCCGTGTCCAGGTTTAATTTGTCCGTACATTTAACCTGGTTGCCAGTGTGTGGGGCTGAGTCACCTCGTGTAAGGCTCCTTCATGCACTCTCGGGTTCTCACTCATTAGTCATTTAGTCCTCTCCTGTCCAGCCACTCCATATTTTTTTGAATTTCTTGGGACATCCCCTAACCTTGTAGATCAGTTTTCCCCAGGAGTAGCATGTGTTCATTTCACATTCCCATTCTCTCAATTGCGGCATCCGTGTGGTGCCCCACTTGAGAGCTATTTCTCGCTTGGCGAGTAAAAATCCCAAATTGATTATAAGCCAGTAATGTAATTGTTGATGCCACTTTTGATGTTATGTTTAGGGTCATCAGCACTGCATGATGGGCAGAGAGTTAGCATTGCATTGTACCTTAACTGGTGACTTTCACGTGTGTAGATTTTCTGTGACAGGCACTATGTCACTTCAGCTACGTCCTTCAACTGCTCCCCCTTAACCTCAAGATGGCTGAAATCCAGTTATCACAATACTGTTTTAGCACCCTAAGTGTTTTCAATCACTTTTATAGCAGGTTAACAATGCTATGTGCTATTTTATGTTGCAAGCAGGGCCAGACTGGCCATAGCAGCATCAGGCATTTCCCCAGGAGTCTGGAAGGGTGGGGGCCTGTTATGCAGCCGTGGGGGGCGGTTTTGTTTCTGGGGGCCGGTTTTGCAGCGGTGCTGCAATATCGGCCCCCAGTTACAAAAGCAACAGGGCTTCACTGGCCCGACAAAACTGCCAGGGCTGCTTTGGGTTCCCAGTTGCGGCCCTGGTTGCAAGTAATTCAATAAGAATCCTTTCTTTATTGTGAAGTGGTGTGTGTAAATGGTGGGCAGCACAGGTTGTTCACTGTTTCTGCTATTGGCGATACATTTCCGTAAACCATAGCAATGACTAATTTGAGATGGAGGCAACATAGTGATTGTGGTCATTTATACAAATTACTTACCTTCGGTAACACCTTATCTAGTAGAGACATGATCTAGCTGCAGATTCCTTACCTTTGAATGTTCCAGGCGTCAGGCTGCATACTAAAGACTTTTCCTCAAGCAATACCCTTGAGCGCCGGTAGGTGGCATCAGTCGGCTCTGTGTGACGTCGTCAGCGTCGTCTGTGCCAGGCGTGATGTCCACATCACCTATATAGGCACCACCTCGGCGTGCTGACGTCAGTTACTTTTCATGACTATCCACGCCAGGAGCACGGAGCCATGAAGTGCACTGACAGTGCTGTTTCTAGAATAACTAGGGCCCTGAAAGAGATCAGCCCTGACCCTAAAAACCTGTACGCAGTGCAGGGAGGATGGGTGGGTCGGTAAGGAATCTGCAGCTAAAGCATGTTTCTACCAGATAAGGCGTTTCCAAAGGTAAGTAACTTGTCCATCTGATAAAGACATCTAGCCGCTGATTCCTTACCTTTGAATAGATACCCAACAAATTCAATCCCCGGAGCAGGGACTGCAGACTAGGTTAGACCAGGAAGTCCTGCAGGACAGAATGGCCAAAAAGGCCATCCCTTTGGACTTGACTGTCCAGGCAGTAGTGTTTGGTAAACATAAGCAGGGATTCCTATGTTGCTGCCCAACAAATGTCAAGGACTGGAACTCCATATTGCAATGCCGTGGTAGAAGCCTTAGCTTTGGTGGAATGAGCCTTTAGTGCGGTCAAGGTAGAATGACAATGCTCTTTTTGGGCCCAGATGGTGGAGTCGCTCCTCTTCTTTAGAGGGGTGCAGAGGAGCATAGAAAGTGGACAAGGTAACTGATTGCCCCACGTGGAATGGTGTTACCACTTTCGTAAGGAAAGAGGAGGCTTGGATGACAGAGCCTGCAATTCGCTCACCCTCCTGGCAGAAGTGCTTGCCACTAAAAAGGCTGTTTTAATGGTAAGCAGCCAGAGGGGGCAGTTGTGCAGAGGTTTGAACGGAGCACACATCAGCAAGGTGAGAACCAAATTAAGGTCCCACTGAGGCATGATGAATGGGGCAGGTGGGAACATATGTACAAGCCCCTTAAGAAATCTATTTCCAATAGGGGATTTAACAAAAGAGGGTTGGTCTGGCAACCTCAAGAAGGCAGACAAGGCCGAAAGGCCCCCATTAAGAGTGCTTAGAGCAGAGCCCTGCTGGGCAAGGGTGAAAAGAAACAACAAGACTTGAGAGAGGGGAGCGGAAAGAGGATCAATACATTTTTCTGTACAATATTTTACAAATTTGTTCCACCGGCAGGTGTATACAGTCTTGGTAGAGGGATGCCTGGCTGCCAAAATAACATTACAGACTTCGGGAGGAAGGTTGAATGCTATCAACTGCCGCCGCTCAATCTCCACGCAAGAAGGCATAGAGTTGACAGGTTTGGGTGGAGGATCCTCCCCTGCTGGTGCGACAGAAGATCGTCCCGTAGGGGCAGCCTGGTAGGAGGATCGATGCTCAATTGGAGAAGCTCGGGATACCAGACTCTCCATGCCCAGTCCGGAGCCACAAGAATGACTGGGGCTCGGTCACTCCTGATATTCTTGAGCACTCCGGGCAGGGTGAAAAGGCGTATAGCAGGCCTGAGCTCCACTTGAGATGAAAAGCGTCTCCGAGCAACAACCTCTTTGGACACTACAACACGCAAAACTGCTGACATTGCGTGTTCTCGGCGGAGGCGAACAGATATAACCAATACTCTCCCCACCGCTGAAAGAGACCTTGCACCATCTCCGGATGGAGATAACACTTGAGATCTGCTAGGCATCAACGGATGAGTTTGTCTGCCCTGGCGTTCATGGAACCTGCCACGTGTTGAACCACAAGGGATATGCCCTGTTGTTCCAGCCATGTCCAGAGACGCAGAGCCTCTTGACAAAGGGTCCACGACCCCACCCGCCCTGTTTGTTGCATTACCACATGGCAGTGGTGTTGTCCATGAACACCTGAACCAACTTTCCCTTGATGGAAAGAAGAAAAAGCTTTCAACGCCAAGAGAATCGCCCAGGCCTCTAGCAAGTTGATGTGGAGTCTGGATTCCGCCGGAGACCAAAGTCCTCTGATCACCACCTCTCCCAGATTGCCGTCCCATCCCAGGAGTGACACATTTGTCACTGCTGTGTGATCTGGTTAGGGAAGTGAAAGGAGTCTGCCTCTGGCCCAATCATGGTTGGTCAGCCACGACTGCAGGCCCTGTGCAGTTCCTGCCGAGATCTGGACCATGTCGGAGAGATTCCCCTGATGCTGTGCCCACAGGTACTTCAGGTCCCACTGAAGAGCCCTCATATGCCATCTGGCATGTATTACTAGCAGGATGTAGGAGGCCATGAGGCCCAGGAGCTTCAGAGTCAGTCTCACCGAAATCCAGGATAGAGGCTGAAACATCGGTATTATAGCCTGAATATCCTGGGCTCGCAACTCAGGAGGATAGGCCCGAAACTGCACTGTGTTCAGAACAGCTCCAATGAAAGGGAGCATCTGAGAGGGAGTCAGGTGTGACTTCAGCATGTTGATAGTGAACCCCAGAGAAAGCAGGAGGTTCACCATAGTCTGGAGGTGGGAGAGGACAGCATGGGGCGAGTTTGCCTTCAACAGCCAGTTGTCGAGACAGAGGAAGACTGGCCCCCCTGATCTGTGCAGATGATCTGCGACCACCGCCATCACCTTGGTGAACACCTATGGGGCACTGGTAAGGCGAAAGGGGAGAACCATGAACTGAAAGTGCTTGTGGCCTACCGACAATAACAGGTAACGCAGATGAGCAGACAGGACAGGAATGTGAAGATAGAGCGTCCTGCAAGTCCACCGCTACCATCCAGTCTCCAGGGTCTAGGGTAGACAAGACCTGAGCCAGAGTGAACATCTTGAACCTTTACTTTTTGAGGGAGTAGTTGAGGGCTTGCAGATCTAGGATAGGACTTAGGTCCTTGTTTTTTTTTTGGGACCAAAAAGTAGTGGGAATAGCAATCACAGCCTACTTCTGGTGCCGGAACCCTCTCTATGGCTCCCTTGGCTTAGAGAGTCCTGACTTCCTCCTGAAGCAAGTTCAGGTGGTCTGCCGTCAGCCGGTGGTAAGTTGGTGGCATGGAGGGAGGGGTAGTCTCGAAGGGGAAGGAAACGCCCCTTTGGACTATCTGAAGAACCCACCTGTCCGATGTGATGTTTTGCCATTGGTGGAGGTGATAGCTGATCCTGCCACCAACTGGCCGCCCATGATTTTGAAGGACCTGACTAGGAAGGTCTGGAGGTTGCAGGGGGAGGGGTGGACTGACCCGACCTCTGGCCGCCTGACCCACGGGGTCAAAAGGAGCCGTGCAGAGGTTGCTGAACTTGCGCGGTCTTGTGGCTGGGATATGGCTCGCAAGCCTGAAAGCCTCTTCCGTGGCCACAAAAGGGGCGAAAGGCAGACAGGGTATGGGTGGCAACTGATAGGCCCAAGGACTTTTCCGTAGCCCGTGAGTTCTTAAAGCGCTCCAGGGCCATGTCTGCCTTGTCTCTGAAGAGACATGTGCCATCAAAGGGCAAGTCCATAAGGAAAGCCTGGACATCCCCAGAAAAGCCAGAAGTTCTCAGCCAGGCATGGCGTCGAACAGCCACCATCGATGACAACGCTCTGCCCAGTGAATATCAAGCCCACAACGAATGGTGAACTTAGCTGCATCTGTCCCGTCTTATACTGCTTGGGAAAAAATGGCCCGTGCCTCCTCTGGGACCTGTGGCAGCACTTGCGCAACCATTTCCCACAAGGAGTGGGAGTAACAGCTCAATAGGCATGTGGTGTTCACCGAGCGCAATGCAAGGCTGGCGGAAGAAAACATTTTCTTGCCCTAAATATCCAGCCTCTTGGATTCCCTGTCCAGGGATGTGGAAGGGAACGCACCTTGTAAGGTAGAGGCTTGGACCACCAAGCACTCGGGGTAGGGTGGTTTGTGAGGAATTTTGGGTGGCCCGGTGTAGGGCAATGGCGGCGGGTGATAGTCCTATTCACAGGAGCCCCTGTGCTAGACTTGGACCAGGTTCCCAGAAGGACATCAGTCGAGGCCTCATTGAAAAGCAGGAGGGGTTCAGAGGAGGAGACACCCGGCTGCAGGACCTCTGTCAAGATGTTCGTCTTGACTTCCACCGAAGGGTGCTGAAGGTCCAGGACCTCAGCTGCCCTTCTCACCACTATAGCATAGGAAACTCCCTCCTGTATAGCCATGGTAGGGGGAGAAAGCAAGCCAGAATCTGGAGAAGTATCCAGTCCACTGGCCTCGCCCAATTCCTCATACCAGTCCATTTCATGCTCAGACTGGTCTTGTAAAGGGTCCATCGACCCCTCTCAATCCACCTCCATTCCTAGCCCTTTAAAATAAGGCTGAGGAACCAAACGCGGACCCAATGGTGCCGTTGGCACCATAATCGGCATTGGTACTTGCTGATCTAGCTCCGGGTCGTCGGCGATAAGAATGGGGCTGGCAACGCCGGAGGGAGCCGGCGTCCTTGGGAGTCTCAGGGAAGGTTGAGGTGGCCCGACCGGCACCAGTCCGGATCCACCACTGGATCCTGTAGGGGGCATCAGCGCCGGGGCTGGAGCCGCCAGTGAGGAACCCGATAGAGCCCCCTCTGAGTCTGCGGGGCCCAAAGGCATGCCGGGAGGGTCAGGTCACCCAAATATGAGGTACATGGCATCATAAAATTCTTTAAGCTGGGCGGGGGTCGGTCCGGCTCCTGGAAAGGCAGGGAAACGCGGAGCCCTCCCAGGCACAGGTTCCGCAGAACGAGGCCTTGAGAGTCAAGACTCCTCTATCACGTCAGCCGACGGACAGGGAGAAGTTGAAGCACGCTTCAACTTATAGTGTTTCTCATGCCTCTTACCTGGCCAACCCGACGACTTCGAGTGGGAGGAAGAGGACTTAGGACTCCCGGAGCTGTGCCCGGACCTTCCTCTCGACTGGAATCGAGAACGAGACCTTCGTGTCGAACAGTGTGGTGCTGAGCGATGTGCCGCTAGCAGCTTTGGGGACCGCTTCCTCAAAGCTTTCCGAGCCATGGCCCGGCAGTCGGAGCACGATTTCCAGTCGTGGTCGCGCTCCAGGCACCTGAAACAGTGTGGATCCGACACCGACATGGCACGATGGCAAGCGTGGATCCATCACCAACATGGCACGATGGCAGGCATCACACGGTTTGAATCCAGAAGTCTTCTTCGACATGTTTGGAAAAACCTACACACCAAAAATCATTGACTAAACGTCAAAAAAAGCCTGTCAAAAAGGGACACAGGATATCTCTCTTCACGGATCTGCGCTAGCTGCGCAGAAAGAAAGAACTGATGTCAGCGGGCCAAGGTGGCTCCTATATAGGTGACGTGGACGTCACCTCCGGCACAGACGACGCTGACAACGTCACACGGAGCTAACCTACGCCACCTACCGGCACGCAAGGGATTTGCTCATGGAAAAGTCTTCAGAAACCAGCCTGACACCTGGGAAATTCAAAGGTAAGGAATCTGCGGCTAGATATCTTCATCAGATCAGTTCAATAACAACTCTTTATTTACATTGAGTAAGTGTGCATAAATGATCATCAGGACACGTTATTTCTTGTATCCATTTTCACAATAGATTACTGGAAGTGAACCGGATCACAAATGCAAGATTGTGGCAATAAGTTGATTATTATCATTTATATAGCGAACACTAAAAATACATTTCTCCATATATTGATGCATTACATACAATTGAAACATTCAGACAAAGGAAGTGACATGGTTGGTGATTGATGTGAAACCATCGAAGAGATATATAAACACTGATCGCATGTTGACAATCAAAGAGAATCGTTGGATCTGTAGAGTGGATAGCGTAAATAAAGGCCTCAATGTAGCTGCTGAATGGCAGATCCTAGAAAACATATACCGAGCATTACCCAGGTCCATGGACTAGTATGGGTCACCCCATTATTATGTAATGGAATGGCAGATCCTAGCCACTGTTTGTTAACTACTCAATGTATATTAATTTGATTGTGAAAATATCCATATATAACAACTTAGAGTATACTTCTGTCAAATAAGCCTATATATGGAAGACTCAACTGGCATGATTTTTCACCCACATCGTTCTTTACTGTTTATTAACAGAACGAATAACGTGTATTGTTTGAAACTTGGGCACAAACGCTGTGAATTTCTTATATCCTCTAATGTACATTTTTGTTATGTCTACCATAACTACCGCAGGCTGACATGATTGCAAGCGATTGTTTTTTACCCGTTGTATCACACTTTGCCAAATGTAAACTGTAATCTAGAGAGGATGACTCTAAGCGGTAGCAGTGTTCGCTGGGGCGTCCGGTGTTCAGGGTCATGGCGCTGTGCGCAGTCCAGGCGCAGAAGAGTTTGCCATTGGTGCTGCAGCAGCAAGGCCGCACTGTGGCCTACATTATGTAGGTCCTGAGAGGTGGGGGGGCACTTGGTGGCGATGGGCGGGGCTAGCAGGTGGCGGGAGTGCAAGGCGGGAGTGGCAGCAGGTGAGTGCAAAGGTGAGAAAGAGTGGGAAAAAGAAGCGGACGAGACTAAAGGGCACTACCAGGGCCGGACTGGTGATTCCGGGCACCGGGGAATCCCCTGGTAGGCCGGATGCTGTGGGGGCCGGTTTTTTCAGAGGGGGCCGGTTTTGCTGGGGCCGAAATGCTCGACATCCTGAAGTGTCGTTCTCCAAGCATCCCTAGAAATATGCCTCAGCTGCTGCCGATGGTTTCAGCGGCTCCAGTCGCCTTTACCACTCGGCTGTACTTCATTCAGACATCATTATGCAGCTGTGAAATAACACAAGGTCCCCGGAGTGTGTTAAAATCGGAAGCAGTTTTGCGTCTGTGATCATATGCAGGGCTTTAAGTGGGCCGGGTCTCACCGGTGCTGAGCACCGGCAGTTTTTTAAAGGGGGCCTCGAAACGGGTCTCTATCGGGCTCTGTTTTGTGCCCTGGCACAGGCGGTCCGTTTTTTTCTGGACTGCAGTGACAGCAGGCACATCGATGTGCGCGTGCTCACACTGCTCACTTCTCACTAGTGGAGAAGTTACGGCATGACGTCATGCCAGGTGAGCGTTGTAGGGGAAGGAAAATCCTTTAAAGAGAGTCATTTTCTCTCTGGATGTCCCTTCTCTTTCTGAAACTCAGGAGCAGCGACATTGTCGTGGTGTCACCAGGGTTTTATGTGGAAGCTTTTTCAATATTATGTACAAGCCATAGTTGCTGCTTATTTATCTTCTGCAAATAACAACCATTGACAAAACTAATAGTCCTGACTTGTTGAATGTGTAATGTTACTTACAACAAGTAACATTACACATTCAACAAGTCAGGACTATTAGTGCAATGACAGAAACAGCAAAATACAAGTCGGGCGGCACACTATGCTAAGCACAGATTTTTAGCATACGCGTTTTAAGCCATGCCCATAATTACATTGGCCATGTCCCTTTGAGAGACCCTCAAGTTTTTTCATCCCACTTAAAGCCCTGATCATATGTATAATGATTAGCATATATAATTATCACTGATTATTGAAACTCGAATAAAGACATATTCTCTATAATGTGAATGAATGAATGACTGTTCTATGTTTTAGAGAGGGGGCAAAGCTCCCGGTGGATGTCTGGAGGTCGTCGTATGTTGGGCGTTGTTCTGTTTTCACCGGGGTCTCCTTCCAGCTCATGTGCATACAGGTCTCAGGAAGGCAGCACGAGCAGTCCCCAGATCTCTGTCCTAGCTGTCTGCTTCTCTGCGTAAAGAGTATCATGACTTTCGATTTGTGCTGCAGATTACTGATAAAACATCTAGTAAACAGTAAGAGACTTTAATTTTGAATTTCCTCTTCAACGCTGTGCAGGAAAAAATACATTTCCAAAACTCTGAAGTACCCAGAGCAAATTAAGTTTCTATTTGTATTACCAAATAGGATTATAACAATTGTATTTCTAGAAAAAGCATATCAAACTTTCTTCACTGATGTACTCTCATATGTAATTAAAACGATTCATACCCTCACAGAGAACAATCAAAGCACGACTCATAAAGCACCAAGACATGTGCAGACACTGACGGTCCCTTCTGGGTCTCACACATGCTCTTGTGGCTCATGGCTCATGGCTTCCGAACAGCCAGTTTATTCTTTGTGGATTTTCACTTTAAGCACACATTGTAAGACTAATCACAGACTCTCCCAATGAAGAAGAGAGTGATTTGCACAAGATCACACAATTTGTTTCAGTGGGGGATGCAGGGATTCAGATGCAGGTCTTGGTTGCTGAAGTGTTTAACTAAGTCATCCTGCTCGGTAGAGCAATACTAGCTGCACAGTATATGATGGAGCAGGAAGAGGGTGACACAGCCCCCCCGTCTGTGTGCAGTAATAGTGGGAGTTCAGTTACGTGTGAGGCTGCATATAACATATGATTGGGTGTTCCCCAGTTGTTCCTTCCTTGTATTGTGACCGCCTTGGTATGGATCTGGGAAAGTTCATCAGAGTCAGACTGTGGTAGTCTGTCTGACCTAGACTGCGGGGAAAAAGCACAACTGCACTGGCATCCATGTGGCATTTATCTGATCATGGCATTGATTTATCGCAGTTGTGCCATTGGGTGCAGGCAGAGGCAGGCAGGTAATGGTGCCGGTGCGCAGCGAGCAGATGTCTCCGCGTCTGCGCGGTCTTAGTCTTCACCCTTAGGGTGGGGCTGCAATTGTCATGCGCATTGAGGGCGAGGCTCGCGCAATTAAAAGTTTGCGTTTGGCTTGCAGTTCTGCTACCAGTCTCCTCTCTGCTGCCCGCAGGCCGCAGGTGAGTGTCTGTCGTCGTGTCGTCCGTCCTCCCTGGGTGCGAGCAGCAACGCAACTGCATGGGGCTGGTGCCGCATCCGGGCCGAGTAGAAGCCTAGAAGGTAATTTGTAAATTAATACAGTAACAGTCCCCGGCCCCGGGCCCTGTTCTGCACTGCGCATCAGTGGAGAGACGACCGTGGGGATGGATGATTGCCAGCCTGCAGGCCAGTTTGTGATTGTAAGCAGGCCTGATTGTGAGTGAGAGGAGCGAGGTGGCCTGATGGGGGGGGGCCTCCATGTGCTTTGCAGGGGGGCCCCCTGAAGTTTCGTTACACTGTGTCCACTGGCACCCCCTCCTTATCATCCCCTCCCTAGGGCGCGGCCACAGTCACCCTCCCTGGAGTCCCTGGCTGCGCACACGCACTATTAAATTACTGGGCAGGCACTTTCACTTTCGGCACCATGCCGCCCACAACAACAACTCGTGACCCGACCAGGGTCCAGGCCTGATCGATGACCGTCACGTCACGTTACCACCTATCCCCTCCCTAGGGCGCGGCCTGCGATGATGAGCTATAGTGAAACTTGCGGGTTGGCGGGGGCGGGGCCTGTCCCCAAGCCCCAAATAATGATTACTCAATTTTTTGCACCTGCACACATACCAGGCATTTGATTGTTGTCCTCGCACTCGCATATTTAATGCAGCATAGCGATGCAATTGATGTGCACCGTAGGAACCTGTGGTTCACATCAATTGCATCGTTATGCCGCATTAAATATGTGAGTGCGACCGGCTATGCTCATCATCATCTGGGGATTCATTTGCTTTCTGCTGGTTAGTGCAATTACCAGACAATCAGCATTATTGTTAGTAAGGCTTTAACGGGCAAAAGTGAAGCTTTGTTGCAAGGTAAAGTCCAGTCATTAACCTAATATTGCACCAACCATGCCGTTAACAGAGGTACAGCCTCTTCACAGCCTCATCTCTTGTGAGGGCTTTTGAGGATTACGGCTTTGACTCACACAACAGCGGTGCAGACTAGAGCCAAGGTAATGATGAGGAGGATTGCAATTGTTTCAAAGACGATTAAGCAATAGTAAGAGGGGCCCATATCCTTGTTTGAATTTGGGTCCCCTAAAACATTGCTGGGCCACCTTCACCAATGCAGTGTGAATGTTGCTATGCCCACCTCATCATACCCTCCAACTTCCTTCCCTTGCCCCTGTGCCTCAGGTACCAACCTCTTTGGGGAGGACTGACTGGTGCAGCCGCACCTGATGCTGACCTGGGGGGCGCTGTGTAAAGAAATAACTTATGGGTTTAATAGCACCCGCTGCAAAGTACCTTGGGTGTCCAGCAGTTTTCAGGCAACAATAAAAATGCCAAGTTAACTCTGGTGGTTAATGTTCCTGCTGGAGAGAGATCAGAGTTTGGGCTAGTGACAGTTTTGACTCATCATAAAGTAGCACAAAGGGTTAATATGTCTGCTGCAAAGAACATGTACCATGCAAATCACATAACTGCATTTTATGTGCGTAGCTCAGTGGGTTACTGCTTTTGCCACAGAGATGTTTTTGTAACCAGCAGTTCCTAAATTACAATCCTAATATAGCGCAATGACCAAGAAACTGTTATCAAAGAGCTGCAGGTAAACTGCATGCTATAGGTTAGAAACTTATCTTTTCCCCAGTTTTTCATTATCCAAATGCTGCTAAAAAAGGTTTGTTTGTGTAGAAATATATTCTTAACAGTAAAGCCAACCCCAACCACTGAGGTACATTTTAAATCCTGAGTTTGTGTTCCTCCAGAACACACATTCTTAAAATGTACTGCCTACCAGTATGGATGATATGTGATTCCGACACCCTGCAATTCACATTGTCTTATGTATTATTTCCTAAAGACTGATTTACACACGTATAATTCATTGTCTCCATATATAATGTGTGTGTGTTGTAAAGTGTTCACACAACTTACACTGGTATGAGTAGCGCTATAAAACAAATTAAATGCATGTGAGAGTGGCTATGCAGAGAAGAAGGGCACTGTTGGAGGGTGTTGGCGAGGGATTCCATGGAGAAGGAGATGATGGGTTGTGCCAAAAAAGACTGTTGCCCCTGGCGCCACCAGCACTAAAGCCGGCTCTGCCTTCTTCATGTCAGAGTTTACTATTTGTACTCCTTTTCAAAGGGATTAAAGACTGGGCCCCTGGAATTCAAACCCTTGCTCTGAACCTTTGCACAATTGTTTGAAGTTAAGTGCGTTTTTAAATGTCTTTATACTATTTTATATTAAGAATAACTTGGTTATATTTAAATTCATGTTTCGTGCTCGACATTTCATATTTTTAATGTTCTCTGTAGGAATGTCTGTGATTTATGACTGGGTATCCTGGTGCTCCATAAGGTAATCATTTACTATGCTTTAAAAGTTAATACAATCTAATATGTAATGAAAAATGTGTTGAAAAATGCATTGTTTTGGCCTTTCTGTCTCCAAAATGTTCTTGGGGGGAGAACCCCCCAAACTCCCCCTAGTAGTGGTTGCTCACTGCGCTTGCTCGCTACACACCATTTGGGGGCTGGTCTCACTTTTACTTTGTTCTCTCTGATTCACTACTCGTGTCTATTTTTGGTGCTCTCTGTAAGAATGTCTATGGGTACACATATGACTGGGTGGGTAACCTGGTGCTCTTTAAGGTCATCATCTACTATTTACTGTGCTTTGAAAGTTGATACAATTAAATATGTAATGAAAAATGGGCTGTAAAATGCACCATTTTGGTCTGTCTTTTTCCAAAATTTTCTTGGGGGGACAACCCCCCCAAAACCGCCTAATAGTGGTTGGGCTCGCTCGCTGCGCTCGCTTGCAACGCGCCAGACGGGGGCTGGTCTGGAAAAATTTGCCAGGGCTGCTTTCAGTTCCCAGTCCAGCCCTGGGCACTACGGAGGTAAAGCGGCAAACAGGAACGAGCCAATCAGATACAGAGGCAGTAAAAATTGAGAAAAGCAACCAGAAAGAGAGGCAAAAGAGGCAATAAGATACAGAGGCAATCGAAATGAAGAAAGGCAAACAGAGAGACAGGCAAAAGAGGCAATATGATACAGAGGCAGTAAAATGGAGAAACGCAAACAGAGAGAGCAGGAAACAGAGAAGGGCAGAGCAGATGAGATAACAAAGCAGACAGTGAGAGGGAGAGGCAAGAATGGCAAGAGGAATAGCAGCTGGCAGAGGCAAGGGCAACTGAGGTTGGTAGCTGTTCAGGAGCACGACAACGAACAGGGAGCGCTAGGCCTGAGGATATAAGACCTCTGTGAGCATCCAGAATAGGGCTGAAGCCCTCAAACAGAGTCTGAAGCTGATCGCAGGATACAGAGTAGTGTTTTTCGACTTGGAAAAATAAAACAAAATGTATAATTTAGAAGTGAAAATAGCAAAATGTCGTGCACATGTTACTGCTCTAGCCAAGTTTGCTTAGTAATTAAATAAAGCATTCTTCCTGCCCAGGCTCGTGCTACATCAGGAGTTTGGGCTAAGTGACACGGATACAGGCCTCGAAGTCCTTCACAAGCTGAGCCCTTTCTTCTATTATATTGAAGCTAGCTACCTGTAAGAAAGTAGGTTATTAGTTGAAGGGGTACATTCACACCTCAACTAATACCAATCACAACCCTTGTTAGGGTGAACCACTAAAATCACTAAATAAACCTGAGCTCCACCCCCAGTAGCTATAGCACAGAGCAGACAGGCTTAACTTAGAGGCAATGTGTAAAGTCTTTATGGAATGCTAAAACAAAAATACATTTGAAATGCAAAACAAAAAAACACCAAAACAAATTAGAACAAGTTTTAAGTAAATATAGCGCCAAGAAGAACAAAGTTCCAATGATAGTCAATGCCCATGGTAGAAGAAGACCTAGGTGCAGTTTGACGCTGACCGCAATGGAGCACTAGTCAGATGGAGAATTGTTGACTGAAAGACATATCCCACATCCAGGAACAACTTGAAGAATATTGGATGATAATGCCGCTGACTCTCGCCCCAGGGAGATCTGGGGTCCACTTTGCGTATATGTGGCAGGGTGAGACCAGGACACTGGATAAAACAGCCTGTTAGGGCAGGGACTTGTGAGTAAGCAGATGAAACAGGTATTGGAGTGCTGTCCATGTGCTGGAGAATGTGAATTTGCCTCCCCAAGGAGCGCATGTGGCACGAGCTGCTGGCTGTGTGGAACAGGTTGTACCGATGATTTAACAGTGGACTAATGTTTTGTACACTCAGTAAATAGAAACATTGAGAGCAACACTACCTCCGGCCTGCCCCCGGAGCAGCTCCAAAATATATGGCTACTCTGCTATTGTGAATGCATGCCATAAACTCACTGTCTGTACTTGGGGTCTGCCTTAAATGTGAAGTTTTGTTTAACTTTAAAATGTCAATAAAAAAAGGATATAATGCACCTGTAATAAGGCAAAGTGGATATCTTTCACATATATGACACATCAACCTGTCCGCCAAACTATAAATCAGCCCCATTGATATCAAATATTCAGTTATGACTGAATGCAGGATAGCACCTGTCACCAGCCCCTTCCTCATCTTTGACTGATAAAGCCGAGCTTCGAACAACCATATTTGGGTCCATGAGTTGATCACATGCTTAAAGAGAGGTAGGGGCTTCAAGAAGAACCGTATGCACTTCACTGCTGATCTGGTTGAGTGTGCCTCGCTCTACCCATTATGCTTAGCACACAGATGGGCTCTTCTTCTCTGAATGCATCCTAAACCTGGGAATGTATATAGCCTGGGAAAAGGTATATCGCCTAACTGAGGCCCTGAATCGATAGTGATATGCAGAGAAACTATATACTTTTGGAGAAATCATGATTAGCCACTGAAAACCATGACTGATATATCACTGCTGCAGCAAAATAATATCTACCATATAAATCTCATATGCTAGTGAATTTTGTTTTTATCAAAACCACTATCAGAATGGATCTTGAAGTTCTTCACCTGGAGTGGCTATGAAAAGAGTCAATGATTTTGTGCTATATACATAACCCACTAACTCCTTTCCTCCTAAAAACATAGTATGTGGAACTACTAAGCTATCTTTGCCTGGGTATTCTCAAAGACAAGCTATCCATGTCTCTGGTGCAATTGAGTACTCTGTTTCAGCCAAAACTTCAGAGAGGCTAATGGATCACACACTACATCTTTACATATTCATAGATTATTCTCTCCAAATTGGTACAGTTACCTAGAAGGTATTGGAGCCTATAGTTAGTGTCTTATAATATTTCTGGCTGGGAGTTCCTCTTCAAGCCCACAGTATGTTACACTCTGAATGCTCTTATTTATATATGTCTTTATTCTTTGTTAAAGAGAAGAGAATGGCTTCCATACTTTTGCGTACACCAGCCCGACTGTTTCTCATCTGTTCTCACACATTTTACATTCTATCTGCAAGCTTGACCCACCTGATTTATTGATACCAAATGAGACTGAATAAACTTCCAAACTATTTCACTCCTAGTTTAATCGTCACATCAGTTCAAGTAGTTTATCATCCTCTCCTTGTACAAAATTAGACTATTATTTGGGGTGGGTGACTACCCACCTCAAGGAACAATCACAACCCTTGTTAGGGTGAATCATTAAAGTAGTTAAATTAACCTGAGCTCAAATCTGTGGTAACTATGGAACAGAGAAGACTGGCTTAACTTAGAGGCAATGTATAAAGTATTTATGCAATATCAAAACAGTAATAAAGTAAAAATACAACAAAGGAAAAATCCCAAACCAATTTAGAAAAATAGAATACATTTTAATGAATAACATGATGCCAAAATGACAAAAATCCAATAACGGAAACCAAAGTTTTTTTATTTATTTTAAGGTTCAAAATAGGGCCAAAAAGAATTATTCGATAACCGCAGTCATCTGGTTGCACTTGACCGGTACCTTGGCATGAGTTAAGGCTGACCGTAACGGAGCACAGGTAGATACAAAAACCTTGTTCATCCCAGTCAGAGGTATTGCCTTTTGACTTAGTCTCTCAAATGGAAGTCAAAAATCCTCAGTGGAGCAAGGCAACAGGCTATGGTTAAGGGGGGCTGCCGGTCATTGGATAGTCGCTGGACGAGATCTCAGTGAAGCCCTAAACTTTTGGTCAGAGTGTGAAAATTTTTAATTTGGGCTCCAGAGAAGGTCCCTCACTGGCTGGATACTTTTGGCACATTCGCCCGGTAAAGATTTCTGTGTTTGGACTTAGTCACTTTTTTGGAGCTCAGAATCTTCCAGCGAGGCAAGGCTGTAGGCTGTAGCCAAACAAGGCTCCACGAGTTTAGATACCTTCTTCACAAGGTGCCGCTGAATCGGATTTCCTGCTGCAGAAAAACTGAGAGAGGGAGCAACCTGAATCTGCAGCCCAGTGGCAACGCGCTTTTGTCAGATTGGCTTGGCAGGTTTGTTTCCGGTCCTCTGGAGTTCTTTGGAGACAAAAAGCTTCTAAGTACCAGATTTAAGGAGATGTTAGGAGGAGTACACTTTGACAGAGCCCACAGTTCCAGGACCTCAGTAACATCACTTGGGGATCAAGACTCACTCCAGGAGAGGCTACTACCAGGGTCCAGGGCAGGTCCAGTTGGAACTGTCCAGCTGTAAAGTTGCAGGAAAGGCCTCTTATAGCTTGCTGTGTCCCTGTAGCTTGACCAGGAGATCAGCCTTATGACCCTTGGAACTCACTTCTTTCTCCTGGGTGTAAGACAGTGAACAGGTCCAGGGTTCTAGGCCCTTGTCAGGTCTCAGGCAGCAGGTTCAGGCCTCTTCTTATTTTCAACAGGTTCAGTAGTATTCTGAGGAGGGTACTGTGGGTGCCAAATTAATGCCTGGCACCAGCCTGTGGGTCGGGGAGACTCCTGGCCCCTCCCTAACCAATAGGGTAAATGTTCCTAGGGGTAACCCTACCCACATATGCAGCATTTCCTGTGTGCCCAATGGTAACCCTACCCACAGTGCCCATTTCTATCTTAAACCAAGATGGTAAAACCTTTCTTCCAATGTGAAGAGCCCACCCCAGAAATGAGCAACCCCTCCTCTGTGTTCACTCTACTACAGTTCTGGGGGAATCTCCTATCACCCTGGTATTGGTGTGTGCCTTACTAGGGGGCAAAGGAAGGGCCTGCTCAGGTGTCAGCTAACATGTGCCTGTTACAGGGCAGGCCTCTTTAACTTAATCAAGTTCCTGTGCACAGTCCCCTGTCCATCTGTCAAGGGAACAACACCACCTCCCCACACCCAATGCACTTGTCCTGCTGTGAGAACTCTTTTCAAACCTCTTTGAAGCCAAAGTCGTCCATTTTATGTACAATGCACAAGCACACATATGGAACCCAGCGTGCACACACAAGTATCATGCGCTGTCCAGCTCTATACATCTTCCATGCAGGCTAAGGTTGAGTTAAGTACACAGCTGCAGAACTTTATATGAGTGGGCCAGGCCTGTTTGGATCACTGCTTCTACTGAACACAAAAACAGGTATGCTAAGACCATTTTTGTCTGTCACTTAACTCCAGTTAAAGGCAGTAGCCTTTTACCCTCATGAGGGGGTATCTCTTGGTGCCCCCCCTCCTGGCCAAAGCAGACCTCGTTACCATGAGAAGGCCTAAGTCATGGTGCATATGCATCATCGGTGTTCGCCCAACAAAAATCAGTACCAGGGATCCAGATAGCCATGCAGCTGAGTAACTCAGGGTAGGGGTGCACATCTGTCACCATGCAGGGGACTTTTCCATCCCAACAGTCATCCAGTTGGGGACTACAGTTCCCAATTATCAATTATCATATCACTGGGGATTTAAACATCAAAATCACCAAATACCATCTTTGTGGGTACTTAAACATTCCAACCAGCAACTACCACATCGGCCGTGACCTAAACACCCCAATCATCCATTATCAACTCTCTGTGGGGACTAAAACACCCAGCCATCAATTACCATCTCTCTGGGGAATTAAACATCCCAAACATGATTTATCATCTTTGTGGAAATTTAAAATTCTCACTTATTAATTACAATCTCCATGGGGACCTAATCACCCCAATCATCAATTACCACCTTAGTGGGGACTTCAACACCTAAGTAATCAATTACCATCTCTGTGGGTATTTAAATATCCCAGTCATTAACTACCATCTTTTTGGCAATCTAAACATCCCAGCCAATCACCAATTACCCTGTCTCTCAGGAATTAAATATCAGAATCATCGAGTAACATCCAAATGAGGGCTTAAACTTCCCACTTATCCATCACCATCTACATGGGGACTTAAAAATCCAAATCACTAATTACCATCTCTGCAGGGACTAACATGCTCCAACCATCAATTACCAACTATGTGGGGATTTAGGGCCTGATTTTAGAGTTTGGCAGATGGGTACTCAATGTGACGGTTATCCCACCCGCCTAACTACAAGTTCATTATACCCTAATGCACTTGCAATTAGGTGCACAGGTCTTCTTTGAGATGGAGTACCCATCCACCAAATTCTAAATCAGGCCTTAAACACCCAAGTGATCTATTACCAACTCTGTGGGGGCTTAGATACCATGGCAAAGTCAAAGTATGTTCATTTCAGTTCATAAAAAGCATAACATTTCCTGCAAGAAAGCCAATTAAAATGTTAAAATCATTAATACACATGAAAATAAAGAAGCATCATAATTTCTCGCAGTGTCAGCCATATTTCTATGTTAAAGTGCGAGATATTAGTGCAAATTTAGCTAAAGTGCAATGCAATAAAATTATACACTAGTGCAAATGGAATCACCACATCCAAATAGTCTTATTTCCTTAGTCAGCAGTAAACTAATGCAAATGGCATCACCACATCCAAATTTCCTTTTTTTCCTCAGTCAGCAGCAGAAAAATAGAAATATTGGTGCAAATTTTGCAAGAAAGTACAGTAACAGTGAGATTGTAGGCTGGTGGAGGTAATATCATGACTCTCACAATATATTAAATTATTCCAGCCGTGTTTGCAAATGCAAAAGTTGTAAGCTAGTGCAAATACCAAGATACTATGGGGCCGATTCCGATCTCGGTCGGAGGCGCACCCAATACCATTTGGTCGGGAAAAAAGCCATGCGAAAGCCTGTTTCCCGACCGATCCGTACAGCACACCGAACGAGTAAGTACGATGCGCACAACAGCAAAGAATCCGGCCGAGCCGTACTCACCCAAACCAGGTCCTGTTCTCCGACCGAGGCGAATCCGGAAACGCCAAATCGAGTCGCACGGAAGGAAAAATGCAGCCCCGTCCGGCCGGACAAGTACGATGTGCTTTCCGTACGTGCCGAACCCGTCGCTACGCACGGCACGTCAAAGCATCCGGGAGAGGCGCACATAAGCTCCGATTCGCGCCACAACACGATCCACGGCTCCGAGACGAACACGGCAGCGACGAGGACGACGCGAAGCGACGAGGCGAAGCGACGAGGGACGAGGCGAAGCGACGAGGACGACGCGAAGCAACGAGAAGGACGAACGACACGAACCAACCATGAATCCCTTCGTCCCGATCATACCAATATTCTACATATACTACCGGAACAGGCACGGACGCGTACGGCGCAGAAGGTAAGCCAGACACCAACCACAAAACACATACAACACGTACACGACACATCACACACACACACAGGGATGCAGAATATACTTACACCAGCAACAGCAGCACCATAGGGGCGGGATGCCCATCACCAATGCCACATATGCACACAGGGGCCTGAATGCGCACCACCACCCCTACCCAGGGGGGCAGGATGCCTACCACCACTACCACCCTTACCCAGGGGGGCAGGATGCCTACCACTACTACCACCCTTAGCCAGGGGGGCAGGATGCCTACCACTACTACCACCCTCACCCAGGGGGGCAGGATGCCTACCACTATTACCACCCTCACCCAGGGGGGCAGGATGCCTACCACTACTACCACCCTCACCCAGGGGGGCAGGATGCCTACCACTACTACCACCCTCACCCAGGGTGGGCTGGATGCCTACCACTACTACCACCCTCACCCAGGGGGGCAGGATGCCTACCACTACTACCACCCTCACCCAGGGTGGGCTGGATGCCTACCACTAGTACCACCCTCACCCAGGGGGGCAGGATGCCTACCACTACTACCACCCTCACCCAGGGGGGCAGGATGCCTACCACTACTACCACCCTTAGCCAGGGGGGCAGGATGCCTACCACTACTACCACCCTCACCCAGGGGGGCAGGATGCCTACCACTACTACCACCCTCACCCAGGGGGGCAGGATGCCTACCACTACTACCACCCTTAGCCAGGGGGGCAGGATGCCTACCACTACTACCACCCTCACCCAGGGGGGCAGGATGCCTACCACTACTACCACCCTCACCCAGGGGGGCAGGATGCCTACCACTACTACCACCCTCAGCCAGGGGGGCTGGATGCCTACCACTACTACCACCCTCACCCAGGGTGGGCTGGATGCCTACCACTAGTACCACCCTCACCCAGGGGGGCAGGATGCCTACCACTACTACCACCCTCACCCAGGGGGGGCAGGATGCCTACCACTACTACCACCCTCACCCAGGGGGGGCAGGATGCCTACCACTACTACCACCCTCACCCAGGGTGGGCTGGATGCCTACCACTACTACCACCCTCACCCAGGGGGGGCAGGATGCCTACCACTACTACCACCCTCACCCAGGGGGGGCAGGATGCCTACCACTACTACCACCCTCACCCAGGGGGGGCAGGATGCCTACCACTACTACCACCCTCACCCAGGGTGGGCAGGATGCCTACCACTACTACCACCCTCACCCAGGGGGGGCAGGATGCCTACCACTACTACCACCCTTAGCCAGGGGGGGCAGGATGCCTACCACTACTACCACCCTCACCCAGGGGGGGCAGGATGCCTACCACTACTACCACCCTCACCGAGGGGGGCAGGATGCCTACCACTACTACCACCCTCACCCAGGGGGGCAGGATGCCTACCACTACTACCACCCTTAGCCAGGGGGGCAGGATGCCTACCACTACTACCACCCTCACCCAGGGGGGGCAGGATGCCTACCACTACTACCACCCTTAGCCAGGGGGGGCAGGATGCCTACCACTACTACCACCCTCACCCAGGGGGGCAGGATGCCTACCACTACTACCACCCTTAGCCAGGGGGGCAGGATGCCTACCACTACTACCACCCTCACCCAGGGGGGCAGGATGCCTACCACTACTACCACCCTCACCCCGGGGGGGCAGGATGCCTACCACTACTACCACCCTCACCCAGGGTGGGCTGGATGCCTACCACTAGTACCACCCTCACCCAGGGGGGCAGGATGCCTACCACTACTACCACCCTCACCCAGGGGGGGCAGGATGCCTACCACTACTACCACCCTCACCCAGGGGGGGCAGGATGCCTACCACTACTACCACCCTTAGCCAGGGGGGGCAGGATGCCTACCACTACTACCACCCTCACCCAGGGGGGGCAGGATGCCTACCACTACTACCACCCTTAGCCAGGGGGCAGGATGCCTACCACTACTACCACCCTCACCCAGGGGGGCAGGATGCCTACCACTACTACCACCCTTAGCCAGGGGGGCAGGATGCCTACCACTACTACCACCCTCACCCAGGGGGGCAGGATACCTACCACTACTACCACCCTCACCCAGGGGGGCAGGATGCCTACCACTACTACCACCCTCACCCAGGGGGGCAGGATGCCTACCACCACTACCACCCCCACCCATAGGATGGACAATGCATGACACAACCAGCACACCACAACCTAGGGAATGCAAGAAGAAGACATCCCCCCAACACCATGACAAGCGTGTGTAGACTGTGTCAAATGCCTACAACACCGAACATGACTTCGAACATACAATGTGACCCCCTAGCACATGTGCCACACAGATATGTGTGTGGCACACACAACGCAAGCAGGCCATGACCATTGTGGCAATGGGGTCCAAACCCCCATCATCACAGTGACCAAAAGGCAAGTGTGGGGTCCATAGCTGCAGCACATTTTGAACATTGTGGCAATGGGGTCCAAACCCCCATCATCACAGTGACCAAAAGGTAAGTGTGGGGTCCATAGCTGCAGCACATTTTGAACATTGTGGCAATGGGGTCCAAACACCCATCATCACAGTGACCAAAAGGTAAGTGTGGGGTCCATAGCTGCAGCACATTTTGAACATTGTGGCAATGGGGTCCAAACCCCCATCATCACAGTGACCAAAAGGTAAGTGTGGGGTCCATAGCTGCAGCACATTTTGAACATTGTGGCAATGGGGTCCAAACACCCATCATCACAGTGACCAAAAGGTAAGTGTGGGGTCCATAGCTGCAGCACATTTTGAACATTGTGGCAATGGGGTCCAAACCCCCATCATCACAGTGACCAAAAGGCAAGTGTGGGGTCCATAGCTGCAGCACATTTTGAACATTGTGGCAATGGGGTCCAAACCCCCATCATCACAGTGACCAAAAGGCAAGTGTGGGGTCCATAGCTGCAGCACATTTTGAACATTGTGGCAATGGGGTCCAAACACCCATCATCACAGTGACCAAAAGGTAAGTGTGGGGTCCATAGCTGCAGCACATTTTGAACATTGTGGCAATGGGGTCCAAACCCCCATCATCACAGTGACCAAAAGGCAAGTGTGGGGTCCATAGCTGCAGCACATTTTGAACATTGTGGCAATGGGGTCCAAACCCCCATCATCACAGTGACCAAAAGGTAAGTGTTGACAAAGTAAGAGGTGCAACTGCCAAACTGCATGGATGATTCCTGGTCACAGAACAACAAACACATCAGTGGCAAAGTAGTGTATGTGTCCCATTGCAACATAAATTGGGGGAGCCAAATCCTGCAGTGCAAATAAGACATAACTTTGGCCATGTGCAGACAAACAACACCCATGGGGGCTGACACCGTCAACAATCATCAATGACACAATGACAGAAGTGACCATCCGAATGCAGACCCACATATTTGCACCAATGGGCACACACATGCAGATACCCTGTGGAGACTGCAGATGTGAGGCGAACAGATACCATACCATGGCAGCAATGGGACACACAATCAACAATTAGCACCAAATGAGGGCTCCCGTCCCATCAGCCTGGTCATGGAAGTGCCAACGGAATCATCAGCACAGATCCAACACACTTGTATAGCAATGTTGCACTGACAACACAGATGAGTCCTTCCCCATTGATGCCCAAACCTGCATGTTCACTGGAGATGGCCACACGGTCAGGGAAGTAGACGAATAGAACAATGGCAGGCACAACAGATGTGCAGGGGTGGAAGCCACAGATGTGAAATTGCCAATCTAAGTAGGAAATCCCATTGCCAAATACTGAACACATGACACCCTCAGATGCTGCTATGGATGACATGGATACACCACAGGATAGGACACATTCCCCCTGGACCACATGGGTTCCTGCACAGTAACACTTCATTATCATGAGACCAAATATCACCATCACTGCAGCAAGGGCATGGTTAGCATCATCAACATCATGTACATCAGAAGCAAAAGCACTAGAGAACAGAAAGTTGCTTTATTCAGCATATGTGGCATTAAAAGTAGAAGTCCGGTAGAACATAAACAAAGGCCAATGGCCAGTCCATCAACAAAGTCACAAGTGGGTGACAGTGGCAGATGCCACCCTACACATGCCTGCACAAAACCAGGGACAATCCACTAGGAGGGGCAACCGGGGGGGTAGGCCAGGCACCGCAGGGACAGGATCAGGGCTCACCAGGAGGAAGCAGGGAAGGGGTGGTGGGTGCTGAAGAGCCACTGACAACTGCAGTGGAGGTGTCTGACATGGTGTGTGCCGGCACAACTGGGGGCATGGCTCAGATGTTGTGGGTGCCGGCACGACTGCAGTGGACCCTGCAGATGGAGTGGACAGGTCCGCCACTGCAGTGCCCAAGTCAGACAGGGTGGTAGTGGACTCCACTGCAGTGCCTACCACCAGGGGAGGAGAATGGGGAACAGGCAAGGTGGGCTGGACAGAGGGGGAGGACACCCTCACCACATCAGTGGCACAGACAAGCGCAGCGGGGGTGTGGTGCCGGGAGAGCAAGTGGCAGGGGGAGAAGGCCGGAGCCTCTTGGGGATGGTATATCTGTGGGTGGGGGAACCTGGGGCAGGGTGTGGTGGGGGCACCTGTGGAGTGGGGGCCTGAGGGATGGAGGAAGGAGACCTGGTGCTTGAGCTGCAGGGCGGCGGCGGGGTCTTGCTCTTAGCACTCCGGGGGACTTGCGGGTGGGGGCCTCAGTCTGTCTGCGCCTGGGGGAGGGTGTCCGGGGGCGAGGGGCACTCTGCTCCGTGTGGGGGCTTCCTCTTCCCCCTGGATGCTGGGGCAGCTGGATCGGAGGGGAAGAGGCCGAGGTCACTGAGGAAGAGGCGCTGGGTCTTTGGGGTTGCAGGTGAGGCAAGGGAGGGTGCTTTGGAGGGAGAGGCAACTGAGGACTGTGCAGTGCCCGTGGATGCGTGTGTGTGTACCAGGGCCCCATCCCCTGTGAGTCTGGTTTCAGTCCCCTGACTGTGCGTGCGTGTGCGTTTAGTTTGTGGCGTGTGTGTCTGTGTGCTGGATGTGTGTGTGCTGGTGTGTGCCTGTGCCGGTGTGTGTGTGCTTGGGACGGGTAAGGTGCTGGGGAGTGTGGATGGAGCAGAGGCAGGAGGGGTGAGGGACTGTCTGAGGAGGGACACTGCTGCCGTCAGGGAGGAGTCCATGGACCTGTTGCCCCTCTGTAGGTCAGACATGCCCGATGAGATGCCCTCCATGAACGACACCAGCTGAGTCAACAGTGCGGTGTGCGCATGGAGGACACTCAGCATGGCTGTCTGCCCTACATGGAGCTGGCGAAGGAGGTACACAGACTCCTCACTCAGGGCAGCAGGGGACACAGGGGCAGGGGGTGCGGTGCCTGGGCCAAAGGAGACACGCTCCCGAACATGGGAGCCTCCACGGACCTTGGGAATGGGAGCCGATGGGAGGGCGGTGGTGGTGCTGGTGGTGGCGGGGACAGCAACACTAGCTGGGGTGTGGTGGCTGCTGACACCCGCCTCCACAAGGGAGTCATCCTCCGAGTTGCTCTGGTCCTCAGCTGAGGTGGATGGTGCTGAGGACTCCTCGGTGTGGCTCCCCTCGCCCTCCGTGCCACTGGGTCCCTCCGACCACTCCTCGGCTGCTGACCCAGTCTGGCTCTCTGGCTCCTCCTGGTCCGTGGAGCTGTCCCCTTCCGTGGCCGTGGATGTATCTGCAAACAATGGGGAAACAGGCAGACATCAGTCACCTGCACCAAACGCACACACCACTGTGAGCACAGCACATTACAGAGCAAGCCCTGACATCATTAGTTGTACATTGCTAAAAGTGCCCTAACTGAACAGGAGAAGCCAATTGTCAGTCTGATGCCAAGCATGGCACTCACATCCCACATGGCCTTGCACCCATCTGTCTGGTGTCTGTTGGATTGCAACACCCCAGTGTGGACACATGCACCAAGTACACAGTAGTTGGACAGTGCAGAGGACACGGTGTGGACACATCACAGCTCTTGCCACTGAGTCAGTACAGGTTTCCGGATGAAAGGGATGCCCAGAGTCAAATAGGAAATGCATGTGATGCATACCAGCGACAGACACCATGATGCACCCATGTCCTGATAGCCAGCGCCACTATGGTGTGCATGTAGCACATGTCACTCCCCTGCAGGACCACCAATAAGTTGACACATGCCATGGCAGAGGCATGACTGCTAAGTCATACATCACTGTCTCAGTGATGTATGACTTGGCAGCCAGACAACAACACTATGCACTGTGTCACAATAGTAGGTCATGGGGAATGCAAGTCCTGGAGCTGCACAAGTGCACATGTACATCCCCCACACAACACATCATCTTAACCCTCATCTGTCCAGGTCACACCTATTGGACATATGGGAGACCTGTGACACTACCCTCGGAACCTGAGCCCCTCACAATTTGCTGTGAATGGGGAACAGCTGCCTGAACTTCACATTCGCATACCCCAGTCTGCACGGGCAGCTGATCAAACACCTATGTGACACACAAGTATCGTCTCCTATGGTCACATCTCCAGGGGCATGCTGAGCCCCTACCAAGAAACACCCCAGCAGTCCTGGCAACTAATCCACAGCACACTGACACAGAGGCAGACACCTGAGGGGTCAAATCACTGTGCACAATGTGTCAGCTGATACACGGGAGTGGGAGTACAGAGTGCATTGCATGGCCTGGAGTAGGCATGACTGTCCTGCTCCACATGAATGAGGGATGTGCCCTGGACAGTGGATAGCTGGCTATGTATGTGTGACACACGTAATCTGCACACTCCTGGGGCCCAAACATTGTTCCCACCCGCTGCATGGGCGTGTGCCACATACCCCAGGCACATGTGGTGGCTCAGCTCAGCAAGTGGACCGCATATCAAAGCAACACGCAGATCACATGTCCAAACCCAGGCGTTGTGTGAACAATGGACCCACCCATGATGCCCACAACAGAGTTAGGGAAACAGATGCTGTCCCCCACCTTTAGTGAAGCAAACTGCAAGGACACAGTCCCAAGTGACACAATTCCCTGAATGTAAGGGCCACACCTGGGTATCAGATGAGCAGTGGGCAGTGCACAATAGAGGGACATGGCTCCTGGACAACATGACTGCTGCACTGTGGCAGTTGAACCAGGCCAGAGGAGGGCACAAAGCATGTAATACAGAGTTCACAGTGCAGTCTTTGACTCACCCCCTCCTTGCTGCTGTCTGGCCTTCAGCTGCCCATCCAGGTCTGGAAACACCACCGCCAGGATCTGGAGCATGTGGGGGTCAGGGTCCGTGTTCCGCCCCTCCTGCGAGGAGGCGACAGCTTCAGCTGGACCCGTGCAATCCTCCGGGTCCAGCCCCGAAGGTCCTGCCACCTCTTCTGGCAGTTGCGGATCCGGCGCTTGTAGACCCCCACGGACCGGACAGCCCGGACGATGTCCTTCCAGATTTCCTGCTTCCGATGGGCATTAACCTGTCAGGATGACAAAGTGAAAAGGCCATTACCACACATGCAACATATCCGTGCATGACACAGTTGTATATACATGTCTCAATCACAGGGGCACATGATGTACACAGGCAGTGCAAAGCTGACCATGGACAGTTTGCCAGACGTCACTACATGGTATCATTGCATGGGAAGTAAAACCATGTTCAAATGCACTGTCACTGCACCATACCTGTCCAGTGCAAGTCACTACACACTATGGGGGGTGACAACTACTCAGTGAGCCTGCTAGCCAGTGGCGTGCAGACTCTCAGCCTTGCTAGTCACACAAAATGCACATTCAGAAAGGCAGTGCACAGAACACTCACCTGCTCCCCTGGTGTCCCATACAGCTTGCTGTACTGTGGAAGTAGGCTGTCCAGCAGGGCCTGGTTCTCTTCAAGGCTGAAGGCTGGGGCTCTCTCCACAGTACGTGCCATTGCAGGGTCCAGAGGGGCAGAGACAGCAGCAGTGCAGTGGCAGATGTCGTCCTGGAGCATGTAGTGCAGGCAAGTGAGCTCTCAGGGGAACAGCCAGCAATATATATGTGCTGGAGAGGCAGATACTGTCCCTTGTGTCCAAAGTGATAGGTCCAAGTCGTTTGCATCTTCTGAATCTGGCCAATCCATGGAATAGCAGCACCAAAACACGCCCACAGCATCCTTCAAATCCTCAACTTCATGACATACATGATTTTGCAACATTGTTGTGGGTGACCAACTGAATTTCCAGCAACCGACTCGTTCGAAATTCGAAAACGCGTCCGTTGCCAGGCAAGCCCATTGTCAATGGGTGCGCACCGATCGGTCCATTGCGGTACAACGCGCACAGGGGTACAACGCGTACCCGCACACATTGAATGCAATGGGCCGGCCGGAGGCACCGATCGGTCCATTGCGGTACAACGCGCACAGGGGTACAACGCGTACCCGACACATTGAATGCAATGGGCCGGCCGGAGGCACCGATCGGTCCATTGCGGTACAACGCGCACAGGGGTACAACGCGTACCCGCACACATTGAATGCAATGGGCCGGCCGGAGGCACCGATCGGTCCATTGCAGTTCAACGCGCACAGGGGTACAACGCGTACCCGCACACATTGAATGCAATGGGCCGGCCGGAGGCACCGATCGGTCCATTGCGGTACAACGCGCACAGGGGTACAACGCGTACCCGCACACATTGAATGCAATGGGCCGGCCGGAGGCACCGATCGGTCCATTGCGGTTCAACGCGCACAGGGGTACAACGCGTACCCGCACACATTGAATGCAATGGGCCGGCCGGAGGCACCGATCGGTCCATTGCGGTTCAACGCGCACAGGGGTACAACGCGTACCCGCACACATTGAATGCAATGGGCCGGCCGGAGGCACCGATCGGTCCATTGCAGTTCAACGCGCACAGGGGTACAACGCGTACCCGCACACATTGAATGCAATGGGCCGGCCGGAGGCACCGATCGGTCCATTGCGGTACAACGCGCACAGGGGTACAACGCGTACCCGCACACATTGAATGCAATGGGCCGGCCGGAGGCACCGATCGGTCCATTGCGGTACAACGCGCACAGGGGTACAACGCGTACCCGCACACATTGAATGCAATGGGCCGGCCGGAGGCACCGATCGGTCCATTGCGGTACAACGCATCACTGTACATGTGACTGGCATATGTCAGCATGCCTGTCTCAGATGGACATATGCCAGCCACAGATAGCTCCCAGGGAGTGAGGGGCACACCTACATCACGACAGCCTGTCCAAACTTTATCATAAGGCATGTAAGGATGCATTTCCTATTGTGTGTATGTTGGTGTACATGTTGTCCTGTGGGTGTCACCTGTGGGCAGCCACCCCCAGGCTGTGCACGTGTTCATGGGGACAGGATCCTGGGTGTTACGTGTACATGACCACTGTGATGTGCAACTGTTCATATCTGTGCATGTGCCATGGTCACATTTCACAGTGGTGTATGTGTATGTCATGTCACATACCCCGTGAGTCCCATGTGGGACGGTATGTTTGAGCCAGGGTGTCCCAGTGGCACAATAGTGATGGTCCTCCACAGTCTTTGTGCATGTAGTGTTTACAATGTCTCTGATTTCATGTGCACAATGGGAGACAGTCTCCACATCCACGTTGTGTGTGCATGGACTCTGATGTTGTGCGTGTGTGTCACAGACGTCCATGTCTGTCCTGCCGTGGCAAGTGGGGCCACTACCTGTGGGGGTCATGGTTGTTTTGCTGTGGTGTATACATGATACTCCATGTAATGCCAGTGTCCATGTGGCATTACAGGGTCCCTGGGAATGTACCTGTCGTTGAGCTGTGGTGCCTGGGGCACATCTGTCCTCACATGTCACTGTGGGGGTTATTGTGACACGGCAGCAGGAGATGGGAACTGTGACACGGCCTCATGATATCCAATGGGCCAACCTGGGACTAATTGATGCCACCTGTTGGACCGTGTTGACAGATGTTGGCCATGTATGTACCATACATGTCCTTCCGGTACTGCACACTTCATGTAGTTGTGCCTCATAATGATGTATGTTGGGATCTTGAGTGTGTTCAATGCCGCATATGTGGGGTGACTGACAATCTTGCTTACTTCTCCTCTGCACTGCAGGGCTCCTGCTGTCCATCGGCCATTCCCAGACCTGGCAACGATGGTGGAACGGGACAGCATCCGACGGTACCGCTTCACCAGGCAGCTGATTGAGGATTTGGCAGTGCAGTTGTCCCCACATTTGCAGCCTGGCTGGCCGTATCCTACAGCGCTGACCCCCAAGGTGAAGGTGATGGCAGCCCTACACTTCTTTGCCACTGGTACCTTCCAACATACTGTGGCGACTGCTGGTGGGATGTCACAGACCATGTTCAGCCGTGTGCTCCGCGATGTTTTGGCGGCAATGTTGCTCTTCCTGAACCGGTACATCTATTTCCCTAGACTGCGACGACTCACTGACGTGAAGAGTGACTTTTATGCCCTGGGGAGGATGCCGCATGTAATTGGCTCCATTGATGGGACACATGTGGCTTTGGTACCACCACAGGCCCAGGAGCAGGCCTACAGGAACCGCAAGCACTACCACTCGGTCAATGCACTGGTGGTGTGTCTTGCAGACATGACCATCACACACGTGTGTGCCCGTTTCCCTGGTTCAGCACACGATGCCTTTGTGATGAGGAGTAGTCGCATCCCCAGGATGATGGCACAGATGCAGAACCAGCGTGCCTGGCTTGTCGGTGTGTACTGACTTTGTGCCATTGTGTGTGATCTGATCTGTAGTATTCCGCCCACTTTTCCAAGTCAGCTAATGTGCACTTGTCTGTCCGTAGGTGACTCGGGATACCCCAACATGCCGTGGTTGCTGACACCCCTCAGGAACCCTGTGACACCAGCCCAGATGCGCTACAATGAGGCACATGGTCGGACCAGGAGAGTGATTGAGCGGACCTTTGGTCTCCTGAAGAGCCGCTTCCGCTGCCTGGACAAGACCGGAGGGTCCCTCCCATATGCCCCTGCGAAAGTGTGCAAGATTATCATCGTCTGCTGCATGCTCCACAACCTGGCAGTGCGGAAGGAGTTGCCTCTCATCCAGGATGACAATGACCAACATCCGCCACCTGTGGAGGATCCTGGCCTGGACCACGATGCCAGTGACGATGATGATGATGATGGTGATGGTGATGTCCGCACACAGCTCATCACCAACTTCTTTAGCTGAATGTGAGTATCCTGAGGTGTCATGTCAATGATGTGAGTTGGCATGATGTGTGGGTGGTGCTCTGGTGCTGTTGGAGTGTGTCCATGGGCTACTTGACTGGATGTGTGTTGCGATGTGTGGTGACAGGTGGGCTGTACTCCCCAACAGTGTTGACATGCTAACTTGGTTCTGGGTGGGTATCTTGTAACATGTATTGTGCATGAGTTTTGCTGTTCTGTCCTGTACTCCATTGCTTTTGACTGTGTGTCATTTCTGTCCTTCACAGGGTACTTTCAGATTCGTTTGGTCAACTGTGTCCACCGACGACGTGATTGCACATCCAGGCTGGTAGCTGTTGTGTCCCTACAGGTGATGTGCGCCACACCCATGGACTTCCTTCCGTCTACAGTTGTTGACTGTGTGCCCGCTGCCAGGTGGGGTTACCTTGCATCTGTAGTGGTTACGGCATGTTGCAACTGTGTAATAAACCTGTGCTTCACTTTGTGATGTGCGTTGTCTGTGGTCACACATTTGACTGCCATTTGCTTACTGCACCTGTGGGCTACTTGACTACAACTGGGAATGGGTGTGGTGTCTGTGCATTGCACCGTCTTCCCTGGCAACATCAGTGTAGGCAATGAGTCAGATGGCCTAGGTGTGTATGTGTTGTGTAGCCCTGGTGGTGTGTCTCCCTCATGTGTGTCACGTTGCCTGTACTCACATGCCTGTGTTGTCCTTGCTGTTGCAGTTCGCATACACAGTGTAATTTTGCAGTTCATCATCCCCATAACAGCACCCACGTTGGAATCACGACAGAGGCAAGTATGGTGTATTAGTGTGTTTATTGTGATACATTTGTGTTAATAGTGCATAGGATGGGTTGTGCTGTACATAAATCTTGCAATCCCAAGTTCCTAGGTGAATTGAAAGTCCTGGTAGACAGGATCCCCAGTATCGGGGCCACAGTTGTCTGACACATTGGTCCAACTTGTACTCCCCATGCAATGTGTGGGAGTAGTGTTGCCGTCAACAGGGTGAACAGTCTGTGCACAAAGGCGAACATCCAGAACAGGTTCAGGCTTCCTGGGAGTTGCGCTTGGCCATCGGCCTCTCACTTTTCCCTCCTCGGACGACCCCTCTTCTTGGGGGGGGCCCTCAAGTACAGACTGCTGCGGTGCAGGGGACTCTCCGCCAGAGTCCTCCTCCCTCCCTGTGGCAGTTGCAGTTTGTTCGGCACCAGATGTTGTTGGCACACAGGGAGGTGTGGACTGGTTGCTGTTCATCTGGCGGAGGCATTGTAAAATGTCCCTGTGCACCGCCGTCATCTCATGCAGTGCATCCCACTTGGACTCCACGCGGGACATGTGTGAGTCCACACGGGACATGTGTGACTCCACGTGGGACATGTGGGAGTCCAAGCGGGCATGATGGGCAGCCTGCTGCTGTTTAATGTCTCTGAGGAGCCCAACTACCTGGCTGAGCTCTCCGGTGCTGGACTGGTACGCATCAGCTATGCGTACCAGTTGTGGGTCATCATGCACACCAGCAACGTCTGCAAGCAGCGACCTCTGTCTCCCACCCGTCCCACCACCCCTGCTGCCATGTGCAGTGTGTGCAGTGGCACGCACAGATAACCCTGGTCCACCTTGGGGGTTGGTGGTGGTGGTGGTGTCCATGGCCCCAGGTTGGTCCAGGGTCACTGTGCTGGTGTTGCTCCTTGTTCTGTCCATGTCGGCAGGGATGGTATTCGTGGTGACAGTCGTTGGAGGGGTGGGTGCAGGGGGTGCAGCTTGTGGTCCTGCTGGTGCTGCAGCTGGTGGTCCTGCTGGTGCTGCATGTTGACTTGCACCGGATGTGCCAGGTTGTTCTTCATCGTCCGAGGAGGACAGAGGCTGTACGACGCCAGTGAGCTCGGCATCCTCTTGAGCCTGGGACTGGGACTCCTCAGCGTCTGCTGCTGTGTCCCCATCATCACCTGTTTTTGGGAGACACAAACAATGTATGTTATGTTTCTGCATGCATCAATGGTTGACACACATGACAGTTGTGACTGTGCCTCTGGGTGCGGGCCTGTACATTGCATTGTCCTAAGTCGTCACAGTCAGGGGTTGATATTGGTGTGGCACATTGTCCTGCATTATTTGGGCATTTCTATGTATTTTCTGGGGTGTGAACATGGTCTGCATTGGTTGTGTTTGGTTGACAGCCGGCCCTCCTTCCCACCCACCCAGCCAGTCAGTTATCCCACCATGGAACGTGCTTGCGTTGCAGGGAGTGTAAGTTGTCTCTCAGGATGTCAGTCAGTGGTGTCCTGCTGTTTGTTGGTGCACATTTGCCAGCAGGGCCTTGTGCTCCCCACAGCAGTAGCCAGTGTCAGCCATCTTGTGAGTCCTTCTCCACTCCCTGTGATGTGAGCATGGTTCAGGGTGGTGTTGATGGGACAGTTGTGGGGGTGAGCTATGTCTGTGACTACGACTCCCATCATGCCATTGCCTCCACCCCACTTCCCAGCATTCCCATACTTACTTGCATTTGTGTGGAGTTCAGTGTGTGTGGGTGTGAGAGCAATGGCAAGATGGCTGACAGTGGTGTCCTGCTGTTGGTTGATGTGCAGTACCCAGCAAGCCCTTGTGCTCCCCACGACACAGCAACAGTGTCAGACATCTTTGATGGGCCTTTCCACTCTCTGTGGGATGTGCATGCGTGAGTGTGAGCTTGCTGGGCCATGTGGTGGGGGATGTAGAGCTGTGACTACGACTCCCATCATGCTATTGCCTCCTCCCCCTTCCCAGCATGCCCATGCTTCCTTCCTTTTGACTCTGCTTCCCTGTGGGGTGGGCTGGCTGTGCTGACAGGATGGCTGGGAGTGTTGTCCTGGCAGTTGTTTGGCTAGAGGTCCCAAGAGTGTCCCTGTGCTTCACACAACATAACCCAGGGTGGTGGTTCTTTGTGGGATCTTGTGTTAGGATGGGGGCATTGCATTCTACCAGGTGGGTTCTGTGGAGTTTGTGTTGGGGGGGTGTGAGGGGAGGTGCTTGTGACTATGGTCAGTGCTGCAAGTCCCCCTTCCCACCCAGCTAGCCAGATATCCCACCATGGAACGTGCTTGCATTGCAGGGAGTGTAAGTTGTCTCTCAGGATTTCAGTCAGTGGTGTCCTGCTGTTTGTTGGTGCACAGTTGCCAGCAGGGCCTTGCGCTCCCCACAGCAGTAGCCAGTGTCAGCCATCTTGTGAGTCCTTCTCCACTTCCTGTGATGTGAGCATGGTTCAGGGTGGTGTTGATGGGCCAGTTGTGGGGGTGACCAATATCAGTGACTACGACTCCCATCATGCTATTGCCTCCATCCCCCTTCCCAGCATGCCCATGCTTCCTTCCTTTTGATTCTGCTTCCCTGTGGGGTGGGCTGGCTGTGCTGACAGGATGGCTGGGAGTGTTGTCCTGACAGTTGTTTGGCTAAGAGTCCCAAGAGTGTCCCTGTGCTTCACACAACATAACCCAGGGTGGTGGTACTTTGTGGGATCTTGTGTTAGGATGGGGGGCATTGCATTCTACCAGGTGGGTTCTGTGGAGTTTGTGTTGGGGGGGGTGTGAGGGGAGGTGCTTGTGACTATGGTCAGTGCTGCAAGTCCCCCTTCCCACCCAGCTAGCCAGATATCCCACCATGGAACGTGCTTGCATTGCAGGGAGTGTAAGTTGTCTCTCAGGATGTCAGTCAGTGTTGTCCTGCTGTTTGTTGGTGCACAGTTGCCAGCAGGGCCTTGTGCTCCCCACAGCAGTAGCCAGTGTCAGCCATCTTGTGAGTCCTTCTCCACTTCCTGTGATGTGAGCATGGTTCAGGGTGGTGTTGATGGGCCAGTTGTGGCGGTGACCAATATCAGTGACTACGACTCCCATCATGCTATTGCCTCCACCCCCTTCCCAGCATGCCCATGCTTCCTTCCTTTTGATTCTGCTTCCCTGTGGGGTGGGCTGGCTGTGCTGACAGGATGGCTGGGAGTGTTGTCCTGGCAGTTGTTTGGCTAAGAGTCCCAAGAGTGTCCCTGTGCTTCACACAACATAACCCAGGGTGGTGGTTCTTTGTGGGATCTTGTGTTAGGATGGGGGCATTGCATTCTACCAGGTGGGTTCTGTGGAGTTTGTGTTGGGGGGTGTGAGGGGAGGTGCTTGTGACTATGGTCAGTGCTGCAAGTCCCCCTTCCCACCCAGCTAGCCAGATATCCCACCATGGAACGTGCTTGCATTGCAGGGAGTGTAAGTTGTCTCTCAGGATGTCAGTCAGTGGTGTCCTGCTGTTTGTTGGTGCACAGTTGCCAGCAGGGCCTTGTGCTCCCCACAGCAGTAGCCAGTGTCAGCCATCTTGTGAGTCCTTCTCCACTTCCTGTGATGTGAGCATGGTTCAGGGTGGTGTTGATGGGCCAGTTGTGGGGGTGACCAATATCAGTGACTACGACTCCCATCATGCTATTGCCTCCACCCCCCTTCCCAGCATGCCCATGCTTCCTTCCTTTTGACTCTGCTTCCCTGTGGGGTGGGCTGGCTGTGCTGACAGGATGGCTGGGAGTGTTGTCCTGGCAGTTGTTTGGCTAAGAGTCCCAAGAGTGTCCCTGTGCTTCACACAACATAACCCAGGGTGGTGGTTCTTTGTGGGATCTTGTGTTAGGATGGGGGCATTGCATTCTACCAGGTGGGTTCTGTGGAGTTTGTGTTGGGGGGGTGTGAGGGGAGGTGCTTGTGACTATGGTCAGTGCTGCAAGTCCCCCTTCCCACCCAGCTAGCCAGATATCCCACCATGGAACGTGCTTGCATTGCAGGGAGTGTAAGTTGTCTCTCAGGATGTCAGTCAGTGGTGTCCTGCTGTTTGTTGGTGCACAGTTGCCAGCAGGGCCTTGTGCTCCCCACAGCAGTAGCCAGTGTCAGCCATCTTGTGAGTCCTTCTCCACTCCCTGTGATGTGCGCATGGTTCATGGTGGTGTTGATGGGACAGTTGTGGGGGGGCAATATGTGTGACTGCGACTCCCATGATGCTATTGGCTACACTGACTTGGCCAGCATACACAGAATTCCTTCCTTTGAGTGGTCTTCACTGTGTGTTGGTGTTGTTGTGGTGGCTACATGTGTGGATGTGTTTGTTAGTTCTATTTGTGCCACTGCCTAGCTGTAGTTGTAGTTGTGTTTGTACATGTGTTGGCACAGTTGGATGTGGCTTTTTTGATGGCATGTGTTGTGTTTATCTGACTGACATACACATTTTGGGATGATTCTGTTCTGGTTGCTGTGTAATTGCTATGAGTGCATGGTTTGACTCTCCCTTGACAGTGATGTGTGTGTTTTGTGGCAGTATATTGTGTACATTTGTTGTGTACTCACCAGGCTCTGGGATGTCCTCTAGTCCATATACGCTCACTGGCGGAAGGATGGCCCGCACCTTCTCCTCCCAGGGCCTGAGGTATATTGGCTTGGCAGGAGGGCCACTGCCGGTGTGTTGGCTGTTGATGTAGTCTTTCGTCAGCATTTTCCGTACCCTCCTGCGCACGTCATACCACCTGTTCTGGATGTCGGTCTTTGTGCGCCGACATGGTGATTGGGCGTTCACCCTGTTGATGATCCTCTCCCACATCTTGGTTTTCTGCGACATGGGGGTCTGTTGCACCAGTGTGCCAAACAGCTGTGGCTCCACCCTGAGGATCTCGTCTACCATGACTTCCAATTCACTATCTAGGAACTTGGGATTCTTCTTGGGGGGCATGGTGATGGGTGGTGATGGTGGGTGATGTGTGTGTTGGTGTGCAGGTGAGGGTGTGTGAGTGTGTGTTTTGCTGGGTGTATGTGAGGTAAGTATTTGTTGGTGTGCTGATGGTGTGTGGCTTGTGTGAGGGATGAGCTGTGGGTGTGTGGTTGCTTTCTCTTGGGTGCTGGCAGTGGAATGGCATTTGCAAAGGCTCATGGTAGTGATTTGTGTCCTTTATATAGGTGGAGTTGTGGGTGTGTCTTTGTTCTCTGTCCCCACCCCCCCCAGTATTTATTGGCTTGGTAATTGCTTGTTTGGCCTTTTTTGGGTGATTTTTCCTTTGTGCTGTTTGTGTATGTTGGAAACGTTCTTGTGACCGAGTCGGACCCTGCATTGGTCTCGTACGGTGTTCTCCGTTTCGTTCACGCTGTGTTTGTGCAGTTTTTTATGCTGCGTACGCGTCGGTCGTGGTGTTTTGTGTTACTTCGGCTCGGTTTTGTATGCGTGTCGGTCGTACGGCTTGTCCTCCGTCCGACTCGGTCGTGGTTTTCGAGCCTTGCATCGTACTTTGCGGTTTGGAGTTCGCGTGTACGTTTCGGTCGGATTTGTTCCGGGTGCGTGTCGGTCGGTTGGATTCGCGTGTTTTTCCGGCCGGATTGCTGTTTTCCGTGCGGCTCGGTCGGTCGACTTGGTTTCGGTACGTGTCGGTCGGATTTTTCGCGCCTTGCATCGTACTTGGCGTGACGTGCGCCACGGGTACGTGTCGGTCGGTATTTTTTCCGGATCCGAGTCGGTCGGTGCTTTTTCCGGCCCGAATCGGAATCGACCCCTATGTGTTCTCTGAGTAGGTGCAGGAATGCGGAGTGCAGCAAGACCCGCCACCGCGGAAAATCACTCACATACTTAAATCAATGAACTACTCAAGCAGTGATTCAAGGTGTCTGTGAAAACAATAAAACCTCTTTTTAACCCCATGGCTCACATTTAAAAAAAGTATTTCCTACCCACACCCATATGAGCATTTTATGCTTTGCAAGCATGAGATTATGTTCTAAAATACTGTCATGTCACATCTTTGTTTTCAAAAACCTGCCATGAAAAAATGCAATGCACGCGGTTTACTTTTAATTGAAGCAGATGTAATTGGTTTGTCATACCTTTGTGCATCACAGACCTGCTCATTAGTGATTCTATGAGTACCTTTTCAAAGATTTCTGTGTATAGAAAGGGACAATAAATCACGCAAACCATCTCAGAGAGATATTCAAGGGGGGATCCTGGCAGACAGCCAATTTAGGAAGCCATCTAGAAGTCTATACTTCTGGCTAAACCTTTTGGGAGTATTTTGGCTTTTTCTGAATTTGAAAAAGTCCAAAGGGGTTCAAGTGACTCACTGAATATCACATAACTATTTCCAGAGTTGACGCAAAGCTGTGTTTCTCCCTCCTATTTCAGTCTGAAGCTCACACAGTGGTCCTGGTTCCTGAATAGCTCATTGATCAGCACTCAGAGGTCTATGATTTAGCACAGGTGCAGATTCACGACTTTCAGCAAGTCACAAAAGTTTCCAGAAGTATCCTTGGAAACCTAGGATAGTCACAGATTTACAAGACTATAGGGCATATCTACAAGGAGTTAACGCCGCCGTAGCAGCACTTTTTTGACGGTACGGCGGCGATTTTATGTACAAGCTGCCGCAAACCTCAGTTAGCAGCAGTTTTCCGGCAAAAACGTGCATTTTAAAGATCGCCACTTCTGTTAGCGATAGCTAACGAAAATGAGATGCAAGGGAGGCGTACCCGTGCAAAAACGGCCGCTAACCCCACTTCGCGATATTTACAAGGAAATCCTTGTATGGAGCAAGACCAAAAAACAGTTTTTTTAAGACCAGAAAATAGCTGGTCTTAAAAATGGAGCAAACATTTGGGGCCTCATTTCAGCAGGTTTTGGTGATCCAGCGGGTTACTAACAACAAGCATTCATACACCGAATACTCACCTGGGCCCATACATTCATACTACGCTAGCAATTTCCGCTGGTGGGTCAGTTGTACTCTTTATCAAATCCCTGCTACCAATTACTTTTCTGATTGAAGAGTAATGACTTACCAATGGACCCTTTGCTAATTGGGAAGTTTAAAATGAGTGACATTCATTACAATTCATAATCCTGAAATAATCACTGAGTCAGGAAGTTTTAAAATGTTTATCTAAAGATTTAGCAGAGTAAAATACAGAACCACATGATACTTAATCGTATATCAAGGATGAAGCATAATAATCAATTTTCGATCAATGACGGTCCCTCAGAAAGGAGAAGATAGAGACAGCAGCACAACTAAGGTTGCGTTTTATATTTACCTAAAAATGCGAGAACCAAACCCCTTGGCCAAGGAGTTGGAAAGATAGGACCCAGTAAGGATGAAGAGCAAAGACCTCCTCCAGGTTCAGGACAGGACCGGTGACCTCTCTATCAACGACGCCTGCGTCGTTCCCCTCTCTGATACTTCGCTTCTCCTCGAATTCTCCAGTGTCTTCCTTCTAATGGACTCCGAAGCCCCCTCCTCAGGACCTCTCTGGATAGCGATTCAGTCTGCAATCGATCAGCTTCTCATGGCACTCGAACTCTTGTGCTAGCATCTCCCCTCTTCTCTAACTAATTAGCTAATTCTATATCTATTATACCCTTCTACGCCCATGTACCTCCCATTAGTGTTGCAAAAATATGGGCCCACTACTTCTGATTGGACGGGGACAGGGGGTTGATCCTCACACCATGTCAATTTAGTTCAATTTCTTTAAGCCCATTGTCTTTAAAATACCGCCCATCACAATTAATACATTGGCTTTATTTCCCACCTGTTTCCCATTGATTCAGCAACATATTTTATATACAATTGTATCGAGTGCAGGTACATTGCGGGTGAACTTGTGAACCAGGCTTCTCGACCTTGGAGGTCTTCCAAGTTGACTTCATCGCATTCTCTGGTCAGCCTTTCAGGGCGCATGTGCAGAACCAATGTCTCTCGAGGTGCAGTTCAACCAACCCAGGCCCGTTTATGAACTAATAAAAAGTCAAAGAAGAAAATATTAATTTTACAAAATAAATGGTTTCACTGTATACCCACTATGTCTACTCTATTCCCTTTTAATTAAAATTCTATCCCGCATTAATAGCGTTAAAATACCACAGTTTAATTGCAACATATGAGCAAGCTGTAGCGCGTGAAAATATTAAGCAGCCATTTTAATACACACTGCGCAGAATCAAAAGTTTCCCTCCTAGCAAAGAAAGACGTCATACCACGTGATATGATTGACGCATGCGCAATGAAATTCCCGCGCTTTTGCGGCCATTTTAGATTAGACAAGCGTTATTTGTTAGTTTAAACACATAGGCAAGCTTCCTTCTACTTGTATTCG
The DNA here is from genome assembly GCA_963921515.1 of Calotriton arnoldi. Lineage (NCBI taxonomy): Eukaryota > Metazoa > Chordata > Amphibia > Caudata > Salamandridae > Calotriton > Calotriton arnoldi. Next base: position 108,335 of record CAWUFW010002143.1, on the reverse strand, counting down.
TGTGTGCATTTGTTATTACAGACATTACAAAGTTTAATAAGTTAATACTGTGAGAAGATTGCTTTCGAGTAAGTCTCATTGTGAGTCCTTGCTCCATCAATCCCCTCTCTGATGGCGTTTCTGAGCCATCAAATACTACCCACAACCAGATGCCAACTTTTAGCATAAAATTTTCTCAGCTTCATTTTTACACTTTCTATTTTTATCGTCTCCTTTCAGTTTCTTGTATAATTCGTTTTTCAGATCTTCCAGTTCAATTTCATCAAACTTTCGTTTCTTTCCTTTTCCTGTCACTCTATACGTCTCATTCTTTCTACAACATTTGCACCATATTATTATTGACAGTACTATTATTGCTATCCCTGCTAAGGGTATTAATATTTGACCTATAAGTCCTTTCCCTATATTAGCAAACCAGGTACCAATTGACGTAATACTATTTGTCAATCTTTCCCATACACTATCAACTTCCAGTGGTTTTAGTTCCTTCTCAAGTTTGGTTATATTCTGTATATATGTTCCAATTTCTGCACTTTTGTCAGGTATGTAAGTGCAACAGTGTTTCGTCTTCAACAATTTACAGACTTCGCCCTCTTTTGCTAATATTATATCAAGAGCAAGTCGATTCTGCATAACCATAGATCTAATTGCAACCATCTCCGCATTAATCATTAGAAATCCTCCAGCAGTATCCGTTGATAATCGATCAACTACTGTAGATAATTTACATATTTTCCTTGAGTTCAGAATTATTCCCACTGAAGGTATCAATGCACCGAATATATCACCTACAATTTCAGAAAAACTAGCTCTTTTACTACGTGTTAATTCACTACTATTTTCATCGCTCCCAGTGTTTCTTTTTACGTGGTATATCTTTGGAAATACTATTCCAAAATAACAACCTCCATACCACCGTGCAGGAAGCCTAAAGTAAGCCTTATTCCCACACACATAATAGATTCCAGGAAAAACTGAATCTGTTCCTCCTTTTAGTCCCCAACCTCCAAGAATTAAGAAATTGTGTTCACATTCACTGGTACCGATGAAAATATTGTTATATTCAGTCTTTAACCTATGTAGACAAATTTTCCCTGTCTTTACAAAGTCCAGAGCCATAGCAGCTTGAGCCTTGCCAGGTGTGTAACTACCCTCTTTCTCAGCCCAAGGTGGCAGATGAGCCTTATGCTCCGATGCTTTCTTTTGGAAATCTTGTCTTCTATTTTCTACTAAATTCAAAAATATCTTTTCTTCTTCATGTAAGGAACATGTTAGATTGCTTCTATGTGCATGTGTTATATCTATCGATTTCATTGTTAAGAAAAATTCTCCCATAAACTGTGCGTCTTGACTACTAAGCACTGGGTTCATATTCTTTCGAATCGGAACCTCAGAAAATATCACATCTATATTTGAATAGTAATACTGAAGTCTCCCTGTTTTATAAAATAGACTAGCCAATACACTACATGATATACCATAAGTTAATGGCAAATGATGATATGTTAACCCTTCTGCTACTGATTCGGGTAACTTCATACAGACATAACAATTACTAACTTCCATGGTATCTACATATTGAAACAATAATTTTGTGAAAACATTCAAACTAGTGTCGGTATCTGTTACTTCATGATGAAATTCCGGTTCATCTTCTGCCTTTAGTTCTACTCTATTACTTTTCAAGTTCTCTGTCCTTCCCTTTGTTTCGTTGTTAATCTTTTTATCCGTTATCAGAAGGTAAGGAATTGCTACGATCACAACTAACCATACTATAAGCACCACTACCAGACTACATATGCATATAGCACAGCATCTTTTACAACATTTCTGTTTTGGTCTCCCAGAAACTCTATCGTCAGGCATTTTTGACAAGGAAGATTTCTCTTCTTATCTTTATTTCAAGTCTCTTTACGTTATCAAGGTGGTTTTATTTCTTTTTCATAAGTCAGTTCCGCACTGGTTCCTTCGTCACCACTTTCACTTGACTCTGAGCTCTCGTAGTCTTCAAGGATGATATAAGTCCAATCAGGAGCTTTAAATTTGTTATTCACAAGTTTCAGTCTTTTGCTTTTTCGTTTTTCAATTCCACTTGTTTGTCCCGTTAGGCTTGTTACTTCATTTACTTGTTCTGGATCTTCACTTCTGGTTGTTATGTGATATTTTACTCTTTTAATGACACTAGGCCCAACGATCACCTTTTCTGAGCTTCTTTGTTTGCACTGTCTCTTCACTTTTTATTTCTTCTTCTGAAATTCTTTTATTTTCAAGTTGTGGCACAATCTGTTTTTCTTCGATTTCAGTTTCTTCTTCTGTTTGTTCTTTTTCAGGTCTTATTGGTTTCTCTTCAGCTGCTCCACTGTGAGTTTCCAATAACTGATCTTGTTCAGGATTTATTACTTCATGCTTGAGATTTTCGTGATCTTCTTCTTGAATGTATTTTCCTAAATCTAACTGGTTCTGATCAGGGCTTATTGCACTTTGTACTTCTGCAGCCTGACGTCGTTCTTCTAGACCTGTCTGTCCCTGCTCAAAATTTGTTGGTTCGTTGTTGATTTGAGCCCAATTTCCTCGCCCTATCTGATCCTGCTCAGGTTCTCTTATGGTTTCATTTTCTTCCTCCTGAGCTGCTTCTTCTTTGCCTATCTGATCTTCTTCAATTTCTTCTAAATTTGCTTGGCTTCTGGTTCTGTTGTAAACTTCAGGTATTTCAACCACTGGTATCCAGTCCTGACTTGTGCTCGGTTGTTCTTCTTCAGCTTCCTCGAATCTCGCACCTGAGATTCTTCAGCTGGGCAACCTTCAGCTTCCTCAGTTATCGATGCTGTCTGAGGATTTTCTTCTTCAGGGTCTGGTACTCTTTTGGTGTGGCTTACATGAATCAATTAGGCAATCCTGCACATTTCACTGCTGTGTTCGTAATTAGTATGACCTGACAAGGTTCGCCCCACCTGGGTGATAGACACGTTTCTCTGGTGTGATGCTTCACAACCACCCAGTCTCCGGGATTCAGATCATGCTCTTGTTCAGGCTGCCTGGAAACTGCGTCTTCCCCAACCTGGTGAGAGACAGAACGCACTAGGTCAGCCAATCCTTTGCAATAATCCAGAACCATATCATCAGTTATATTCAGCAGTTTATTTGTAGGAACATGTGCTTGTCTCATTGCTCTTCCCATGATTATTTCGTGTGGACTCAATCCGGTATTTCTATCAGGAATGCTTCTGAGTCCCATTAGAACAATTGGCAATGCATCCGGCCAATCTAACGATGTTGATGCACACATTTTTGCCAGTCTTGATTTAATTGTGCCATTCATTTGTTCAACAACTCCAGAAGCCTCTGGACGATATGCACAGTGCAATTTTTGCTCAATTTGGAATGCTTCACAGATTATTCTAATCACATCATTGTTGAAGTGTCCTCCTCTATCTGATTCCAAAGTTACTGGGAAACCAAATCTAGGAATGAGTTCTCGTAGCAACAACTTTGCGACTGTAATACTGTCATTCCTTCTGGTAAGGTAAGCCTCCACCCACTTTGAAAACAGACACACTATGACAAGTACATATTTCAGTCCTCTACATGGTGGTAACTGAATAAAATCAAGCTGCAATCTCACAAATGGACCCTCTGCCTTTTCAATTTTCCCAAAACCAATTATTGTTTTTCTTCCTGGATTATACATTTGGCAACTTAGACATCTCTGGCAAAGACTCTCTGCTGCAGCCCTAAACCTTGGATTGTACCAATTTTGTCTGAAGAGTCTAATCATTGCATCTCTCCCTACATGTGTGTCTCCATGATACATTCTGGCCATTTGTGAAATCAGACAGTCGGGCATGACTGGTCTGCCATCGGCATAAATCCATACATCGTCGTCTGCCCTTTGAGAACATCCCATTTTAACCCATGCATTCCTTCCACTCTCATCAGCATCATCTTGGAGTCGTTTCACATCATTCCATGTTTCAGGAGGTGCATTCAGCATAAGTTGACAGCTGATTCCCATTCTTTCAACCCTTTTATTGACTGACAACCTGTTTTTGGCACAGTGTTGAGCCACCAAATCTGCATATCTGTTACCGACTACCACCCAGTCATCTCCTGACTGGTGTGCGGCACATTTCACCACAGCCAATTCTTTTGGTGATTGTATTGCTTCCAGCAATTCCTTTACAAACTGTCCATTTTTAATGGGGGATCCTGAAGAAGTCATGAAACCCCTCTGCATCCATAGTTGGCCAAGATCATGCACAACCCCGTAACCATATTGACTATCTGTAAATATAGTTACTTTCTGATTCTTCCCAATTTGGCAGGCTTTTATTAAAGAAATTAATTCAGCTACTTGTGCAGATTTTACTCCTGGTAAATAGGATGCTTCGACTATTCCAGTTAATTCACATACTGCACTTAGTTTACCATCGTCATGCCTTTGACATGAACCATCAACAAACAGCTCCCTGTCTGGCTCTCTGAGGGGTAGTTCTTGTATGTCAGGACGTGGTTTTGTGCACAATTCTGTGACTTGTAAACAATCATGTTCCTCTTCATCATCTTTAACTTCCTCATGATACGGATCTGGTAGTAAGGTAGCAGGGTTTACAATTGTGCACCTTACAATAGTCACATTTTCAGCACCTAAGATTATTCTCTCATATTTAGTCAGCCGACTAGGAGTAAGATGCTGAGTTCTTGTTCTTGTCAACAGAATCACAACTGAGTGTGGGACAAACACCTTTACAGGATGTCCCATTACAATTGATTCACTTTGTTCAATGCTCAAACAGGTAGCAGCTACTGCTTTTAAGCAGCCTGGCAACGCGGCTGCCACTGGGTCCAACGTAGCAGAAAAATATGCTATAGGACGTCTGTCCAAACCATGTCTCTGGGTTAGGACTGAAAGTGCACAATTTTCTCTCTCATGACAGAATAATGCGAATCCTCTTGTATAGTCAGGCATACCTAGGGCAGGGGCTTCGCACAAAGCACTTCTCAATTTTACAAAGGCTCCTACGCTCTCATCATCCCACTCAACTGGGTCCTTTGCCTTCTTTTTCGTCATTTGAATTAATGGCTTTGCTAGCAGAGAAAACCCTATTATCCATTGTCGACAATAACCCACTATTCCAAGGAACATTCTCACTTCTCGTTGGGATACAGGCATTTGCATTTTCTTGATTAATTTTACTCTTTCAGAGGTTATCCTTCTTTTCCCCTCTCAATTTGGTGTCCTAGATACTTAACTGCTGTTGTACAAAACTGAAACTTTTCAGGTGAAACTTTATGCCCTTCTTCAGCCAAGTGATTTAATAGTGCAATGGAGTCAATAACACAGTCCTCTCTGGTGTTAGATGCCACCAGTAAATCATCTATATATTGTACTAAGACTGAGCTTCCTGGCATCACTAGTTTCTCTAAGCACTTTTTCAATATCTGATTAAAGATGGAAGGACTTTCCGTGTACCCCTGAGGAACACGATTCCATACATAGACTTTGTTTTCAAATTTAAATGAAAAAAGATACTGACTATCCGGGTGCAATGGTATTGAAAAGAATGCTTGGCATAAATCAATCACAGTAAACCATCCTGCACTCCAAGGAATCTGGTATAGGATTACTGCAGGATTTGGCACAATAGGACCACAAGGTTCAACAATCTTATTTATTTTACGTAGATCTTGAACAATCCTATATTTTCCACTAGGTTTCTTCAGACCCATGATTGGTGAATTACAAGGGCTACTCATTACTTCTTTTAATATGCCTTGTTTTTCCATTCTGTTAATTTCTTCAATAACTCCTGCCTTTACTTCTGCACTCATTTTGTACTGTCTGGTATTTGGAAAAATTGCACCTTCCTTTACAGTGATTTTAATTGGGTCTATTTTGGCCATAAGTTCTACTTCTTTCCCCGTAAAATCCCATACCATGGAATTTACTGCAGTTTTTAATTCTTCTGGCAAGTCGTCTTTTGTTATCAGAGAGAACATTTCATCTACTTCTATCCCTTGCTTTGCAATCATAATTTTATATACATGGTCTTCATCTGGGGTCTGAACTGCCACACCATCCGGTGTGCAGAAAATTGTGCAGTTCATTTTGCACAACAAATCTCGACCCAATAAGTTTACTGGACTGGAATCGCACACTACAAACTGATGCATTTCTCTAAAATTTCCAATTTTTACTTCCATTGGTTCGGTAAGCGGTGTTCTAATCTTTCAATTAGCTACACCCACAACTTGGATAGCTTCTCCAGAGAGAGGAAGGTCTGGGATGTCTGCTGTTCTCACAGTAGATCTGGTAGCACCCGTGTCCAAAAGGAAAGTAATATCATTACCTTTCACCTTTCCTTCGACATATGGACCTGACTGGTCTACCGGTAAGGATGCGCCAAGTACGCACTCCTTCTCCCCCTCTCCTAGGCACCGTCATTGACTATATGGACAAAAATCATCCTGTAAAAGAAATTGTGAGTACATAATCATTCTTACCACTTACTCCTAGATATCCGACGTCTGTACCGTGCTTTGCTCTGCTTACATTACCCTGTATAGGTGCAGGTGGTAACTGACTCTGAGGATTTACACCCTGCTGTGAGTCATTCTGCGTCTGTGGATTTAAATTTTGATTTGGGCCATTATTATTTCGAATCTTTTTACATTCATCCTTCCAATGCCCCAATTTTCCGCATCCGTGACAAGGAAATTTCTTTTTAGCCTCTTCTCTGCTCATTCGTCCTCTCAATTTAGCACCATTCCCCGTGTCACCATTCGTTCCAGAATCTTTTCCCTGATTATCACTTGGATTATCCAAATTAATTCCCTGTCGCTCAGCCATTTTCACCTGAGCCCACATCACTTTCTCTTGTAGCTTCTTGTGCCTATCCTCAATGTCGTCTCCACAATATTTTGCATATTTCAAAATTTCGTCAATCGGTTTCCCTTGCCAACACAGCATGTGCTGCTTAATCATCTGACAAATCTCTGGTTTTAATCCATAAACAAATCGGTAAACAAACTGACTCATGTTTTTATCTCCAATATCCTCAAATCCACTATGCTGTTTGAATACCTGCAATAAACGTTCATAATAGGCATGTACCGATTCACTGGCTTCTTGGGTAGTTCTGTCTATTTTCACCCAATCTGTTTCTTTTGGTGGTATTTTCCCTTTCAGGTAAGTTATTACCTGCTGATACTTTTTCATTACATCACTTGATGGGGCACCTGTCTTTGGATCTCTAGGATACTCTTCACTTGGCCAATCAACTGTGATTTTACAATCTGTCCATAAATCGGCGGGTACCACTATGTCGAATAAACCATCCAAATCTTTCAACAATACCTTTGACACTTTCACAAACCTCTCAACCTGCTTGTACCATTCAATTGGCTTTTCTCTCAATTTTGGGAAATCATTCGTAAACGACAAAATATCCTGTCTACTCCATGGGACATGAACATAACCTCCTCCAGGTACTTCTCGCATCGGGTACATTTGATCTGCTTTCCCTGTTTCCTTCATTAAATATTCAGAAGTGGTTCTACTGTACCGTGCCTCTTCCTTTTTCTTTGTCCATCTAACTTTCCATTTATCTAGGTCTCCCCATTTCTGTAAAACTGTCATTAATTCCTTTACTTGTAATTTTCGACCAGAGGCATTCATGTTTTCTAAATCTTTGTCAGAGAAATCTGCTCTATAGGGTTTCTGTAGTACCTTTGACTTTCCTATTTCAATTCCCATCTGTAAGGCCAAATCTGATAATTTTTCATGAAATATTTTTACATTTCTAGTGATACTTCTGCATACGAACAATAGTTCTTCTTCATCGTAAGTATTTAGACGATCTACTCCTACATTTCCTGCTAACATTTCTTCTAACTCAACCTTTAATTTGTAAATGTCCATGATCTTTGGGGGTGAACTCTGTTTGTCTGATCCTTGTGCCCACCTTTCTAAATCTTCTGGCGTTACTACTGTGGCACTTTTGGTTCCCGATGAGGTTACTATATTTACATCTTTGGAGCAACCAGGGGTTATTCTTCTAGGAGTACTATTTATAGATCCTCGAAAAGGTAAATCCATTAAGGATATCATAGATTCACAATCACTGAATTGATCATCAATTATTACAGGTTCAGGTTTTGGGATTTCTACAGGTGTGGGCATCGCCAATTGTTTCAGATAACTTACTGTGTCACCATATAAGGGAACCACGGGACCAATTGTTACAGGTATGGTCAGAGAATCAGGATGTGCATTTAACTGTGTTATTTTCTGTATCAATTCTGCTCTGTTTCTGTCTATAGCTTCCTTTTCCTTATCCTGAAGTACCCTATTTACTGGGGGATTATGCAATACTTGCGGTACCAATGGTGTCTTTAACGGTGGTGCACTTGGGGTGCATCCACTTGTCCCTTCCTGATATGGTGGCGGGTTCTTTAATATTTCTTCCATAAACTCATCTTCAGAATCTCCAAATCCTGTCAAATGTTTTGTCTTCTCTGTACATTTGCTCCCTGACGATTCTTCTGCCATTAATAATGGATACAAACCTTCTGTAAGCATCGCTCTTCTCCACTGTTTCATTTGACCATCCCTTGACTCATTTTGGTATCTAGGAAAAAATCCCCGATAACCCCTACTACTTCTGGATCGGTCACGTTCGAATGCCTCGGTTTCCCACTCTTCTAAGGCTTCGTATTGAGTTAATCTTGGTCTGGGTTCTAAGTCATTCATCCTCAATCTCAAATTTTGAAGAATTCTGCCATTGAAAGTGCCATTCTCTGGGAACGCTAATATCCCATCATTTTTGGTATATTCTATCCAATTTTCTAACCACACGCAAGTATGATAACCTCTTTCCATCATCATGAATGAGGCGGGCGTTTTAGCTGGTGGAATGATAATTCCTTCTCTAGTTTTGATTGGTTTATCCTTTTTAAAATAATTCTTAATCTTTTGTAGAAATTACATTTTTCTCTTCTCCCCGTACATTTTGGGTAAATCTCGGTGTATAAAATTATAATCTGCAAAACCTAGGAATCTCCTATCCGGACGAGTTCCTATTAAAGTTGGATCGCGTTTCAACATACAATCTCCACTATCCACTAGGATTTCGACTTCTATGGTAACAACGAATCAAATTCCAGCTAACTTTTGTCTCTGAACCAATCCTAGCGCGGCCCTTTTGTGACGTTTGTCTGCCAACCCCTACTTTACAATCTGCGCTTCTCTGTCCCTCGCTGTTTCGACCAATCCCAGCCCGGCACCTGTGACGTCAGTACTACTCCTAACTACTGACCCCTCCTTTACAAGAGTCGTTCCACGCCCGCTGTTTCGACCAATCCCAGCGCGGCGTTTTGTGACGTCAGTTCCCTCTCGTACGGAAAACTTTATTTTCTCTACGTTTCTTATTAAAATTCAGTAACAACATAAAACATTCGCTATCGTGTCAGTTTCTCTAAATTGGAAAAGATAGTTTCGTTCATACTTAGTAAAAACCTTTCCGTTTACTAAACATACACTACGAGTAAAACCCTTCCGTTTACTCTTCACATAAGCCTCAGAAATACCTGCTACTTCTTCAATGTTACCCTTTCTAGGTGATATAACATCAAATTTTTACCAGCATATTCCTTTTGCTATTACTCACACGCATAAAGTCCCTAACAAGTACTGATAGCCCTGCTTAACTTTTCAGTAGTATTTCTGCCTGACAGATAACCTCACTGCAGTATGGCTTCCACTTACCATCCGCTATTCAATTTTCCCCGGGGAATTCTTGACAACATAAAACAAACTTTGAACAAACGGATGTTAGTTTATATAAAAATAAAATTCTCATTACCCAATCAACAAAGTACAACCATCCTCTGATAACCAGAAAACTGATCCAGCGGGTTACTAACAACAAGCATTCATACACCGAATACTCACCTGGGCCCATACATTCATACTACGCTAGCAATTTCCGCTGGTGGGTCAGTTGTACTCTTTATCAAATCCCTGCTACCAATTACTTTTCTGATTGAAGAGTAATGACTTACCAATGGACCCTTTGCTAATTGGGAAGTTTAAAATGAGTGACATTCATTACAATTCATAATCCTGAAATAATCACTGAGTCAGGAAGTTTTAAAATGTTTATCTAAAGATTTAGCAGAGTAAAATACAGAACCACATGATACTTAATCGTATATCAAGGATGAAGCATAATAATCAATTTTCGATCAATGACGGTCCCTCAGAAAGGAGAAGATAGAGACAGCAGCACAACTAAGGTTGCGTTTTATATTTACCTAAATAGCGAGAACCAAACCCCTTGGCCAAGGAGTTGGAAAGATAGGACTCAGGCAGGATGAAGAGCAAAGACCTCCTCCAGGTTCAGGACAGGACCGGTGACCTCTCTATCAACGACGCCTGCGTCGTTCCCCTCTCTGATACTTCGCTTCTCCTCGAATTCTCCCGTGTCTTGCTTCTAATGGACTCCGCCGCCCCCTCCTCAGGACCTCTCTGGACAGCGATTCAGTCTGCAATCGATCAGCTTCTCATGGCACTCGAACTCTTGTGCTAGCATCTCCCCTCTTCTCTAACTAATTAGCTAATTCTATATCTATTATACCCTTCTACGCCCATGTACCTCCCATTAATGTTGCAAAAATATGGGCCCACTACTTCTGATTGGACGGGGACAGGGGGTTGATCCTCACACCATGTCAATTTAGTTCAATTTCTTTAAGCCCATTGTCTTTAAAATACCGCCCATCACAATTAATACATTGGCTTTATTTCCCACCCGTTTCCCATTGATTCAGCAACATATTTTATATACAATTGTATCGAGTGCAGGTACATTGCGGGTGAACTTGTGAACCAGGCTTCTCGACCTTGGAGGGCTTCCAAGTTGACTTAATCGCATTCTCTGGTCAGCCTTTCAGGGCGCATGTGCAGAACCAATGTCTCTCGAGGTGCAGTTCAACCAACCCAGGCCCGTTTATGAACTAATAAAAAGTCAAAGAAGAAAATATTAATTTTACAAAATAAATGGTTTCACTGTATACCCACTATGTCTACTCTATTCCCTTTTAATTAAAATTCTATCCCGCATTAATAGCGTTAAAATACCACAGTTTAATTGCAACATATGAGCAAGCTGTAGCGCGTGAAAATATTAAGCAGCCATTTTAATACACACTGCGCAGAAGCAAACGTTTCCCTCCTAGCAAAGAAAGACATCATACCACGTGATATGATTGACGCATGCGCAATGAAATTCCCGCGCTTTTGCGGCCATTTTAGATTAGACAAGCGTTATTTGTTAGTTTAAACATATAGGCAAGCTTCCTTCTACTTGTATTCATGTGTGCATTTGTTATTACAGACATTACAAAGTTTAATAAGTTAATACTGTGAGAAGATTGCTTTCGAGCAAGTCTCATTGTGAGTCCTTGCTCCATCATTGGTGCTGGACAGCGCTTCAAGGAATGTTGCTGCGCTGCCCTGCGACAAAACTACAGGGCAGGACTGCGCACCATCAATAAGATAGTGTGCATTCCTGGGCCTCATTCATGAAAATTGTTGCAGCGCTGCGACAAGACAGCGTTGCAACACTTTTCACTACGCCCTTCTTGCGACTCCATGGATGCGCTGTATTCACTGGACAGCGCTCCATGTCGCAAGTAATGACAGATACGTCTGGAATCCTGACATATCTGACAGCGCTAAAGTCACGCATTGCTGCAGTTGTGTCACAAGCATGACGCAACTCCAGCAAAGCATGGGGCCAGCCTATCCCTGTGGCACTGCGTCACCCTTACGCCTTCCATGAAGTAGGCGTAAGGTACTGACGCAGTGGCGTCCTACAATTGTCGTAGTGAAATCTGATGGATTTCACTGTGCCACTCCTATGAGGCTTTGTCGCGTGGGAACGCACACCCTGCATACATCATACCTGATGCAGGTATAATGTGGCACAGGGCTTCACAAGGCCACACATCTGCCTACATGCGTCACTTTGCAAATTCGGCGCAACGTGGTGCTAGATTTTGCCTGGTCTTTTCTTGAGGGGTGTCAGCGCAGTTGGAGATCCATTAGTCTGTAAGCGTTGGGGGAGTGGTGGTGCTGAGGGAGTTGACGAGAAGTTCTTCGGTGGCCTTGATCCAGCTGCAAGGGGGGTGATGATGGCGGTGGTGTACGGTGGGCATGGTGAAGACGTGATGTATACAATGATGGTCGGTCCAGGAGAGTCCGGTGGTGTGGCTATAGTTGAAGTACCCGCTGGCGGAGGAGACGTGCTCGATCGTGTGTCCTGCTATGTGGCTTGGTGCGGTGACTAGCTGCTTGAGTCTGTTGTTGGCGACCTTCTCCAGGAGAGGGTGGTGTTCTGGTCACTGGGGTTGTCGAGGTGGAACTAGAGTTCTCCGAGTAGGATGTTGTCGGTGGATGGGAGAGCCTGGGGTGCAATGAGGTCTACAATGGTATCGGTGAATGGGGGTCCATGGCCCAGGGGGCCTGCAGATAATGGTGCCGCAGAGGATGGTGTTGGACTTGGTCCAGATCTGGAAGTTGAGGTGTTCCATGGTCACCGTTGGGTCATTAGAGTGTGTGGTCAGTCAGTGCTTTTGTAGGAGATGGCAATGTCTCCTCCTGGACTGTCGGGGTGGTCCTTGCGGGTGATTTAGTAGCCGTCCGTGATGGCGATGGTGATGTCCGGTCCGGAGCAGAGGTTGGTCCAGGTGTCCGTGAAGAAGACGATGTCTGAAGAGGTGGCATCAAGGAGGTCTCAGATTTCTGTTGCGTGTTTGTGGAAGGACCGCACGTTGAGGAGGATGCAGTTGAGCTGGTCGGGTGCACTGTTGGTCGGCTGGGTGGCACGAGGCACTGGTGTGCTGATGTGGCAGAAGGTTTGTTTGTAGTTTAGACAGGTGCAGGGTTCAAGAGAATTCCACAGTGTTGCTAGATGGCAGGCAATGTGTCGTCCAGGGTTGATGGCGAGGAGGGTGCTGGCGTAGCAGTGGAGTGTCCGAGAGGAAGGGTCCTTGGTGCTGAGCGCGGTCCAGGGGCGGACGGACACAGACGGGCTTGCCTATGGCTTGCCTTTGGCACGGGAGACGTCCATTACAACCAGGCATTACATCGTAATTAAGGCTCTCTGTTTTCCGTTTTTACTGATTTTTACAGATAAATACAGACAGAAAACCATTTATTTTCTTGTCTGTATTTATTTTTAAATGTGGATAAAAACGGAAAGTGGGTGCTGTTTGAGTGGTTCTAAATACACTTTGCCATGACTGCCAGGCCAATAACTGTGTGGATTGATGAGAAAGGGGGTTAAAAAAAGGAATTTTAGTAAAGAGGCTTAAACAGCAGTAGATATGCACAAGGCTGATACTGAAATCTGCATATTTTCATATAAGTGTATTAATTTATCTTCTGCAGGTGTTCATGTCACTGAAACCTGGCAGGCATTCAAGTATGACTGCATATTTATTGGTTAAATAAATGTGGAAATATACCAGTTTCAGCTTTATTTTTTTCATAAAATCCATAATAAAAATGGATAAATACAGATAAAGCTGACAAAAAATAAATATGGATGAATACAGACGGAAATGTCCAAAAAATAAATACCATAAAACCGGGAGCCCTAATCGTAATGCCTTTACAACGCAACTTTAACAACGCAGTTGCCTTTACATCGCATGCCATTCCAACGCAATGTGAGGTTAGTAATGGAGATTTTTTAAGTTTTAGGGTGGGTATGGGTTTTGGGGGTCAGAGATTAATTTTAGGGTTCAGGGTGTGTTTTGGGGTACAAGTGTTATTTTAAGGGTTGCACTCACTGGAGTGGAAATAGTAATTTTTACTCCTCTGCAATCCAGCAATTTTCCAACTGTTGAATTATGCGTAGTATTAGTATGCATTGTAATGGAATGCGATGTAATGGTATGCGTTGTAACGTCATATATACCTTTGGCACACCGGTGGTACGCCCGCTGTGCATGGGCGCACAGTGGCCGCCATTGAGAAGTGCTGCGGGGGGACTGGACAGCTGGAAGGTGGGAAACACGGAAAAGGACACTGGAGGGTCGGGGATGCGGGGGTGTGTGTGAGCGGGAGTTGTAAATATTTTAATTTAAAAAATCTTACCTCAAGGCCGGGTCCCGCGTCTTCTGTGCTCCTGCTCTCCTGAGTCTGCTTCCAGGAACAGGAAGAAGGCAGCCAGGCTCCCGCCCCTAAGCCAATCACAACGCTGCAATGTGGCGTTGTGATTGTTCTGGAGCGCCGGGACAAGGCGTTCAGCCAGGGGCTGGAGGGATGGGCATGTTCTCCATGCAGGCTGTAATGCAGCCCGCATTGCGAACAGGGAAGTGCGCATGACTGCTTTGGGCGGCCTGAGCGGGCCGACCAAACAGTCATTGCGCACTTGAGTGGGCATATCACTCCGCCCCTGCCCTGCTCCGTGAGTGGAGCAGCCATACCCACCCTCCCGCACACAAAGGAAACATAGCATGAGTACATCAGAAAGTTATCATCATGTTATTATTTTTCCTCTTCTTGCACTGCTTGAAAGCAGTGGGGCGATGCTCTTCCGTCATTGCGGATGAGCCACTACTGGGAGTACGTCACACACAGGTGCTAGGCCTGGGCGACTCGAACCCCGGGCCTCCTCCGCTACGCGTCCCACCTTCTCCTTACCTGGACATTGACACTGTGGCGCAATCAGCTGCACTCTCTCCAAATCTGTGACTCAGCCAGCAGGAGCCTCAGCCAGGTGGGATTTCACAAGCCTGGGTACAGCAGTCGCCGCCAAGTCCACTGGGGAACCTCCAGATGCAGGTGATTCAAGAGGGCCCACTTAGGCGGGAAGTTGCAGCGCTCCCGCCACACAAGTTCGTCGCAGCTCAGGGGCTTCACCCTCCACAGCGTCCGGCCAGCGCAACATCATCCGGCCTGTGATGCAGAGAGGAGCTGCCCACTGTTGGTAATCTCCTCCGTGCACCCCGGTGTAGTGGTGGATCGCAGTATGCGATGCAGACCTCCCTACGTTGGTGCGCAGGAGCGCCTCTACCATTCACAGCTCCAAGGGGCTCAAGGCAGTCTTCTCACACAGATCAGCAACGTGTCTCCATGCGACTGGCCAGACTTCACCACCAGGTAAGGGTGATCGCCGCGCCTCAATGTCTAGTGCCACGGGCCAGCGACTCCACAGCACCTTCGCATCCCACTCCGGGTCCCAGACGCAGGCCCAGCGAGGCCTCCGGGCCCTGGGGACTGTCCGCGCATTCAAGGTTTTGGATGCCATGGTGTTGCAAGGAGTGCACAATGAAAAGTGATGCATCACTGGTTTTGCCCAGCGATGCGCCTCTTTTCATAGATGTAGCCCTGAATTTCCTCTCCCCCTGGGATTCTGGCTGGTCATCCTGGCTGTGGGGGGCATGAGGGGGTTGTTGATCTGTGCTGCACTTGGCCCTGGCTGCTCCATTCTGCATTCCATTGCTTTTATTTCCTATGTTTCATTGGAGGTGGACTGATAGGCTATTTTTGCCTATAGAGGAAAATAAACTCACGTTTGGCTGACTAACGTGCGTTTTTTTGCCGCTAATGGGCCTTTCGTTAGTTTTCGCCCGCTAACGACAGAATTCCTATCGCCTTCCCGCTTGTGTTAGCGGCAGTTTTCACTGCGGCTCCCTGAAACTATTGCCATGTAGCAACGTCTTGTAAATACGTCGCTAACAAGGCGATAGTTTTCAGCGGTACACGGCGGTAAGAAAACTGCCGCTAACTAGCGTTAGTTACGCCACTCCTTGTACATATGGCCCTATGTCTAGAAAATACTGGTGAATTTCTGACAATATGGAGGCATTACTGCATGACCAATTGCTTTGTGAATCAAGCCTAGTATCTCCAGGGTTTCATTGGTCCTTCAACCCAAAGATACTGGTATGTGGATGCTTTGTGAAATGACTGTGGAGATGGTGCACTGAAATGAACTGTTAGATCCTCAGAAGGAAGAGTAATCCACATTGGAACTCCAAGGATAAACCTTCCAGGCTAGGTTTACATGAAAGCCAATGACAGATGTAAGTCCGTTTTTATATAGCGCAGCTACTCACCCTTACGGGTCTCAAGGCGCTGGGGGCCGTGGTGGAAATTGAGTGAGCTATTGCCCAGAGTCACATGGTGCTGAGCTGAGGATCGAACCGTGAACCCTGTGCTCCGAAGTCAGCTGCCCTGGCGGCTGCACCACTCCTCCACACTAAGCTGCCCTTTAATATTACAATGAATGTATTTGAAGAGAATATAACCAAAAGACAGATGAAAATCAACTTTTTGTATATGTATTTACTGAAAACTGGGACACTTTTATCAAAAATGTTTTGCATAATGTGCAAACAATTTCAGTAGGAAGGTTTAGAGATGAGTGGTGGGCCTAACAGAGGACAATAAAATATACATAGAACATATTTTATCTCACATAATTATTTCCATTCACAAGTTACAGGTATCCAAGTATCACATACGAACAAGGGTAGGGAGTAACCACTAACTGTGTTTAGAATTTAGAAGGGGGGGCAAATAAACCACGTTTGAACTGGGAAAAGAGAGGTTTGTTCAGAGCTGATCATAGAAGGCTTTTATAGGAAGGGTGTGAGTATTCAAAGGCACAATGCACTGAGGCCACACAGTGAGAAGACCGAGGTTGGCATAGTGAAGAGTGTGCTTTTGGACGTGCCATGAGAGAACCTTGGAGAAGCTAAAGGATGATGTGCCATGATTTGTTTTGCATATCAGAATCAGGAGTTTATATTGGGCCGTGCTTGGCTGTGAACTGTTAACTAGTAAGTTGGGCATCTGAGTATGTCTACTAAAATTGGACAGTGTTTATTATTGATTCTGTCAAGAGGGGAGTTGAAGCCCTGAGAGGGACCCATCTGCAAGGAGTTTGGTGGTTCATCTTACTACCAAATGGTGCATTTATCTGTTTCAAATAAGTTGGTTAAAAGCCCTACAGCTAGTTTATGACGTACAATGCAACCCTGATCCTTGAAGTTTTGCCTCCAAAAATATTTCGGAAAATAACATACATAATGCCCAAGTGGCATACGAAATTCAAATAATCTGAATATGTAATTTGACATGGCCTTTTCCACAATATCATAAAATAACAGACAAAACAATAAGTACCACCTGACAGCAATATAATAACATAATTTATACGTGTGTCAAACTTGGTGTGAACTATTACTCAAACATCATCAATAATAAATATTTTAAAAATACACGCGACCTCAAAGATCAAATTGTCGATTTGATTCAAAATCTTTATTTCGGCACTCTCAGCATAGCCATAAAAGAGCAATTGTTTAAAATACAATACATCATAAAACGTGTTTAAAAACGTTAAAATATACATCCAAGGCTCAGCATCCTACAAACAAAGCGATGCTAGAATTGATAGAGAATGCTTTGCTTAACACGTATTGCTTCAGAGATGTAAGAGGCAACACTAAAACAAGTAGCTGGGGCCTCCATAATGCACAAAAAACACATTGCAGCATTGTGATCCCTGATGTTGTGTGCAATAAAAATTGATTTTAAATATTGTTTCGTTAAATCATGCTAAAATTGGCAGAAAGCATAAAGTGCTGAGTGCTCTGTTTTGAGGATCCGTCACATGGGCACGGGACCGACGCTCTAAACCATTGATTAATAACAGGGAAAGTAACAAGGTGGTGTACGATGCCTAGCCGCAGTCTGGTTAAAACAAAGTAGTGTACGATGCCTAGCCGCAGTCTGGTTAAAACAAAGTGGTGTACGATGCCTAGCCGCAGTCTGGTTAAAACAAAGTGGTGTACGATGCCTAGCCGCAGTCTGGTTAAAACAAAGTGGTGTTGAGTGCTTGTCACCAGAGACAGATACATCTGAAATCCCTTGGGGAGTACATACGACATATATGTGACAACCGTGGGTTTCCTAACATCAACAAGGGCTCTTTTTTCCACACAAACATCAAGTAAAACTGCCTTCACCTCAGACTTCCATTGCATAAGGATTCTAGAAGGCTCCTGGATCCCAGTAGAGCCAAACACCAACTTGAGAGTATCGTTGATGTAGGACAGCCACAGGATATGTTTGTCTTTGACTTTTTAACTGCTTTTGATACTTCAAAATGTTTTACACATTTTAGAGACCAAGACCTTCGTTCAACAGTAATAAATGCTTTGAATGTTGATTTTCAACCAAATGCAGTTCAAGACACAAATGCTTACGGGTTTTCAGTAACAGCAGTCAGTACAGTCAGGCAGACACCGCTGCGGTCAAGGGGAAGAAAAGCATAGGGTTAGATAGCTGAGTACTGCCAACACATTTGCCATCGCGGTCGATGGAAGCAACACTCAGCCACTGAGTTTTGAGGGACAACGGTTGACCAGAGTTCAGGGGAAGTTCTACTCCAGGGGATTCAGAGTTTTGAAAGTCCCAGGGTTCGGGCACAGCAGGCAGTTCTGGGTTACCTGGATCGGAGGTGCCGAAGGTCTTGGGATGCAGATATTGTTCTTCTCTGACGGTGTTCAGCTACAGGTGCAGAGAGGGCAGTCTGTTGCGGTCGGGCGTTCGTGCCCATGTTGCTGCTTTCACGCAGTTGCCGCCACCAGAAAGGGGGTACAGGCTCACAGGAGCGTGGCTGTTTCCAGCGTCTGTCACAGGTACTGTGAGGATCCCTCTGGCTGGTGGATGCATTGATGGGGTCGTATACTGGACTGGTGACCAACAAGCCTTGGCTGCTGCAACTTTTGGTTGATGAGGTGAATCACGTCGACACGGTCTTCACCTCGTGGCGGTCTTTCCCTGCGGCGTGCCCGGGGACTAGTACCACAAGTCCAAAGGCAGGTCCCAGGCAATTGGCGAAGGCTGACAGGGCTCCAGGGTTCTTTATAGGCTGCACAGCTTTCAGGTAGGGACGGCAGACCACAGTTGTTGAACACTTTCGCAATTAGCAGGGTTCGGCGCCGGTATCTTTTGCAGCAGGGCTCAGTTCCTGGTTCAGCAGCGCATCTTCTTCCTCTGTCTTCTTTAGGTCCATCGAATCTGAAGCCGAGGTCTCGGGAAATCACTTAAATACTAACTTTAGGGGGCGTTGAGGGGGAGCCAGGTAGTAGCCAATGGGCTGCTTACCTGTAGGGTGACTACTATCTCTATATGCTTACCCCACATGGGGGGTGGGCATATCCCTGACCCTGATAGGCTATTTTCCCCATATTCAAGATGGTGGAAAGTGAAAGGTGGGGTCCACCTCGCCTGCCCCGCCTTAGGGGTGGTGCAGGCTGAAGCTGGGCACACCTCCTAGTCTCCTAGTCTTCCAGCCTTTCCTCCCACCAAAAGGGGAGAGGAAAGTCCACACAAAACCTCATTTCTTTCTTTCCACCCTGGGATTGAGGCTTGGGGACTAACACAACTGGGCTGGCCCAGGGACTGAGGGTTCAATGACACCCAACTCCAACATCTTGCTTACCTCAGCTTTGATGCTTTCTTTGACATGGTCAGACTGCCTGAGGTAATGGATCCAGTTAGCTAGTAACAATGGTCAACCAGTGGAAGAGTCCATACAAAAGTTACTGTGGGCATATAATACTGCACCTAATCTGGTAACCGGAATGTCCTCTTTTACATCTCTGAAGGAATGAAATGCTTGCACTAAATTGGGCCCTGGATGGTTTAGGCAATGGCAAACGTATTTTGGTGGATTACAAAATGTGTGGAGAAAAGATTTTGAGACATCAAAGCAAACAGATGGAATGGAATGATACCAAACATTGTGCTAAGAAGCAGCTATGGAAGGTGGGTGACTGGATACTCATAAAAAAACAGTGAACAATGGTAATACGTTGAGTAAGTTTTCAAAGTCCTTTCACATTGAGATCCATGGGGCCCCCTCAGCAAAGTACCCTGGCCTGAGCACTCCTCAGTGAGTCCCGATGGAGGCCCCTCCATATACTTTGTAGGGAGACCCCCTCCAGTTTCGTTACGCCACTGGGTTAGCAGTGGTAAAGTGCGCAGACTCATAAAGCCACAAAAAACGAATTTAGCAAAACAAGAGTGAAGGCAAAATGTTTGGGGGAATACCACACCAAGGCGGTCAGGTCCAACAGCTCCATTAACCTGTATCAATCCTAGTGGACCCATTCACCTAAATATCTATAATGCCTATGACAGCTCCAGTAGGACCCACACTCCTGAAGAAGGCCATAGTAACCAGTACCCAAAGGTCAAAATGCATTGGCTTAATGAAGGAGTGCTGGATACAGTCTTTCCATATATTGGCGCCAGACCAGAATTATGTACATTTTCAAGACAAAGACATTTCTGGCTTTTGATGCCACCTTCATATACTATCCATAGGAGACTTTAGACACTAAAGCTAATGAAAAGGGTAATGATGTAGGAAAATGCCTCTTTTTGCATGGTTCGCCCCCAATTTTTGCCTGATGTCTGATGTGATTTCAAACTATAAGTGTACTGGGTCCCTGCTAACCAGGTTCCCAGTGCCAGATCTCTTTCCTCAAAACTGTACCATGATTGGCACAACTTCAGTTACCTCTATAAGTCCCTAGTAAATGGTACCCCTGGTACCAAGGGTACGGGTACTGAGGAGAGTCCTCTGGGGCTGCAGCACTGATTGTGCCACCCCAGCGCTCCCTCACCGAGGTTATGCCCTTTGCTGCTGCAGGCTGCGTGTCTTGGTGCAGGAAAATCCAAAGAGTTGACATGCCTCCCATGCACATGTATAAGCAAGGGGTATACCGTGGCACACACTGACTTTTGCAGCGAGGACCGTGATTATTTCCCGCCTCGTGTTTTATACAGCTGACTGGCAGCGTTTTCCGAATTAAGAGAAGCAGAAGCATTCACTTGTGTTGAAAAATGACCCTCACCTGTGAGAGAGGTGGGCTCAGCCCGAGTCAAGGCGCCGCTCGGCACGCATTACCCAGGGGTGTTGTTTTAGCATCCCCTTACAGATTTCACGAACGTTGTTCCATTGCCCTTGTCCTGAGGAGGCCAAGAAGAATACAAATGCTGAAACGCATCCGCGACGACATTTTCTCTGGAGGAGTTTGCGCTAAATTAACAAAGAGTGATTTGTAACTTTTTGTGACACAAGAGAGCTAAAGAAAAGGCACTTTTGCCTCAGTGTATACTTTTTGACTACCTCTAAGTGGATCACCTTGATCTAATGGGTGAACACCATATTTAGAGATAACATTGTGGGGTATTGGTAACGTAGAGTTGTCTTCAGTTGTGTTTGTCTTGTATATATTTTATGTATTTTTGTATGCCCTGGAGCAATTTATTTGTTTGAAGATCGGTCCCATGTTGTATGTGTGCCTTAAATTTACTTAGGTGAAACATTTCTGAAGTACTAAAGACTGGAACTAGAGTAATTGAATGTTCCCTATGTTATAAATAAAATGTATATATTAATTCCCCCGTACCAATTGTTTTTGTACATGATTATGCCTCCCATGCACTGCATAAGATATAGATAAGCCCCCCTACTGCAGGCCTTCAGGCCTAAGGCAGGGTGCACTATATCCTATGTGTGAGCCTATAGGCCCCTACAATATCAAGTCTATTCTGTGATGTTGTAAGTGAACAGGGAAGCCTTAAAGAGTACATAGGCTGGATACACGTCAATACGAGTTTCCCAGCTCCATGATGGCTTCACTGATTTCTAAGGTGTTTGGTACCAAACATCTGGTCTTAATAAATCCTCACTGATAGATGTATTAATAAATTCACACAGGAGACCTTTTTAGAGGGTCCCCAAAAAACCTACCAAGCCCTGGTGTCTTTCCTGGCTGGTTTTCATCAGTCTGCCACCACCAGACATGTTTCTGACCTCATGGGGTGAGAGCCCACACTCTTGAGAGGACAGAGACAAAGTCTGCTCTGGGCAGATGTGTTGCCCATCTCCTCCAAGACAGGATGGCTTTCCTGGACGGAAAGCTTCAAAGGCCAGGCCGCCTTTGAAATCCAACCCAGGAACCTCCAGATACTGGGGGAGGCCAAAACCCCCCTTTCTTGCTCCTGGAACGAAGGCCAAGTACATAATCCACAATGTCCTGTCTTGGTTTCTGGAGGGGTCTCTTCCATCCTTTGTTCCAGGATGGCTTAGTACATGGAAAAAAAAACAAATACCTTGAGGCAAGCCAAGAGCTCCAGAAGCTCTGGTATGACCAAAAGGCTACCATGGTGGAGTTCCAACCAGGGCAGAAGGTGTGGGATTTGGAGCCTCTGGCACCTAGGACCCTCAAGGACAAATGAAGTGGGTCCTACCCTATCCTTGAGAGAAAAGGGGAGGTCACCTACTTAGTTGAACTTTGCACATGTAGAAATCCCAAGAGAGTGATACATGTAAATCGCTTGAAACCCTACAATAACAGGGCTGATGCCACAATGTTTATGGTCACAGATGAGGACCAGGAGGCAGAGAGTGAGCGACTCCCTGATTTCCTTTCTCACAACCCTAAAGATTGGTCAGTTGATGAAGTGGTCTTTTCAGACACCCTCACTACCCAACAGCAGACTGATTACAGGCAAGTACTAAACTAGTTTGCTGAGCTCTTTTTTTTGACCCCTCATCAAACTAACTGGTGAATACATGACGTGAACACTGGTGACAGCCTACCTGTCAAAAACAAAACATACAGGCAGTCTTACATATTTTGCACCATTTTGTATAAGTATGAATACAATACATGTATGACGGAAATTCTTATTTTGTCCAGCAATGTGTTTTCTGTAGTAATGTTTCCACTCAATCAAGTTGATGAGCTTTCTAATTTTGAAGGTGTCCCACGTGACATTTTGTGCAGATCTATATACATATTTACATGTGTCCCATAGGCATATAGGGTTGCCCTTGTTATAGGTATAAACATTCTAAAAGTGGCATTTTCAGAATTGTGACTTAAACTCTGACTTTACCATTAAAGAGGATTTTAAATTACAATTCTTTTGAGACCCAACCTGTTCCCAAACAAAAGTGATCACTTATTAAATGTAATAAGGTAGCCCAATGTTATCCTATGGGAGAGTTAGGCCTTGCAGAAGTGAAAAACGAAGTTAAGAGTTTTTCACAACCAGGACATGTAAAACTTACAAGTACATGTCCAACTTTTTAAATACACTGCACCCTGCCATAAGGGTTGTGTGAGGCCTACTTTAGGGGTGACATATGTTTTAAAAAGGAAAGTTTAGACCTGGCAAAGGTTTTACTTTGCCAAGTCCAATTGGCAGTTTAAAACTGCACACAGGCTGCAATGGCAAGCCTCAGACATGTTTTGAAGGGCTACTTAAGTGGGTGGTCCAATAAGTGCTGCAGGCCCACGAGTAGTAGTGTAAGCCACTTTTAACATGTTTAGGGGAGAGAATGTAAGCACTTTAGTACTAGTTAGCAGTGGAAAAGTGCACAGAGTCCTAAGGGCAACAAAAATGATATTCAGAAAATAGGAGGGGTGAAGGTAGAAAATTTGGGGATGACACTACAAAGAGGGCCAGGTCCAACAGTTTGACACAATATGCTCTGTGGAATCATTGGTCTCTGGGTTCCATGCACTAACTGGACAAGAGTGCATGGAGAAATGAGGTACCCCCAAGAATCCTGCCTTTCCCAGGGTGCTCCTCAAGAGATGGTTTGCTCCTAGTAGTAGCTACTAGCAATCACTAAGAACATACTTTGCAGTGGTAGCCCTCTTTCAGTCTTTATTCCAGATGCACCGCAGGAGAGGACAGCAAACCCTTGGCAGCAGAGTATCATGTACCTTCCTCTCCCCATGTAAGACTGTCGGCAGGAACAACCAGTCTCAATGGAAGACAATTACACTTAGGTCAGCAGACAACCTGATGCATACATGGGTTGGTCCTCCTCTATTCTGGAAAATGTTTGTGCAGTTACTATAACATCTGATTCCAGATACAATCTAAAGCAGTTACTGAAACCTCTTTCTCTGTCCAATAACAGCTGCAGGTAATTCCTAACCGTTACTTGGTCCTTCATGATGCCAGGGCCTTTCCTAAAGCTGTAGCCCATCCAGTGAGCTATCCTGCACATACGTGTACTCGCTCTCCATGGATCAGGATCAGGACTAGAGCAGTATTGGAATGTATGGATACTTTGCCCGTACAGATGGCAACTCCTCAGCTCTGCCTTAACTGAGGGAAAAGAATCCAGAGTCCATTGTGTGGCAGACCCAATGGTCTGGCCAAAGATAGGGTGATGGTGACAGTCTGGTCATTAGTTAGAGATTCAGTTAATAGATGCCTTGGGTGTGGCAGTCCCCTTAATAGCCCTAAGGGCTCCTCATACTGGACCACTCTTACCACAGGGTCCTAACAACCCTAACCCACAATGAGTTGAAAGTAATTCTAGCTGTGCAGAGCCTCATTCCAGAAAGTGTGGTAATTTATACTTACTTTCCTGATATTACAGTGGTTGATATTTTGGATACAATATTTTTGTATGGCAATATTTTTGTTGTCAATATTCGGAGATTCAACTGTATATGGTTCCCAAAGTTAGAATAGCTCTTAGCTTGTCTCAAATAGTAAACTTATTGCATATTTTTTAAAATTTAAAATACGTTATTAAATATTAAATAATTAAACAATAAATGTGTACTATGTTTATACTTTTTATCATAGCAAATCATAATAGTTTACATTTATTTATATTATTAACTATTTTAAATAATTTCATTTCACATTATTTCCTATGGGGTTTTATTTGAAGTCCCTAACTCCATTATTATCCTCTGTGGGAGGGTGTTGCAGTACCAGTGGTTGGCTATGCATAATGGTGGACGTACTACAAAAGTGCAGTGTGTGAATACAGAAAAGTAGCAAACTTACTCAAAAGTGAAGATGGTGAATTAGCCCCTGGACTCTACCTAGCTCTCTAACTGTATATACTTATCTCTCTCTCTCTTTTTCTCTCTCCCACTGTGGA
This sequence comes from Calotriton arnoldi, assembly GCA_963921515.1. Classification (NCBI taxonomy): domain Eukaryota; kingdom Metazoa; phylum Chordata; class Amphibia; order Caudata; family Salamandridae; genus Calotriton; species Calotriton arnoldi. The sequence continues at coordinate 83,316 of CAWUFW010002143.1, read as the reverse complement.
TCTGTTTACCTCGCTGGTTTTCTCCCTTCATGGGCTCTCACATGCTCTGTACCACTATACTACTCTCTGCCTCTATATCCTACCTGCCCGTCGCTCTCTGTGTCTTAACTGTCCTTGTTAGCTTTCTGATATATGTGTCTTCCTTTTTCCTTCTCTCTTACTTCTATTTATGTTCCTATGTATTTCTCTAGTCATATGCTTTCATACACTTCTTCCTTTTAGACTTCCTTTCTCTTGTTCTGCCTCGATCAGTTCCTCCCCTAAACTCCTCTATGCTCCACCCTGTGCTCCTCGTTTGTTTCTACCTGTGAATCATAGTACAACCTTAGTCCTAGCTGACATCCCTCGGCTCTGCACTGTCACAAGTATGAGGGCTGCACAAAAGGTCCCCAGTGACTTGTCCTTTTTTTAGGCGCCATTAGGAGTAAGGGTGGGCGTAGTTCGCGAAGTAGCGCTACGCGAAGCTACGCAAAGTGCAGTTCGCACTACGCGAGCTACGCGTAGCACTACGCGAACTGCGTAGTGCGCTGTTCGCAATGATTGCACAGTGCCGGATGCTTGTCCGCACTGTGCAATCATTGAAAACGGCATCTTGCACAGTGCGAGCTGTCTTTTACTGCCGCTCGAGTAGATATTTACTCGAGCGGCAGCTTTCTCAATGCGGACTGGTAGTTTCTCATCGCGAGCGGTCGCGAGCATACGCGACCACTCGCAATGAGAAACCTGACCTCCCCGCGTTGAGAATCTCGCCGGGAGGTTTATTTTCCACGCTCGCGATCGGCAACTTGATGTTGCTGATCGCGAACGAGGAAAAAGTCTTGCCGGGATGTCATTTTGCTTGCTCGCGGTCACCAACTTGACGTTGAGGACCGCGAGCAAGCAAAAAATGACCGCTACGCTACGCGTGTTTGCACTGTGCTACGTGCAATTCGCGTTGTGCGAAGTAGCGCAAACTTCGCAAACTACGCGAGCGTAGCGTAGTGCTTTGCCCAGGGTTAATTAGGAGATGGACACAAGGAAAAACTCTGCGTAGCTAGAACGTAGTGGCCCAACATCATGTGTAACATCTTGAGTCAGTCTCAGCTTTATGGCCAAAAGCATTTCCAGTGTGAACGTTTTTTATCTTATAGCTATGAGAGTAGGAAAGAAACAACACGTCCTAGAAAGCAAAGTTGCATTGGTTCATATCATAAGTAGAACTGTTTGTAGGCGTCAAACATGACATGGGCCACTTGACAGCAAGGCCTTTTTGGTGCCTAGTGAGCAGCGTATTGTGTTCCAGCAACTTTTCAAAACGGTTTTGTATCTGCATAATTCTGAAATGAAGTCAATACGTCATCTCGTTGTCTGTATTCAGCAACAATGGCCGCATATACGCCTATTCCTGTACAGTCACAGCCTTCCACCAGCGTTCCCCTTAGCTATAAAGCAGCTCTGTTTAGCCCTTTGAAGTTATCTACATAATGATCAGGAAAGGGAGCATAAGTTTCACTTTTTTAACACTTTAACAGAATCCCACATCGATCTTGGTGAATGCATCCCACACCTCAACAAGCTGCAGTTTCTGTGCGTGGATATACGTACACGTTTCAGTTTTTTTCCTGTGCTCCTGCACATGGCATGCATGGCACGCCGTGACGTGTCTTCTGTACCTCGTCTGGTCAGTAAGATATGCGCAGCCTTTTATTGCGCTGGAGAGCGTTTAGTCCTTCGTCTGTTTGCCCTGTTCACACCTTTCCTACAATTTTCGGGATAACATACTGAAGAAATTAATTGTTTCTAATAGGAGCATGCATGTCTGCGGGGCTCTCAGCTGTTGTCAGGGTTGTAACTGACAGTCCACGTAGCTTAATAGCAGCTCTTAAAAACCTCTTGCTACTACCTAGGCAAAGGGGCCGCAAATGTGACCCCTGGCGATCCTAAATGACGTCCTTGAGAGTGGCAGCTGAAGTCCAGAGAAACTGTAGGTATGATGGGAAAAATACCTCACTATACATGTGCAGTTCAAGCTTTTTGGGAGGGCTGATACACGGGGCTCTGTAAGGGAGTTAATGATGACATTGTGCTCCACAACTATGTAAAATAGCATTGTGTACTCACACTCCAAAATCTAGCCAGGCAATGGATCGGCTCTGTTTTCACACAAACCTACACACTCAGACACGTGCATAAGCACACGCCCTACCTCCAGCCCCTTTCTCATTGCCCAATGTTTGAGTTACCTATCTTGTCTTCTCCCATTTTCTGGCCCCAATCCCCTTAAACTGCTGCAGCGCAGCAAGCAGCATAGTGATTGGTCACTCACAATTTGTATATCTTTGCAGGGATGCCAGAGGAATTACGTGGGAGACTGAGAAGTGTGCAACAGTTTAAACAGTGTTTGTGCATGTGTCTGTGTGTATCGGCATGTGTCTCTTTGTGTATATTTGTCGGCGTGTGTACCTCTGTGTGAATGTTTGTGTTTTTATTTTATTATTTTTATTTATTTCTTTTATTTAGTGCATTTTTATAAAGCGCGGACATTACCCGAAGGTGTCAGAGGGCTGTACAATAGAACCAGTTACGTTACAAGAGTAAAGTGTTAGACAATAGAACAATACAAAGATAAATAGGAGACTTAAAAGGACGGGTACACAAACACAAAATCCAACACAGCACGCAAGGGTGAGGAATGGTCAAGAAAAAATACAAATTTACAATGATGAGCAAACTTCCTAGAGGGGCCTGAGAATGAAAGTATTAGTTCTCAAAGTGTCTTTGGAAGAGAAGAGATTTGAGGTCAGCTTTGAAGATCCGGGTAGAGGAGGTTGCACGGAGCAATGGGGGAAGCGAGTTCCAGATTCTCACTACATTGCCTGAGAAGGATTGCGCCATCGATCTTTCCCTTTTGAAGGAGGGGGGCTCAAGCAGAAGCTTTTCCGCATTGCGAGAAGGTCGAGATCCTCCGGACAATTTCAATTTATTCGCCAGGTAACGAGGGGAGGAAGTGTGCAAGGCTTTGTGTGTGATGCAGGCAGTTTTGTAAATAGATCTTGCCTCGATCGGAAGCCATCGAAGAGAAGACAGGATAGGAGTGACGTGGTCGCTTCGTTTAGACCCTGAAATGAAGCGAGCTGCTGAATGGAGGATGGATTTGAGAGGGGAGAGGTGGGATTTGGGTAGGCCCGTCAGAAGAGAATTGCAATAATCCAGTCTAGAGAGAACCAGCGATTGGACCAAGGTTTTTAAGTCTTTCTCCGGGAAGAACCGACAAATCCCCCACAGAAGGCGCAACTGGTAATGTGCGTTCTTAGCAATAGAGTTGATGTGGGAGATTAGGTTAAGTCTTTTGTCAAGTATGACACCTAGGGATTTAGCGCTGTCGACAATGAGGGGTTTGTTGTTGAGTAAGTTCAGCTGATCCATCCAAGATTGAACAGGAGGAGGGGAGAGAGAGGTAGAAAGGAGGAGGAATTCAGTTTTGGCAGGATTTAGAATGAGTTGGTGAGCTAACATCCAGTTGTGAATAGAGTTGAGTTTTTGAATATGTTGCTCTCTGTGTACTTGAGAGTGCTTGGTGTGGTAGCTTGCTCTGGCATATTGTGTATGTACCTGGCAGCTGGTGGGCTACCAATGCATTTGATTGCCATTCCTGGCATTTGCTGGTCACCCCAGGCATTCGAGACTCCCATGGATCCATTGGCAACAGGGCTTCACTGACATATGGCTGCCACAACTTGCATATGATGGTTTAAATATGTATTTCTGCCCCTCATTATGTAATTTAAGGACTTGAAGACTCGAAAATCCTTGGGATCCCACATTTGGAAGCCCCTTGCCATTATGGCAGCAATTCCTGTCCTGAATACAATGTGGAATCTTCTCTCCTTGAGGTCAAATACCAACTGCCAGCTGATCACCCATCGTCAGAACAACTACTGATTATTCTCTGCATTCAATTTATTCTTTCATTTCTCTTTCTCTCACATGCACACAGTCTTGCTCTCTTTCGGACATCACCAACAAGAATGCCAGCTGTTGGTTCAAGTTTGCATCTACAGCCATATCTGCCTGTCGAACTCAATCCACCCAGTTTACGTAACATGTCACTGAGTCCTCTCAATATGGCAAAGAGTCATTCACCTTTGATGTAATGATATCCTTTTAAGGTCTAGTGTCAGCCAAGACTCTGATTTTACAAAAATGATATACATAATACTTAGATGGGCTTTCAGCCGTCCTTCTTTATTCATTGGTCAGTTGTTGTGTCATTAACATTTGATTTCTGTTCCCTAGAGCATACAGCATGGTGCACAGTGTCAACCCACTTCTGCCATTGGCTAACTTCACTATGAGTGACAGCATTCTCCTATTTCACAAGGAGCACATTCAACACAAAGTAGCTTCATTTAGTGTGAGGGGCTACAATGGCAATGTGTGCTATCTAAAGCCCAAAAATATTTTTGCTTTTAGCCTATTTTGTTTTATGTTGGTGGGTGCTGGCTGCTCCCCCGACAATAGACTTTTATTAAAAATAACGAGAAAACAAGCACTGACCAAGCCATACGGCTGGCAGCCAGCACCACACCTGTTGGATTTGGCAATGCTTGTTATGCAGTTGGTGCTCCCAAAACATTTATGGCTGTTCTGGATACTAGCTAACTCACTAATGTGGAGGGCATCCACCAAGGGGTGCAGTATATCAGGAGTATCACATAATGGTACATTTTGCAATATATCTGGATGCACCAGAGAGTCAGAAACAATAGCGCTCCTTGGGAAGTGCACAAACCTGCAGATGTGATGACGTTACCTAAAGGTATGAACAGACAAATGGCCTGCTGTTCAAGAAGAACAGGCCACTGGCTGCTCTATTGTGTTTGCTTACTCCCGAGTGTGTTCATGTGTGCCTTGATTCGTGCCCTGATATAAAGTTATGAAATGTGAATATTCTGCATTGCTCTCGGCGGTGGTGAATTCCGGCCTGGTATTGGATAATGATTGATTGTTCAGAATATTTCCCTTCTTGGCTGGTTTTATGTGTTTAATGATAATGTTAACTGTTGTTTCCACACGTCCCTGCCGGTGTTTCAACAAAGTGCAACAAAAGTAAAGCCGAAATTGAACAAAAAAGCGGTGAATGCATTATTTTAAAAGCAAACTTTGGTCAGAGAGGGTTTCGGTTCAGTTCTTTCTTCCTCTTTCAAATCTTTTGAAAACAGGAAGTAGCTGATCTCTCGGTTGCATTGTTTCTTCAGAAAATAAACGAGGCATGTGAAGTTAGCAGGTTTTTGGCAACAACTGAAGCAAAGAATCTAAGTCAGGAAATTCATAGGAAGTAGACGTAAACAAAAACAGAATGTAATCAGATTGAAGTTATGGGCTTGAAAAAAGAATAGAGAGGGCGAGTCACACAAAGCTGTGTTATTGCCTTAATATTATTTCCACTTGAGTCACAAGGTGCCCAGCTGGGGGTTAAATGTTCATCCTATGTAGGTTCTTTTTATGCATCACAGCGCATATTTAGAATATTTCATTTGCTTGCTTCTGGATATGTCTCCATGTACTTCTCACAGTTAGCGCCCTGTCTGTTCAGAGTTCATTACCTCTATAGATAACAAGGCCCAGCTACAACCGTGGTCCTGGGGGGAGGGGGGTGTCCATACCCCTGCACAGTGGCGTTAGTCCATTGTAAACTTTGTTAGTTACACATTAATGAGAAAGCAAATAAATACAGAGCACTTTTCTTAAACAAAATGGTAAATCTTAGCAGTATTCTCTCCATTTATTTTTAACTGACAATTAAATTAAAAGTTCTAATGTGACACAGGTTTTGCCGCTCGGGGTGACATCTCAGTTTGCTTCTCCTTGTATGGCAAAGTATACAAGAGAAAGTGAGGGATGGAATGCTTTAATTAATCTCAGCCACTGGTAATTCCTCGGGGCCGCATCCCAGTCTTTATTTTGCACACCATGCCCCCTCAGTTCTTTATGTTATGTTAATCGGATTTATAGATGCATAACTCAGAGGTTGGTGGTAAGCTGTTGCTGCCAGTTGCTTTGTTTTGCACTGCTACTCTTTTAAACTGTTATCATTTTAATCTAACTCACAATTGGATTACGATCCTCTTATTCTTTTACTGGAGCTTGTGTATGAATTGTTGATTAACTGTGACCTGTGACTTTTAATTTTAAATTTTTGAAACTGACACGATCTTTTATTTTATATTGAACTGAAAGCGCGTTGTCCTACCGTGTTTTCGTTTGCACTTCAGCACTTTCAGGCTACTCCCGCCCCGGTCCACCGCAGCTTGTTGCTGATTGAGTGGAGGGCGTCACGTGCAGATCACTGTCCTGCCGGCAGAGCACTTCCGCCTGAGAGAGGGCGGAGTTATTCTCCCGGCGGTTTCCTATTTAGCGCTATGTGCCAGCGTGCGCGCAGCTGGCGCGCCGAAGGCGCGCCTAAGGCAAGCCCGTCTGCGCCCGTCCGCGCCCGGCCGAGTCCAGGGTCCAGGACCCCTGCTCCAATTAATCTGGTGCCGGCGAATATACGGTCCTACTCCAGAGACGCAATGTTGGCCGTTGCTAACTTTTCCTCTCCAATGCTCAGTGCCTGCGCAAAGATGTCTCCAGAACTTGCAGAAGGGCCATTCTCCTGCCTTAACTGCAAGTGGTGCAGCCTACCTAAGGCTGAGATGCCACATATTGACACGGGGGACCATGTTAAGCTTAAATGTTTATACATGAATGCTAGATCAGTGCCCAAACATTCTTTTGAAATTTGGGACACTATTAATGAGTCTCACCCCGACATGGTTTTTATTACTGAAACCTGGCTGGGAGATAACAACGGCCCCGACATTGCCCACTCCCTATCCCCAGAGTATAAAATCCTGAGACAAGATAGACAGGGGAGAAAGGGTGGGGGACTTGCTATCTTATTCAAAGACCACCTAACCTGTTCACAGTTCTCTGTAGCACAGCTAGGGGAGCATGAAATACTCCCTTTTCAAGTATCCAGAGGAAACCACACCATACTGGGAGGAGCTGTAATCTACAATCCCCCGGGCTACCATGCTGAATTAAGTGCGAAGTTACTCACACAACTCTTCCCCGCCTGTCCAAAATACAGACATTTTCTAATGGTGGGAGATTTTAATGTGCACTTTGAAAAACTAGATCACACGGAGGTTAAACACCTACACAATGACATGCAGATTCTCCAACTTAGACAATGGATTGAGGGATCCACTCATTTTGCAGGACACACTCTGGATCTTTTATTTTCCAATATAGCATCTATCACTATTGAGGAGATTAAAGCTGTCACTTGGACTGATCACTCGCTCATCACCTTTTCATTTGCTCAACCTGCAGCCTCTATTACAACTTATGCACCAACACATGAATTTTACCGCGTTTGGAAATCTATCACGCCCGACCTCTTCCGACTCCATTTCTCCTCTAACAGCCTGGAGGCGTTAGACTTACTCCCCACGGATGCGGGAGCAGCATGTCTCGAAAAGAAATCTACAATTCCTTAGATCACTGCGCCCCCAAACGCAGGTCTAAGCCTACGGAAAGACGTGTATCAGAAAAATGGTATTCGACTGAACTTAAAGCATTTAAAAAGCAATGTAAAACACTGGAACATAACTGGAGAATGTCCAGATCTGAGACGGACAAACTTTTATTCAAATCCATGCTCAAGAAATACCATAATGCCATCAAAGGAGCGAAACGCACCTACTTCGCACACAGAATAACTGAAAGCAAGAATTCAGCGAAAGAATTGTATAAAATCATACACGACTTATGCAAACCCGCATGCATGTCGCAAACTTTACATCCCTCCCCAGACTGCTGTGAAATGATCAGTGATTTTTTTATAGACAAAATAAATTCTATCTACTCATCTTTTAACACAAATGACCCAACTGACTTTAACAGCTGGGTAAACACGGATCCTTTTCCTAATACCACAGCACAGTTGGGCAGTTTCGTCCCTTTCTCTCAAGATGAAGTAGCCAAAACTGGCTCTCCCCTCGACCCCTGCCCACACTTCATCTTTTCACAAATTATCCCCACCCTCTGCCCCTATGTTACGGAGCTCTTCAATAGATCACTTGAGACAGCAGTATTCCCGGAGGCTTGGAAACATGCAATAGTCACTCCCCTGCTTAAAAAAGCAGGTTTAGATGTGACAAATCCAGCAAACTATAGGCCAATATCTCTACTCCCATTTCTCTCCAAAGTAATGGAGACAGTGATCAACAGACAGCTGTCTGTCTATCTGGAATCTAATGGCCTTCTGGACCCATCTCAAACAGGCTTCAGGGCCACAAATAGCACGGAGACGACCCTGCTGGCCGTGTTTGACAATATAAGAGCACTTCTGGATTAGGGCAAGGTAGTTGCCCTGATCCTATTGGACCTGTCGGCAGCATTCGACAAGGTCTCCCATCAGCTCTTACTTCGCAACCTCCACAGAAAAGGAATACATGCCAAAGCACTCCAATGGCTCAATTCATTCCTCAGCAATAGGAAACAAACAGTACAACTGGGCGCTTTTTCTTCCAAACCAAAAACTCTGAGTTGTGGTGTCCCCCAGGGAGCTTCTCTTAGCCCCACCCTTTTTAATGCTTATGTTTCACCACTGGCAAAAATTGGCTCTAAATGGGGCTTTGATATTTGCTCATATGCGGATGATACGCAATTAACAATAGCCATTGGTAATGACCACGTGAGCACAAGGACCAAGCTTAACGACTGCCTTACTGAAATGGCAGCCTGGATGTCCGATCACTGTCTCAAGCTTAATGCAGACAAATCTGAGATCCTGCTTTTCGGTGGAGCCCACCACATTTGGGACGCTTCATGGTGGCCCCACTCTTTAGGACACGCTCCAGAGCCCAAGAGGTGTGCTAAGAACTTGGGCGTCCTCATGGATGACAAACTATCCATGCAGGATCACGTACGGACCCTCTGCGGGAAAAGTTTCGCCTTGCTAAAACTCCTAAAAAGGCTTTTTCCCTGGATCCCTTTGGAAGATAGGAGGACAGTTACCCAAGCATTGCTTGTTAGCAGAATGGACTATGGTAATGCCCTGTTTGTGGGCATGCCAGACTACCTGTTTAAACGTCTCCAGGTAGTACAAAACGCTGCAGCTAAATTGGTCTGCAATAAGGGCAGACTAAGCTCAGCTACTGAATGCCTGAAACAACTTCATTGGCTGCCGGTGCGCCAAAGAGCACGATTCAAGCTCCTGGGGCATACTTTTAAGGCATTACACCGCATTGGTCCCAAAATTCTCCAAGATAAAATCCGATTCTACACCCCTCCCAGATGCTTACGGTCACAGCATCTTGCGCTTGCAGAATCAAAAAGGATCAAAAAGGCTAAAACCGGGGGACGCACCTTCTCGCACCTCGCGGCCTTACACTGGAACGGGCTGCCAGTCGAGCTTCGACTCATCAATGACTATAATACCTTCAGAAAAAAATTAAAAACACATTTATTTCCCACCTAAGCAGATCCTTACTTCCTCCTGTCCTTCTTTTCAGTACCAGACCTCGCCTCCTCAGCGCCGTGATATCCCGTTGGGATGAATGTAGCGCTATATAAATAAATAAATAAATAAATAAATAAATAAATAAATAAAAAAATAAATCCCCGAAGGCAATCCTAGCGCAGTCTAGCAATCCGGAAAGAAAGCAACAATACCCTTAAGGGAACAGGTAATTAAAAGTAGAAAAACCAAGGGCCTCATTTATGAGGCCCTTAAACCGCCGTTGCGTTACTTTTTGTGAGGCTGCAGTGGTGTAAAAAATGCGCCACACTGCTTCATATTTACAAAGTGACGCATCTAGGCAGATGCGTCACTTAGTAAACCGCTGTGCTACATTATACCTGCAACAGGTATAATGTATGCATGGTGGGCATTCCGACGCAGAAAAGCCGCATAGAACTGGTGCTGTGAAATCTATGAGATTTCACTGCGCCACTTCTACGGCGTCACTGTGTCAAATCCTTACGCCTGCTTAAAGCAGGCATAAGGGGTGACGCAGGCCTTATCACATGGGGCTTGCCCCATGTGAAATAACACATTGCTGGAGTCGCGTCTGTTTCCAGACACACTCCAGAAATCGCCATTTTTGCGCTGACACATACGTAAGGATTCCTGACATATCTGTCAATCCTTGCGACATGGAGCGCCGTACAGTAAATATCGCGCATCAATGGATTCACAAGGAGAGCGCACTGAACAACACTTTTCATAAATAAGGTCCCAAGTTTTTAGGGCTTTCCTGAAAGGAAGTAGTTCAGAAATAAGATGTATCCTAAGTGGAAGATGATTCCAATGGCTTGCAGCTAGATAGGAGAAAAAATGCCCCCCAGCCCTCACTCTGCAGATACGGGTGGCCTTCATAAGGACGTGGTGATCTTAGGGCCATTGCAGGCTGATACCTTATAATTCTGTTACTCTGATAAGCAGGTCTGTAACTATAATAAGCTGATGAGCATGACAGAGCAACTTAAAGGTTACCCTCTTGTGTACTGGCAACTAGCGAAGTGACTCTAAAATTGGAGCCGCTGATGATTTATTAGGTGAATTACAAACTAATCTGAATGCTGTGTTCTGAATTACCTGAAGCCGCGAAAAATGAGAGTCCACCATGCACACATGCAAAGCATTGCCATAGTCCAGGCAACTGATAATATTAGCCTGGATGACGGTCCAGCGGCAATGCTCAGGCAGCCAGCTGAATATCTTACGTTAAAGACAGACAGTAGCATAGCAAATGCCTCACACCGCAGTAACTTGCTCTTTCATGGTTAGATCCTTATCTATGACAATGCCTAGGTTCCTGGCGGAAATCTTAGGAGTTGGTGCAGTGCTAAGATTGGGGGGAGGGGGCACCACAAGTTAGACCAGATGGAATTAGTCTTTCCAAACAGAGTCACCTCTGTTTATCTCCGTTCAGTTTTTGACAATGATCTTGCGTCCAGACTGACACCTCTGTAAGGCACTCCACAAGGTCATGTCCCGTCGTTTCGACATTTTCAGCAATTGACACTACTAGCTTGGTGTCATCTGCAAAAGAAAGAATGTTGAAGCCTTTAGAATGGACAATAGATGCCAGAGTTGTCATATATATTAAATAGTGTCAGACTCTGAGAAGAACCAACCCACTAAAAATGATTGCAACAATTTGAGAGATTTCTCATACAAACCTATTTTGTGCAGACGTTCGAGCTATACTGAGAAACTGTGTTGAGGATTATGACAACCAATTTACCCTCATCCACAATGGCCCTGATGTTATCAGTTACAGCTAGCTGTTTCTGTACTATGATTTGCTCTAAACCCTGGTCTTGTAATATCCAGCACGTTGTTATCCTCAGGTATTGTAAGAGCTGTAATTTTTTTGAATACTTTTGCCAAATAGGGTAATAGAGAAATAGGGCAGTAATTTGACATCTCCATAGGGTTAGCTCCCGCTGCACATCTATATATGTACATCTGTATATCTAAGACAGACAGACAGACAGACAGACAGATAGATAGATAGATAGATAGATAGATAGATATTCAAAACAACCCAGCAATTTGCAAATCAGTCTTGACCCTGCTGCAATAGGAATAGTCCAGCCCAATCTGCCAGGTGAGGTCCTTCCTGAACCGAAACACAACCAACCCAGGACCAATTCGGCCTCATCAGCCAGGTATAGCTTTGTTCTAGTGGCACAGTGTGCACAGGATCCACGTCTCGGCATACCCGTCCACTTAGGGAGTCACACTCAAGTATACAAAAAAATGATGGCTGGAATACTTGAATTAATCTCAGACACTGAAAATTACTCAGGCCACATCCCAGTCCACCGTTATTTTGCACACCATGCAACCTCAGTTTGAACCCAACCATACAGGGCCGGCTTTAGTGCTGGTGGCGCCCTGTGCGACAATGTTTGTTGGCGCCCCCCAATGACCACCTCCGCCGCGGATTCCCTCACTGGCACCCTTTAACAGTGCCCCTCAAGTCTCCATAACCACTGTCTCTCAGATTCATTTAGTTTTATAGCGCCACTCATACCAGTGTAAGGTGTCGCAGCACTTTACGTCACACACACATTGCCCAGAGACAATCATACATGTGTAAATCAGTGTATAGGAAATGTTACATCAGACAGGACTACAAGGTGTAGTGTAGGAGTGACATGTCATCTATACTGGTAGGCAATATAGTTTGAGTCCTTATTCTGGAAAAGCACATATTCTGAATTTAAAACATAACATCATTGTTAGGGGTTCTCTTTAATAATAAGAATTATTTTCAACCCAAATGAACCCTTTTCACAAGTTTAGGATGATAAAAGACTGGGCAAAAAACACATGTAGCTCTAATATATACCTTGCAGTTTGCATGCAGCTCTTTGATGAGTTAATAACTCAATGTTCTATATTAGGATTTTGACTTATAAACGACAAGTTACAAAAGGAGCTCTCTTACAGAAGCAGTAACACACTGATCTATTTACATTATATGCGCTTTATCTGCATATTGCATGTCCTTAGCAGCTGGCATTTTAACCCTCTGCGCTACCTTAGTACGAGTCAAAACGTCCCCAAGACAAACCTGCGGTCTCTTTCCAGAAAGACGATTAATCACCAGAGTTATCTTGACATTTTAGTTGATGTCTGAAAATTGCTGGAAGCCAGGAACGCGGCAGCAGGTGCTTCTAAAATGAAAATATACATTTTCAAAAATGACGCCCCCCACCCCAAGTCAATGCCCGGTGCGGTGGCACCGATCGCACCGCCCTAGAGCCGGCCCTGCAACCATATCTAAATCAGTCTCGACCCTACTCTAATGGGAGCAGTCCAGCTGGAACTACCAGGCCCGGTCCTCGCTGAACCGGAACACAAAGAACACAGGACCAATTTCTTCCTTATTAGGACTCATCAGCCAGGTAAAGCTTGGTTCCAGTGTCACAGGGTGCACATGACCAACGTCTGGACATACCAGTCCCACTTAGGGTGTCAGACTGAAGTATACAAAAAAGTGATGGTTGGAATGCTTGAATTAATCTCAGGCATTGGTAATTACTCAGGGCCACATCCTAGTCCATTATTATTTTGCACACCACCTCATTTTGGATCCAACCATATGCGAATCAGTCTCGACCCTGCTCCTATGGGAACAGGTCAGCTCATACTGCCAGGCAAGTTCCTACCTGAATCAGAACACAAGCAACCGAGGACTATTTTCATCCATATTAGGGATCATCAGCGAGATATACCTTAGTTCCAGTGGCATTATGTGCTTGGGACCGACATCTGGGCATACCCATCCCACTTAAGGCATCACACTCAAGTATAAAGTGATGAATGGAATGCTTGAATTAATCTCAGCAGCTGGTAATAACTAGGGCCGCATCCCAGTCCATCATTATTTTGCATGCCATGCCACCTCAGTTTGGACCCAGCCATATGCAAATCAGTCTTGACACTTCTCCAATGGAGACAGTTCAGCCAGAACCGGCAAGTCAGGTATTCTCTGAATTGGAACAGTAAGCAACCCAAGATCTGTTTCGCCCTTAGGCGGGCTTTTCAGATGGGTATAGCTTGGCTCCAGTGGCAGAGTGTGCACGGGACTTACATCTGGGCATAAACGTTCCACTTAGGGTGTCATACTCAAGTCTACAAGACAGTGATGAATGGAATGCTTGAATTTTTCTTAGCTACTGGTAATTACTCAGGCCGCATCCCTGTCTATCATTATTTTGCACACCATGCCACCTCAGTTTGGACCCAGCCATATGCAAACCAGTGGGAACTGTCCATCTCAAACAGCCAGGCCAGGACCTCCTTGAGCAGGAACACAAGCAACCCAGGACCAGTCTTGTCCTTTTTAGGACTCATCTCCCTGGTAAAAGCATGGTTTCAGTGGCCCAGCATGCACAGGACCCATACCTGGGAATTCCTCGCCTCTTAGGGCGTCATACTCAAGTATAAAAAAAGTTATGGATGGAATGCTTAAATTAATCTCAGACATTAGCAATTACTCGGGCCACACCCAAGTCCATCATTAATTTACAAACCATGTCAGCTCAGCTTGAACCCAGCCTATGCAAATCAATCTCAACACTGCTCCTTTGGGAACAGTCCAGCCCAAACTGCTAGACAAGGGCCTCCCTGAACTGGAACACAAGCAGCCCAGGACTAGTTTTGCCCTTCGTAGGACTCGTCAGCCAGGTATCGCTTAGTTCCAGTGGCACAGTATGCAAGTGACCCACGCCTGGGCCTACCCGTCCCACTTAAGGCATCACATTTAAGTATACAAATAAGTGATGGATAGAATGCTTGAATTAAGCTCAGCCACTGGTAATCATATGGGCTGCATGGAGGCTTCATTCACTGCTTGTAGAAACAATGTGGTGTTCCCTGCTACATGGCCTCAGAAACATACCATGGTTAAAAATGTGGCTCTTTAGCTCACAAAGAACCTGTGCAAGTTGTTTATTTTGCTCATCCTGCCTTAAGATTCACCTGCATATCATACATGGATAGAAACTGCTCTTTTGAATTATTTTCAATTGAAACTCAATCATGGCAGATAGTGGTCATATAACAGACATCTTAACTATAGTAGCTTTGGGAGTGCTGCAAATAGAAATTAGTTTTGTATTTTTAGCAAATGATGATTAATTGTATGAAAATGTGGCTATAAGAATGTTTGTCAAGGAACAATTATGAAAGGAGAACTGTAAAGGAGCTGTAAAATCTGTCTGCTGTCTCTGCAGGCTTTCGTGCTCCATATGTGGCAACGTATGAGCCAATTCCATTCACTGGATTTAAAGAAGCATATCCTCTTCTTTCCTTCTGGACTCACACTATGTAACATATAGTATATATGCAGATGTGCAGACTGTAATATTTTATTTATTAACATTTTTGAATCTGGTGTACACTTCATTATTTGGGACATATTGCCCATTGATTCACCAGATACCCCTTATATTCTTTCTCTATCTTTACTATTGATATCACATGAGTCCTTCTCTTTCTTAGCTCAGTATTTGTTTTTTTGTTTTATTCCAGATGTCACTTATCTTAAGGTCCTGATGAGACCCCCAACTCTTTACAGGGTCGAAACGTTGTGTTATAACAAACCATTTCCGGCCTCTTTGAATTCCAAAGGTGGCCCCTGTAAGACATTGCTCATTGGTGAATAGTCGTTGATGTATATATTAGGAAACCCTATACATATTGTATTGTGTCACATTTCTTTTTTGGTTCTTTTTCGCATGGGACACCGGGCACTACCTACGTTTCAATACAGATAGTACTTCCATAAAATAAGAATTGGACTCCTTATTGTTTCGTGTATAACAATTTCTCCTTTTGACATCCTATTCTCTGGTTTGAATTTGCTACGTGCAGTTACGTATCATTTATCCGTACATTGTCCACAAGAACCATTGTTTTTGAGGTACACGTAAAATAAAACACTGGCATTGCTAAATCTGCTCTAGTGTAACTCATCTTTTCGGTTTGTGAACGTGCCAACCTAATCTGCTGCAAAATAGATATAGATAGGTTGATCGATAGTCACTGAAAAAAAAAAAAATTGAAAGTGAAGTCATGGTTAGCTCTGCTTATGACACCTTAACGTAGGTTTAAAAAAAACTCAGAAATTCTTTGAAAGTAAATTCACTGGAAAAAAACTGTTAAAGTGATTTTATAATTACAAAACCTTAAAATCATTCAAATTCACCAGTTATGGTTAGGTAATCTAACCATTGGTCGTGCCCCTGATAGGCACTGCTATTGACCTCACATATGACATAACTGATCACCTGTTAAATGACATCATTAATGGCATCACTGAGGACACCTAAATTAACATCATTGAAGATCACTAATGACATCAGCCTTTGGTACCAATACTTCGCTGATTTGCATTTAAGAAAATTATTTATAAGTAGATTAATATTTTTAAGTGTTTCGCCTAAAAAACTAATACTGTTAAAACCCCCACATGAGCCCTTTGGTTAGAGGATGGTGGAGACCTGTTCCCTTTTGTCTCTTCTCATATTTATTTTTACAAGACATGGGGACCATGCCCACACTCTTGTCCTGTAATGGTGGTGTCGCAACCTGCAAGGTTTTTATTATGAACTAGAACAAGTTCACGCCAGCCCCTCCCAGTAATCCCATACTGTTCATGCCCCCAGGTTCTGCGTTTACACCAGCTCTACCCAGTGATCCCGCACTGCTCGTGCCCCCATATCCTCACTCAGTACCCAAAGAAAATCCCATGGGACCTAGCACCTGTTAGCGCTTATTGAGACCACTGACAGGGTGTTTTATTATAAATATGGGAACTCCCCTAGATATTCAGCATCTATAGACACTTACTCCCGTGGACCCAGTATCAGGCCTGGCCCGTGGCATCTCCAGTAAAGAATGGCATGTCACTCGGCCAGATCTTGTAAGATTTGGGACGGTGAGGCGAGGTCACATGATACAGCTGCCATCTTGTTTAAGCAGCCTATAAAAGACACACCCTATACACAATGAAGTGCTTGGCCTTCTTGCTGTTTTTAGAAAGAAGGTTCCTAGGAGAAAGGTTGGTGACATTTGTTTTCAAGTGCGCCTTTCCTCGTAAATAAAACCGCAAAGGTTCAACCACCGTCCAAGAGCGTTAGTGAATAAAGAGTTCTCAGTACTCGCTTGTTCAGGGAAAATTCAGACTAAACTCAAGAAAAAGGTTGTAGAGCTACAACCTCGCAATTAAAGAAAAAAAAGACAAGAATTATTTGTTGTTAAAGAACTGTTAAACCAAAGAAGTAATTTGTTTCTACGTTCTTGATAAGCACAGACTGGAAAAATCGAACTAAGATAAGAGATAATCTTGAAATGACGGGAATGCTTTGAGTCTGCTTAATTCAGAGATAATTACTTAATAAATCCAATAAAGGTAGCGACTGTTAGTAAGTATACCAAATCCATAGTTTCAAACAAGGTGAGAAAGTACCAAACTGAATCAGTTACCTTCTCCAACAGTACATTCAGGTGGGGGGCGTGCCTGATCAAGGGAGACGTCAAATTCATGTCGCTCATTCAACTCCTGGAGGTCTTGGTATTGAGGAAAAGGTTAGTGCACCTGGAAGGTGGTTGCTAAAGAACATCTTTCAGTTACAGACAGATAATCAAAGCCTTTGAATCTGCAGACCCACTTTTATGACCACAACCCAATATAGATGATGGAACAAAATGCTTCGTGTTCCTGAACTACCCACTGTTAAAGGAATTCTGGGCTAATCTATTGTTATTTCTTTCTGAACGTTTAGGGTTCAAATTCCAACTAACAAACAAAGAAATCTTCTTAGGATATAAGCAAGGCTGATTGTGTCATGCAGTGCCCACAGCACTATAGTCAATTATTATAGTGAGTGCACGTTTATGTATAGCTAGAGCCTGGATTAATCCCACAATGCCGACTATTACGGACTGGTGGGCATTGCTCTGACAGATCTATGCGTCTGAAGCTGCCCTAGCCAAGTCTAGAGGCCCCCCGATCTCTAATGAAATTTGAAAGGAGCCGGTGTAGTCATGGGTATCATAAACAGTTTAAATGGAGTGTAAAACCCAGTGGCGGCTCGCAGAGGGAGTGGTGTGGGGCGGTGGGGCGGGGGCAGGGTGGGGGGTAGTGGAGTCGGACATACGACGGCAAGGAGTGAAGTAAGTAAATAAATAAATAAAACTATTTACCTTGCGCTGGCTGCATCGCCAACTCGGCGATGCAGCGAGCGCAAGGTAAATAGTTTTATTTATTTATTTACTTACTTCACTCCTTGCCGTCGTATGTCCGACTCCACTACCGCCCCACCCTGCCCCGCGCCACCGCCCCACAGCACTCCCTCTGCGAGCCGCCACTGGTAAAACCTCAGCTTTATTTATCTGTTGTGTATCTTATAACTTCTCTCCTATCATCTTCATTTTTTTCTGTATTAAGTTATTAGCGTGGTACATGTTATTCTGTTCTGTATTATTATTAAGTGTGTAAAATATGCTGGCTCCAAAAAAGAAAAGGAACAAAAAAAAAGGAACAAAATGCTTCCTTGTCCAATGGGGGTCTTTTATTTTTATAAACCTAGGCCCTTGGAGAGTCTGCGAAACTGGACTCAAGGACTATTCACAGGCTAGTGGTCTAGATATCTTTAACTCTTAACCCTATGAAGCCCATCTCGCACATTTTTGTGATGCTAATTTCTCGAAAACTACTGCAAGGACTTACATCAAACCAAGCAGTCACTTCACTGAGTAAAGTTCTAGTTTCATGCTTAGTTTGGTGTAATTTAGTTAAGACTTTTTATGTAGCGAAAAGCAAAGATTTTTATGACAGTTGAATAGGGCCACATTACTCTGCTGCCCCCTTTAAGGGTTCCCCCTTGTAGATTTGCATGAAACTCAAAAAAGTGAGCTAAAGGTGGTAAATGTTGCCAAGTGTTCTGCAGATCCATAAGATGTAGAGTATTAGCAAATTAATGATTTGACTCCTTTTATCTTTGCCCCTCACCCGTAACATCTGCAGGATACCTGAAATTCATTCACTGGGCTTAATTTGCTAACCATCTGCCTAATTTCATGCAAATTCAATAAACAGCGCCAAAGTCATTAGCACATAAAAACGACCCCCCACCCCCTTTTTAACTTTGTGCTTCCTTGACTAACCTGCATAGAATTTATCTGCAGAAAACTAAACATGCTAAATGTCACGTGTATCCATCCAATGATGTCACAGTTATTAGCAACTAAACACTTTTTGGACCACTCCCTTTTAAAGTTTATCCCCCTTACCCCCGGACTACACAAATGTAAAAGACAACACTATTTTTTTTCTTCAAAAAGAGTCAACTGACTCGAACTAGTTTTCTTTTTTTGCTTCCTGAGATGAGGACCCTAGGGGTACTCCTCTGGAAAAAGTGTTTTGCCTTTAATTACCTAGGTGTTAGGATGGTAGGTGGCCTGAGCAGCACAAAGCAGGTTGAAAGAAGAAGATCTTTATCCAGTGACAGGGCGGGCACAATGTCAGAGCTGACATTAGGGGTAAAGCAATTTCAGCAATTGTAGAGATGTTATGCGGTATGGCCGAAATGTCGCTGCGTTATGGGGCTTTTGGTAATTGTAACACATTGACAGCTGCCTAGAAGTCTTTCCTCAGACGGCTGTTGCACAAAGTTTACCTAGTATCCCTTTCCAGCTTGAGTAAAGCTTAGGAAATATCTGGTCTGTGCACAAGCCACTGAGCTGCTGTTGCCTTATCAAGCAGCACAGAAGAGGTAATTTGTCTGAATGGAGCTCCCCTTGTTTGGAAACAGGTCTTACATGCAGCAACTTATGGTCTGAGCCAAGTGAAGCAAAGTTGAAGTAGATCCCGCTATCAAAAAAGCCTATCAATTGCAGCTGGGGGATGAGAATTGGGGAAAATCTAGTAACGGCCCATTGGCTGCTACCTATGTATTAAATAAATACATATTTGAATTCAAAGGTTACTTGGATGAACTGTAGCCCCCTTTAACAAAGACAGTATATATTAAATGTAGATTTGGGGCTCTACCTTTGACTTCCTTTAGGTAGTTGTAGGGGGAAAATGAGGCACTTCTCTAGCTGTTGCCACGGTGCAAACCATTCCCAAAATCAAAGCCCGCTTCTTTTTATCTTCCATTATAGAAAATGTTGGTAAACGCAGTAGGAACTTTATTCAAGCTATTCGAATCAGGAAGTATAGAGTTCCCATTTTATTACACAAACAAGTGAGCGACATGTCAGTTGCATTTGCAACTTAACATTTTTAATGCATGCATAGATAGCAAGACTCAAGTACTTGAACTTATATGAAGGAATAATCACTAATATTGTTATGGTGGAAAAAACGTGTGTGCTGTATTTGATAACTGTTTCTTCATCACCTTCCATATTTAGGTGCTTATTTCCTCTAAAGCGCATTTTCTCTGGTGATTTCACAACCACACGGTACCCTATCTCTATTGGATTTGTTCATTTGCTTTTATGTGTTTTATCTTGGGATTGTGCTATGTGTTTTATGGGTCCCTGAAACGCAGCAAACAAACAACTATGATATATGTTACATTGGAATTTAGCAACATCATAGGTGCCAGTTGGCCGCTTTAGGAGTCAGGACCACACATTATTAGTAGTTACCAGGGATGAGCTCACATCCAAGGACTTCAGACCTTTTAGGCGGCAGTTCCCTTTTTATGAAACTCTCCCTCAACAAGTTGGCGTTTTACCCACTTTTCTACCTCTCTTTTCTAAACTCCCTAACGAAACCAACTCAACAAAACCGTTACCAGGGTGGTGTGTGGCTAAAAATGCCATTATTCTTTAATTCGTTCATTCATTCACAAGCGGGTCCATGTTATTTACAGGCCTTTAAAAAACAACTGACTCAAATTGTGGCTCTTCATCATACTATTAGAATTGTGTTTTCAAATCCCATTGTATCAAGATATGCGTTAATAGCTGTTAGTCTGTATCACAATATTTTAAGCACTTAATACCCAAAATTACGCTATTAAGCCACGTCACCTAATTAAGTGCCGTTTGTGGCAAAAATTTAGCACATGCAGACAAAACAAATTACCAGAGCGTGAGCAACTGCTGTCTGTAGTGCTTGTGTTTTCTGCGCAATTTTTTGTTAGCATAACATGTGTGCTCGTGTCGAAAATGGATAAGAGGATGCATTTTGCACTACAATATAGCGACAAATGTTGGTTTTGAATTTTGTGGAATTATGCATGATTTCTCATAATTTTTCCAAAATTTCACATAATTATGCAAAGGCAAATTACCCAAATTTGACACACTCCTCATGTCCCATGTCTAGACTTGCACCTACAATTTGGAAAAAGACTTAGGAACCATAAGAATCTTGTGAACTTGACAAACCAACACTGGTCTATTATTAGAATTGGCCAAAACTGTTCTACAGGAGCAACGCCTGTCAGCGAACAAAAGTCCAAGAGCCTTGTTAATAAGATTCCGTGAATCAGTCGGGGGCCTGCGCTTTCCTATCCGAATATGCATTATTTGAGCACAACATCCGTGAGAAAGTTCAAATAATTGGTATTTTCACATGCTAATCAGTGCATGGAAATTGTCGCAGATCCTTTAGCAATTGTAAACACACTTCCAGATCCAAAAACTGCCATCCTCCCCATCACCCTTTTCATCACCACTCAACCCAACCTCAATGTTCCCTTTAGGCCACCATTACATCCCACGCAATTAGTACTAACAAACTGTCAATATTAAAAGGGCCATCCAGTGAAAAGAAAAACACAGTTCTCTTTACCCAGCATTCTAGAATTTAGCTTTGCTTGATGGCATCTGCTTGCGTTTTTAGACGTAATCTGACATCATTGGATAGCCCATTGGCCCCGTTAAGTATTGTAATAAAAAAAACAACTGGACTTCGGTGGCCAAATTACACTGAACTATACCAAGTACTCCCTACAATGGGTACTACAACAGCTCCAATCGATATTGTACTTTTTTTTAATGAAACCCTTATTTTCATGATAAAATTAACTTTTAATTAATCACTGCTTTTTTTCTTTCATTCCTCAGCACAAAGTTCTGGGACTCCTACGCTATTGATCAAGGACAGTGGTGTAACATAGATCCCCACAGCCCCTGTGGTGTGGCAGGGAGGCTCGTGCTCCAGAAGGCTCCCTCAGCACAGTACCCTGGCCTGAGAGTGCCTGACTGACTCCAGAGGTGGGCCCCTCCATGTACTTTGCAGGGGGGTCTCCTCGACTTTTTATACACCTCTGATCAAGGAAGTGCCTGCAGAGTCTTTTTTTTTTTGGGCCTGACTGGAGCAGAGAATTTTAGTCTACATTCTTTACAGTGTGGTCTTTCTCACGGTCCAAGTTGTAGAAACTAGTGTGCTACTAGTCCACAGAAAGTGCCTCAGTGCCTCGTCAGTGTACAAAGCGCTATGTAAATGCTATAAGTGCTCTCATCCTTGCTCTCTTCCCTGTTGATTTGTTAATTTGCTGATTTATGAGGATCTGCCAGAAACAGATCAGTCTACATTAAGGGGCTTATAACGAGTACGACGGTCCTGGGACTGCGTTACTCACGGTGGCGGTCGTACCACCGCACTCCGACCGCCATATTCTGAGTGCATCGATCAGACCGCAACCACCCTGCTACAACACCACCGGCACCACCAGGATCCTGGATCCTGCGATGCCTGTGGTGTTTAAAGTGGGGAGGAATGGAGGCGGCGCTGATCCTTGCACCGCCGTCCATATTACGTGTTGCCCTTCTGCAAGCCTTTTCATGGCTGTGATCCCGCCATGAAAAACCTGTCGGAAAGGCAAGGAGGGGCCTCCAACAGGGCCCCCGGGAACATTTGCCCAGGGGAGTAGTTGCAGGGGGCACATGTTGTGCCCCCTCTACAATTGCACTGTCGTGCGTACACTGAGTGGCATGCACGACATTATGCATGCTACACAGTGCATGTACGTGGAGCAGGCTCTCTCACGGCGGTGGTCTGCTTGATAGGCTCTCCTATGAGCCTAAGAGACCCTCAACGTGACACTGCTGCCACACCACCCGCCCACCCTGGATTCAACCCAGAATCCGGTGGGTGGGTGCACCACCGGCTTTGAGGTCTTCCTGGAATCGCCGGGGTGGCGATCCTAGACGAAGACAGCCAAACTCATAATATAGCCCTTAGTGATTTTCACACTAATCAAGTGCAGTTCAATAGAAGGCTTAGGCTACCATAACCGTCTTAAAGCATTCTACTCATTCACAAGTTTGTCAATTTGGGATTTATGCAGGGCAAGTGAGAGTGAGTAACACACATCCAATCAGAGGGGGTTTGGGTCAAGAACTTGACATTCCACCAATAAGAAATTATAGCACACACTGAGTCATCTGTTGGCACTTCTATATTTTTTGATAGATAATGCCACCAAAGCATGGATCACACAATTTGATCATGAGAGAAAGCCAATATTCAAATTCAGATCTCCTTCCAAATTTTGCAACTTAGCTGCTAAGCCACATTACTTTCCAAGTGACTGTCCCAATAAATCACTAATTCCAACTCACATATTTCATTACTCAATGTGGTGTTCGCCCTATATATCGATTAAAAATATGATTTGACCCTAAAATCATGGTGAACATATTGTAAATACAAAAGTATTGAAGGAGAACATATTGCATTTTTAAAAACATTTTTACATTCATACCGCATTTTTAAAATATACTTTTCTAAAAATTCATTTTTAATATTTTGTTTTATTGTATTGTATAATGCTTAGATTTTACTATGTATGATACTGTGACATTTATTTTAATTATTTGTAAATCATTTTATAGTAATATATACTTTTTGGCTTGTTGGGTTGGGTTTGGGTATATTCATTATTTTTAATTGATCATTATGATTTTCTAATTGTTTACATATTGAACACAATTTTAAATAGTTGATTACATTTAAATTTTGGGGTAGGAGTTTTATTGGGGGTCTGGGTAGGTAGTGTGTTATACAAATTATATATAAATTATTCTTCTTTGTTTATTATGTCATTTTTTATTTCGGATTTATTTCTTTACATATGTAACAAAGTTTTCAATTACATAATACATTTTAATTTCGAGTTGTGGGGTTTATTGGGGATGAAGTTGAACCCTGCCTCCTGATTTTGCTGGACCTATCCGCTGCCTTCAACACAGTCGACTATCCCATCCTCATCTGCGCACAGAATGTGATTCACCAGCAGTGCCCTTTGCTGGTCCTCCTACTACCTTTCCATTCAACACCTATTGGGTTAAATGGGCGTGTCCAAGTCACAAAAGATCCCTATCACCTCTGGAGTCCCCCAGGGTTCCATATTGTCTCCTGTCATCTTCAACCAATAAATGGACCCGCTTCATGCTCTACTCCCTAATAACAGCATCAAGATTCACCAATACGCCAATAATGCACAACTTTATTTGAAAGTCTCCTCGGATTTGACCATCCAATTTCTCAAACATTGCTTGCACACCATTCAGACCTGCATGTTCATTGGCTCATATAGAAGTGTATGTATATATATATAATAAATACATATATGTGTGTGTATATATCTATATATGTTTGTGTGTGTGTGTGTATGTACATACATATAAATATGTGTGTGTACATATAGATATATATGTATATATATATATATGTATATATATATATATTCACTGAAAAAACCATAGGTTTTAGGGAAAGTTATAGTTAGTTGGACATTTCACTCGTACAAAACCAGAGAAATTCCCCCGTTATAGTTAGTTCAGCTAACTATAACTCGCGCCCCCGCAATGCACTGCTGATGACGTCACATATGACATCACTCATGACATGGTCAGTGACATCACTGATGACATCACTGATGACATCTCAAATGACATCACTGATGACATCACTGATGACATCATCTAGTGACTGTGTGTTTCTGTAAAGTTTAAATATGTTTAATATATATAGGGAAAGGCGTATTGAAGAATGAGTGGGTGTATAAGTGTCTGAATGGATGATTTAGTAGGTGTGTGACTGACTCTATAAGTGAGTGATTAAATGTATCTTACTGAATGCACGGGTTAGTGACTAAACTGTGTGAATGTCTGTATCCGTCTGTCTGTTGGTGTGTAAGCGGCTGCATGGGTTTGTGAATAGCTACATGAGTGTCTATATGGGTTATTGATTGGTTGTCTGAGTATCTGTATGGATGCCTGAGTGTTTGTATGGGTGGGGTGTGTGTGACTCTGTGCATAGTTGTGTGAGTGGGTGATTCACTGGGTGCATGGTTTCAAGAGTGCATCTGTGATGGACTGTATGGGTGTGTGAGTGTGTGTATGGGTGTGTTAGTGAGTGAATGTATATCTCAGTGGTACATGTGTGAGTAACTACATATGTGAAAGGCAGTATATATGTGTGTTGGAATATATAAATAGCTATAAGTGAGAGTGTGTGATTATGAGAGTGACTGTATGGATGAGTGTGTGCTTGTATCAGTGATTGTATAAGAGCGTAAGAATGTCCTAGTATTTGTATGAGTAAGTGAGCTGGTGTGTGTATAACTGTATAGGTGAGTAAATGGGAGTGTGATTAATTATTTGCATGACTGACTAGGTGTGTGAGTACCTCTATGGATGAGTGGTGGTGTGTGAGTGTCTATATAGGCGTATGAGTGCATATGATAGTCCTGTACTGAGTGATTGTAAGTATGAGTGACTGTACGGGTGAGTGAGTGGATATGTGTTTAGACCTAAGAATCAGTGAGTGGGTATGTAGTTATTGCTGCTGGAGTGTCTATGGTTTTGAGAATGGTAGTCTGTTATTTAGAGTTGGTGTATCAAAGGTTACATTAGGGTGTGAGAAGATGCATCAAATTATCACATGGATGATGTCATCAGTGATGTCATCAGTGATGTCATTTGAGATGTCATCAGTGATGTCATCAGTGATGTCACTGACCATGTCATGAGTGATGTCATATGTGACGTCATCATTAGTGCATTGCGGGGCGCGAGTTATAGTTAGCTGAACTAACTATAACGGGGGAATTTCTCTGGTTTTGTACGAGTGAAATGTCCAACTAACTATAACTTTCCCTAAAACCTATGGTTTTTTCAGTGAATTTCTAAGGTTTTTTAAATGCTAATTTCTAACTATAACGTGCCTGAAACCTATGGTTTTTTCAGTGAATTTCAAAGGTTTTTTAAATGCTAATTTCTAACTATAACATGCCTGAAACCTATGGTTTTTCAAGTGCATTTCAAAGGTTTTTTAAATGCTAGTTTCTAACTATGCCTACAGAGGTAGGACATGTGAAGAAAGAAGAAGAAAAGCACAGAAAGAAGGAAGACAAATGCAGAAAGAGGCAACAGAAGTCCAGAAAGACGAAGAAAAGTGCAAGAAGAAGGAAGAGATGTGCAGAAAGAACCAACAGAGGAGTAGAAAGTACTCCTGTGCCCCCAACTTTTTGCTGATGGGTACTGGTGGTAACTGACTCTGTCTCTGGTGGTAAAAGACACTTAGAATACAGTGAAAACACCTACATACACTAGGGAACACTATGCGTTGGGGTACCCCTGTGATTAGCATGACCTCCTCTGTATTTGCCATGAGTTAGTGCCTGGGCCATTGGATGAGTACATGGGTACTGACTGGATGATTAGAGTACTGCAAGGAGAGTGGATGGTGAATTTATAAGTGCTTGTGTTTTGGCGGAGTGATTGGATAAGTACATGGTGCTCGCTGGTTGATTGGAGGAGTGCATGGGTAGTGACAGGGCGATGGCTGGACTGCATCAGTAGTGCTCAGGGTAAGTTGGAGGATTAATTCCCCTTGAATCCTGAGGGTCCCTATTTGATAAAAGCCCTGGCGGTGGCGGTCCCCGGGGCTTGGGGGGGCCTTGGAGGCCCCCCCAAACATTA
This sequence comes from Calotriton arnoldi, assembly GCA_963921515.1. Taxonomy (NCBI): domain Eukaryota; kingdom Metazoa; phylum Chordata; class Amphibia; order Caudata; family Salamandridae; genus Calotriton; species Calotriton arnoldi. Next base: position 56,810 of record CAWUFW010002143.1, on the reverse strand, counting down.
AAAAAAAAGCCCCGGGAGGTGGCGGTCCCCGGGGCTGCGGGGGCCCCCGCGGGCCCTGCATATATTTGTTGGCAATGCCCCCGGGACCTGGCCCACCCGGGGGTCTCAATTAAATGAAGCGCGGTACCCCGCGCTTCATTTTTTTTTACATTTCGGCGGGATTCGCGACCCCAGCGCGAATTTTGCCAATTCTTTTTAAAAAAATGCTTTTTTTGTCCCTGGGGGTCCTTGTGGGACCCCCTGAGCAGGCCTAGGGGGTCAGGGTGTTTCTACCCTGCCCCCTTTTCTTCTTTTTCACCTTTGTTTCCCTGTTTTCTTGTGACTCGGTTCTACCGAGTCACAAGATGGCTGCCAACACTTCCTGGTTTGGAGTGTTGGCAGCCAATTAAAATGAAGCTCGTGGTCGGGAGGGTTCGCGGATCCACCGCGCCTCTAGATATCGATATTTGTTTTTTTACAATTTCGCAGCAAATACCGAACGGATTTACACCATTTTTAAAAAGGTCGCTTTCTGAGCCAAGCAGTTCTCAAATAGCGACAAAGCACTTTTGAATTATTTGTTATCTCTATGTTTTTTTATCCAGTTGACCACTTGATTAAATGTTACGCTTAGGGGAGAAAATGTGGTGTTACCAAGTTGGAGTTTCTGCTTCAGCTCGTCATTCTGTGATTCTGGTCAAATCACTTAATCTCCCCATGCCTACAACCAAAATGAGTTTGTCCTTGTATGATGTAACCAATGCTCATGTAAAGCACTCCAATATCTGACCAGCCTGCACTATATAAAACTGCAAAAAAACAAAGGATAAAAAGTGTTTTCTACACTTCTGTCATTGGGCTATACGTGGGCTACATCTGGGTGATATTTGTGCTACATTTGGGCTCATTTTTCTCTGGTGGCCATCTTGGGAGACTTCAATTACATTTATTAAACTTTATTCGATCTGATTTAGAAACATAGATCATAAAAGTGTACATAAAAACAGTAAATCCTCTTTCTTAATACAATACAGTGAGAATTAATTAAAACCAGTAGGTAAAAACGGGTGTTACAAAGCCCGGTTCAGAGCAACTTCAGGTTAACGAATAGTAAAGTTCAATGGTTCGCAAGATCAATCTCATGTACTTCGTGCAAAATACGCAATAAGGGGTCCAAGTAAGATGCAACACTCCAATACCTGACCAGTCTGCACTATATAAAACTGCAAAAAAACTAAAAATAAAAAGTGTTTTCCACACTTCTGTCATTGGGCTATATGTGGGCTACATGTGGGTGATATTTGTGCTACATTTGGGCTCTTTTTTCTCTGGTGGCCATCTTGGGATACTTGTTTGTTATGAAGTTTCCTAATTTCCTCATTTACTGCAGTCTCCTCAGTAGGAAATGCTTTCAGTTTTTTACTTTGATTCCATCAAGAAGGCATTCAGATGTGTCAAACATTTGCCATAAATTCAGAATGTTAGCACTCTAGTTGCTCATTAGATCACTGTAGTAAAGCTACTGCTCACCAGGGAGTTAACTGGAAGTTTACTGCTGGTATTGAAAGTGATTGTTTCAGTCTGCATGTCAGAATCTTCTAATGAAATAGAAGAGGATTTGAGATCTCACTTAAAACATGCCCTAATTTTTCTTTCTGCAGAACTAACCATAATTTCTATGGCAAAATGAACCCCCTCATTGTTTTCCTTTTTAAATTAAATATTTTAAGTGTTACCGGTTTATTCCAATCAAGATGGCTTCAGGTGTGCCATAATTTTGTCATAAGTAAGACTGTTAGCGCTCTAGTTGTTCTTTAGAACACTCTGGGAAGCTGCAGTAGAACACAAAGGAATCAACTGGCAGGCTGCTCCTATTGAAATATAACAGGAAGATATTTGTAATCTCACTTAAAACATGTCCTAATTTTTCTTTCTACAGCACTAACCATAATTTCTATGACAAAATGAACCCCCTCATTTTGTTCCTTTTTAAATTAAATGTTTTAAGTGTTACTGGTTTATTCCAATCAAGATGGCTTCAGGTGTGCCATAATTTTTTCATAAGTAAGACTGTTAGCGCTCTAGTTGTTCTTTAGAACACTCTGGAAAGCTGCAGTAGAACACAAAGGAATCAACTGACAGTCTCTGCCCTTGTTGGATTTACATGTTTTACTGAGAATGTCAGACTTCATTCTCACATGACTGAGAAAGATAATGTGAATTTACAGAAAATATGCTCTCATTTTAGCTTCTGGAGCACCTTCCAAACCTCTGTGGGACAAGCATGAGAAAATTGTTTTCTCTCAAACATGATTCATGAAATCACAGCAGAAGGTTTTTCACAGGGTAAAATCACCCTAGAACACACCACAATTCCTAAAATTAGTATGGTACCATCAACAAATGAATTCTAATGTAACTAAAGTCTGTTATCACCCTATATAGTTCTCGTTTTGGTGACCCTCAAAATCTTCTATTCACTACAATGCATTTCATTGGGGTGCTATCATGTATATTGGTCCCAAGATGGCTGCCAACACTTCTTGGATGAAGTGCTGACAGCCAATCAGATCTCACGATGACATGTGTGGTTAGGCTCCGCCCAGATATATATAGTTCTTTTTCCTTTAATATTTAAAAACTACTGAACGGATTTACACCATTTTTGAAAAGGTCGCTTTCTGAGCCAAGCAGTACCTTTATACCAACTTTGGGGTAAATCCGTTCAGTAGTTTCCGCTGTAGCCTTGCACAAAGTTCCCTATGGGAAATTGATTTTTTGACTCTTATTTTTTGAATTTCTCAACAACTACTGAACGGATTTACACCATTTAAAAACAAGGTCGCTTTCTGAACCAAGCACTACCTTTTTGCCAAATTTGGTGTAATTCCGTTCAGCAGTTCGGGCTGTAGCCGTGTCTAAAATTTCCTATGCGAATTAACATGGAGAAAACACGTTTTGGGACCCCCCCTTTTTTCTCGGCCCCCGCTTGCCGAATCACCCCGAAACTTTCAGGATACGAGCGGACCGGAGCGCCCCACGAGTTTTGAAAATTTTGCGAAGATTCGTCAACCGGCGCCAAAGGTATTGGAAATAGAATGTTGTGAATTTCCTATGGAAAATAGGTCCTAACTATAACTATCTACTGGCGACCGCCAGTAGATAATATATATATATATATATATATATATATATATATATATATATATATCCACTTCCAGCTGCTCGTGTTAGGACCACGGTGGAGGGTGGTGCATACACCGGGAGAGCACCCGGTTGACAAATTCCCCAAAATCCGTATCGCAAAGCGAGGTAAATGCACTCTCAGGAAACAACGACAAGTATATCAGGAAGTTTATTATGCTTCCACGCTACGCGTTTCGGCAGTTACGCCTTGCTCACACAATGGAAGTGTGATTGAAATCACCCATATGTACAAAACACAGTGATCGCCACGTACATCATAGTAATAGACAGAGGACTTGCAGGGGAATACAGAGTCATGTTGTATAGCGGCCATATTGGAAAGGGAAGGAAATCACCGAATACGATACATATTCCAAGTATTTGGCATGTGAAAAACCTTACATAGCGTCGCCCTGTTGTATGCGCATCATTTTCTAATCAAATGTAATTAATAACGCTGGAATAAAATTCCTCTGCTCCAAATTAGAGCCACATAATACAGGCAAATCATACGATAATCATAATACAAATTAACAAAATGCAATACATTCATGTAAGTCCGGCCGCATTACTACATTGCAGTGTCTGCATGTCTCTGTTGTAATAAGCCACTGAAATCAAGTTGCGGCGGTCACGTGACATGTGCTTAAAATTGTGTCAATAAAGTTATGTGCTAGTGAAACCCCTTAAGCCTCTGTCATGATAGTGATGGTGTTACTAGAAAGGCATTGTCAACCTCTATATACGGAATTGTACATTCTTGTAGGCAGGTACCTCATGTGAACGCCTCGGTTGGCACGAATACAGGTTGAAGTAAAGGTTGGACAATGTGTGATAAGCCCGACAGTCCTAATTGTAGGGTAAATACATAGTCCAGTTTCACTTATACTCAATGTACACAATCGTGGGAAGTGCCCTGGACAACAATCAATTTACCAACCCAATGCTTCATCTTAGAATCCTGTGGTAGGGTAAATTGTTCCTACTGTCAATAAAACTGCCAAATAGTCCATGTATACAATCTTGGGCATGTGCCCGGGGATGCGAACGATATACCTCCCAAGGTCCAATGATGTTATAGGCTAGTGCCAATGCTGTGCAGTCAACCAGTAAATACAGTTAGAGGCTGGGGATCAAGAGAACAATAATAAAGTGCAATTGAAAAAATTGAAAAAGATCAAACCAAGGTGATCAATCTTGATTGACGTGGATCGGTGCTACCGAGTGCCTTTGGAAAAAAGGTTAGGGAACCCGTGACTATGGCACTACCGAAGTAGAGTGGGTCCCTTCCTTTCCTCCTGCAGTGAAGGGAGAAAGAAAACAGAAATACAAAATTATAAATGTTACATGCAAATATCCTAAATTAAAAACAATCACGCACATAATATATATGCATTAATTCAACAGTACATGCTCCCTAAAGAAGCCCTGGGATGAGAGTCAGTGCAAGAGCCAAAAACCACTACGTTTCATATAAGTGTATTCTTAATTCTTCGTCAAGATTAAGCCCTCCCGGGGACTTGGTCTGGAGATTTATAATGTACCTAGATTCTCGCTGTCTGAGTCTCAGTGCTCTATTACCTCCCCTAGGTGAACGTGGGATGTGTTCTATTGCAAAATAGCTGAGAAGGGCACTGTTGGAAAAGTGATGTTGTTGGAAGTGGCGGGCTATGGGGTACTGTTGGTCTTGATTGGTGATGGCCCGCAGATGTTCCAACACCCGTTTCTTTACTGGATGGACAGTGCTGCCAATATACCTTAGATTGCACGGACATACCAAACAGTAGATTACAAATGGGGTTCCACAAGTGAGAAATTGGGAAATATTTTTCACTGTCCCTCCCCCACCTTGAAATTCTTTCTTCATCAGGCTGTTTTTACAGGCCTTGCAGTGCCCGCAGGGAAAAACCCTTTGAGACCTTGATTTTGCATGGTGTTATAAATTGTGATATCACTGTGTACCATTCTATCTCTGAGACTGTGACCTTTTCTATAGGTAATGCAGGGTTTTTCACTTATGATTGGACCTATGTCCGGGTCACTTTTAAGAATATCCCAATTTTTGGTGAGAATATTCCTGATGTCTTTGGCATTCCTGTTGTATGTGAGTATAATTCTGGTTTCACTTTCCTGACTCAAGGATGTTGGTTCATTCCCTGGTTTAGTTTGCAAGGTGTCAGTTCTCTGTATATTTTCTACTTTACGAAGGGCTTTGTTAATTACCCAGTTCGGGTATCCCTGGCTTTAAACCTTTCCATCATGATGGTAGATTCTGCTTTGAAACTGGTCTCTGTACTGCAATTGCGTTTAGCCCTCAGCAGTTCCCCAAATGGAATGCTCCATTTCAGGGGATCTGGGTGACTGCTGAGGGCATGTAGTAAGGTGTTCCCTGCAGTTTCTTTGTGAAAGAGTTTGGTCTGTATGGTATCACTGACTCATCAAAAAGAAAAGATTAAGAGTAGAGTCAATATAAAGAGGAAGAAGAAATAGAGAGAGGCAAAGATATCTCCCCAGTTTCAAGGATCCAATCCCGAAGGGGAGGGCCAAGTCTTGCCTCTTAGTAGCCCTCATACACCCCAAGGGATGTCATGCTTCATCATAGGGCCTGTGCTCCTCGTCGGGCCGGCGCTGCAATGCCCTACGGGTCCCCCGAAGGGTCACTTTTGCGGAGATCTTTTAAGAGAAAAGCCGTTAGATGAGTGCAGGTGTGTGGGGTGGATCCGGAAGTGGAGGTGGTGAAGTACGTGCAGTGAAAGATACTCAAAATTAAAACTACCTAGGAGTATCCACAAGAAGAAATTTTAATAACGTGGTACCCCTGGTAGAATAAAAAACCCGAAGGTTATTAAGTTACTGTGGGGCTATATGTGCCCGAGTAACTATTACAAGGTCGACATGTTTCACGCCTAGTGTGTCTGAATGATCAATGGCGTTTCCTCAGGACCTAACAGTGAAGATTATAGGTTTAGTGCACATAAAAATGGGGTTCCAAAGTGAGGATGGTAACCCACATAAGTGAAAGGTATATCTGGGCAATCCGAAACTTGGGGCAAAACAAGTGCCCATCGCGGTACCGGTCACCTGTTTGTACAATGTGCCATCGAACATGAAGATGTTATTTGTGAGGCAAAAGTCCATCATTTCAAGAACCATGCTTGTGTGGGATTTGAATCTGATATGTCTGGTCTGGAGATAATGTTTGGACGCCTCTACACCATGCTCATGTTTGATTATGGTGTAGAGTGAGCTGACATTGTCATGTGGTTTGTGGCCTCATGGCCTGCCCTGCTAAGTTGGCTGCGGCCTGGCTGCCATGATGCCTTTTCTGCACACGTTACTTTGTGACTTTGTTTTTCAAGCCTCTGCTTGTGCCTGACTATATTAGGACTGTCTGCATTTCTGTCTTTCACCTTTTTTCTTGTTCCCTGTGGGTCGCTTCTGCACAACATGTACAAGGTCGAAAAACAACGTCCCTTGTTCTTACTGATCTGGCCTATCCCTCGTACCTAGACATAACACTATGTGCAGCTGAACTGGAGAAATTTGGGTGCTTTTAATATTGTGCTTGCACTGTTAGAGACACTTCGGAAAAACCTTTCCAGAGAGAAGAGCTGTTTTTGTCTACTGATGTAATACTTGCATCTAGAGATTGAGGTATGAGGGTCCGCCTAACAATGCCCAGAGGTTTTCTGTTTATATAATAAACTAGCTAACAGCACGGGGAGGGTGGTATAGTCATTTAGCTCTGTATCCACTGCTTTATGAAATGCTTTCCCCATTTGTATTCTATGGAATTGTAACTATGCTGATTATATTATCATTATGCATTATGCTGATAGTACTGGCTCGTGTACTGTATCTTAGAGCACGATAGTTGAAATAAATATTTAAACTATACTGTGTCTCTTATTACGCGCGTTGTGGACAGGTATGAGTGAGTGATGAAAGGGTGTTCTTGCTCCTGCGAGTCCTGAGAGAGAGATACCGTGTTCTGGGTTGTCTAATCATTGGTAGTATTGTTGCTAATGAGACGCTACAGCTAGTCGGGTTGGGGTTTTAGATGCTAAGGTTTGTGGTTGGCTCACCAGTATATTCCGAGGTCCTATTATCCTGTGCATAGCTCTGTGTATGTGCAGAATCCCTACAACATGGCGCCCAACGAGTGGGCTGCTTATCTGCGAGACGCTTGAGTAGTACTTGTGCTTGTCCACAACCCCTTCACAGACGCTTCCAGAAGCGTGTGTGACGGTGATACCTCCTATATTGACGTTTTTATAGGTTCTTTCAAGCTTGAGGTTTTTTAGATCATACCCTATATTGTGCTGCCTTACATTAGGTTGTCGAAAACCTTTAGCCTAGAATGGCTATACAAATTGCGGCACATAGTCGTGCAGCGCTCCGGGCTCACTTGACAGTGTATGGAGTGCCTGACGCGGGTGTCGATCTGATCTTTGTGGTACAAGCAGATCCAGCTTACCACTTTGAGGTGTTCTATTCTTGGATCACCTTTCCGGCGGTGGATGGGACTGATCACTTGTTCCATGAATATACAGCCACCGCTGTTCCTAATCTCTATAGACCGTATAGGAATCTTGAAGTACCGCTCACGGCTTGGCAACACCGTGTTTGGTTTGATGGCGCCCTCCCCTAACCGACTACCACGGTTCATTTAGGCCCCTTATCCATTGACGGGGCCACTTGGCCTGTTTTGGCCGGGTATACCCCACATCCGCGATATATGTTGGTAGCAGTCGCTGAATTGCGTGATATGCATTCGTCTTTGATACGAGTGCATCGAGCTTTAGTACAGTATGTTACAGGCAACATCCAGGGAGCCCCTCCTGGAGTTGCGGCCCATCCAGCTTGTGCAGGCGGGGTGACCATAAGTCCTGTCATGGTTAATTCGGTGATGGGCAAGCGCCCACAAAATAAGGATGATTTTCCTTATTGGCTTGCAGAAAAATTTGACCAGCTGGAGGCAGTTTTTCCTAACACCTCTCCCGTGGATAAACACAGGATTTTAACGATTAGTTTGCCAAAAGACTTAGTCCCCGAGTTGGCAGAATGCAACAACTGGGGTAGGGTATTCGCAGCAGTATATGCGAAGTGTTTCGGCACTCCTTCCATGACGGTTCTCCCCTCTGTAATTAAACGTGTGCAGGATGAACATGGCCCTGAAGAGGCTGTGGAATTAGGGATCAATCAATCAATCAATCAATCAATCAATCACGGCATTTATAGAGCGCGCTACTCACCCGGGAGGGTCTCAAGGCGCTGGGGGAGGGGGTAAGTTACTGCTCGAACAGCCAGGTCTTGAGCTGCTTCCTGAAGGAGAGATGGTCCTGGGTTCGCCGAAGGTGAGTGGGGAGGGAGTTCCAGGTCTTGGCTGCCAGGTAGGAGAAGGATCTTCCTCCGGCGGTGGTTCTGCGGATGCGTGGTACGGTTGCGAGGGCGTGGCTGGTTGATCGTAGCTGGCGGGTGGGCGTGTAGAAGGTCATGCGGTCGTTGAGGTACTTTGGGCCCAGGTCGTGGAGGGCCTTGTGTGCGTGGGTGAGGAGTCTGAACGTGATTCTCTTGCTGACGGGGAGCCAGTGCAGGTCTTTCAGGTGTCCGGTGATGTGGCTGTGTCGGGGGATGTCCAGGATGAGTCGTGCGGAGGCGTTCTGGATGCGCTGGAGTCTTTTTGAAGTTTGGCTGTGGTTCCGGCGTAGAGGGTGTTCCCATAGTCCAGTCGGCTGGTGACGAGTGCCTGGGTGACGGTCTTCCTGGTTTCAGTGGGGATCCATCTGAAGATCTTGCGGAGCATGCGCAGGGTGTTGAAGCACGAGGATGAGACGGCGTTGACTTGTCTGGTCATCGACAGGGAGGAGTCCAGGATGAAGCCCAGGTTGCGTGCGTGGTCCGTTGGCTTGGGCGCGGTGCCCAGGGCCGGGGGCCACCAGGAGTCGTCCCAGGCGGAGGGTGATGAGCCCAGGATGAGGACTTCCGTCTTGTCTGAGTTTAGTTTAAGGCGGCTGTTCCTCATCCAGTCGGCGACGTCTCTCATCCCGTCGTGTAGGTTGGCTCTGGCGGTGGTGGGGTCGTTGGTGAGGGAGAGGATCAGCTGGGTGTCGTCGGCGTAGGAGATGATGTTGAGGTTGTGTTGGCGTGCGATGGCTGCGAGGGGCTCATGTAGACGTTGAAGAGGGTTGGACTGAGTGAAGATCCTTGTGGAACGCCGCAGATGACTTCGGTGGCCTCGGATCTGAACGGGGGAGGCGGACTCTCTGGGTTCTTCCGGCGAGGAACGAGATGATCCATTCCAGTGCTTTCTCTCGGATTCCGATGTTGCTGAGGCGCTTCACTAGGGTGCGGTGGCAGACGGTGTCGAACGCTGCGGAGAGGTCCAAGAGGATGAGGGCTGCTGTTTCCCCGTTGTCGGTTAGGGTTCTGATGTCGTCGGTGGCTGCGATAAGGGCGGTCTCGGTGCTGTGGTTGGCCCGAAACCCGGACTGCGAGGGGTCGAGGGATCCATTCGTCTCGAGGAAGGCGGCAAGCTGTCCGTTGACGGTCTTCTCGATGACTTTGGCCGGAAACGGAAGGAGCGAGATGGGACGGTAGTTCTTGAGGTCGGTGGGGTCCGCCGTTGGTTTCTTCAGGAGGGCGGTAAGCTCGGCGTGCTTCCAGCTCTCCGGGAAGGTGGCAGTGTGGAAGGAGGAGTTGATGATGTCCCGGAGATGGGGTGCGATGGTGGCGTCGGCTTTGTTGAAGACGTGGTGTGGGCAGGGGTCGGTTGGTGATCCGGAGTGGATGGAGTTCATCGTGCGGGTGGTGTCTTCGGTGCTGATCGGGGTCCAGTTGCAGAGGGTGGTGGTGGCGGGCGTTGGTTCGGCGGTAGGGTGCGTGGTTTGTGCGTCGAAGCTGTTATGTATGTCGGTGATCTTGCGGTGGAAGAACGTGGCGAGTGAGTTGCAGAGGTCTTGCGAGGGGGTGATGTCGTTGTTTCCGGCGCTGGGGTTGGAGAACTCTTTGACGATGCTGAAAAGTTCCTTGCTGTCGTGGGCGTTGTTGTCCAGTCGTTCTTTGAGTGCCGACTTCTTGGTGGCACGGATCAGCTGGTGGTGTTTGCGGGTGGCGTGCTTGAGGGCGGTCCTGTTGTCTGTGGTCTGGTCGAGTCGCCAGGTTCTCTCGAGAGTGCGGCAGTTCTTCTTGGATTCCTTGAGTTCGTTGGTGAACCAAGGGGTTTTCTTGCTTCCGGGTCTGCTGGGAGGGTTTTTAGTGGTGCGAGGTCGTCGGCGCAGGCGGTCAGCCACTTGGCGAGGTTGCTGGCTGCTTCGTTTGGGTCCGTTGTGTTGGTGGGTGTGTTCTGGCTGAGGGAGGCGGTGAGCTGCTCGGCGGTGATCTTGCTCCAGCTCCGGCGGGGAGCCTGTTGCGGGTGGTGGTGGGTCGCAGTCTTTCTGAAGCTGAAGTGGACGCAGCTGTGGTCGGTCCAGTGTAGTCCGGTGGCGTGGCTGAAGGAGATGTGCTTGCTGGAAGAGAAGACGGGGTCAAGCGTGTGGCCGGCGTAGTGGGTGGGCGTGTTCACCAGTTGCTTGAGGGATGAGACTGGTGGGAGTGTTCGACGTAGTAGCTGATTTGATCCTTGCGAATGTCAAGGGCGATGCAGTGAACTTTCAAGTAGCTAATGCTTTGGCTTTGGTCCCAGATCCGGACAAGCCGCGCGAATTACCGAAAATTATTGCCCAGGCTTACAAAACAATTGGCCGAAATAGCCTGGGAGTTAAGCCTTTTGCTAAATCGCAGACACAATCACAACAACAACAACCAAAAACTCAATCTGAGAAAGATGAGAAACCAGTCTTTACTAAAAAGAGCTGGAGGTTGAAAAAACAGGGTAAGCAACAGAAGAAGCCGGGGTCGCGAGGCACATCCCCGGTTTCCGTCTCTTCTGAACGCACTTATGATTTGCGAGATAGGGCGAGAATTAAATCTCCAGATAGGTTTCAGGTACCTGATACGCGTTCTCCTCGTTCTTCACAGGCACCGACAACTTCGCAGGCCAGTGGAGGAGATAGCCAGGATAGAGGAAGGGGTCGAGAGGCTCCCCAGGGACGAGACCAACCTCGACAACAGGTCAGAGGGAAAGCAGAAGAATTTCCGCCTTCTCGCCCACAATTTCAGAAGAAGAAAGTTGCCGCTGTTACAGCGAGATATGCCACAGACGGTGAGAACGAGACTCCTGAATTGGACGTGGGCAGGGACACTCCTAGACAGCGCAGCGGAAGTTACCATAGTGCGGGAGGCGCTACCTCCTCATGTGGAGGCGACAGCAACTGATACATTCATTACTGTTGAGACAGCAGACACCAGAGTGGCACCCCCTGACAGACTATACGATATTGTTTTTCAAATTGAAGGTGACATACAGCGTGTTATTAAAGGGATTTTTTGGGAAAATCTGACCTCTTCGTACGACATTCTGTTGGTAGAGGCGGATTAGCCGCCCCCGTTCGTACTAGCTGCGCGTAGAGGGGAGGAGGTAATCTTCCGAGCTTTTCTCGTCATGTCCCCAAGGACAAAGCGGAGGCTCTTGCAGCCGAGTGGGCTGCGTCCCTGGCTCCGGCGCTATACCGCAACCACGTGGGCTGGGACGAAGACTCTCCCCCCCATGATATTCCTTTGCGGTCGCTGCCTCAGCCACAACCCCAATATCCCATCAAGCGGGAAGCTAAAGGTCCCATCTCCGACATTCTGACTCAGTTGGAATATCAAGGAGTAATTGAAACATGCGTATCACCTATGAATAATCCCCTTTTCGCGGTTCCTAAACCCGATGGATCGTACCGCTTAGTTTTGGATTACCGACATTTGAACTCTCATTGTCGGACCTTTGCGGTGCAAAACACACACAGTTCTGCGCTTGTAGACAGTCTTGTTCATAAAAAATATAAAACGACACTTGACCTATCCAATGGATTCTACACGCACAACTTAGCCCCGGAGAGCAGCCAATGGAGCTCTTTTACCTCCGGTGGTAAACAATTCAAATTCCGGCGTTTACCTATGGGCTATAAGAACAGTCCAGGCATATTCGCTGCCCGTGTCGTCTCTTTGTTAGACGGCATAGACCCAGATGCATGTTCGTACGTCGATGATATCTATCTGACAGACGACGAATTATACCCGCATCTTTCCCGAGTGGACCGCATTATACTTGAATTTGCAGTCCTGGGATACAAATTCAACTTTGCCAAATCCCACATTGCTGAATTTACCGTTTTGTTTTTGGGTTATGAACTCAACAATGAAGGTAAGGGCTTAGCCCCCCATTTCTTGGAGAAATGTGCACTTCTGTGCCCTCCTACTACTCTGAAGAAACTTCAGTCTTTACTGGGTTTTCTGAACTTCGGGCGTACTTACATTCCCGAATATGCCCAGTGTATCAAGCCACTGTATGCCTTGATACAACCTAACTTTTCGAAGTCATGCTGGCTTCCGGAGCATTCCTCCATTCTGCAGTCTTTGCAGACAGACCTTCTTGAGTCTAAATTCTTGTTGACTCGTGATAACCACACAAACCTGGTGATTAGAATAATTCCAGGGGCAGTGGGTTTCACGTACTTAACCTTTAACGAAGGTGACACAGTACCCATCGCATTCAAGTCACATCTTTACACTTCCGCAGAAATGCGTTTTTCAACTGTGGAGAAAGTTTTGACTGCAGTGCAAATGGCGATTCTAAAGGAACGCGCACTGGCACAGGGAAAACGCATTCTGGTGGTAACACCATATCCTGCCCTGGAGGCAGTGACTAAAGCAAGTGTTCCGAACTCTAAAGCTTTGCACCCCCGTTGGATACAATGGGCAACATCTTTGACGTCCCCGGATGTCACTTTCATTTTTGATTCTTCTCTTCAGACACAGGAGTTTTTACAGTATGAATTCGTTCATCCTCCTCCTCTGTCTCTGCTACCGCTTGAGGATTATGATTGTATAATCTATACCGATGGTTCGGCACAACCGGCCACGGGTTCCAGGCATGCTTATTCCGCGGCATGTGCTATTGTTGCAGGTACCATGGTGAACAGAAAGTTCGAATCAACTGTCGTGCACACACAGGCACTAGGAGTCAGTACTGCACAATTGGCCGAGCTGTGCACATTGGTGCTCGCCCTTGAGTTCGCAAATCCAGATGTGATGACTCTGATTGTATGTGATTCATACTACTGTGTTCAATCTTTCAATGACAATCTATTCTTTTTGTCGCAAAACGACTATAGAGATGCAAAAGGCAGCACGATTAAGCAGAAAATGCTTTGGGTTCGAGTGGCAGATTTGAAACAACGTCTGCCTCTCACACAGGTGATTCACACCCTTGGCCACCAGCGTGTGGGCGCACACGCTGTTGGTAACGGTTTGGCAGACGAAGCTGCCAAATCAGCAGTAGCCACGTGTTCAGTCGCAGCAGTTACAAGATCCATGACTAAAATAGATACTGATATCTTAGCAGCTATTGCTGCAACTAAGGAAGGTACCAAATATCCTTGGGGCTTCCCTTCCAAATATACTTATCAATTAGGTCCCGAACAGGCTCCTTTCGTAAGTATTCCCGACATTGGTGATCGGCTGATTCCCAACGCGGACAGCAGGCTGTCCTTGATAACGGCCGCACACGAAGGCATGGCTTCGGCTCATGCAGGCGTGTCTGCGACTGTTTCCATATTGCAGCAGCGTTACTGGTGGCGTGGTTTATACAAACAAACCCGTACCTATGTGCTTTCTTGTGACGTTTGTCAGCAAATTAAGCCTTCCACGGTTACACGTCCACCACAAACACCGCTCTGCATTTCAAACAGACCTTTTGCGTGTGTTTACCTGGATCACTGCGGTCCATTCTCTTCAGACACTGCATATAAATACATCTTGGTTGCAGTGGACTCGTGCACACGGTTCCTCTGGGTCTGGCCACAACGGAGTGCTGACGCTCGAAATGTCATAAGGGATTTGCGTGTCTTTGTGTGAGTTTTCGCATGTGGCACCTTCCATTCGGACCAAGGTCCAGCGTTTGCCTCTAAGGCTTACAAGAACGCAATGGGTTCCCTGGGGGTGCGGGTGAAATTTTCGTCTCCATATCGGCCTGAGGGCAATTCGATTGTTGAACGAATGAACCGTGACTTAAAGCAATCCTTGACAGCTAGAGTCTTAGGTACTGGCAGGAACTGGCTGGCCCACTTGTATACCGTACAACGTGCACTTAATAATCTCCCTAGAAAACCTCTGGGTGGGCGGACCCCATATGAAATGCTCTTTGGCATACGAATGTTTGTGCCCGACCTTGATGGTCTAGACATGGCGGCGCAGTCCACCATCTTTGATGTAGATAACCATTCTACTATGGTACAGGGCTTACAAGAAGACCGAGACAAACTTGCAAATGAACATTTACCTTCGGCCACAGACGCTGCGTTGCAGATTCCGGTTGCCGGCTGGCTTCCGAAGATTGGAGATCTGGTTCGAGAGAAAGTGGAGAACAAAAAAGAATTTGGCCCATCTTATCGTGCACCAGTTCCAGTCCTTGGCTTGAAGGGTACTCGTACAGTCATCTTACCACCGCTTCCTGGTCAAAAGGACAACAGATTCATCTCAGTGGACAATGTCAAGCTACAACATCTGGCCGATCCTGAATAGTGTAACACCAGCGGTCTCTTGTCCAGTCATTTCCCGGACATATGTTCGTGGCCCTCTTGCCCGAACGGTCACAGATGTTGCTGTCGAGATGGTAGAGTTGCCTGATCGCTTACTCGACTTCCCGGCTTCCCCCTGCGAAGAGGAGACTGAGTATACATACCCAGCCAACGAGTCGGTGGCTCACGCACCAACTACGCCACTTAGCCCAACACGTTATTCCTTTGACTCGGATTCCACCTCATCACTAATCCCGTCCAAATTCAGCTTGTTTGTATCCTGGTTCAGAGACAATTTTTTGGTTCCTCCCTGGACATATATTTGGTTGGTCTTTTTCCTGATTTTTTTGTTCATGTCCATTGGCTTTGTCACAGTCTTTTTCTACTAATCAATGGTCACTATTTACCAGAACGCTCTGCAGTGAACAGTGTCGCTGGAACATTGGCTCCGCATTCTTCATCTCACATCATGAAGCGTGACCACACATTTGTGAACATTTCAGCTTTCCCAGTCGCTGATGGCATCGTATGGGATGCGGTAAATTTCCAAATTCATGGACCTACTGAAATTATTAATGTTCCAAATGTCCTCCGTGTTTCAATGGGTGATGTCGTTAAACGTAATATTCATTCTGACGATTGGGATGTGCATGCCGTTGAATCTTTGTTTACTGATTTGAAATATTATGCTGCTTTTAATGCTGAAGATTTGTACATGAATTCCGCAAGTTATGCCGATTTATATTGTTATCAGCATTGGGGCAACCATTTCCTCCATAAACCAAGTACCCTTAGGGGTCCTGTTAATCGCACCCAATGGGAACATTGTCCTACCCCTTTGCCAGGCAGCTCCCACACTCTTAGAAACAAGTTTACTTATTTTACCAACTTTGATAGATCGAACCCTGGGTCCTATTATTTTAAATTAAACGCCTCTTCTGCGCAGAAGATCATGTTGACCCACACCAAATTATTGTATTCAGGTTCCTTTTTGGCCGCTTTGGCTGTGGGTGGTTATGAGTACTGGCGGGACACCATTGACTTGAAATTTATTTGGGGTTCCAAATCATGGCAGGTGCAAGGCACGGAAGCCTTGCACCGTTGCCTCATCCTACCCAAATTCTGTTTTTAAATCATTCAATCTATCAAACAACGTGTTGGGGTTTGGCTACTTCCAAAAAATTAAATGCCCCTTCCATTCCTGTGTTGTCTTCCACCACTAATGAAAGCTTGCATTTTAATATTTCACTTACGGATTTGCAAGCTTTGTTTCAGAACAATTCCTTTAATGTTTCCACTTTTGTTCAGTCACCCTGGTTGGCTTGGCCAACAGCGGCGAACACATGCCAACTGCGTTTTCATAACTCAGCTCCTGGTTATAAACAGGATAGGCCAGACCCGAGGTTTTCTGACTCTCGTACCGATACAACGTATTCTGTTGGAAAATTATGTAAACAGTGGTTGCAACACTCCTCCTTAGATTCTGTGAAACAGCATTTATCCCTCCTTTCAGGCAACATTGATCTGTCCTATTTTGTTCTGGGGCCTCGTGGCCCTCGACCTAAGAGATTCATTTATGAAACTTACAATGAACTCTGGAAGCTTTCGCAAATTGAAGCTGCCTCCCGCCTTCAGGAGATTGATCAGGCAAATTTAGAAAAGGTGCTTGCTGTTGTTGACAATAGTATTAATACCCTGTCTTCACGCATTTACACGTTAGAGAATATTGTGTCCTCTGTTGTTGATATTGTACAAGATGATGTTTCTGTGTTATATCATGGTCAGAATCAATTGCGTTCAGTTATGCAGTTTGCATGGACTTTGCAGACACTTAAGTTGGGTAAAGTTCCTTGGCATTTTCTGAACACCACTGCCTTGTTTTTACCTTTTAATTTGACTGACAAGCAGCAGTTCATGTCCATGAAGGATGCCACATACACTCTGTTACATATCGAGAAAATAGAGCCATTACCATTCTCTGTTGCGGAATTAGATTCTGCGGTGTGGCTAGTACACGGGGTTATCGCTTTACCTTTCTCTTTATTTGAATTCAGTTCCTGCATGAAACATTATCCCGTTGGCCATTTTCAGCCTTTGGGCAGTGCCTTCTTGCATGAACTGTGGCCCCTACCTTTCATGTTTAAATGTCTTCGGGACGGGAAGGAGGTGTTTCTCACAGGCGAGACTTGTGATTCTACTGTGGGTCATTCCCTTATTTGCAAACACATTAAATTGCACGGCGCTTGTAACGTTTCAGCTCCGAATCTTGCTTGTGTTTTGAAGGGTATTCCTGCTCCTGCTATTTCTCCTACTTTCACTGTGCTTGCAAATGGTAGCTATCTGCTTCTGAATAATCAGGACTGCTGTGGCATGCTGGCCGGTATACCCTATATCGTAACCGTTTCCCACAGAGTTGTCTGCTGCAAAAATGTGCTTTTTCCTCCCCCGCGCGACATCATAGATAGTTCCATTTGGTCTTCCATTCCTACCTTGAAGGCGGTTTTCAATAAGTTGAGCAGAATAAAGGCGCTATTATTGAATCAGGAGGTTATGCTCACTTCCGCCCGGGAAACATTCATTCTCCAGGTGGCAAGTACCCACAGTGAAATACAGGCCCTTTTGAACACTAACCTCCCACAGCATTTCGGTGAACTGATTCACAGCGTTTTTAATGCATTGCGCACCGAGGGTCTTGTGCACTTTTTTAAAGTTGTGGGCTCTGGCCTTGTGACCTCCTTTCAAACTATCTTTGGGGTAATACCGGCTTTTATTCATTCCATTTTTTCCAGCGTCTTCGGCGGCATTCCGTTGATCCTCGCTTTGGTGGCTGGTATTTTGCTTTTGGTCTGTTTACTGCGCAATGGCTGCACTTCATTGGGCCCTTCTCGACCACAGTCGACTTCAGATGCTCCGTGAACGCATGCTCGCCGGCTTCGGCGTCCTGCCATTGGCGACCCTCAGTGTGTCCTACAGTCTTTCATTTCGCTTTGCGTATTTCACTTGCGTGCAACCTGTGATGACTTGCATCCGCTGTCCTTTTTCCTGGTCCTTGGAGTATTGCCTTTCCAATGCGTCTCTGTCTCGCCCGGATTTCGTCCCCTTGATGGGTCCCTTAGAGGTTCATGAGCGGGACTGTTCCGGGGATGGCTATATGGCGCGTGCAGCGGCACTTGGAATTTTGGCACAATGGGATGTCTGTGCGGCTGCTCAGACTCTCCTACAACAAAGTTATGTTGAGTATCACACAAGTTGTCCCGCAATGCTCTTTGCTAGTCCCTCTTATGAGGAGCATGACTGTAGTTTTGATTTATTGGACTGGATGGCGTCTCTTTTTTCTGATGATTCCAACGATGTCCTCCTGGAAAGTGTGGCGTTTTTCTGCACCTACACCTTGATGGAATAACGAGGGCCTCCGCTTTCAGCTTCGCCCTGCATTTTTCCTGCAGACTTTTTCTTTTTTCTCTCCCATTCGTTGTCCTTCATGGGGACTTTTTCACAAACAGACGTTTCTGTTCTGCTCATGTGCTTTGAACTCCGTCTAGGTCGATGGACTGTCCAGGGGAGGGTGTCATGTGGTTTGTGGCCTCATGGCCTGCCCTGCTAAGTTGGCTGCGGCCTGGCTGCCATGATGCCTTTTCTGCACACGTTACTTTGTGACTTTGTTTTTCAAGCCTCTACTTGTGCCTGGCTATATTAGGACTGTCTGCATTTCTGTCTTTCACCTTTTCTCTTGTTCCCTGTGGGTCGCTTCTGCACAACATGTACAAGGTCGAAAAACAACGTCCCTTGTTCTTACTGATCTGGCCTATCCCTCGCACCTAGACATAACACTATGTGCAGCTGAACTGGAGAAATTCGGGTGCTTTTAATATTGTGTTTGCACTGTTAGAGACACTTGGAGAAAAACCTTTCCAGAGAGAAGAGCTGTTTTTGTCTACTGATGTAATACTTGCATCTAGAGATTGAGGTATGAGGGTCCGCCTAACAATGCCCAGAGGTTTTCTGTTTATATAATAAACTAGCTAACAGCACGGGGAGGGTGGTATAGTCATTTAGCTCTATATCCACTGCTTTATGAAATGCTTTCCCTGTTTGTATTCTATGGAATTGTAACTATGCTGATTATATTATCATTATGCATTATGCTGATAGTACTGGCTCGTGTACTGTATCTTAGAGCACGATAGTTGAAATAAATATTTAAACTATACTGTGTCTATTATTACGCGCATTGTGGGCAGGTATGAGTGAGTGATGAAAGGGTGTTCTTGCTCCTGCGAGTCCTGAGAGAGAGATACCGTGTTCTGGGTTGTCTAATCATTGGTAGTATTGTTGCTAATGAGACGCTACAGCTAGTCGGGTTGGGGTTTTAGGTGCTAAGGTTTATGGTTGGCTCACCACTATATTCCGAGGTCCTATTATCCTGTGCATAGCTCTGTGTATGTGCAGAATCCCTACAACAACATCTAACGTGACTAGTAGGAACCCTTCCTCCCAGTGTATACCTTCCACCTTCCCCAGGAAATCCTTGTTGTCCCTAACATGGGACGGGAGATTGCTTACATATTCCCTCAGAAAAAAATCAACATATTTAGAAATGTTTTCTGTAACACTTCCTTTGGAAGATACTATGGGCCTTCCTGGGGGGTTTAACAGGTCCCTATGTACCTTTGGTAAAAGGTAAAGTACCGGGAGAATGGGATAGTCTCGCTTTAGATAGCAGTATTCCTCCCACTCTAATATCCCTAGATCTTGCCAGTTTTTTAGTTTTTCCCAAATACTTTCCACACTGTTGGAATATGTCTCCCTGTTTACTTTTATGTAGAATGTGTGATCTGTCAGTTGTCTGAGGGCTTCAGCAATGTATTTCTCTCTATCCAGGATCACTACATTTCCACCCTTATCCGCGGGCGGATGACAATGTCTTGATCCTCCGATAGGGAGAGTAACGCTTCCATCTGGGACGGAGTCAGGTTATGTGTTTGTTGCGTTTTAAACCATTTTTTATGCCTGAATTTGACCAGGTGTGAATTAACCACATCCTGGAACGTATCTATGTTGTCATGCCCTAGCGGTGGATAAAATGTAGAGCGTGGTTTGAATTGTGTCATAGCCGTTTGATTGTGTGTTATGTCTAGTTCATCCAATACTCTGTCAATTTCACTGTTATTCGCGGTATCAACAATTGTTGTGTTAGACTCCAGCTGATGCAACATAACAAGAGTATCTACATCACTTATATTCAAGTCCAAAGTGTCCTTTTCATTGTCTCCTCCTATACATTCTCGGGATCTACTAGGTTTAAGCAAATGCCATTTTTAGCTTTAATTTACGGACAAACTTGAATAAGTCAATGCGGGTTTCTGCGTAATTAAAGGGAAGAGATGGGCAGAATGACATACCCAGGCAGAGTGTTTTTTTCTCAGTATCTGTGATGTTTCTCTTGGATAGGTTCATGATAGTTTTGTTCACAGTATCCATATCCATTATTCTGCTGATGTGGAGCTTTTTGCCTGTTGTCCCATGGGGCACAGAGGAAGGGGGCACATGGGACAACAGGCAAAAAGCGCCACATCACAGATACTGAGAAAAAAACACTCTGCCTGGGTATGTCATTCTGCCCATCTCTTCCCTTTAATTACGCAGAAACCCGCATTGACTTATTCAAGTTTGTCCGTAAATTAAAGCTAAAAAAATGGCATTTGCTTAAACCTAGTAGATCCCGAGAATGTATAGGAGGAGACAATGAAAAGAACACTTTGGACTTGAATATAAATGATGTAGATACTCTTGTTATGTTGCATCAGCTGGAGTCTAACACAACAATTGTTGATACCGCGAATAACAGTGAAATTGACAGAGTATTGGATGCACTAGACATAACACACAATCAAACGGCTATGACACAATTCAAACCACGCTCTACAGTTTATCCACCGCTAGGGCATGACAACATAGATACGTTCCAGGATGTGGTTAATTCACACCTGGTCAAATTCAGGCATAAAAAATGGTTTAAAACGCAACAAACACATAACCTGACTCCGTCCCAGATAAAAGCGTAACTCTCCCTATCGGAGGATCAAGACATTGTCATCCGCCCCACGGATAAGGGTGGAAATGTAGTGATCTTGGATAGAGAGAAGTACATTGCTGAAGCCCTCAGACAACTGACAGATCACAAATTCTACATAAAAGTAAACAGGGAGACATATTCCAACAGTGTGGAAAGTATTTGGGAAAAACTAAAAAACTGGCAAGATCTAGGGATATTAGAGTGGGAGGAATACTGCTATCTAAAGCGAGACTATCCCATTCTCCCGGTACTTTACCTTTTACCAAAGGTACATAAGGACCTGTTAAACCCCCCGGGAAGGCCCATAGTATCTTCCAAAGGAAGTGTTACAGAAAACATTTCTAAATATGTTGATTTTTTTCTGAGGGAATATGTAAGCAACCTCCCGTCCCATGTTAGGGACACCAAGGATTTCCTGGGGAAGGTGGAAGGTATACACTGGGAGGAAGGGTTCCTACTAGTCACGTTAGATGTCAGCTCACTCTACACCATAATCAAACATGAGCATGGTGTAGAGGCGTGCAAACATTATCTCCAGACCAGACATATCAAATCCCACACAAGCATGGTTCTTGAAATGATGGACTTTTGCCTCACAAATAACATCTTCATGTTCGATGGCACATTGTACAAACAGGTGACCGGTACCGCGATGGGCACTTGTTTTGCCCCAAGTTTCGCTAACCTGTTCTTGGGCAAATGGGAGGAGGAGACTTTATTAGACACTTCCATCTTTCCTGAAATCGAGAAAGTGGAGCTTTGGTTCCGCTACATCGATGACATTTTCATGGTGTGGGGGGTGATGAATTGGAGGCCACAAAATTCATTGAAAAACTCAATAATAATAACTATAACATCACACTGACCAGTACCATGAGTAAAACTTCGGTGGAGTTTCTAGACGTCAAAGTCGAGGTAGTCGGTGATACCATACAGACCAAACTCTTTCGCAAAGAAACTGCAGGGAACACCTTACTACATGCCCTCAGCAGTCACCCAGATCCCCTGAAATGGAGCATTCCATTTGGGGAACTGCTGAGGGCTAAACGCAATTGCAGTACAGAGACCAGTTTCAAAGCAGAATCTACCATCATGATGGAAAGGTTTAAAGCCAGGGGATACCCGAACTGGGTAATTAACAAAGCCCTTCGTAAAGTAGAAAATATACAGAGAACTGACACCTTGCAAACTAAACCAGGCAATGAACCAACATCCTTGAGTCAGGAAAGTGAAACCAGAATTATACTCACATACAACAGGAATGCCAAAGACATCAGGAATGTTCTCACCAAAAATTGGGATATTCTTAAAAGTGACCCGAACATAGGTCCAATCATAAGTGAAAAACCCGGCATTACCTATAGAAAAGGTCACAGTCTCAGAGATAGAATGGTACACAGTGATATCACAATTTATAACACCATGCAAAATCAAGGTCTCAAAGGGTTTTTCCCTGCGGGCACTGCAAGGCCTGTAAAAACAGACTGATGAAGAAAAAATTTCAAGGTGGGGGAGGGACAGTGAAAAATATTTCCCAATTTCTCACTTGTGGAACCCCATTTGTAATCTATTGTTTGGTATGTCCGTGCAATCTAAGGTATATTGGCAGCACTGTCCATCCAGTAAAGAAACGGGTGTTGGAACATCTGCGGGCCATCACCAATCAAGACCAACAGTACCCCGTAGCCCGCCACTTCCAACAACATCACTTCTCCAACAGTGCCCTTCCCAGCTATTTTGCAATAGAACACATCCCACGTTCACCTAGGGGAGGTAATAGAGCACTGAGACTCAGACAGCGAGAATCTAGGTACATTATAGATCTCCAGACCAAGTCCCTGGGAGGGCTTAATCTTGACCAAGAATTAAAAATACACTTATATGAAACGTAGTGGTTTTTGCCTCTTGCACTGACTCTCATCCCAGGGCTTCTTTAGGGAGCATGTACTGTTGAATTAATGCATATATATTATGTGCGTGATTGTTTTTAATTTAGGATATTTGCATGTAACATTTATAATTTTGTATTTCTGTTTTCTTTCTCCCTTCACTGCAGGAGGAAAGGAAGGGACCCACTCTACTTCGGTAGTGCCACAGTCACAGGTTCCCTAACCTTTTTTCCAAAGGCACTCGGTAGCACCGATCCACGTCAATCAAGATTGATCACCTTGGTTTGATCTTTTTCAATTTTTTTCAATTGCACTTTATTATTGTTCTCTTGATCCCCAGCCTCTAACTGTATTTACTGGTTGACTGCACAGCATTGGCACTAGCCTATAACATCATTGGACCTTGGGAGGTATATCGTTCGCATCCCCGGGCACATGCCCAAGATTGTATATCATGGACTATTTGGCAGTTTTATTGACAGTAGGAACAATTTACCCTACCACAGGATTCTAAGATGAAGCATTGGGTTGGTAAATTGATTGTTGTCCAGGGCACTTGCCCACGATTGTGTACATTGAGTATAAGTGAATCTGCACTATGTATTTACCCTACAATTAGGACTGTCGGGCTTATCACACATTGTCCAACCTTTACTTCGACCTGTATTCGTGCCAACCGAGGCGTTCACATGAGGTACCTGCCTACAAGAATGTACAATTCCTTATATAGAGGTTGACAATGCCTTTCTAGTAACACCATCACTATCATGACAGAGGCTTAAGGGGTTTCACTAGCACATAACTTTATTGACACAATTTTAAGCACATGTCACGTGACCGCAGCAACTTGATTTCAGTGGCTTATTACAACAGAGACATGCAGACACTGCAATGTAGTAATCCGGCCGGACTTACATGAATGTATTGCATTTTGTTAATTTGTATTATGATTATCGTATGATTTGCCTGTATTATGTGGCTCTAATTTGGAGCAGAGGAATTTTATTCCAGCGTTATTAATTACATTTGATTAGAAAAGGATGCGCATACAACAGGGCGACGCTATGTAAGGTTTTTCACATGCCAAATACTTGGAATATGTATCGTATTGGGTGATTTCCTTCCCTTTCCAATATGGCCGCTATACAACATGACTCTGTATTCCCCTGCAAGGCCTCTGTCTATTACTATGATGTACGTGGCGATCACTGTGTTTTGTACATCTGGGTGATTTCAATCACACTTCCATTGTGTGAGCAAGGCCTAACTGCCGAAACGCGTAGCGTGGAAGCATAATAAACTTCCTGATATACTTGTCGTTGTTTCCTGAGAGTGCATTTACCTCGCTTTGCGATACGGATTTTTGGGAATATATATATATATATATATATATATATATATATATATATATATATATATATATATATATATATATATATATATATATATATATCAAAACCACAAACTGCCGCACTCCAGAAATGTTTGTTAAGGGTTATTTATTTCACCACCACCACTATCACCAACGCGTTTCACCACAAGTGCTTGTTCACATCCCCACATTAACCCATAATGAGGCATTGTGGGATTCGTAGTTTTCACCAACATATTTACAATTGTGTACAATATTTTTTTCGTTCCATTAGTTATTTTATCCTCTTGTAATTATTTACATTTTAAATATTAAATAATTTCAACCAATAGCATTGTTGAGAACTGTTGTTGTTACTCTAAATACCATATTAGTATATCTCATGAATGGTCTGAGTGACTTAACGGCTATGTACAATCCCTTGTTATGGACTGTCATTGACATTCTAAATTGAAATGTTCAATAGTAGATGTGCCTGTTTGTCAAAAGTCAAAAGAGAACACAAGAGTCAGGAGGGAACAAAACAAACAGCTTTGTTTCGCCTAAGTGGCTTCATTCCCTATTTTATTGGTCCAGATTATCATTCATAGGTTGATCCTAAATGGCCTTTTTATGACCTGGTTTTCTTTTCATAATTTGTAACAGTAATTTTTTCTTTTTTACAAGAGGATGTCTTGACCGATGTTTGGATTGTCAGATCAAGTTTTCTTCATACTGATCATAAGTGTACAAAAAGATCTTCATCGGCGTTTAGACCCAAAGGTTGCCTGGTTCTAAATCGAGTGATCATCTTTGATTCCAGTCGTCTTAATTTTTGTGTCCTGTCACCCCCTCTTTCATGGATGGGGACATGCGCTATGCCACAGTATTTCATATTCTTCCAGGTGAAGTTTTCATGTGTCTCAAAATGTTTAGTCATTGCACAGTTGGTGTCATTATTCGAGACTGCTCTAATGTGTTCGAGTATCCTTTTTCTTAGTGTGCAGATGGTGCTTCCAATGTATTGTTTCCCGCAATCACATGTAATCATATAGACCACATAGTTTGTTTCACATGCGATCCTATGTGTGATGATGAATTGTTTGTTTCTAAAGTCTGTAAGATGGGAAACAGCGTTTACAACGCTGTCATTACATCGCTGTATCATTACAACGCGGTCGTTACAACGACCGAGTTGTTAGTACGCGAGGCATTTACATCGCAAGTCATTACAACGACTTGCACTAGGGGGCGCTGAGGTATTGGAAATGAATTCCAACACCTTCCCTACTGTTGCGCAAACTGGAGTAGGAATAGTAATTAATACTATTCCTAAGTCCAGCGCGCCCCCTAGTGCAAGCCGTTGTAATGACTTGCGATTTAAATGCATCGCGTACTAACAACGCGGTCGTTGTAACAACTGCGTTGTAAAAGCACGCGATGTTATACATCGCGTTGCAATGTACCATGTTCCTGTGAGATACTTGGGCCGGAAATCTCTCCGACCGAGCCGGACCCGGAGAGATTTCCGACCGAATCGGACCCGTGCAGTCCGACCGAACGAGTCCGATGCATTCGTATGCCACCGGACACGAGTCGGTCGGACTCCCATTGAACTCAATGGGAGCCGGTCGTACAACGCGTACGCGGGCTCCCATTGCCTCTAATGGGTGCGAGGCGAACAAGGGCGCCCCTACAGCGAGTACGCCGCGAGCGCTCGCGGCGTACACGCACAGGTAGGGGGACCCATGGGTCCCCCCTGTGTGCGCCTCACACGGGTACGCGTACAGGGGGTCCGACACGGACCCCCAAAGTACGGCTCCGACAGCGAGTTCGAGTCGGACGGCGCGAGTCGGTCGGAGCGGTCGAGGTGCGCATCGTACTTACCCGGCCGGAAAACGTCTCCATTGCGCGGTGCGAATCGGGTCCGAGCGAGTCGGTCGGAGCGGTACGATCCGGGTACGAGTCGGTCGGAGCGGTCGGGTCGCCCGGACGAGTCGGTCGGCGAGTCGCATCGTACTCGCTCGGCCGGACCCGCGTACGGTTCGGTCAGGAAACAGGGCTCCGAATCGGATCCGGTAAAGCCGAATCCTATTCGGAGCCCTACCGCCGAGATCGGAATCGGCCCCTAGGTGTTCTTCCCAATCTTACAGGCTTTACACTTATCACATTTCGTGAAGCCTCTCTGACGATCTGATAGCCATGTCTCTTTCTTTGATCTCACAAAATGGCTTTGAGTAAGTTTGTCCTTTAGGGATGAAACCTTCCTGAATGAGTTGTCAACATTTCTGCTTAGATTTGCTCCAATATCTGAATCTTTCTTGACTATGTTCCAATATTTATTCATAATTTTTCTTATTGGATCGTGTTCTTTATTGTACGTCATTATGAGTCTGATTTTATTGCTTTTCTCTTCTTGTATGGTCTGATCTTGTTTTTTGGTTAGTGTCTCCACCTGTGTTAGATTTTCTGTTCTTCTCTTTCCTTCTTTAATGTCACGTTTCTTGTAGCCTCTTTCCTCTAATTTCTTGGCTGTTTCTTTAGATTTTTCTATGAATACATTATCATCCGTACAATTTCTACGCATCCGCAGAAATTCCCCATATGGGATGCTCTTTTTTAGTGATCGAGGATGGAAACTCGTTCCGTGTAGGACGCTATTTGTAGCAGTCGGTTTACGATAAACTGTTGTTTTTATGTGGTCATTCTCCATGTAAACCGATAGATCCAAAAATTGTACCTCTTTCTCACTGATGTTGTGTGTGAAGGAGAGACCAATGTTGTTTTGATTTAACCGTGAGAAATATTCCAGTCTCGAACAATGACACCAACTATGCAATGACTAAACATTTTGAGACACATGAAAACTTCACCTGGAAGAATATGAAATACTGTGGCATAGTGCATGTCCCCAACCATGAAAGAGGGGGGGACAGGACACAAAAATTAAGACAGCTGCAATCAAAGATGATCATTCGATTTAGAACCAGGCAACCTTTGGGTCTAAACGCCGATGAAGATCTTTTTGTACACTTATGATCAGTATGAAGAAAACTTGATCTGACAATCCAAACATCGGTCAAGACATCCTCTTGTAAAAAAGAAAATGTTACTGTTACAAATTATAAAAAGAAAACCAGGTCATCAAAAAGACCACTTAGAATTGCTAATATCAACCTATGAATGATAATCTGGACCAATACAAAAGGGAATGCAGTCACTTAGGCGAAACAAAGCTGTTTGTTATGTTCTCTCCTGACTCTTGTGTTCTCTTTTGACTTTTGACAAACAGGCACATCTACTATTGAACATTTCAATTTAGAATGTCAATGACAGTCCATAACAAGGGATTGTACATAGCCGTTAAGTCACTCACACCATTCATGAGATATACTAATATGGTATTTAGAGTAACAACAACAGTTCTCAACAATGCTATTGGTTTTGTAAATAATTACAAGAGGATAAAATAACTAATGGAACTAAAAAAATTGTATACAATTGTAAATATGTTGGTGAAAACTACGATTCCCACAATGCCTCATTATGGGCTAATGTGGGGATGTGTATAAAATGTCATAGAAGAAGGACTTACCCAACCGTGAACAAGCCCTTGTGGTGAAACGCGTTGGTGATAGTGGTGGTGGTGAATTAAATAACCCTTAACAAACATTTCTGGAGTGCAGCAGTTTGTGGTTTTGATAATTATTATCGGGCCGGATTCCGCCCATTTTATGCCTGCACCGGATGGCTGAGCACGCTGTCAAGGGAATCGTATTGCTGACAATATATATATATATATATTACCTAATGGCGGTCGCCAGTAGGTAGTTATAGTTAGGACCTATTATCCATAGGAAAAGCTTTTTTTGACTTGCCAATATCTTTGGTGCAGTTTGACGAAACTTCGTGAAATTTTCCAAACTAATGAGCAGCTCAAGTCAGCTCCTGTCTGGAAAGTTTGGGGGTGATTCGTCAAGCGGGGGCTGAGAAAAAAGGGGGGTCCCAAATCGCGTTTTCTCCATGTTAATTTCCATAGGAAATTTTGGAACAGGCTACAGTCCGAACTGCTGAATGGAATTACACCAAATTTGGCAAAAAGGTAGCTCTTGGTTCAGAAAGCGCCCTTTTTTTAAAATGGTGTAAATCCGTTCAGTAGTTCCTGAGAAATTCAAAAAATAAAAATATCGATATCTGAGCACCGAGGAGGAGCCACGAATCCTCCCGAGCACAAGCTTCATTCTTATTACCTGCCAACACTCCAAACCAGAGTGTGTTGGCAGCCATTTTGTGAGTCAGTAGAAGCGAGTTATATGAAAAAGGTAGAAAAAGGTTGTAAATGTAGGAAAGGGGTTAGGGTAGAAGCACCCTTACCCCCTAGGGCTGGTCAGGGGGAGGGCCAAAACAAGTATTATTTTTTTTTTTTTTTTGGCGGAAGTCGTGCTGGGTGCCCGAATCCCGCCGAGAAAATAAAAAAAATGAAGCAGCGCTTCGTTTTCCTTAAGCCCCCGGGTGGGCCAGGTCCCGGGGGCAAAGTGTAATTATATAGCGGGGGGCCCCCACAGCCCCGGGGACCGCCACCTCCCCGGGGCTTTATTCATAATGTGCGGGGGGCACGCAGTCCCCCGTGCAGCCCCGGGGACCGCCACCTCCGCAGGGCATTTAATTATTTTGGGTGGGGGGGCCTTGCGGGCCCCCCCAATCCCCGGGGACCGCCACCTCCCCGGAGCTATATTAAAAATCAAAGTGTGGGGGGCTCGAGCCCCCCACACACTGCCCCGAGGACCACCACCACCTCCCCGGGGCACTAATTATGTACATAGTGGGTTCCGTTATGGACCCCTGGGCCCCGGGGACCACCACCTCCCTGGGGCTTTAAAAATGCTGTGAGGGGGGACGTGCGGCCCCCCTCTTGGAGCCCTTGATGGCCCTGGGGACCGCCACCCCCCAGGGCCGGCTCCTGCAATGTCCTGGGGTGCCCACCCCGGGACATTGATGTTTGCTATGGCAGGGCGGGAGCACGGCTCCCACCCTGCCATAGCAAACACTGCTTTGCTTTGTTGAAGCGAAGCAGATTGCTTTTGGGCAAGGGGAGCTGCATGTCAGCAGCTCCCCTTGCACAAAAGCAATGCCGGTTCCCGCAGGAGGCTGGGAGCTGGCAGGGGCCGTGGGGGCATTGGGGCTCCCCCCACGGTCCCCAATACTGAGGGCCGGCCCAGGGGGATGGGGTCCCCGGGGCCGAAATCGGCCTGGGGAGGGGGGCCGCACGGCCCCCCTCCTTAAATATATACATAAAAATGGCCAAGCCCCAGGGGATGGGGTCCCCGGGGCCAATATAGGCCTGAGGAGGGGGGCCCCCTCTTTTTTTTTTTAAAGAAATAGTGGCAGGCCCCGGGGGATGGGGTCCCCGGGGCGAATACCGAATAATGGAAGTGGGACGTTTTTTTTTTCTTTCGAGGTTGGAGTCACGACTCCAACGCGGCTCTCAGCGCGCCCCCGTGTAATGTCGCATTGGATTCGCGAATTCACCTTAAATAAATAATTAAGTAGTATATAATTTAGAAGGTAGTGTTGTATTTGTGAAGTTGTTTAAAGAGGTACTGTGATTGAAGTTAATGACAAGTTTACAATTGATAGAGTTGTTAAAAATATATAAAATAAAAAATTAATAGTTAGACTTGAAAAGTGTGTTGTGTTGTAGTACATTGAATTCATGCATTTGCGGATTCGCGTCGGGTGCGCAAATCCACATTTTTTAAAAAAAAAGTATGTTTGTGTAAAAAAAAAATTATGTTCACTACTATGTTATAGGGTGGCTCTAAAAAGAGCCTTTGTTTTTATTATGAGTTTGTTGTAGCTACATGTAAGTGTGGATGCACAGCTTTAGGTTGTTGAGAAAGACTCTGTTTCCTTGATCTGTGAAGTGTACTCCATCACTTCTGTAGATGTCATCCATATCAAAACGTAGATTGTTGTTATAGATGGAGCCCATCCTATGGTCTCTGAGGTAAGCAGAAACAGCTTTGTTGACATTTTTTCTAGCTTTTTCAATCTGTGGACAGAATTGATTTGACCACTTCCATTTCTGTCTTTGGCATATATTAGAGTATACAAAGAGAGTTTGAGGCAAAAGCAACATCAATTGTGCAAAGGTGTCCTTCATTAGCATTTCCAGACTTACCCCAGTCAATGTGCCTAGGTCATTGCCACCACAGTGCACAATCATGAGGTCAGGGAGTTGGAGTTGCAAAAAGGTTTTAACAAACGGCATCAATTGGTGCCACTTTAATCCTCTCTGTGCAATCCATTTAATATCCACATTTTGCAAAGCTAGGTCTTTGTCAATACCTCTGCGTTCAGCATACCTTTTGCACCAGAAAACATAGCTGTGTCCAACAATCCATACTGTAAGCATCTTGAAGGGATGTCTGGAAGTAATGAAAAGATGCCTGTAGCTGAGGTATTCAGTTGGTAGAATGAGAGGTATCTAAAATGGTGGACAAGATGCAGTTTTTTTTTAAAAAGTAGAGAATTGATTGGCTGTTTAAGAAGATTGTACACTCAAAAATAGGATGTATGTTACTTTCTTTAAAAGCATGTTCCTTATTGGTTAGTAGAAAATGTTTGAAAGGTACAGTAGATAGGATAAGGAGATATTTTGCAAACGTCAACCACACCTGCTGTTTGCATTTGTAACCTTGTGTGCTGGATTTCAAAATATGGTGAACTTGTGACCTGTCAGTTCAGTTGAATGTTCCATGAACTGTTACTATGGAAACTGGCATTAAGCAGAATGGGGGAAGGGTTGAAACTTTACTGTAGACTTAAAATGTGAAATTGTAATTTATATAGGTGATTTGTTATTAAAGTATAATTTCCTAAGTCAGTACTATCTTTAGAAGTGGTGTGTTGTTAAAAAAATAGTTGTATTTTTATTTGTAATATATTTTTGAACTCCTGTATGGATTCGTGGCTCCATCACGTTGGTGCGTGGTGGAGTCGCGGCTCCAAAAAATTCCAGAACCAGTTTGGGCACTTTTAGAAGTCAGTTGGTAAGGGTTCATATGTTTAACCAATAGAAATGTGTTTTATAATTTGAAATAATGTAGGAAGCAATGTGATTTGTTACTTACATGTATTTGTGTGGAGAAAGAGAGGGAAAGTTTGCCATTACTGGTTTTACCTTGCTGAGAGTGGTGCATTACATTGATTGTGTGCATTAGAAAATCTTTTATGAGTTTGTGATATTTTAAATTCTACAAATCGATTTGGAAGGTGAGTTATATACATTTGTGAGGTTTATTATGTATTAGATTTACTTTTAATTTTTACAAATTATTGATAAACTGTGATGTTTGAAATATATTATTAAATGTAGAGATGTGTATTGTAGTTTGTTTTATTCTAGTTAAATGTTGTTTGAAATAAATTTGTTATAGTAATATGTGTATATTGGAAGATGGATTAGTGATTATGGTAGTTTGTTTTAGTGTGTGGATATGCAGATTTTTAGTATGCCGCATAATTTTAGGTGTTGCTTTAAAATTGGAGGTGTAGTGTGTCAAATTTTAAGGTGTGCATGGACTTCTGTCTCAAGTGTATCTCTACTTGTATATTTATTTTCATATGTCTTATACATTTGAAGGTGCATGATGTATGACAAAGCGGTGTTGTTGCTTTTTATGTGGTAGGCTCAAGATTGTGAGTAGTAGTGGAATGGTGAAGATGTAGGATTAGAGTGTGCTTTACAAGATGTTGACATAAGGTATTAGTGATTAGGCTTCTTTTTTATGTTTCTAGAGAGGTACAGTTGAAATATGCCACATAATTTTGTGTGTTTGCTTGAAATTGGAAGTTTGTTCTGTGAATTTTTAAGGTTTGGATAGTGTTATGCTACAGACATATTCATGTATGCTTTTAGGAATATGGTGAGACATTTAGTAAAGACATGTGAAGGGTTTGTGCTTTGTATTTGGGTAGGTGTAACATTATAAGTAGTTGTAGAATGGTAAATCAGCAGCCCAAAAGAGAGGTTTGAGATATGTTTGTAGAGATTTTATTTATTAGAGTAATTTGTATGATGTGTGGAAAGGTATATTTCATATATACTGCATAATTTTTAGTGTAAGTTTGAAAATTGAAGTGTAGTCTCTGAAGTTTTGAGGTGTGGATGGTGTTGTGACTGAGATATGTTTCTACTAGTACATATATTATGGTACGTGTTATGTGTCTGAAGATGATAGATGTATAAAACACAGGTATACATTTATCTGTATATTACTTTTATGTATGATGCTGCTAGCAAAAGGTACAGACATATGCATACATGCTTTTAGAAATATGGGGAGACTTTCATCAAAGATAAGTGAAGGGTTGCTTTGCTGCTAGCTACGCTCAATACCAGATTAGTACTAGAATAGTAAAGCAGTGGTAGTAGAAAAGTGATGTTTAAGATATGTTGGGAGAGGAATTATTTATTATGGTGCTTTATAAGAGTCTGTGTAAAAGTTCACTTGAAATTTGCCACATAGATCTAGGTGTGTTTGAAATGTTAAGCGTAGTGTGTCAAGTTTTAAGGCCTTTATGGTCTTGTGAGTGTGGTTATGTTTCTACTTGCACATGTGTTCTAATATGTGTAATGCTTTTGGCAATAGGTATAGATAGATGCATGCATGCTTTTAGGAATATGATTAGAGTTATGGTAGAAACATGTGATAGGTTGCTACTTTATGTTTGACTAGGTCTAATATTTGTAGAATGGTGAATCTGTAGAGTAAAACTGAGTTTTAAGACATGTTGGCAGAAAGGATTACTGATTAGGCTATTTTCTATAAGTTTGGGGAAAGGTACACTTGAAACACATTGCAGAACTGTAGGTGTGTCTTTGAAATGTAAAGTTCAGTCTATTTGTTTATTTCTGTTATATATGATGATGATTTCAAAAGGTAGACATATATGCATGTATAGTTTTAGGAATATGGTGAGATTTATAACAGAGTCATGTGTAGCTTTTATGCTTTATTTTGAGTATGTTCAGCACCCTGAGTAGTTACAGAATTGTGAGGCTGCAGTACAAAAGTGTACACCATGTCATAGATCTGACTTTTGAGCTGCAGTTTCAGTATTCTGCTACTATTTAGAATGTTGTTGTCCTCCAATCACTCAGGCACTACTGTAGTACTACTCCAATCACTCAGGCAGTACACATGCACTTATAAAATTACTCAGGCGCTTCCTATGTACTCCTGTAATCTACCTGACATTATCCCTGCAATCATGGAATCACTAGGTATTACCTATGTACTCCTTTAATTCCACAGACATAACTTCTGCAATCATGCAATCACCAATGTTTTAGTAATACACTGGTTTAATTATGCAGGCACTAGCCTTGCACTCTTCCAATCACCCTGTCAGGATCTATGCACTCCTCCAATCACTTAGCCAGTGTCCATGCACTTATAAAATCACCTAGGCATTAGCTTTACACTTTTTCATTCACTGAGGCACTACCACAGTATTACTGCAATCACAGAGGCAGTACTGATGCACTTATAAAATGACCTAGGCTCTTTCTATGTACTCCTGTAGTCCCCCAGATATTACTTGTGAACTCATGCAATCACCAATGCATTAGCTATACACTGGTTCAATCACCCAGGCAATACCCTTGCAGTCTTTCAATCACGCATGCACTACTCTTGTACTTATGTAATCACTCAGCCAGGACTCATGCTGTTATATAATCACCCAGGCACTACCTTTGCACTCTTTTATTCACTCAGGCACTACCTCAGTAGTGCTGCAATCATCCAAGAAGTTCTCATGCACTTATAAAATCACCCAGTGACATTCTATGTAGTCACCCAGGTGTTACGTATGTACTCTTTTAATCCTCTAGACGTTACCCCTGTACTCAAGCAATCAGCAATGCATTAGCTTATAGTCTTTCAATTACCCAAGCACTATCCTTGCACTTTTTCAATCACTCTTGTATTTATGTAATCACTCAGCCAGCACTCATGCGCTTATAAAACCACCCAGGCACTACCTTTGCACTCCTGTAATAACTCAGGCAGTACTTTAGTACTTCTGTAATCACAGGCAGTAGTTATGGACTTATAAAATCACCCACTCACTTCCTATGTACTCCAATAATCCCCTAGATAATATCCCTCCAGTCATGCAATCATCCAGGCACTAGTTATGTACTACCTCTGCAGTTATAGAATCATGCTATTTCTACCTATGCACTCATGTAATAATCCACGCACTACTGTTGCAGTCGTATAATCAACCAGGCTCTACTGTTGCACTCATCTATTCACATAGGCACTTTTTAGCGAGTCATGTAAGCCTTCAGGTGCTATTTATACACTTATCCATGCACTAAACCTTTATCTGTGCACTCATGTAATTAGTTAGTCACTCTCCATCTTCTACTGTAATTACCCAGCGAGTACCTTTGGAGTCATACAATCACCCAAGCACTACCCATGGAGTTTTGCAATCACTCAGGCAGATCTATTACATGTCTCAGTTTCTAGGTTTCACTATATTTTAGAAATATTGTATATATATATTTCTTTTAGATATGATGATTTTTAAAGGTAGAGACATATGTATGCATGCTTTTAACGATACAGAGAGACTTATGGTTGAGTTATGTTATAGTCTGCTGTTTTATATTTGGCTAGACCCAACACTCATGCAGTTATAAAAACACCCAAGTACTACCCATTCAGCCTTCCAATGATCCAGGCAGAACATATGCAGTGATGGAATCACCCAGGCATTACCCCTGCACTCATGCAATCACCCAGGCACTAGCTATGCACTCATGCAATCACCAAGATATTACCCATGCAGTCTTTGAATCTTGTAGCCAGTACTCATGCACTTATATAATCACTCAGGCACTAACGGTGTACTCTTTCAATCACAGAGGCACTAGCCTTGTACTTATGTAATCATTTAGCCAGTAGTCATGGTATTATTAAATCACCCAGGCACTTCCTTTGCACTCATTTATTCACTCAGGTGTTACGTCAGAAGTCCTGCGATCACCTAAGAAGTACCCATGCTCTTATAAAATCACCCAGTCACTTTCTATGTAGTCATGTAAATCCCCAGATATTACTCTTGTAGTCATGCAATCACGCAGGCGTTACGTATGTACTCTTTTAATCCTCTAGACGTTACCTCTGTACTCATGCAATCACCAAAGCATTAGCTATACAGTGCTTCAATCACCTAGGCACTATCCTTGCACTCTTTCAATCATGCAGGCACTACTCTTGTAGTTATGTAATCACTCAGTCAGTACTCATGCACTTATAAAACCACCCACGCACTACGTTTGCACTCCTGTAATCACTCAGGCAGTACTTTAGTACTTCTGTAATCACCCTGGCAGTTCTCATGGACTTATAAAATCACCCACTCACTTCCTATGTACTTCAATAATCCCCTACATAATACCCCTCCAGTCATGCAATCACCCAGGCACTAGTTATGTAGTACTCCTGCAGTCATGCAATGATGCAGGCTGTACCTATGTACTCATGTAATAACCCAGGCTCTACCCTTGCAGTCGTAGAATGACCCAGATCCTACTGTTGCAGTCATCTATTCACCTACACACAACTCAATGAGTTATCTATATCTTTAGGTGCTATTCATACACTTATCCATACACTCAACGTTTATATGTGCACTCATGCAATTAGCCAGTCACTATCCATCTTCTTTTACAATTATCCAGTCACTGCCCTTCAACTCATTCAGTCACCCAAGCACTACTCATGAAGTTATGCAATCACTCAGGCAGATCTATTACATGTTTCAGTTGTAGGTTTCACTATATTCCAGAAATATTGTATACATATTTCTTTTAGATATGATGATGATTTGAAAAGGTAGAGATGTATGTATGCATGCTTTTAAGAATATGGAGATACTTATGGTTCAGTCATGTAATAGTCTGCTGCTTTATATTTGGCTAGGCCCAACACTTCTGCAGTTATAAAAACACCCAAGTACTACCCATGCAGTCTTCCAATGATCCAGAAACTACATATGCAGTGCTGTAATCGCTCAGGCATTAGTCCTGCACTCATACAATCATCCAGGCACTACCTATGCACTCCTTTATTCAGTCAGGCACTACTTCAGTAGCCTTGCAATAATCCAAGAAGTACCCATGCAGTTATAAAATCACCCAGTTACTTCCTATGTAGTCATGTAAATCTCCAGATATTACTGCTGTAGTCATGCAGTTACGCAGGTGTTACGTATGTACTCTTTTAATCCTCTAGACGGTACCCCTGTACTCATGCAATGACTAATGCATTAGCTATACAGTGTTTCAATCACCCAAGCACTATCCTTGCACTCTTTCAATCACGCAGGCACTACTCTTGTATTTATGTGATCACTCAGCCAGTACTCATGCACTTATAAAACCACCCAGGCACTACCTTTGCACTCCTGTAATCACTCAGGCAGTACTTTAGTACTTCTGTAATCACCCAGGCAGTAGTTATGGACTTATAAAATCACCCACTCACTTCCTATGTACTCCAATAATCCCCTAGATAATATCCCTCCAGTCATGCAATCACCCAGGCACTAGTTATGTAATACTCCTGCAGTCATGTAATCATGCAGGCTGTACCTATGCACTCATGTAATAACCCAGGCTCTTCCCTTGCAGTCGTAGAATGACCCAGATCCTACTGTTGCAGTCATCTATTCACCTACACACTACTCAATGAGTCATCTAAATGTTTAGATGCTATTGATACACTTATCCATACACTCAACGTTTATGTGTGAAGTCATGCAATTAGCCAGTCACTATCCATCTTCTCTTAGAATTATCCAGTGACTACCCTTCAACTCATACAATCACCCAAGCACTACCCATAGAGTTTTGGAATCACTCAGGCAGATCTATTACATGTCTCTGTTTCTAGGTTTCACCATATTTTAGAAAATATTGTATATATATATTTCTTTTAGATATGATGATGATTTTAAAAGGTAGAGACATATGTAAGCATGCTTATAACGATAAAGAGAGACTTATGGTTGAGTTATGTTATAGTTTGCTGTTTTATATTTGGCTAGGCCCAACACTCATGCAGTTATAAAAACACCCAAGTGCTACCCTTGCAGTCTTCAAATGATCCAGGCAGTACATATGCACTGATGCAATCACACAGGCATTTCCCCTGCACTCATGCAAACATCCAGGCACTACCTATACACTCATGCAATCACTCAGGCACTACCTATGCACTTCTTTATTCACTCAGGCACTACCTCAGTAGTCCTGCAATCATTGAAGAAGTAGCCATGCAGTTATAAAATCACCCAGTTACTTCTTATGTAGTCATGTAAATCCCCAGATATTACCCCTGTAGTCATGCAGTCACCTAGGCGTTACATACATACTGCTTTAATCCCCCAGACGTTACCTCTGTACTGATGCAATCACCAATACATTAGCTTTACAGTGCTTCAATCACCCATGCACTATCCTTGCACTCTTTCAATCATGGAGGCAGTACTTTTGTACTTATGTAATCACTCAGGCAATACTCATGCAATTATAAAATCACCCAAGCACTACCTTTGCACTCCTGTAAACAGTCAGGCAGTACCTTAGTACTTCTGTAATCACCCAGGCAGTAGTTATGGGCTTATAAAATCACCCACTCACTTCCTATTTACTCCAATAATCCCCCAGATATTACCCCTGCAGTCATGCAATCATCCAGGCACTAGTTATGTACTACCTCTGCAGCTATAGAATCATGCTATTTCTACCTATGCACTCATGTAATAATCCACGCACTGCTGTTGCAGTCGTATAATCAACCAGGCTCTACTGTTGCACTCATCTATTCACCTAGGCACTTTTTAGCGAGTCATGTAAGCCTTCAGGTGCTATTTATACACTTATCCATGCACTAAACCTTTATCTGTGCACTCATGTAATTAGTCAGTCACTCTCCATCTTCTACTGTAATTACCCAGCGAGTACCTTTGGATTCATACAATCACCCAAGCACTACCCATGGAGTTTTGCAATCACTCATGCAGATCTATTACATGTCTCAGTTGCTAGGTTTCACTATATTTTAGAAATATTGTATATATATATTTCTTTTAGATATGATGATTTTTAAAGGTAGAGACATATGTATGCATGCTTTTAACGATATAGAGAGACTTATGGTTGAGTTATGTTATAGTCTGCTGTTTTATATTTGGCTAGACCCAACACTCATGCAGTTATAAAAACACCCAAGTTCTACCCATTCAGTCTTCCAATGATCCAGGCAGAGCATATGCAGTGATGGAATCACCCAGGCATTACCCCTGCACTCATGCAATCACCCAGGCACTAGCTATGCACTCATGCAATTACCAAGATATTACCCATGCAGTCTTTGAATCATGTAGCCAGTACTCATGCACTTATATAATCACTCAGGCACTAACGTTGTACTCTTTCAATCACAGAGGCAGTAGCCTTGTACTTATGTAATCACTTAGCCAGTAGTCATGGTATTATTAAATCACCCAGGCACTTCCTTTGCACTCATTTATTCACTCAGGTGTTACGTCAGAAGTCCTGCGATCACCTAAGAAGTACCCATGCTCTTATAAAATCACCCAGTCACTTTCTATGTAGTCATGTAAATCCCCAGATATTACTCTTGTAGTCATGCAATCACCCAGGCGTTACGTATGTACTCTTTTAATCCTCTAGACGTTACCCCTGTTCTCAAGCAATCAGCAATGCATTAGCTATACAGTCTTTCAATTACCCAAGCACTATCCTTGCACTCTTTCAATCACGCAGGCACTACTTGTAAGAGAGTAGGATCTGCTTCACATGGGTACCCCCACTTTTTGCTGATGCTTCACTGTTTTTCGACTTTAGTCTGGCTGTGGCCCTGCTAATCAGAACCCCAGCCTAGCTGCTTCCTCTCTAAAATGGTTTCCATGTGCCCTAGGCACATCTCTGATTGGAATCTGGAGTGCCCTTATAAGTCCCTAGTATATGGTATACTATGTACCCAGGGCATAGGTACCTCAGAGGCCTACCAGGGGCTGCAGCATGTATTGTGCCACTCCTGGAAGGCCATCCAAAATGACACCACAGGTCTGCTACTGCAGCCTGGGTAAGGTGGTGCATGCACCCCTTACAGTGGTATAGGCTACCTATATCACTACCATTGCACACACATATAAACCTATAAGTCACTCCTATGGCAGGCCTTACCAATCCTGAAGGCAGAGTGCTTGGTTCTTATGTGAGAGGGGGCCCCTGCATGAGCAGAGCCCCTCTACAGCGTTCGGAGTCCCTCCTCTGATGCTGTTTGTGGTACAGCCTGACCATATACTCTTAAGCGTATTATATCCTCGCGGTACAATGCTAACTTTGGACTGGCTGCACCAAAACATGTCGTGTTTGGTGTCAAACATCTTGGAATACTACCCCCCCGCCAGTCCTGGCGGCGGGGGTAGCATTCCACCCTTCTAGAGGGAGAGACATGTACACACCGGGCTACCCGGTAACTTCTTTCCAGAGCCCTGGCATCACAAAATGGATGCCGCTGCCACAGACACGGGTCTGGCCTCCTGCTGCTGAGTGAAACTCCGGCAGGGGAGGCCTGGACAATAGGTTTCCTGTCGCAGGGAGGTGTAACCACCTCCCCAGACAGGATAATGTGTATTGGGGCTGGGCGGGAGCACTCTCTGGTGCTCAGAAGTCCTGCACTGGGGGCACACTTGGTGTCCCTGTGCATATGCCAGTTCAAACCGGTTGCAGGGGCTACCTGCCCCTGCTCTGGTGCGAAACTGGACAAAGGGAATGGGTGTAACCACCCCTCTTCCCTGACCCTCCCATAGGTGGGTCCCCAGAGTATGTCCATCCCCCTAACTTAGTATAAGTATGGGACCCCAGTCCTTAGGACTTTAGATTACCCTGGACGAAACTCTGACACTGAATCCTGGACCTTCGACGCTCTACCTGAAGATTAGAGGACTGAATAATCTCCCTTGGGGTCAAGGAGTGACTCCCCTGCTTGGCAGGCACCTAAGAAGCAATTGTCTGGTCTGCATCGCCGAAGCTCCCGCCGGACGCCGAAGTCTTTGCATCACCAGAGGTGGATTTCCAGACTTCCCCGAGGCTGCCCTGAGTCCCCAACAAAGCTGAGGCCCGTACCTGTCGTGGGTAACGTGGAACCGTGACCCCTGGACACCAAGACCTTTTGCAAGTGCATCCTCTTCCTGGGATCCCACGAAGTTGTACTTTGGGCTCCGAGTAGCCCCCGCCTCCAGGACCAAGTGCACTGAAGATCACTGGCCTCCACTCCACGAGTGTCCTGTGAGCGAGCTCCAAGTGCGTCCACTTGAGGCCCCTTCGCGGTCGCTAGTCCGTTGGCTAGTGGGCCCTCCCGAAGGCAACTCTTCTTCTAATTGGGCTTTCCTGATTGCTCCAGACGTGCCCTGACTTACCCTT
Organism: Calotriton arnoldi; assembly: GCA_963921515.1. Taxonomy (NCBI): domain Eukaryota; kingdom Metazoa; phylum Chordata; class Amphibia; order Caudata; family Salamandridae; genus Calotriton; species Calotriton arnoldi. The sequence goes on along the minus strand of CAWUFW010002143.1, from coordinate 16,126 downwards.
GCTGAGTGAGTCCCTCAGACCTTGCTGGTCTGTACCACCGTCCTTTTTCTATTTCCACAAGACTTGCCGTTGCCAAGGCTTGTTGGGTCCAATCCGGGCGCCGACACCTTAGCAAGTGCCAAACGTCGTGGGACAGCTCGAATCCAGCTCCTGGTTGTTGTCGACACCTCCTGGACCTCGTAGCTGAAGAGTCAAGACGACCGTCAACCTACCTGAAGCACCCGACATCGGTGGGCATCTGCTCATCGCCTTCCTGGTCACTGGCTAGTGACCCAGACTCTGTCCCCTCTGCTTTCAGGTTCTTCGTATCTTCGATCCACCCTTGGATCCACCCAAACACTTTCGACTTGGTCGCCAGCAGCACTTTGCAGCAGATCGCCATTGAAAACGACGACGAAACCCGACCCCGAAAGACACCTATGCACCCGGCTTCCCTGGGTGAGGTAACTCGAGTACTCCGGTGCTCCCGTGGGTATAGACTCTAGAACAACCTAGTTCTAAAGGGGTTTGCTCCAAGTCCTCCTCTAAGTGTCCTTTTTCTTTAAAACTCCAACCGCGACATTCCCCATAGAAGTCAACGGCGGCTCGCGGCTGTGTTCTCACACTGCACGCGTCCCCCGTGGGTCCCCTGTGTCACTACCTTGGGTGGTTCCTTGAGGGCCAAGCACTTCTACAGGCTCTAGGCCCTGTGTCTAGCTCAGTCGTGGTTCTTATACCACTTTATTGGTATATGGTTTGGTACGCCCCTAGGGCTCAAACGGTTATTTGTGCTATTACTGTTGATAACTGACTTGTAACTTATGTACTTCGAACTCTAGCCTCATAGAGAAACTAGAGGGGTGTGTTTAAGACTAAATACATATATTTTATATATATACCTGGTGTGGTCCTCTTTCATTTGGTCACTCAAGAGATTATAGACTGGTAAAACAAGCTGCTTTACATTCCTTCAAGACTTAGCCTGAAGGCTGCTCTCCATAGCTACCACTAGGATAGCTTTCAATAAAGGTTGTCTTTAACCTATCTCCAATAAGGGGTTGTTTGGACTGGTGCAAGGTGCCCACTATAATTAGTGGACAGCATATAGCAGGCCAACTTCTCACACTACTCTTGTATTTATGTAATCACTCAGCCAGTACTCATGCGCTTATAAAACCACCCAGGCACTACCTTTGCACTCCTGTAATCACTCAGGCAGTACTTTAGTACTTCTGTAATCACCCAGGCAGTAGTTATGGACTTATAAAATCACCCACTCACTTCCTATGTACTCCAATAATCCCCCAGATAATATCCCTGCAGTCATGCAATCATCCAGGCACTAGTTATGTACTACCTCTGCAGTTATAGAATCATGCTATTTCTACCTATGCACTCATGTAATAATCCACGCACTACTGTTGCAGTCGTATAATCAACCAGGCTCTACTGTTGCACTCATCTATTCACCTAGGCACTTTTTAGCGAGTCATGTAAGCCTTCAGGTGCTCTTTATACACTTATCCATGCACTAAACCTTTATCTGTGCACTCATGTAATTAGTCAGTCACTCTCCATCTTCTACTGTAATTACCCAGCGAGTACCTTTGGAGTCATACAATCACCCAAGCACTACCCATGGAGTTTTGCAATCACTGAGGCAGATCTATTACATGTCTCAGTTTCTAGGTTTCACTATATTTTAGAAATATTGTATATATATATTTCTTTTAGATATGATGATTTTTAAAGGTAGAGACATATGTATGCATGCTTTTAACGATATAGAGAGACTTATGGTTGAGTTATGTTATAGTCTGCTGTTTTATATTTGGCTAGACCCAACACTCATGCAGTTATAAAAACACCCAAGTACTACCCATTCAGTCTTCCAATGATCCAGGCAGAACATATGTAGTGATGGAATCACCCAGGCATTACCCCTGCGCTCATGTAACCACCCAGGCACTAGCTATGCACTCATGCAATCACCAAGATATTACCCATGCAGTCTTTGAATCATGTAGCCAGTACTCATGCACTTATATAATCACTCAGGCACTAACGTTGTACTCTTTCAATCACAGAGGCACTAGCCTTGTACTTATGTAATCATTTAGCCAGTAGTCATGGTAAAATTATATCACCCAGACACTTCCTTTGCACTCATTTATTCACTCAGGTGTTACGTCAGAAGTCCTGCGATCACCTAAGAAGTACCCATGCTCTTATAAAATCACCCAGTCACTTTCTATGTAGTCATGTAAATCCCCAGATATTACTCTTGTAGTCATGCAATCACCCAGGCGTTACGTATGTACTCTTTTAATCCTCTAGACGTTACCTCTGTACTCATGCTATCACCAAAGCATTAGCTATACAGTGCTTCAATCACCCAGGCACTATCCTTGCACTCTTTCAATCATGCAGGCACTACTCTTTTAGTTATGTAATCACTCAGCCAGTACTCATGCACTTATAAAACCACCCACGCACTACGTTTCCACTCCTGTAATCACTCAGGCAGTACTTTAGTACTTCTGTAATCACCATGGCAGTTCTCATGGACTTATAAAATCACCCACTCACTTCCTATTTGCTCCAATAATCCCCTACATAATACCCCTCCAGTCATGCAATCACCCAGGCACTAGTTAGGTACTACTCCTGCAGTCATGCAATGATGCAGGCTGTACCTATGTACTCATGTAATAACCCAGGCTCTGCCCTTGCAGTCGTAGAATGACCCAGATCCTACTGTTGCAGTCATCTATTCACCTACACACAACTCAATGAGTTATCTATATCTTTAGGTGCTATTCATACACTTATCCATACACTCAACGTTTATATGTGCACTCATGCAATTAGCCAGTCACTATCCATCTTCTTTTACAATTATCCAGTCACTGCCCTTCAACTCATTCAGTCACCCAAGCACTACTCATGAAGTTATGCAATCACTCAGGCAGATCTATTACATGTTTCAGTTGTAAGTTTCACTATATTCCAGAAATATTGTATACATATTTCTTTTAGATATGATGATGATTTGAAAAGGTAGAGATGTATGTATGCATGCTTTTAAGAATATGGAGATACTTATGGTTCAGTCATGTAATAGTCTGCTGCTTTATATTTGGCTAGGCCCAACACTTCTGCAGTTATAAAAACACCCAAGTAATACCCATGCAGTCTTCCAATGATCCAGAAACTACATATGCAGTGCTGTAATCTCTCAGGCATTAGTCCTGCACTCATACAATCATCCAGGCACTACCTATGCACTCCTTTATTCAGTCAGGCACTACTTCAGTAGCCTTGCAATAATCCAAGAAGTACCCATGCAGTTATAAAATCACCCAGTTACTTCCTATGTAGTCATGTAAATCTCCAGATATTACCGTTGTAGTCATGCAGTTACGCAGGTGTTACGTATGTACTCTTTTAATCCTCTAGACATTACCCCTGTACTCATGCAATGAGCAATGCATTAGCTATACAGTGTTTCAATCACCTAAGCACTATCCTTGCACTCTTTCAATCACACAGGCACTACTCTTGTATTTATGTGATCACTCAGCCAGTACTCATGCACTCATAAAACCACCCAGGCACTACCTTTGCACTCCTGTAATCACTCAGGCAGTACTTTAGTACTTCTGTAATCACCCAGGCAGTAGTTATGGACTTATAAAATCACACACTCACTTCCTATGTACTCCAATAATCCCCTAGATAATATCCCTCCAGTCATGCAATCACCCAGGCAATAGTTATGTAGTACTCCTGCAGTCATGTAATCATGCAGGCTGTACCTATGCACTCATGTAATAACCCAGGCTCTTCCCTTGCAGTCGTAGAATGACCCAGATCCTACTGTTGCAGTCATCTATTCACCTACACACTACTCAATGAGTCATCTAAATGTTTAGATGCTATTGATACACTTATCCATACACTCAACGTTGATGTGTGAAGTCATGCAATTAGCCAGTCACTATCCATCTTCTCTTAGAATTATCCAGTGACTACCCTTCAACTCATACAATCACCCAAGCACTACCCATAGAGTTTTGGAATCACTCAGGCAGATCTATTACATGTCTCTGTTTCTAGGTTTCACCATATTTTGGAAATATTGTATATATATATTTCTTTTAGATATGATGATGATTTTAAAAGGTAGAGACATATGTAAGCATGCTTATAACGATATAGAGAGACTTATGGTTGAGTTATGTTATAGTTTGCTGTTTTATATTTGGCTAGGCCCAACACTCATGCAGTTATAAAAACACCCAAGTGCTACCCTTGCAGTCTTCAAATGATCCAGGCAGTACATATGCACTGATGCAATCACACAGGCATTACCCCTGCACTCATGCAAACATCCAGGCACTACCTATACACTTATGCAATCACCCAGGCACTACCTATGCACTTCTTTATTCACTCAGGCACTACCTCAGTAGTCCTGCAATCATTGAAGAAGTAGCCATGCAGTTATAAAATCACCCAGTTACTTCTTATGTAGTCATGTAAATCCCCAGATATTACCCCTGTAGTCATGCAGTCACCTAGGCGTTACATACATACTGCTTTAATCCCCCAGACATTACCTCTGTACTGATGCAATCACCAATGCATTAGCTTTACAGTGCTTCAATCACCCATGCACTATCCTTGCACTCTTTCAATCATGGAGGCAGTACTTGTGTACTTATGTAATCACTCAGGCAATACTCATGCAATTATAAAATCACCCAAGCACTACCTTTGCACTCCTGTAATCAGTCAGGCAGTACCTTAGTACTTCTGTAATCACCCAGGCAGTAGTCATGGACTTATAAAATCACCCACTCACTTCCTATGTACTCCAATAATCCCCCAGATATTACCCCTGCAGTCATGCAATCATCCAGGCACTAGTTATGTACTACCTCTGCAGTTATAGAATCATGCTATTTCTACCTATGCACTCATGTAATAATCCACGCACTACTGTTGCAGTCGTATAATCAACCAGGCTCTACTGTTGCACTCATCTGTTCACCTAGGCACTTTTTAGCGAGTCATGTAAGCCTTCAGGTGCTATTTATACACTTATCCATGCACTAAACCTTTATCTGTGCACTCATGTAATTAGTCAGTCACTCTCCATCTTCTACTGTAATTATCCAGCGAGTACCTTTGGAGTCATACAATCACCCAAGCACTACCCATGGGGTTTTGCAATCACTCATGCAGATCTATTACATGTCTCAGTTTCTAGGTTTCACTATATTTTAGAAATATTGTATATATATATTTCTTTTAGATATGATGATTTTTAAAGGTAGAGACATATGTATGCATGCTTTTAACGATATAGAGAGACTTATGGTTGAGTTATGTTATAGTCTGCTGTTTTATATTTGGTTACACCCAACAGTTATAAAACACCCAAGTACTACCCATTCAGTCTTCCAATGATCCAGGCAGAACATATGCAGTGATGGAATCACCCAGGCATTACCCCTGCACTCATGCAATCACCCAGGCACTAGCTATGCACTCATGCAATCACCAAGATATTACCCATGCAGTCTTTGAATCATGTAGCCAGTAATCATGCACTTATATAATCACTCAGGCACTAACGTTGTACTCTTTCAATCACAGAGGCACTAGCCTTGTACTTATGTAATCATTTAGCCAGTAGTCATGGTATTATTAAATCACCCAGGCACTTCCTTTGCACTCATTTATTCACTCAGGTGTTACATCAGAAGTTCTGCGATCACCTAAGAAGTACCCATGCTCTTATAAAATCACCCAGTCACTTTCTATGTAGTCATGTAAATCCCCAGATATTACTCTTGTAGTCATGCAATCACCCAGGCATTACGTATGTACTCTTTTAATCCTCTAGACGTTACCTCTGTACTCATGCAATCACCAAAGCATTAGCTATACAGTGCTTCAATCACCCAGGCACTATCCTTGCACTCTTTCAATCATGCAGGCACTACTTTTGTAGTTATGTAATCACTCAGCCAGTACTCATGCACTTATAAAACCACCCACGCACTACGTTTGCACTCCTGAAATAACTCAGGCAGTACTTTAGTACTTCTGTAATCACCCAGGCAGTTCTCATGGACTTATAAAATCACCCACTCACTTCCTATGTACTCCAATAATCCCCTACATAATACCCCTCCAGTCATGCAATCACCCAGGCACTAGTTATGTAGTACTCCTGCAGTCATGCAATGATGCAGGCTGTACATATGTACTCATGTAATAACCCAGGCTCTACCCTTGCAGTCGTAGAATGACCCATATCCTACTGTTGCAGTCATCTATTCACCTACACACTACTCAATGAGTTATCTATATCTTTAGGTGCTATTCATACACTTATCCATACACTCAACGTTTATATGTGCACTCATGCAATTAGCCAGTCACTATCCATCTTCTTTTACAATTATCCAGTCACTACCCTTCAACTCATTCAGTCACCCAAGCACTACTCATGAAGTTATGCAATCACTCAGGCAGATCTATTACATGTTTCAGTTGTAGGTTTCACTATATTCCAGAAATATTGTATACATATTTCTTTTAGATAGGATGATGATTTGAAAAGGTAGAGATGTATGTATGCATGCTTTTAGGAATATGGAGATAGTTATGGTTCGGTCATGTAATAGCCTGCTGCTTTATATTTGGCTAGGCCCAACACTTCTGCAGTTATAAAAACACCCAAGTACTACCCATGCAGTCTTCCAATGATCCAGAAACTACATATGCAGTGCTGTAATCTCTCAGGCATTAGCCCTGCACTCATACAATCATCCAGGCACTACCTATGCACTCCTTTATTCAGTCAGGCACTACTTCAGTAGTCTTGCAATAATCCAAGAAGTACCCATGCAGTTATAAAATCACCCAGTTACTTCCTATGTAGTCATGTAAATCTCCAGATATTACTGCTGTTGTCATGCAGTCACCTAGGCGTTACATATGTACTGCTTTAATCCCCCAGACGTTACCTCTGTACTGATGCAATCACGAATGCATTAGCTATACAGTGCTTCAATCACCCATGCACTATCCTTGCACTCTTTCAATCATGGAGGCAGTACTGTTGTACTTATGTAATCACTCAGGCAATACTCATGCACTTATAAAACTACCCAAGCACTACCTTTGCACTCCTGTAATCAGTCAGGCAGTACTTTAGTACTTCTGTAATCACCCAGGCAGTTTCTAGGTTTCACTATATTTCAGAAATATTGTATGCATATTTCTTTTAGATATGATGATGATTTGAAAAGGTAGAGACATATGTATGCAAACTTTGAATAATGTGGAGAGACTTATGGTTGAGTCATGTAATCGTGTGCTGCTTTGTATTTGGCTAGGCCCAACACTGATGCAGTTATAAAAACATCGAAGTACTACCCATTCAGTCTTCCAATGATCCAGGCAGTACATATGTACTGATGCAATCACCCAGGTTATTACCCCTGCACTCATTAAATCATCCAGGCACTACGTATGTACTCATGCATTCAGCCAGGTATTACCCATGCACAGTTTCAATCACCTAGCTACTATCTATTAACTTATATAATCTCTCAGGTACTATCCTTGCACTCCTTCTATCATATAGGTATTACCCTTGTACTTATGTAGTTACTCAGTCAGTACTCATGCACTTATAAAATCACCCAGGCACTACCTTTGCACTCCTTCAATCACTCAGGCATTCCCTCAGAACTCCAGCAATCACCCAAGCAGTACTTATGCAGTTATAAAATCACCCACTGATTTGCTATGTACTCCATTAATCCTCCAGATATTACTCCTTCAGTCATGCAATCACTCAGGCACTAGTTATGTGCTACCCTTGCAGTTGTTGAATCATCTATGTTCTACTGTTGCATTTATCTATTCACCTATGCACTACTCAATGTATTTCTTTATTTATAGTTGACAATATTTGTATATAATTATTTTAATAATATTAAATATTTTTTGAAACATAATAAACTTTTCTTTTTTTTTAGAAATTCTCCATAATTATTTAGAAATATTCAGTATGACAAGAAAAGTGGAAAAGAAAAGACAACAAAGAAAACAGAACTATTTAAAGGAGAAAAAACCAGAAAGTAGATGAAGTACAACATGTGACGTTAAAGAAAATTTCTTCTGGTAAGAAAACGAAATAATTTGTTAAAAGTCTTTTAAAAAATCTAAAAGATTTTCAAAATGGCGAGAAGAGAAAGAAAAGTACTACAAGCAATCAGAAGGAAAAGAAAAAAGGAGAAATTAATGCAAAATCAGGTTATAGGAAAACAATCCATGTTGAAAAAAGGATGAAAGAATATAAAGACATTAGGAAGAGAATGTATAAAAGTAGAGTACTACAAAATGTATTGAAAGATTGCAAGAAATATAAAAGAAGACCAGTATTTTACAAGAAGAAAGAACAGATTGAAAGTGTAGTCGAAAAGGCTTTTGAATTGAAAAGAAAATGGTTTATATTAGTATTGAAGAGAATGAAAACATTGAATAAAACAATGCAGTTTATGAAGGAGAAAAGTAAAAGAAAAAGACTGGGTAATAGAACTAACTTTTGTAAAAAAACAATTCGGGTGAATGGAAGCACACTTCTAGTACTGAACCTTTTTTTAATGACGAAAGCTATTTTCAACAAAGTACATTAGTTCATGCAGTTGATACCAGGGGTCATTGCTATGAGGTTAAAAACGGTTGTCCAATTGAAAAAGAAAAGATGGTTCCTAGAAATGTGGAAGAAGTAATAGCTGAAGAAGTTCAAGGGAGACGTACACAAGCTCAAGAGTATAAGTGGGATTGTAGTAGTATTTGTAGTATACGACAAGAATCTAATGGTATTTAACGAAAATTCTTACGAGATTATGGTAATAAAAATGTTAAACAGAAGATTAAGATATTGCAAGGACTAGATCCTTGTAAAGTGAGAAAATATAGTAACTTGCAGGGTCATTCTCTGGCTTGTCTGTCTAGAAAAGTGTGTAGAAGTACTTTTCATCATTTAAGAATGTTAGCAGTACATCACTCAGAAATGCGGAAGTTAGTGAGACGATTGTACTATGCACAAAAAGTCCTGCATTATCTTTAAGTGAAATAAACACAGCTCTTTTGCATGGTTCAGTATTGGATGTAAAAAACGTTTCTGATGATATAGAGTTTCATTTCTTTGGTCCTCAAGAGGAGTGTAGAGAAAGTGAGAGTTTGATAAGTGTAGGTGTTGAAGAAGAGGTGGAAGATAGTACTACTGAGAAGTTTGCAGAAGAAATTACAAAGTTTAAGGTAGTTTCTTGTGAGAAACCAAACTATGTTTGTATTTGTTGTCGACGTACTCACTATAGATGTCAAACTAGGAATGTTGATGTGTATTTAAAAAGTGAAAAGGAAAACAATGATAAGTGGGAGCAATTTGGTGCTTATTTGTTGGTGGAAGGTCGTTTTGAGTTGGGTAGTGATCAACGTATTTGTAAATATTGTTACAGCAAATTAGAAGAGAACAAAATGCCAGCTAGAGCTGTACATAATAACCTAGAGTTGGTAGCTATTCCTCTGGAACTGGTAGATTTAAATACATATGAGTCCATTCTTATTCAATCTGTGCACCCGTTTCAGGCTATAGTTCGTATGCAGCCTAAAACAGGTAAGCTGCCTCCCACAGATTTACAAAGAGGTTTAAAAGGAAGAGTTGTGTATTTACCTTTAGATTTTAAGAAAAATATTGAAACTGTTGGTGTAGAGAGAGAGGAAAGGGAACCTGTAGTTATTCTAGTTAATGGTGTACCAACAAAGAGTCGGAAAAGATGGCAAGAGTTAGTAGATGTCACCAAAGTTCAAAAGGCTACGTTATATCTCATAGAAAACAATATTTATTATAAAAATGTATATCTGGAAGAACAAGAAATATCTTTAGGAGATGATAGAGAAATTTCAACTGGCCAAATCAAAAAGTGGACAACTCCAGGAGTGAAGAAATTTATGAACATTATAGTATACATCCTTTACATTCAAAAGAAGTGATTGGAAACACTATTGAATTATTCCAAATGAAGAAAGCGAAGGGAACTCCCATTAGTGTTTGGGAAAAAAGTTTAGAAGCTCGTTTTCCACAGCTCTTCCCCACTGGAAAAGGTGGATGATATGATGAACGACCAGTACAGATTCCAGCTTCAGAATACCGTTCAACAAGATTGTACTCAGAAGATCCAAGATTTCGACAGTGTGTTCCATATTTATTTCACCGTTTGTTTGAAAGTGACTTGTCTGGACTTTCATATGCAGTGAACCACATATTAAAAACAGGAGTTCATCTTACACATCTTTCTGCAAAGGAATTTTTGGACAAAGTTCAACAAAGAGACGATCATTTAGAATCTCAGTTAATTAATTTGATGGCATGTCAACGTGGTACTAATGAGTATTGGTATCATCATCATGGAGAACTTAAATGTATGTTAAGGAACTTAGGAACCCCTACGTGGTTAGTTACGCTTAGCTATGCTGAGTACACATGGGACGATTTACTTGAATTTCTAAGAGAAGCAAATTCAAATGTAAAGAACATTGAATTGAAAACAGCTGGAGAACTGTGTTCCTTGGATCCTGTAAATCTGTGTGCAGATATTTTAATCATAGATTTCAAGCTATGATGTCTTTTATGTGCAATAAAAATAATCCACCTCTTGAAGAAGTTATTGATTTCTTTTGGAGAAAGGAGTACCAAGCCAGAGGTGCACCTCATATTCACATGCTGTTATGGATCAAGAATGCACCAAAATTTGGAACTGATACTGATGAAAGTGTTTTGTCTTTCATTGAAAAATATGTTACCTGTGCCATACCAAAAGAAGGAGGAGAAAACAACTTGAGACAGCAAGTTTTACGGTTTCAAAGTCATCGATGTGGGAAATATTGTCGACGGAAATACAAGTCAAAGGGAAAATTTTATACAAAATGTCGGTTTGGATTCCCACGTCCAGTAATTTCGAAAGGAAGAGTCAACAGTTTCATGTCAGCAGTAAGGCATACTATAACTTGGAAATCTCCGAAGAATACGTACAACATAAAAAGAACTGAAGATTCAAAGTATATTAATGACTACAATCCAGTGATTTTGACGATGTGGAATGCAAATATGGATATCCAATATGTTGCAGATAATTCGATTGCTGTTGCTCGCTATGTTACGTCATATATAACCAAATCTGAAAAGACGTAGTTGAAAGAAATGTGGGAAGAAATTTCACAAGAGAAGACTCTTAGGACCACATGCATCAAAGTGAGGATTTGCGAATCCTAAATAGCGAATTTTAAGAAATCGCTATTTAGGACTCGCAAATCCCTATGCAAGTAGGAATTGCAAAACAAATTGCGATTCCTACATATTCCTTAATTGCGATTCGCAAATTGAGAATCGCAATTAAGGAATAGCTACCCATTCATTCCTATGGGCCTAAAGGCCCATAGGAATGAATGGGAATTGCATGCGCAATTTGCGAGTACCAAATAGGTACTCGCAAATTGTGCATGCAATTTCAATGGTGCAAGGGTGCCAAAAGGACACCCTGTTGCACCCCTGAAATTGAGATGTTACCACATGTTGCGCACCTACATGCCTCAAGGGCATGTGTGTGTGTAACATGAAAGTTTGAAAAATGCACTTTAGTGCATTTTTCAAAGTTTTTGCAAATTACCATCAAGTTCAAATTGATGGTAATTTGCGATCCCTAAATGCGAATTCGCAATTTGAAATTGCATCATGCATTGCATTTAGGGAATCGCAATTTGCGATTCCCTAAATGCATTCACAATTTAAGTAATCGCAAATTTTGCGATTACTTAAATTGCGAATTTGCATTTGGGTTGATGCATCCCAAATGCAAAAATACCGGTCGCAAAGGGTTGTGATCGGTATTTTTGTTGATGCGTGTGCCCCTAAGGAACAAATTGTACAGCTTTAGTTTGATGATGCTTTCCCATCGAGATATTGGATCGTACGAATGTTCGGATCCGTTGACCTCTGCAAGTTTATATTCAAAGTCAAGAGGAATCATTTGGGTAAGTCTAGGTCTTGCTGCAACACGAAATCGAGTATTGAAATCTGTACAAGAAATTGAATACTATGGGGTCGATTCCGATTCGGGCCGGAAAAAGCACCGACCGACTCGGAGCCGGAAAAATTACCGACCGACACGTACCAGTGGCGCCCGACACGCCAAGTACGATGCAAGCCGCGATAAATCCGACCGACACGTCAGGAAACCAAGCCGACCGACCGAGCCGCTCGGAAAATAGCAATCCGGCCGGAAAAACACGCGAATCCAACCGACCGACACGCACCCGGAACAAATCCGACCGAATCGTACCCGCCAACTCCAACCCGCAAAGTACGATGCAAGGCGCGAAAAACACGACCGAGTCGGACGGAGGACAAGCCGTACGACCGACACGCATAAAAAACCGAGCCGAAGCAACACAATACACCGTGACCGACGCGTACGCAGCATACAAAACTGCACAAACACAGCGTGAACGAAACGGAAAACACCGTACGAGACCAATGCAGGGTCCGACTCGGTCACAAGAACGTTTCCAACATACACAAACAGCACAAAGGAAAAATCAACCAAAAAAAGGCCAAACAAGCAATTACCAAGCCAATAAATACTGGGGGGGTGGGGACAGAGAACAAAGACACACCCACAACTCCACCTATATAAAGGACACAAATCACTACCATGAGCCTTTGCAAATGCCATTCCACTGCCAGCACCCAAGAGAAAGCAACCACACACCCACAGCTCATCCCTCACACAAGCCACACACCAGCAGCACACCAACAAATACCTACCTCACATACACCCAGCACAACACACACCCACACACCCTCACCTGCACACCAACACACACATCACCCACCATCACCACCCATCACCATGCCCCCAAGAAGAATCACAAGTTCCTAGATTGTGAATTGGAAGTCCTGGTAGACGAGATCCTCAGGGTAGAGCCACAGCTGTTTGGCACATTGGTCCAACAGACCCCCATGTCGCAGAAAACCAAGATGTGGGAGAGGATCATCAACAGGGTGAACGCCCAATCACCATGTCGGCGCACAAAGACCGACATCCAGAACAGGTGGTATGACGTGCGCAGGAGGGTACGGAAACTGCTGAAGCAAGACTACATCAACAGCCAACACACCGGCAGTGGCCCTCCTGCCAAGCCAATATACCTCAGGCCCTAGGAGGAGAAGGTGCGGGCCATCCTACCGCCAGTGAGCATATATGGACTAGAGGACATCCCAGAGCCTGGTGAGTACACAACAAATGTACACAATATACTGCCACAAAACACACACATCACTGTCAAGGGAGAGTCAAACCATGCACTCATAGCAATTACACAGCAACTAGAACAGAATCATCCCAAAATGTGTATGTCAGTCAGATAAACACAACACATGCCATCAAAAAGTCACATCCAACTGTGCCAACACATGTACAAACACAACCACAACTACAGCTAGGCAGTGGCACAAATAGAACTAACACACACATCCACACATGTAGCCACCACAACAACACCAACACACAGTGAAGACCACTCAAAGGAAGGAATTCTGTGTATGCTGGCCAAGTCAATGTAGCCAATAGCATCATGGGAGTCGCAGTCACACATATTGCCCCCCCACAACTGTCCCATCAACACCACCATGAACCATGCGCACATCACAGGGAGTGGAGAAGGACTCACAAGATGGCTGACACTGGCTACTGCTGTGAGGAGCACAAGGCCCTGCTGGCAACTGTGCACCAACAAACAGCAGGACACCACTGACTGACATCCTGAGAGACAACTTACACTCCCTGCAATGCAAGCACATTCCATGGTGGGATATCTGGCTGGCTGGGTGGGAAGGGGGACTTGCAGCACTGACCATAGTCACCAGCACCTCCCCTCACACCCCCCCAACACAAACTCCACAGTACCCACCTGGTAGAATGCAATGCCCTCCATCCTAACACAAGATCCCACAAAGCACCACCACCCTGGGTTATGTTGTGTGAAGCACAGGGACACTCTTGGGACTCTTAGCCAAACAACTGCCAGGACAACACTCCCAGCCATCCTGTCAGCACAGCCAGCCCACCCCACAGGGAAGCAGAGTCAAAAGGAAGGAAGCATGGGCATGCTGGGAAGGGGGTGGAGGCAATAGCATGATGGGAGTCGTAGTCACAGACATTGCTCAGCCTCACAACTGGCCCATCAACACCACCCTGAACCATGCTCACATCACAGGGAGTGGAGAAGGACTCACAAGATGGCTGACACTGGCTACTGCTGTGGGGAGCACAAGGCCCTGCTGCCAACTGTGCACCAACAAACAGCAGGACACCACTGACTGACATCCTGAGAGACAACTTACACTCCCTGCAATGCAAGCACGTTCCATGGTGGGATATCTGGCTGGCTGGGTGGGAAGGGGGACTTGCAGCACTGACCATAGTCACCAGCACCTCCCCTCACACCCCCCCAACACAAACTCCACAGTACCCACCTGGTAGAATGCAATGCCCTCCATCCTAACACAAGATCCCACAAAGCACCACCACCCTGGGTTATGTTGTGTGAAGCACAGGGACACTCTTGGGACTCTTAGCCAAACAACTGCCAGGACAACACTCCCAGCCATCCTGTCAGCACAGCCAGCCCACCCCACAGGGAAGCAGAGTCAAAAGGAAGGAAGCATGGGCATGCTGGGAAGGGGGTGGAGGCAATAGCATGATGGGAGTCGTAGTCACAGACATTGCTCAGCCTCACAACTGGCCCATCAACACCACCCTGAACCATGCTCACATCACAGGGAGTGGAGAAGGACTCACAAGATGGCTGACACTGGCTACTGCTGTGGGGAGCACAAGGCCCTGCTGCCAACTGTGCACCAACAAACAGCAGGACACCACTGACTGACATCCTGAGAGACAACTTACACTCCCTGCAATGCAAGCACGTTCCATGGTGGGATATCTGGCTGGCTGGGTGGGTGGGTGGGAAGGAGGTCTGGCTGTCAACCAAACACAATCAATGCAGACCATGTTCACACCCCAGAGAAAACATAGAAATGCCCAAATAATGCAGGACAATGTGCCACACCAATATCAACCCCTGACTGTGACGACTTAGGACAATACAATGTACAGGCCCGCACCCCGAGGCACAGTCACAACTGTCAGGTGTGTCAACCACTGATGCCTGCAGAAACATGACATACATTGTTTGTGTCTCCCAAAAACAGGTGATGATAGGGACACAGCAGCAGACGCTGAGGAGTCCCAGTCCCAGGCTCAAGAGGATGCCGAGCTCACTGGCGTCGTACAGCCTCTGTCCTCCTCGGACGATGAACAACCTGGCACATCCGGTGCAAGTCAACATGCTGCACCAGCAGGACCACCAGCTGCAGCACCAGCAGGTCCACCAGCTGCACCCCCTGCACCCACCCCTCCAACGACTGTCACCACGAATACCATCCCTGCCGACATGGACAGAATAAGGAACAACACCAGCGCAGTGACCCTGGACCAACCTGGGGCCATGGACACCACCACCACCACCAATCCCCAAGGTGGACCAGGGTTATCTGTGCGTGCAACTGCACACACTGCACATGTCAGCAGGGGTGGTGGGAGGGGTGGGAGACAGAGGTCGCTGCTTGCAGACGTTGCTGGTGTGCATGAAGACCCACAACTGGTACGCATAGCTGATGCGTACCAGTCCAGCACCGGAGAGCTCAGCCAGGTAGTGGGGCTCCTCAGAGACATCAAACAGCAGCAGGCTGCCCATCATGCCCGCTTGGACTCCCACATGTCCCACGTGGAGTCACACATGTCACGTGTGGACTCCCACATGTCCCGCGTGGAGTCCAAGTGGGATGTACTACATGAGATGACGGCGGTGCACAGGGACATTTTACAATGCCTCCGCCAGATGAACAGCAACCAGTCCACACCTCCCTGTGTGCCAACAACATCTGGTACCGAACAAACTGCAACTGCCACAGGGAGGGAGGAGGAATCTGGCG